>CM050215.1:16227967-16287967 GCA_027475355.1 Coilia nasus | reverse complement strand
TTGTTTGGCTTGTTGTGAGCATTTGAGTGATCGTGCCGGTTTGTGTTTGAGTTATGGAGCTGAGCTCTTTAGGCCGTTTGTGACAGGCACGCCTTGCCGGAGAGGAAGCGAGTCGGAGCACATTCCCCACACCCTCGCGCTCGCGCTCGGCCTGATAGCTCCGCGGTGGCCTACAGACCACGATCCATCTCCGCAGATCAAAGGTGACGCTCGCCTCAGAGTAAGAGAATGCCACTTTCAGATGGACCTACAGCCAAGAGAAGGAGGGAGTGAGAGAGATAGAGAGAGGGGGAGAGAGAGAGAGAAACAAAACACCCTCAGGGGTCCCCAAGTTCTTAACAAGAGGTGTCCACTGCGCTGAATATGAAAATACTGTCAAATACTTCCAGGCAAAAAATCAAACAATGTCGTGATAAAAATGAGGCTTTCGTGACAAGTCATTTAAGGGAGGTTTCAGCAACACATCTCCAGACTGCAGAATGAGTCAGTGTCACATGATGAGGGCCATTTGGCATTTTTGCTCTGTCTCCGTCTCTGTCTGTCTCTCTGTCTCGCTCTCTCTCTCTCTTTCTCTCTCTCTCTCTGTCTCGTGTTCTCTATCTCTATCTCTTTCTCTCTTTTTATCTCTTTGAATCATTCTGTGAGAGGTCGGCATTCAAAATCCTCAACATTCAACATCCTCAGCGTATCATTACATACAGATGAAAGCACAGATGAGAGTCAGAGGTGGGCATATCTAAGTACCAGCTTCTCTGGCTTGTTTGACAGGAGCAACAACATCCAGTGATCGAGAGAGAGAGAGAAAGAGAGAGAGAGACAGACTGACAGACAGAGAGAGAGAGAGAGAGAGAGGGCAGGGGGAGAGATGGACTGCCGTGCCTTAAACCCCCTGAGAAATTGTTCGGCCATTCTTCACCCCTGCCAGCCTCCTCAACTTTCACCTCAGCCTCCACACCACACCACCACACTACCTCCATCACACCACTGCAGTCTGGCCCAGCACAGCACAGCACAGCATAGCCCAGCCCAGCACAGTCCAGCACAGTCCAGCCCAGCACAGCTGATCCTGGGGGTCGGTGAGATGAACACTGGAGATTAGCCCAAGAGTAACAGTCTCTGTCGTGATGGACGAAGTGTCATAGGGCTGGGGTCGCTCAGAGACTAAACTCGCTGCTTCTTCTGAATATACATGACCAACACACACACACACATGCATGCACACACACACACACACACACAAGCATGCATGCACACACACACACGCATACACACGTGCACACAGACACACACACACACACACGCATGCACGCACACACATCTATGCCCACAGACAAACACATACACACACACTCTCTCTCTCTCTCTCTCTCTCTCACACACACACACACACACACACACACACACACTCATACGTCCACATGCCTGGAGCCACATTTCACACAAATGGCTCCGAGAATACACACACACAGATACACACACAGATGTGCGCACACACACACACACATATGCACATCACACACACTTAATGCCACATGGAGGGATACAAAAGAATAAGAAAAAAGAACAAAAGTTTAACATGCCCTAAATCCTTGCTGTGTCTAAGTATCTCCGTATCAAGACACAGATGTTCCTCAACAAAGATGGGCTTTTTACACAGTTGTTCATGCACATTGAAGTTATGAGTTCAATCAAATCACCCTGTTCACAGAGCCCAAAAACACCGCACTATCGCTAAGTACCTTTTTACAGAGCACAGACACAAAGCGTAACTCATCTTTATAAAGTGCTTTGTGGATGACTGGGCAGGCTATCGCCATCAATGATAAAAATAGACATCAGAAAACATCCGTACACCAGAGCTTCATTCTGAAATTTTTAATGCACGTCTCTTCAACACGACTTCCTAAAAATGAGTAACAATGTAACAGAATATGAAGTTTATGGTATGCTGTAATTTTTTTTTACACTTCTTTTGATTGTTTTGATTGTTAAGATCCTTCACCTCCCCAAAATAGGACTGGGACTGTGTGGTATTTCACTGTATGAGTATGTCCATTAGAAATGTACACAAGACTGATCAGTGGTAAAGGACAGTAATGAGATTAAGTGTAGCAAACAGGATTACAAATGCACATACAGCAAGTTTTATGTGAAACTTTTTCAAACAGACAAGGGAATATGTTTGTCCAAGACACCCTGATATTGCCTAACTGTGGATAAAGACACAAACCTGGATAGTTTCTAGACTGATGTAGAACCTTAGAATATCTACTTTGTCCTCCGTAATCCAAAATACTGAAATCCATTTATTTTCCAGTCCATTTCCTTTATTGCCTTCTCATTGTGAGGACATCATTTTTAAAAGCCACGTTGTGTCATTTTAAATTCATTGTTTAAGTGCTTTTTTTAGATGTTGACAGTATTTCCTTAGAAGTTATTTCTTCAATCAGGAGTGAGAAAGAAATGTGGTGATTTTATGGAGGAAGTCTGTAAATTCACTACAGTCCTAAAAAACTAAATGTTTGAAGACTACTCCAAGAATAAATAGAAAACATTGTCAGTACGGGATTCTGTTTCACTTGTTGATAATGTTTTGTCTTCAGTGCCCTCCTGGGTCAAATGGGTCTTTTTTCAGCGTAAAACAAAAGAATTGCTGATGAGTGAAATAAAACCATTAGCTTTAGTACACGCTGGACGACTCGTAGAAGGATGGATGCCTGATACACATCCTCTTTGAGTTAGGTGAAGATGCATCGTTTCATGTCATAAACTACTTTCAAACAGATGTTGTGAATTGGAGCGTTAAACATGGGTAAAAATAGATATCAGACTCCTGCAATATTTTACATGCAACTTTTATTCTTTCTTTTGATTATATGTACCAGAAAGCAGCAGATAGCAGTTGGTGCATAAGTGATTTAAATATTAGTTAAACACAAACCTTCAACCTTACATGAACACTGTTAAAATATCAAAACTATAAGCAACATTAAATATCACTATTTAATCATCAATACACAGTTTATTTTACTTACATCTCAAAGAAAAAAAATGTTTTATTAGTATAGTGAGAATGTTGGAAATTATGTAGAAGAAATAATATTTACTATGTAGACACAGTATGTAGGCTATGTGTGGCAGGTCTTTCATATTAATATAGAACATACGAACACAGAACATAAAAAAATGCCATGTATAGAATATATTTAATACAATTTCAGAAATCCTACCAAAAGTATGAAGTAGCCATTAACTTCTAAGAGAACTTTGAGCTTCTAATTAATATATAAATCCTCAAGTTATAACCACTGTCTTCAAATGGGAGCTGAATCATAATGAACAAAAGACAGTAGGGAAATTGCCTTCGATGTGACAATAGACAATTATAAGAAATGAACATAAACATTTTGAAACATGACAGCTATTTAACAGAGATCTTATATAAAGGTTCAAAAAGTGTAATATAATTATTTAGCCATTAAAGTCTTCGGTTTAAAAAAAACAAAAACAAAACAAATGTGATGGAGGCTTTTATGCTGAAGGATAATGGTGTCTTTGTATGAGTGCTGTGTGAAAAACAGAGGAGTGAGACAGCAAGGCCCCTCTCAAAACCAACCTACCCATTTGAGCACCAGCCAAAACACTTTATGGTGCCTTTTAAACGGGACTGGCAAGATTTTTGCCTCCACTTAAAGGTTTAAGTCTTTTTTTAAATGATAAGCAACTCAAACCTTTTTTTTCTCCCCTCCTTCCAAAAGCGGACATGGGCGGAATATAATGTCTGAGGATTTAAAATCACACACACACACACACACACACACACACACACACACACACACACACACACACACACACACACACACACACACACACACACACACACACACACAGACACACACACACACACACACTAAAAAACCCTCCCTGGGAGGTCTGAGAGGCCACACCATGCATAACGTGTGTGTGTGGACCACATTTATGAGCTTGTGATGTTGCAGGGCTCAAGTGCGTCCCCGCGTCGGTCACATGATGATGTGGGATCAGAGGCAGGCTCGGTCGAGGAGCTCGCATGGGCCGCCATCGGGACTGACCACCCTCTGAACCGCAAGGCACATGATGGCTAATACCGAGACTTAAGACACTAAATATGTCTCAAACAGCAATTAACTTGACACTGACAATAAATAGTGCCACTTAAATGCCAGAAACAAAACAATGGAATATATGGTGGCGACTCAAAGCAAAGGGATTGGATGCCGCGGTTTTTGGTCCTCTGAGAAATACAGTGTGTACACACAACAACCCTGGATGGGACTGACTCTCTCACACACACACACACACACACACACACACACACACACACACACACACACACACACACACATATATACACACACACAGACTATTGCAAGGGACCAGCGCTGTTTTGCAACTAGGGATGATACGTTGAGATAGCTTTGCAGAGTAGCAAAACAGTCCGCCGTTTTTGAATTTCAAGTTCAAAACTTCAACCACATTTGGTAGCAGATTTCCACTTCAATCATAATTTTACATTTCAGTCACAAAAAAAGTTTCCCAAGAGTCCAGTGGCCTAAGGCCATCCTTGCATGTGGTGTGAACAGATCCTTTCCCAGGAAGATTGCCCCAATGGGAAAAAAAATACATTTAGCTTAGTTTGGTGTCCTTGTTTGAAGCGCAAGGTATGCGCAACTGCAAGCCACGCCTGCTCATCTGCTGCGTTATCTGCCCATTAAACTTACTGTATTACCACAATTTACTATATGAAATGTGTTCAAAAGTTTAGTCATCCCTTATCAAGATGTTACTGTAATATACAGGGTGAATCATCCCCATCATGGATATTATTCTGTTGGGCAATGGGAGCGGGGATAGATTGTGTGTGGGTGTGTGTGTGTGTGTGTGTGTGTGTGTGTGTGTGTGTGTGTGTGTGTGTGTGTGTGTGGGTGGGTGGTGGTGGGGGGTGCCCATCAGTCCTTTGGCACAGATGATGACAAATGTTGAAAGCTGCTGTGAATAATTATATTGCCATATTCCAGCTCTGATAAGATAGTACACCAAATGCTTTTTAAACATACTTAAACGCTTACCTTTATGTAATATATTAGATTGCTGGATGGGATCCTATTACCAAGCAATCAGACTCTAGCTCTAACGCCCCACCCAACCCAACCCACCCTCCCAATGTTGAAGACTCTGTTACATGAGGAGAAATCAAGGTTTCATCTTTTAAGCTTTTAATCTTAATAAAAGAATTGCGTTTAAACAATGTAAAATGTTTAGAAAATGTACATTCACAAGTGGATGTACAGTTTCTAAAGTTCCACATTATAGTCCATGGAGCCCATGGAACATTCGTCAGAACGTCCGTCCTCCTGCAGCATTCTCTTCTCACCAGTCTGCACCCTTGAAGGATAGAGATAAAGATCTTACGCTGTGTGCATACATTCATGTGTGCATGCTTGTGTGTATGTGTTGGTCTGTGTCTGTGTGTCTGTGTGTGTGTGTGGAGAACGTGACAAAAACAAAAGAAAGAAAATTATGGGGGGAGAGAAGAAAGAGAGAGATAGAGAGAGATAGAGATAGAGAGAGAGAAAGAGAGAGAGACAGAGAGGGAGAGAGAAAGATGCTTTTCCTGAGTAGAGGGCCAAACCACACATGGCTAAGCTGTGTTGGCCCATGTAGCTTACAGCTAGCCTGCCATGCGGCCACTCTCTTGTGAATTATAATTGCACTGCCTAAATATGTACAAAGCTCGCCTTGCGGGATTGCAGTGGGTGTGTGTTCATGTTTTTTCAGCTTTGCAAAATTTCAAGCTAGCTCTGCTCATCGGAGGAATACCTTTTTAAAAACAAACACGCTGTGTAGTAGAAGTTACATATTTTACACTGCCGTGATAAGAGAGAATGCTCAGAAAATAAATTGCACTTAAAAGCTAACCAAGCATGAGTATGGCTTGCTAATTTATAGCACGTATGTCTAAAAGCACTTTTACAATACGCACAGAGTGGATTTCCGAGGGCAGAGTCATAAATCAAGAAATGTAAAAGCTTCAGTGCAGGTATGACTGCAGTCAGAGGGGATTTTTGTTTGATCATTGGCGTGATAGGCATTATTTCATACATGACATTACTTCACCTTCAAGGGCCATTTCATTTAATTATGCACTGCATGTCTATACTCCATAGATGGTGGTTGAATGAAATTACCTTAATGGAAATAAACATTTAGCAACTGGAAATATGTAAAACCATGCTTGTGTGATTTTGCAGTAAAGTGGTATTATAAGTTTTTCTTAATTCTTCCAGGATGTCTTGAAAATCAGCTTCTTATTAATTACAACAAAACAATTATTTACAAATCACACAAATATTTCACTGGAATTATGCAGCAAGGAAAAAATGTACCAACTGAGCTGTTTGAAGATCAAGTTTTTTTTAAATATGCTACCCACCATGCAGTCCACCATGCAGGCATGGACTGATGGGATATGTTAGTGGAAAACAGCACTCATTTCATGTCACTCTTATTGCCCAATAACATATGCCTTACAGCACAGACAGCTGTTGTTGTTGTTGTTGCATGAATGGGATTATTCAGGTTCCTGGGTGGCATAGAGAGAAGGGGAGAGATGTGAGATATTGGTTAGTCTGATCAAGCAGAACGCTCCCTCTCTCTCTCTCCCCTGTCTATCTCTTCTCTCTCTCTTTCTCTGCCCCTTCTTTCTCTCTCTCTCTCTCTCTCTCAATCTTGCATGGAGACACTGCGCTGCTGCAGCCTTCAATCAGAGCAATGGCTGCCCACACACACTGCCACACTCACTACCCATAATGCACCAGTGCAGTGGCACCGGGAGGGGGTGGGAGGTTGGAGGAGGCTGTGTGCATGTGTGTGTGTGTGTGTATGTGTGTGCGTGTGTGTGTATACAGTTTCTGCTGCTGCTGTTCCTGCAGGGTGCCTCAGCATTGTCGGTGTGAGCGATGGCGTGTGTGAGGGGCTCTCTCCTCTGTTCTGCCTCACCTCTGCCAAGAGAAGGACACTCTCTCAGCAGAGTGTGTGTGACATGGGCAAGAGAAGGCTTTCTGAGGACTTTGGAGTGTGTGTGTGTGTGTGTGTGTGTGCGCGCGCGCGCCTTCACAAGTGGATGTTCAGTTCAGGCACACTCGGTTCAGTTCAGCACTCAGGATCGTATGTAAGAAACGCTAGCAGCTGGACAGAGAACAAAACACATGGAACACAGACTATACACTCCAACATTAGCTTTAAATAAGCCTAGCCTCAGAGGCAACGATGGGGAAGAGAATGAGAGAGAGAGAGGTAGGGGGAGAGAGAGAGAGAGAGAGAGAGAGAGAGAGAGAGAGAGAGAGAGAGAGAGAGAGAGAGAGAGAGAGAGACCATGACACCCATCTCTCCTTTTTGTTTATTAGTTAAGCCCCCACCTTCTTGCCCATTGACCAATTATGCAGGCAAAATGTTTTTCAAGGGAAAGAAAAACCTTCTCTCTTCCCTTTTCTGTGTAAATCACCTGCGAATGATTTACTAAGACAGGAACCTTTAGGTCAACCGCCACCAATTTATCCACTGCTGTACATTTTTGTGCCACCTTCCAGAAAGTTATCTTTTAAAGCTGAACTTTTAGCAGTAGTTTAAAACAATATTTGTTTCTTCACTCTGCTCTACTTTTAATCAGCAGTATAGGGTCAGAAAAAATAAGCTTGACAGGGTCCACTGATGAACCATAGCCCTATAATAAATATATTTGCCTCACAATGTTTTACAGACACTATCATATAGCATGAAGTTTGATATTTTTATATGACAATAATAGTATCATTACCCTGTAATATTGACTAATTATTAAAACTTATTCTGTAATACTATAGAGTGAAAAATGCATATTGAGACCAAAAATGAAAATAATGTAGGTCGTGCAAGTAAATGTGTGTATAAATACTCTAATGCGTTGTTTGCTTGTGGCAGAAGCATCATATTAGTTTGCGCCCAGTTTTATTATGTAGCCTAACCATGGACGCAAACTTCTTGTCCTAAGAGCTTAGCCCCTGATGAAAAACGGGGAACTGAATGGTATTCTAATATTTTGTATGTTTGTGATATATGGCAAGCGTGACAAGTTTAGGTTGTCATGTCGGATCGCTCCCAAATTTTGAATGTCACAATAAGAGTGGCGCAAATTTCTTGTTTAAAGGGCGGCTAAAGTTTAGTAAAGGTTCATGTTAATCTTTAGACATCTTTGCTTTCTTCGGTTCTTCACGCCTTTCATGTAAATATCCTAACTTTAGTCTACAAATTAATCTAAAGCCGTAAGTATCACATATGTATCCCTTTTTATTTTCTTTCTTTAACTTCTTTAACACCTTTTAATAGTTTAAAAGCAAGGGTCATATGTCTACCTTTAAGAGGTAGTATTATTACAATAACTCTATGCAAAAAAGTGTGATTTTTTTTCTTTCGAAATAATTATTGGGGTAGAGGGATAACAAGTCAAAGCTAAAGAATTCATCAATACTTTATTTCCCTTTTTCTTTTCCCATGGTAATAGCATAACTAATCAGGAAACGAAAATGCATGCGTAAATGCAACCAAAGTGAATCTGTTATAATGAACGCTTAACGTATGCCGGTTCTGCTGGGCAACACCCATGCCTGATAGAAAGTCACAGCAAGTGAACCCTGCTCCTGTTCCTAATTTCCAGTACCACGTGACGGTGGGAGTGAGTGAAGTTTAAATTCCCTTTCAGAAACCCAGCTCAATTCAGCCCCTATAAAAAAACATCCCTTTTATAGCAGCATCTTCTATACCACTCTAAGGTATAACGTGTCTGCTTGGGAATCCCCAAGAAAGGGCGCCTGTCTTTTAAAGAAGCGCAGAGGCCGAGGGAGCGGGTATCACAACGTCAGTAAAGCAGAGGTAAGCCGACTATTTTAATCATGTGTGTTTACTCAAGCATGCGAGGAAGCTGCATGGATAAACCGTTTTCCCAGCGACATAAATACGATTAACACACAAGGGTAAGATTGTGTACTGCGAGCGTATTTGCGAGCTGGTTAAATGAATAATTTTCATACTTTTTTTTAGCTTTGTGCGTAAACTGGCGAGGCCATCTTTTCACACAGCATGGTCACCAATACCAATACTTAAACAGGACTTCAATACAATGGTATAATTGCAAAAAATGAACATGGCGTTAAGGGAATTATAAAGTATCGACTGAACCATCCCTTCTCGTGCTTTGCAAATTAGTTTCTTATAGAAAAAACAAATAGTCAAGAGCATTTACTTTACCATACCACAGACATCATGATTTGACTGTTTGCTCGTCATAGTACAAACCTGCGTTATTTTAAACATATAATTTGACAAAAGTGATCTTGTGCGTTGATACACACACAGGTAGTACATATAGGCCCTCCTCGAGCGAGCAGACCTGTCGCTTTTTTATATTTTGACTATTGGTAGCCTATAGGCCACACCACACCGAATAAATATCACACCAACAGTCTAGGTAAAGAAGACACAATAATACAAGTAATAATAATAATAATAATAATAATAATAATAATAATAATAATAATAATAATAATAATAATAACAACAACCTCAGTGCTATAGGCCTAATGCTATTGTAAAATGTGTTGGCGGATGAGCTGTGTCGTTGTAGTTCACATCCAAATGAATTAATAATAACTTGCTAATTTTACTGTACTTGTTTTGAAATAATTTTAACACAAAACATGATTGAAAATTAAACTGAAATAATAATTTCAAACGAGTAGCTCAAAAGAAAAAGCTAAAAAAAAAAAAAAAAAAAAAAAAGTTTTAATAAAAAACGTGGTTTTGTCATTTAAGAGCAGGGCAATTATGGCAACCTCCCATGAAATGAGCCAACATTGGAACGGCTCGAGTTCTTAAATTTGTCTTACCGTCGACATTTTTAACCCTCTCCAAAACACAGTGTATAGGCCTATGTTCACCTTTAAAACGCCGAATATCACAAACTAAGTGAACTAAGCTAAATTAACCTTGATGCGATGCTCAAGGTAGGCCACAGCTGCACCAGGTCTTCCTGTCAGGCCTGCTGTAATCACAGGCCTTCACAGCACACCTTGGCTGGCTGTGATAAGGTGTTAGTATTCGTGTAACAAATATGATTGAGAAATGACTGTGAAATCACCTTGCCCCAGATGACAAACGGTTACTAAAAGGACGTTTAGCCTGTTACCGTTCATTTGGTCATGTCACCAGTAGATAAAAGTCAAAGCCCCACCGGCCCTCCAAATTCTTCACATGATTTATTGGTCTTTCAGCCTCACGCTTCGACCCATTTACTGCAAAACCACAACCATATTTCAAGGAAAATATAGAGTTTAAACACAATTTCTCTTGACCCTTCAAAAAACAACCTCATGCTGTACAGCTATAGGATAAGGATGATCGGGCTGGACATGCGACTGATGAAAATCAGAAATGGCATAATCGCACATTATCCCAAAGCACTCAATGCAGATGGTAAAGACCGCGACAGTGAGAAATGTAATAATGTTACAGGCGTGTTTGTGGAATATGGTCTTCACAAGTAAAAGATGCTAAATAATTGTTTAAATCTGAATAAAAAGGAACGATTTAAATTTCAAAAAGGCATAAAAAAGCCATATATTCTTTTTCAGCTTTTAGACATTGTACATGCAGATGTTTGTTGGTACGTGACAGCCCCTATTGTAATGAATACATGAATACGGTCCAGAAAGGAAATTTGATTAACTGCATGTCAGTCGTTGTGCTGTAATTATTATCAGTTCTCCACATGAGATGGGAATCTGTTGTCTGAATTGGGGCTTGTAAAAGGCCGTCTCTGCATCGAGCTGTGTAGGTGTTTTATTCGAGAGCAACGTCAGCAAGGAGATGGGAGAGGGAAGGAAGGAGGGAGCAGGTTGAATGAGCCAAGTAATACACCCTGGTGTTTGAACAAATCAAGGGGTTGAACAGATTTTCTTTTTTTGTTTCTTAGAAAACATTACGCTCTGGGCTTCCCCAGCACACGTACACACACACAGCGAGGAGGACGCAGAGCATTGTTCTCTCTCGTCATCAGATCCACGCCGGGGTTAACGCGGCAGTTCATGCGTAGAGGAGTTCATGTGTAACGGGAGATAGCCGGAGTACCGTTATAGTGCATACATAAACAAATCTATCAACAGAAGATGCTGAGCAAACCAACAGCGCGCTAACGACGTGCGACGCACTGGAACGTAACTTCCTGCCCTAACCTGGGGTAAGGACAGAATATTGTCGTCGGGAAAGATATGGAGGATTTCCGCACATAATATTTCATGAGGTAACTTTAATATGATATTCTTCCTCTTGAGTGTAACTGGAATGCTCTTGCAGGCTGTTCGAGGTCTTGCGAATTCAATGTGGTAGCTAACAAGCTGCGTTTTAATGCGATTAAGGCTAACGTTTATCTGATCACTAATTTAATTAACGGTTTAGCAACAACCACAGTCAATGCTACAATCACTTTAACATTATACATGTTGTTAATAACGTAGATACGGGTTGTCGCAGGAAATCTTTTAAGTTGTTACTAAGTGATGTATCGAGAGTTATGTTTGCAACTGAGCTTAACAAACCACTTTGAAAGGTCACGCTGAGTGATCTAATTCAGTCTGTAAGGAGCTCTTGGCATATTTTGCTTATACTTCAATTCAGTTTGAAACGGCTGTCTACTTGTCGTAGACGAAACAGCTGTATATAGCGTAAATAAAAATCAATTGCATGGCGCACTAACAAGAGATTTCATGCAGAGGCTAGTAATGTTATTTATCATTGTCATGTAATTATTCATGTCAACTTTAGATTTTTGAATTATGTAATATAACCGTAAAAAGCCAAAACGAATATGAAGTTATACACGTTGAAAGAGAACCTAGGCATTGTCAAAAGTTTTGTGAAATTGTGCACTTTTAATTTGTTTACTATTTATGCATTAGTGTTGTAGGAAGTTGTAGCAACATTACACTATTACAAAATAAGATTTTAACGATTGTATTGTTTTTCTAATGGAAAAGATGCCAAAGACTTCTCCTTCAATTGTAAAGGACGTTTCCCAAGAATAGAGCTGTTGTTCAGTAAGTTATTTAGTCTTAATTAACATGCCAGGACCATCCAAGTATGCCAGCAGAGTGATAACAGTGAGAAAGGGAAGTATGAAGAAATTTTTAACTGGAAATCAGATGGGCTTGGTATTACCCTCAACCGGCTGAAGAATGCTATACATTATGCATGTATAATATTCTTATGGGTCCATTTCTTGCATATAAAATCTGAAAGGAGGGTGCGATTTTGGAATTAAACTATTGATATTTAGGAAGGCTACTGAAACATGGCAGTGCTGTTGTTTGTCTCTTAGTTGATCAAAACCTCTTAGCAATACATTCTTTCTGCTGGTCCCCTGAGTTTGAGGGATTTAGACTAATTTTGCAAGAGCAGATGTCCTCTTGCCATTTCTAAGGATACATAGTTACAGCCACAACAAGGACCTAATAGCAAAGTTTCCTTCTACTCACTTCAGAAGTGAAGCCTGACATTCAGCCCTGCGGCACATCCGGGGCCTGCATGATCTCTGCAAAAGAGCGCCGCATGCATATCAGTACCACACAAAATGGCCGATGATGGCGAAATTTATGAGAGCTGTCTCAATAGCATGCATCATACAGTACCTTCACTTTTTCAACCGAATGGGAGAAGGTGAAAGAGGACTGAAATATATCCATTTTCCCTGTCTGTTAGTATAGAGAAGTGTTATCCAGTTCTCCCAAAAGGTATAAACACACTACAGGCTGGGCGCCTTTAACCGTGGAGCTCCTGGGCCATGCCCCATTGTTTCTCTTACCCAGAATTAATATTTAAATCATCTTCAAGAAAAGTCTGCCTGGAGGGAATGGCCATCTTTTGGCATCTGAGAAGACAGGATAACACACAGCCCTGTATAACATTTCCCCCCCTAACAGCAGCAGGCAAAAGCCCAGTGTCTGCCACGCATAGTTTAGCGGATTATATGTCCGGAGTGACACAGACATAAACACAGCACTCGCTCACTGTGCTTAGTTAAACAGAGTAAGTGAAAGGCTCATTTTGCCAAGCGGGAGAAGCCCATGCGGCTGATCTGCAACAGCCTCACTGTAGCTGTCAGCCCTTATCTTTATTAGGCTTTGCAAACGTCTGCGCCAGTTTACACGGAATGCCGCTCGCCGCCTTTTATCTGGAGAGCGTGCACTCACGCTGTTTACGCCCACCAGATTAGGGGGAGAACCAAGCAGGCGGAGGACCCGCCAGCGGGGTCCAGTGGACCTGGGAGGCTTTGGAGAGGTGGGGTGGAGGGGGGTGTTTTGGTCGAAACGTCTGAAGGGGCCTGACAAGCACACAACACAGACAGAGGTCTCTGGCCTTCTGTACCTTTTCATGTGAGGATAGGGGAAGAGAGAGAATGAGAGTGAAAGAGAGAAAGTGAGAGAATGAGAGTGAAAGAGAAAGAGAGAAAAAAAGACAGAGAGAGAAAATAAGAGAAAGAGTGAAAGAGAGAGAACGTCTGAGGGGGCCCGACGCGGGCAGACAGAGGCAGAGGTCTCTGGCCTTCTGGCCTCCTGTACCTTTTCATGTAAAGATAAGAGTAGAGTGAGGGAGAGAGAGAGAGAGAGAAAGAAAGAGAGAAATAGAGAGAGAAAGAAAAGTAGAGAGAAAATGACAGAAAGAAAGAGGGAGAGAAAGAGAGAAAGAAAAAGAGAGAGAAAGAGAATAAGAGTGAGAGAAAAGTAAGAAAAAGTTAAAGAGACAAGGGGAGAGAGGAGAAGAGAGAGAGAGAGGGAGAGAAGCGTGAGAGAGGGGCTTCAGTGCTGACCTCACTTAATGGAGGCACCACTGTTTAGCTGTGTTGCATAAAACCGGGGTGCTGTAATGTTGCTAGTCTAAATATTTAATGAAACAATTCCTTTAAACAAATGGATGGGAATCCCTCGATTTTGAGGTCGGGTTATGTTTACCATCCTCGAGCTTCACTTCAAAAAATGTTTACCTCATGTAATATTTCTTATCTGTCTGGGAAATATGAGAAATGGCTAACAGTTACGAAAGAGAAAGTACCCTTTTGGTTCTTTAGTACCATGACCACCACCACAGGCAACTGGTATTAGCTTCTGTGACCTCTAAAATAGTCTGTTTTGAAGGAAAAAAGAGGAATTTGGCAGTGGTAAAGATTTGGCGCTCCTTTTGGCCACAGCAAACCCACAGTGGAATTTTGTAGTGTGAAAGATTGCAAACATTAATGTAGGTCACATTAAATTGGGCTGTCTGCAACATGCTATTTATATATTTATGTTCTTTACATACAGAGATTGCTTGCCTGAGTCATCCATGTTGAGAGGAATTGAAATATAAATCTCCTCTCGATAGCCCTCCCTGTCATATCAACCATATTTCGCTTCCAACATATGTGCGCCACCTGGGACGTCTTTTGATTGGGAAAACATACAAATGCACAGATTTCTCAGGGCTCTTGCACAGGCCAAAGACTGTGGTGAAGTCTTTCTAGTGCTTTGTTGTTTGGGAAAGCCTGTGACATTTATAAACAATTTATAAAAGGCAGTAAGTAACAGCAAAAGACAAATGGCTAAAGGCACTGAGATTTAGGAAAAAATGCACACTTTATCCACTGTCCAAAATGATGTACTTCAACACAAAACAAATCAAATACACAAAATAACACAGGGTACTGGTACAGATAGAATTGTTGACAGCATTTATAAGTAGCATTGCATGATTATTGTGCAGACATAGTAGAAATAACAGTGAATGTATTTCAAATCTTTCAGTAATGTGTAGTAAAATTAGGGATGTAAGACAGAAATTAGTGAGAAAAGGGTTGCATATATGATTTATATTTCATTTATGACAGAAAGGTCAAAGTAATACTGAAGTTTTTTCTTCCTTTTAGCAAGACAAAATGTGTTTTATCATAACATTCATTTCTTAGTTTTACCAACACATTTTCCGGCAAAATGATATGAATCAGGCATCTATAATTCAGCAGTATCCCTGCAGGAAGCATTTCGCATTGTTGTTTTTGTGAGATGTATTGCTTATAACCCCACGTCATTTTAAATAGTGAAATAAATAGTGATGTGCTTCTATTTGCTGATTTTAGAATTATGTTTAATTTTATATAATTAACATATTTTTATAACTCTATTGCAGATTATTTTGAGTGTCTCAGTTATATACAGAAAATGTTAGATTTCTTCCTTGATTTTATTAAGGAACTTCCTTAAATATGTGCACAACCATGCAGTTGTTATTTAAAATGTTTCTATATAAAAATACATGTATGTGTTTAAAAAAAAAAACTGCAAAATCAACAGTAATAAAAGTATAAAAAATGAAATAGCATTATTGATGAGATTATTGAAATGATTTAATGAGCGTTTAGTCAGGGGACACATGAACATTATACATGGCCACGGTTGCAGACAGCCAATATAATGAGTGCTCGCTGTTTTCATTTTGCACATTTTTACTCTCAGATATGCTGAGATTTGTTGCTGGTAGGCATATGTGCGCTCATACACAAATTGTCCCAATACTTCTTGTGCAGTGTCTTTATGTACTGCTTTTGCTAAACAAACACTATAATGTTTGCACACTATAAGCCGGTGAGTGTGTATGTGTGTGTGCTTATACACACATTGTCCCAATATTTCTTTGTGTAATGCTTTTGCCAAAGAAACACTACAGTGTCTGCACACTATAACCAGGTGTGTGTATGTGCTCATTCACACATTGTACTGATAATTGCCATATAACAGCTTGTGTAAATGCTTTTGCTAAACGAGCGGTGTAATGTCTTCAGAAATGCTCCAGGAGAAGGCCCCAGCTGTGTCGGATGAGGCTGTGAACGCAGCCCAGCCAACTGGCCTTCCTGAGCTCACCCCCAGAGACGCCTCACACATGGGTCTGCCTACAACTCCCAGCATTCCTAGCAACAGCGAGCCTGATCAGGTAACACACACCACACTCCCAACACGGACCTAAAATGACATAATAATAAATAAACCCCAACATTAAATTAACATTTTATTCATATTCATAGGATATTTGCAGAGCCATACATATGACGCTTATAATATTGCACACATTTGCTTGTGATATACAACTTTGTTTAGTGTTTGATTAATATGTAACTGTTTTACTTGTCATTACCATCAATAATGTTATCATTTCATATATGTATCTAATTGCCTTATGCTATGTTTAACATGTTTTACTTATGTTATGACCCATGATGATCATAAAGTTGTAAAAGTTGTAAAGTCATATGTCAACCATAATAATATGTTATTATTATGTTATAAAGCTTTATGGACACATTTACAAAATGCATGGTAAATGCCTGCTTAAAGTAAATTCTGTCACATTCACTTTGCTGTTTCCATTAAGAACCACATAGTCATCAAGGTTCAGAAATTCTTAATATTGCATGACTGCAACTGACACATGCACACATATTAATTATCACACATAACTGTATTCATAAAGGATTATGCTGAGGTCTACACAACTATTATAAATATTTCTAGAGTCACAGAGTACATTTGGTGAATGAACACCATCTGATATAAGGCAAAGGTGTCATTAGTTGCAGTATACAAGGTAAAAAAGCCTTTAGCGTTCTTCAATATCTTGTTAAGCTGTAAGAATAATCGTTATAATGGTTTATGAATACTATAGGTTCAAGTATCTGTTTTCAATATATCTCTGATTCTACACAGGAGATTCCGTGAAACAGCCTTAACTTTGAGCAGCTCCTTAGCATGCAGAAGATTCCAGTCCAGATGGTGTTGTGTTATCACAAACACTATTTATCTGTGTAGCAGGCCTTGTATTAAGTTCGACACAAAAATTAATGACTAATGACTAAAATGGCCGTAAATCCACTGTTCCAACACTCACAGCTTTTTTTGCTTGTGTCTGCTGTGGTGCCAGAGCATAGAGAACATCAAGGTGGTCCTCCATGAGCGAGAACTGTGGAAAAGGTTCCACGAGGCGGGAACTGAGATGATCATAACCAAAGCTGGGAGGTGAGTACAGGGGTAGGGGCGCTGTATGTGCCTTAAAGTGTGTTCTCTCCTGCAGTTCCTCATGTGAAACCAACACCAGTAGCAACGCAGAGCCTCCAGCCGTGGCCATTTGTGTCAAATATATCCATCACCACCGCCATTTCTTTCAGCAGACCTATCAGCAGTAGCACTGACAGCAATTATAATATTTGCCTCAGACTTATTGCTACACTGTTGGTAATATGCCTGAGTTAGTACGTTCTCCTTGGCTCTGAGTGGTGGGGTTTGAATTCCTCTCGCGATGAATATTTAATTGAAAACACAAACGGCTGCCCCGTGTGTTAGATTTAATGCCGCCCGTGGATTAGGAGTGGGACCTCGGACATTAACCAGAGGATGAGTCGAGCCGACTCTTACCGGCCTCCAACTCGGCCGTTCTCAGCGCTCTCACGTGCACAATGTAAAAAGGTCACCGCCATTTTTCTTTCTTAATGCCACAGCGCTGTGAGAGATGGGTTTTTCTCCCTGTCGGACTGATAGAGTGCGGCCAGAGTCTTTCAAGCCTTTGAAGCGCTAAAGCAGCGCTCTGTCACACAGCTGCAGAGAGAGGGGGAAAGCAAGGCCGAGCTTACAGACAGCGGCCCTAAGGAACAGCGGACCCCCACCCCCCCCCTGCCACCCCCATGGTGTCAGCCATGTTCCAAGCCACTGAAGTTGCCAGTGTTTAAGTTGGTCATGTCAGTCTGATGTGCGGAACGCGAAATATCTCCTTCGGAAATATTTTGTATGACATAAGCGCGGATATTAATATGCGGCTCGTCCAGACATCAGTTTGTCAAAAAGTCAGCAGGTTGCCACGCCGGCCACTCCTATGACAACGGAAGATGATGTATTCGTTAGAGCCCGACGCGATGGAGTCAGGTTTCCTGAGCTGACTGCACAGTGTCTGCATTCTGTATATAATGTCGGCTTCATTGGCGACCGCTTGTTATTCTCGTCCCAGCAGCAGCACACAGAAGCGAGGACTGTTTATGGAGCTTATGAATTTGCCAGAGCAGAAAACAACCAATGATCAACAGCATCGTAAAATAGGGATGTATTGTTTTCCCCCATCAAGAGTAAAAAAATATAGTTATTAAATAATATTTCCCCATAAACATTTTTTTACATACATGCTTGTAAAATACAAGATTGGCTTGTAAAATGAAGCATACTGTAGGAAAAAAACAGTAAATATAATATTAAAAAGGTTAGGTAAGAGTACATGGCCTTAGGCGAGCTACCATGTAAGGTTCAGTGTTTGCCTTTGCTGACTGCTGAGGGGAAAAATGGGTCACGCTGTGTGGAACAGAAATGTGTCAGTCAGAGGTTCAGAGAGAGTGCACACTGTACCTCTAGGGTGGCACGTGGGAAGTGGAGAGAGGGTGGGATGTGGGTGTCGGTGTGTGTGTGTGTAGTGGTGGTGGGGGCGAGATGGAGTCAATTGTGTGGGTGTATGAAGCGGTGGTGGAAAAGAGATGAAGTTGACTGTGTGTGTGCGTGTAGTGGCGAGGATGAGATGAAGTTGACTGTGTGTGTGTGTGTGTGTGTAGTGGCGAGAATGAGAAGAAGTTGACTGTGTGTGTGTGTGTATATATTTAGTGGTGGTGGAGGTGAGATGGAGTCGCCTGTGTGTTTATGTGTGTGTGTTATGATGGGCGCTGACTGGCTTGTTTACGGTATATGTACGGGCGGTTTGTTGGGACCTCTCGCTCATCTCCCTCGCCTTGGAGCCTGAGTGGCGCTTCTCAGGCGCGCTCTCTCCGGGGCGGGCGGAGGGGCCTCGGCGCCCTGGGCTTGGCCGTGGCGTTCGTGAGGAGTGCGGCATGGCGCCTGGCGTCACCGGCGTCACCCGGGCTCCTGCAGCTCCATCACTCGGCCCCACGGCGTTTGATCTGCTCGGAGGTGGGGGTGCTCCTCTCGGACAGGATGAATCACCAGGCGGGGGGGGGGGGGGGGGGGGGGGGGGAGAGAACTAAGAGAAACAGCTGGTGCTGCGTGCGTGTGTGTGCATATGCCGACAGTGATATGACATCCTTATTTCTCATTCTCCACTCGCTCCGCTGCATAGGAAGATACATAACAAAGCCAGTGACACCATGCAATCACTAAACAATGTCATAAAAGCCTCTTTGCAGAATTCATGCAGGAAATAACAAAGCACACATATAATTTTTCTGCATCTGAAAATACATAGTGCTCCATAGGTCTGTAGTTAAGTACGCTAAGCAGAAGTGCCTTGGCCATTAAGGGAAAAAAAGCACTTGAGGCTGCTGGCTCTTCAGCGGGCTATATGGCTGGGAGCGTCAGGTTGGCTGAGCCACTAAGAGGCCCTATTAGACATGCCATGTGATCTATTGAGGATGGCACTAGATGCAGTGGTGGCCCCAGCATTAAGAATAGGCATTCCCTTGTGCTGTAGAAGAATTATTTTATACCTTGTCCCATCTTTTTTTTTATTTCAAGCAAAACTTAGAATTAAAGGGAACCTGAGAAAGAGAGAATCTTAAGTTGAGAGCAGGTTAATAATCATAACAAATTAAGCAAAACGTGTGATAACAATATAAAAATACATATATTTTCCCAATTTATTCCCAATTCCCAATTAAAGTTTGTTTATTTGTATTATGCAGTAATCCTAACCCTGTCAGGATCATCCCTAAAAGTTACAAGTGGCAAATGAAAATTCCCTAATACTATGATAGATTTTGTCTGTATCTTACAGCGGTCAACCAAAGATCGCATGTGGATTTCCATCTTGGCATTCATGCACACAGTGGTAGAATGTAACAGTGTAAAGCAATGTAAAGCATTCATCACATAGTCATGGTACATTGTTCCTTTCAAAACTAGAAGATACATCATTTCATAAATTCAGGCCGCAACATGCTTAACAAATATATTTTTAAAACAAATAAATAACTGCTGGCATGACATTAAATTCTTTCTGCAGAAATATGTAAAAGATTAGACACAGGGTTTCTTCAGCTATCTCCAGTTGATAGCTGTCCAAATCCAGGGATTTAATATACATATTTTTTGTAACAATCTGGCTTTTCCAAATGCAACAAATGGAGAATGCAGCTGTGGACACAGTATCCCTTTCCTTGTTGTGTAAGATCTAAGAAGGCAGGCTAGCTGTTGTCACGGTAACAGTGAACTAGCTTCGTCAGACTGAGTGGCCAAGGCCTGTTTCCTGTGTTCTCGCAGATTATAGTGTCTGCGTGAGCATCATCGCACCGTTATTGGATTTCAGACGTTGGACAGACACAGAGATTACCCCTCTCTCCCTTTGGTAATCCCCAGTCTCTTTTAGCATTAGGTTTAATTTACCTTGGTTGCCCTTTCGCATGAGTCCTCCTTGCCAAAATTCCTTAGAAGACACACACTTTTACATACAGTCATGGCTGATCTTTCGTGAACCTTGCATGTTCTTTGTTGACAGACATAGTCTGTAAGTGCAGCCTATTGGCAAAGGCACCACAACACCAGATAAAGCAGTTTTCTCTTGTGGAATGCCAAGTTGGCTGTATAAACCATTATGCATTCTTGCCGCCATTAAAAAAGCACTTACAGTTTATTAGAGCGCAGGTTCCCTTTGCAACTTGCTTTGACGCAGCTGGGATGAACAAAAAGAAGAGAGCTGTCTTTCGTGAAAAGGTTACCGAAGGTTACCTCAGTGCTATAGTTTACGAGCAGGTCTGCTGTATTAGCATAATCTGTTTGTCATCCCAGCCTGCTCTGTTTAGAAGAGCAAAATCCGACATTCCCACATTTTACCGAGCTGTGCTCTCTGAAAACATAGTCAATCCCTAAAAATATATGTCTGCCTCCAGGCAAATTAGTACCAGGCACAAAGCAGGACGCTGTCCTGTACACAGGGTTACTTGAGAGATACATCGCAATGTCTGCTTTTCATTTATACAGGCCTATTTATTGTTGGGTTGAATTATAATTCTGTTGCAGCCTCACACAGAAACATCCCACATCTACGATGATGTTTTGGGAGAACAGTGTAATGTCAGTGCTCTACAATAACTCATGTCCTTAGAGGATTGTGTCCTGGAGATTCCATGACGCGACCTGTGGCGCATCTTAAGGAGACTTATCTGCCTCTGAGGACAGGTTGAGCAGCTAGCTCACTGCTAATCATGGGCTCATCTGCTCACGGCAAACACTTCCTGCGACGTCCGTACACTTGAGACCCACTCTAAAGCCCTTTAAGAAGGTATCATCCTGTCTTAAAGTAGATGTCCAAGCTGTTGACTGGACTCCTTAAGACAAAGTCAGATCTTCATTATACAGTTTAAGAAGGACACTGAGGAGCATAAGGTTGGATGACCTAGATTAGCAGGCAAATGAAGAAGCATGTGTAAAGTCAACAGGAAAAACAAAATGCTGATACCATGGGAACTAAAATGTTTTTATGTTTCAATGTTCTTGCTTAAAGACACAAGATCCACAACACACAATAAAAAAAAACACCTGTAATATGACAAAGTAATGTACATTATTGTATACATGTTAACAGAGCATTAACACAAGTTGATCTGTGTTAGGAGGATGTTTCCCAGCTACAAGGTGAAGGTCACAGGGATGAACCCCAAAACCAAGTACATCCTCCTCGCCGACATCGTCCCTGCAGATGACCATCGCTACAAATTCTGTGACAACAAATGGTAAGTGTGCAACTTGTAAAAAAACAAACTGCTAAAGTTTTAGCATGCTGACATTTGGGGAGTACGTGAGTGGTGGTCCGGTAGTCACTGGTCAGCATTTAGGACTTGTAAGAACAGTAACACCGGAGGGTTGTGAGTTCAATTCCAGTTCCTGCCACCATTGTGACCTTGAGCCAAAGTTGCTCCAGGGGGAATAATCCCTGTAGTTAGTTCACTGTATGTCACTCTGAATAAAATGTTTCAATAAACGACAGCGTGGTAGTAATAATAACCTGCCACATCACCTTGTTGGGTGTGAGAAGTAGAACCATATCCTCAAACTATAGATTTGTATCACAAATCCCTGCATCTCCCTCCACAGTTATTTTGGTGATGTACGGTAGTTGCCACTTGTTACAAAAGACTTGTTAAGTAAGAGGAGCATTAGGTAGCCGTTGACTAGAAACATTTAGTGATGTGCCACTTGAGCATGCATTTTTGCATACAACACATATATACATATATTACATCAGATATATTCTGTGACATATATACTCTGCATCTGTCTCTCTCTCTCTGGGGGTGGAAAGCAAGGACAGTCTCAGGAATGCAATTGCTGAACACTACTTCATCTTACCCATCCAAAACACAAAAACAGTAACACATGAAAATGATCACTGTCTTTGGGATGAATAAGTCACCGCAACACAGATGAGAAGGACATGTATCGCTCTCAGCTAGTCTTTGTGTTTGAGGAGGCTAAGAACTGGTGGCCTGGTTGATGCTAGGCTGGCACGATCAGTGGTGGTGTTTGCCTGTCCCTGTAGGCAAGAGACTCACAAGTCTCTATGGCTCTGTCTCTTGCTCTCTCTCACACAAACACATACACAGACAGTGTACACAGACATAAACACACACATACAGACAGTGTGGGGACTCAAAACATTGTTTTCACTCTGAGCATGCAATGACGTGATACATGTGTTAGTTGAGGCATTCTCACGCACAGCCATTCCCCGCAATTTTCCTTTAATTTGCTCTTTGTGATTCAATATTGTGGACGGATTCCTGTCAAGTCTAATCAGCAAGACTCGAGTATAAAGTTGACAAAATGAAGTTCAGATAACCCATAGTAAAAAGTGACATTAAGTGATCCATCACTGTAATAAACGGGGAAATAATACAAATATATCATATAAAAAGCAGCATGGTTGAGAAAACTGTCTTGGAGGGCAGGCTGGTCTAATCAATGAAGCTTTTCTCTCTGCGTTTATTAGCCCAGCTTCTCTCCTCCCACGACAGCCACAAAACAAGCCTTCGCTATGCTAGCTGTGGCTGTGGATTGTCATTAGCACACAATTAA
The DNA here is from genome assembly GCA_027475355.1 of Coilia nasus. NCBI lineage: Eukaryota > Metazoa > Chordata > Actinopteri > Clupeiformes > Engraulidae > Coilia > Coilia nasus. Next base: position 16,264,763 of record CM050215.1, on the reverse strand, counting down.
GTACTCCGGGATGCTGGCAAGCAGCCTGTCAAAACCAGTGGGCTTAAAGCAGCTGGGTGATCCGTGCTGTCCTCTCCGTGACCGTTTGCCGCAAGCTAGAACACCAGAGATGGGCACAGTGCGCCGGCGCTACATGGGCAACAGGAGAAAAAAAGAAAAAAGAAAAAAGGGAGGGTTGACTTTTTCCAGTGCTGAGTACAAGCAAAGCAGAAATGTGATGCCAACAAAACCCTCAGTTAAGAACTAGAACTAAAACTAAAAAAAAATCCCCTTCACATTTCTCAAAGTGGACCAGTGTTTTTATGGCCATTCCCCCCCAAGATCTGTGGGATGGCCTGGAATTTTTGCCAATGCCAGCAAGGGGCCTGGAGTTTCTCAGCAACACCTTGAGGGCGCATAATTAGCAGTGATGTTACGTTCAAAGCAGTCACCCCCCAGCCACAAGGAGCTATTCTTATAGTGACTGGTACAAAAAAAATAATACGCCGATCTGTGTATGTCATTAATGTCCGTATGATGCGTATAAAACCACTCTACCAAGCAGCAAAATTGATGGTTGTCGTGTGACCAGGAGATGTATCACTTGGTTTCAGACATGTGGTGGTGGCAGTGGCAGAGACTACATAGATTCTGGCCCTTAATATGACAGCTTTGGTCGTTGGATCCAGAGCGATGCTGTGCTGTACTCACTGAAGTGTGTTGCTCTCACCCTCCTCTCTCTTTTCATGTGTGCATGTGTGTGTTGTTTTTCCAGGATGGTTGCTGGAAAGGCAGAGCCAGCCATGCCTGGACGACTGTACGTACACCCGGACTCCCCCGCCACTGGGGCCCACTGGATGCGGCAGCTGGTCTCCTTCCAGAAGATGAAGCTCACCAACAACCACCTGGACCCTTTCGGCCACGTGAGTGACTACGCCACCCGCTCATTTGCTCTCCAGAGACTGTGCACGGATGAGTGGCTTGGGAGATGGGAGAGTACTGTGCATGTTAGGGTATGGAGGGGGTGTGCATATGTACGTTCCAACAGCAGATATGTTTGCCATTGGACTCATTAGCATTTGGTTGAAAAGACACGTTCAATTGAAGTGAGGTCAGATTCATTTTATTATGTACAGTTTATTTTTGTCATAATTTAAGGAAAACAGAATGGCATTTTGCTATATTTTTCAAAACCCCCCAGATGTGCAAATTAAGGTTGTGTAATAATAACAATGATGATAATAAAGTTACAATTGGTATTTTAAAATTCTTGTTAATTTCCTGCAAAGAGCAGAGGGTGCTGTCCAATACCCAACAGGCATTGTTCAAGAATAACTTTGACTAATGTGCAAAAAGACCTTGTAAGACTTTTATTGAAATAATCACTTAATGACTGCTAAGTGGTTTGTTGGCATGCGGCTCTGGGCTGTCAGTGCTTACCCCCTGAATATTGCCCTGTGTAGATTTAGGAATAATACAACAGCTTTTCAATATGGCCACATTCATATGTCATTAGGCCTTGTGTGGTTAGAAACAGTAGTCACTTAACCTAATTTCAAGGGCCGGTTAACAAGGAAACTAACAAGTAAAAAATGTGTTAACAACTTGAGGTTCAGTTGGAAGGATAGGTAGGAAGAGACATTTTTACATTTTAAAATACAAAAGCTCTCGGCTTACCATTATTAAATACTATGTTAGAAGAAATTAAATTCTTCTTAAAAAAAAAACCCCAAAAAAACAACAAATAGAAGTAGATGTGTTGATCTGCTCATATGCTCTAATCTGATGTACAACTGGCATACATTATTGAAGGTACCACTTCCATGCAGGGAATTCAATATATGACATTCAGATAATCTCCTTCAAGAAATTACAAGACAGTGTGAAAGAAGGAGTAAAGCAGCGTGAGGAGAGCAAAAGGGAGAGACAGAAACAGAGGGAGACCGAGGGAGCGCTCCGTGAACAAGACGTGAAGAGTGTGACTGTGACAGTGCCGCCCAGAGGGACCCTGTGGATTGCTTGTCCGAAGCCATCCCGTCAGAGGGAGCTCATTAGGTTCATAACCTGTCGGATCAGCGCGGGGTCCGCCTGTCAGGATTAGTCGAGCGCCTGCGACGTGATAAGGGCGAGTAATGAGGCCGGGGAGAGGCCGGCTAAGCCAGCCTGACGCCCACACCAGCAGGGGCGCCGGGGCCTCTGTCGAGAGCCCCCACACACAACGGCACCGAAGGCAGCCGCAACCAGCCTTTACAGCCAACAGCAGTCACGCAGCTGGCCCACTGGTGTCAGGAGCTGAGGAACAGGCACCAAACATGCAACATGCCGAACTTAAGCCCTGGTGCAGCCACGCAGTCAGGGCATCATTAGTGACTCACTTTTAGGGTAAAGGATAGGCAATGGATTTGTCCAGAAATGTAGGTATACTTTACTATAGGCAATACATTTGTGAGAAAAATGTAGGGATAAAATCCAAATTTGTAAACCAAAGTAAGGCCTTTAAAAAAAAATCTGACTTTATAATTGATGTTAGTAGGACTTAAGGTTGTAGCAATTTATTTGGGTGTTAGTTGCACAGACATACAAAAATTGCATTTCAAACTCCAGCCAACTTCTTTCATTTCTATACCAAAATGTTTGAAGAACGTGACGTCAGGCCTCTTTTAATTCCAGGCATTTAGGCAGGCCCTCTGCTCATCGTCAGCAGTAAAAATATTATCTCTGATCTCGGCCTCCCGTGCTACTGTGGGTCTGATGACAGCGCTGATATTCCACACCCTTGGCTTCTTCTTTACAAGCTTAGTGTGAGGCAGCCTGGAAAGGGGCTGGCCTGACCTCCACACAGAGGGGCACGAGATAAGGAGAAAATTAGTGCCTGCGGACGGTGGTGCCTTGCCGTTCAATTGAGCCGCCAGTGTCGATCTGGGCTCAGAGTGAAATTTAGAGAAACCAAGAGAGAACAAAAGAGATAAAAAGGCAGCATCTGCTTCGCTTCAGCTTTGACGCGGACTAACGCTTTGGGTGCAGCCTGATCAATACAATTAGTCTGTCTGCTTTTGTATCACCTGCCCCATAAATATTACCTCAAAAGACGCCAGACGGACACGCAGGCAAAAGGTCACATGTATGTCTACAATCCAGCCCGCCAAAGTTCTGACTGATCAGACCCATGCACCACCCCCATTCCAACCCCCCCCCACACTCACAAATCCAACCTTTTCTGCCCTTTTTTCTGTCTGCAGTACTTGGCCAGTCCAGCCCTTTTTTTTTGCCCAGAGGTGGAGATCCCTAGCCTGGTAAACCAGCTCTCGTGCTACACTGCATTTCGTACAGAGGGGCTGGCTGTGCTGTATTAAGAAATGTTTGCTTCCTGGAGGTGTAAACTCTGATGAAGTTTAAACGATTGGATCTGCCTTTGCTCAGTCGCTAATGTCTGGTTGTTATGTATGCAGTTACCCTGGCTATAAGCCTGCCTGCGCACTGCAATTGAAATGTAGCACACAAAGTCAACGTCATCGGTCACAAACACTCCCTCTGGTCATTGAGTGGTCCAGTAAAGATACTACAGGAGTTAACCATTAGGGCTGCATGGTATTGGAAAAATAACGGCAGTAACATTGCTGAATGTAGCGATAACGATATGTTTTGCAATAAATACACGCTAACATTTTTAAATATAGTTTAAACATTTAAATATAGTTTTAACATCTTTCAGCTTAATCTGCACCGCTAGGCCATAGCCAGTGTGCAGCCTATGGGGGTGGATATCAAGGGCAGTAGGACTCCATTTGATTTCCCAAATATCTTCATATGTGGAGCGTGAAACATCTTACAGTAATGTCCCATTTATTGCAGTTAACCCATGTTTTGCGATATGTATATCACGATATTGTATATTGCGATATCACAATATTTTCGATATAGTCTCTATTAGCCATGTCTTTTGAAGCAAACCCATACTACTACTGTAGGGAGAAAATAACCGAGCGGAAGCGCGTAGGCAGGCTTATAGCCAGGCTAGGAGATCCCGACTTCAGGGGGTAAAAACTCTGCCACTTATTTGATCCGACCATTTAGCAGTTTCTAACGAGCACATAAATCATCAGACAGGTAGATTAGCTAATTAGTAAAATCACCTGTGTTAAGTGCACAGGCAGAAGGAATAGACTGCAAGGTTTTTCACTTTCCAGTGCCAGTATCTACTGTGCCCTGTGGCTCTTGAGTCCTCTCCAGGGACAGTACGCTTTGTAAGCTGAGGAGCTGGCTCCATGTGGCTGGGCAAGGGGTGGGGAATAAGGCTGAGGCAGAGAGGGGAAGAGTGTGTGGAAGGGGGAGAGAAAGGAGCTGCAGAGAGGGAAAGAAGAAAGGGGTGGGGGGGTGGGGGGGACCTGACGTTCATTGCCCTTGACAGAACTGTGCTGGGGATGACCCTGGACCTAACGCTCCAGTGAACTGCAAACACAAGGCAGCGCCACTCACCCCGAAGCCTCAGCAGTGCACCAAACACAAACTGCTGTATGAATTAGAAGTTGCTAGTAACTGCATTACTTTGAGAATTGTGCAAATGCACAACTAAACCACCAAATCAGATATAGTTACTGCTGTGTGGAATGTTACACTTACTAAACGGTATGGATTATGAGATTTAGGAAACAAAGAACTGGTTCAATACTAAGCACAGATTTACAACATTTAGCCAAGATTTTTTTGGTTCGACTCATAACTTGTTATGGTAAAATACCTGCATAGTGATTTGTGGAAAAACTGACCTCTAGTTTTTCACTGTGGGGCTATTCAAACTCGGGCAGTGACACCATTTGGCAAGCTAATCCAGGGGTCGGCTTGGATTGAGGAGGTCTGAACACAAACACGCTAGCACAGACTCTCTTTGTGTGCCGTGAGGAAGGGGTTTTAAGTTTCTGCTCAGAGTGTCTGGTTCTGTATGCCCGCAGATCATTCTCAACTCCATGCACAAGTACCAGCCCAGGTTGCACATTGTCAAGGCGGACGAAAACAATGCCTTCGGCTCCAAGAACACGGCGTACTGCACTCACGTCTTCCACGAGACCGCCTTCATCTCTGTGACATCCTACCAGAACCACAAGGTATTCTGGTCATTTTTTAAAGCCATGGCTCCGCCGGTAAGGTTACACACCAATGCACCCTATGATTTATATGTGGCAAAAAAAAAAACAAGAAAAAAAAAACAGCTTTCTGTCTTAATGAGCATTTTGGCATACTAATCTTAAACCACAGGAGATGGCGTGCCAGTGCTGCACGAAATGCAGGGCCTTGATTGTGACACATGGTGGATGCGCTGCATGCTTTCAATTATGGAAAGCCAAATATGGGCGTGATATGTGCAAATTGCTGGACTGAATCCCTTCAGCGGTTCCGACATCACATGGCTGAATCTCTTGACAGATTACCCAGCTGAAGATCGAAAACAACCCATTCGCCAAGGGCTTTCGAGGCAGCGATGAGGGGGATCTGCGTGTGTCCAGGCTCCAGGGGTAGGTGGCCAAGAGCACGTTACTCTTTCACACCAAGCAGAGTCGAGGCCAGGCCCACGTAAACAAAACCGCTCATGTTTGGACGTAATGGTTTCCTACTTTTTATCCTTCCCCTCTTGCCAGGAAGGACTACCCAGTGATTTCCAAGAGTATGGTACGCCAGAGGCTCATCTCCTCGCACAGCAACCTGGCGGGAAAGCTGGGCGTGGGCATGCTAGGGGGCCATCCCCAGGTCCTCTCCCACTACCAGTACGAGGGCGGGGTTCCCATGTCCGGGGCCGATGGTCAGGACTCCCTCGGTAACCACTTCCCCTCCAGTCGGGAACCTGGCCTGCTCTACCACTGCTTCAAGCACAGAGGTAAAGAGACAACTGCCGTTTCTCAAAGCCTGCATTCAGGCATAAGTTTTAAAGGCCAAGGGGCAAATCTACTAAGTTTCTGCACGAGACACCCTCCCATTGTGTTGAAAAAACTGTTTGAAATTGCAACGAGTAGGAGAGTAAACATCTTGGGTTTATTTTGTGCACATGCACAAAATATTCAGTACAGATGGAGTGGACAGTCAAATATCATCAGAGCTGCTCTTGTCCTCATGTCGGAGAAAAGGACTAATTGGTTAGGTACAGCAATGTTCAAATTAAGTGATTTTGTTTTGTTTTAAAGTGTACGTTTATGCCTGAAAACATATCTGACATAAAACATATCTTGACAGACTGACGCAACATTAGAATGACATTGTAAGTACCAAAGGAAAGAAAGAGCATCACAATATTGTTTTTAATTTCCAGAGTAACCAGGGGCGTTTCATGTGAATATATCAGAAACCAGTCGTCAGACACACAAAAGGGTCTTGCTTTGGCTTCTGATGGTACATTTCAATTTCCATCCCCAAAGTTAAAAGTTAAATTTTATATCTATAATTACCTTGTGTTTATTATGTAGATTTCCTCACAAAAGGAGTTTTATGTTCATGGCCAAAGAGAAAATACATTTCTTTGCAGCATGATCCTCTTTTAATGAAAGTGCCAGTTGCCCATCAAAAATGGCATGCACTTGAGAGGACATCTGCCTCTAAACATCTTTATTATACATCTGTTGAAGTGTAATTAACTCATTTTTATTTGTTTTAGATGGCTATTTTGTGGCCACACTTTTTAAACAAAATAGACAGCATAAAAAAGATCCAATTTGTAACATTTTAAATACAAACATTCTGATGTCACACAATAGCTGTGGTAAAACATCAGTCTTAAGGCTGACGACTGAGTAATGTTCTTGTGTGCATAACAAACATACAAATACAAATGAGGCGCTAGCCAGGCCAGCACCACTATTAGCACAATGCACTGCTAGTCAGCTCTTGTGAATAGGCACTTAGGAAAGCTTTGGTTGTCAGTTCTACTTCTTTGCTGATCCCAGCTCTCCTCTCCTCACAGACAGCAGCAGCAGGCACCTGGAGCTGGGCTGCAAGCGCCCTTACCTAGACACCACGCCCCAGGCCGTGTCGGAGGAGCACTACTTCCGGCCCTCGTCCTCCTACGAGCCTCCCCTGCTGTCGCACCCTTACTGTGGGGAGGCGCTGAGCTCCAGGGAGGCCTGCATGTACGGCGGAGTGGAGGGGGAGGCTGGCGCAGGGCCAGGAGCCACAGGTGGGGAGGACCTGCCACCGCCCTCTCTAAACTGCAACATGTGGGCGTCGGTGCAGCCGTACCCGCGCTATGGCGTGCAGGCCGTGGACGCCGTGCCCTACCAGCCCTTTGCTGCCCACTTCACCAGCTCAGCCCCCGTGGTGCCACATCACTCGCCCTCTATGCAGCGCCCGCAGCCCGCGCCACCGGACCTGGTCTTCGGCACCCAGCGCGGCCTTCCCCCGGCATCCTCCTACTCCTCATCCTCGTCTTCGTCCTCTCCTCCCGGAGTCACCTCTCGAGATCGAGTCGGCCACGCCGCTTTGTACCATCACCACCACCATCACCACCGCAAGGCTGATTCTCCTCTCCGGACCCACAGGGATTTTTCGGGTTTCCCCGCCCAAAGCCCCCCCACACGTGACTCGGCCTATCAGTACCAGATGGGCCTGACCGGGGTTGGAGCTCACTGGACTGAAAGCTAGAGGGGCATCCACCATGGGCGTACCCACATGTGGGTGTGGGCAAATTCAGCACGTGATTGCCTTGCCTCTCAGGTGTCAGGTTGTACCTCTGGGCGGTACCTTGGTGCCCCCCACCAAGGCGTTTGCAGTTGACATTACAGCTCGTAGATAGCCATAGTATTGGTGCTGAATTGCACACTCAAGCCATAGTCGGGGAGCTGAGTCCTTCAATCTGTGCAGTGTTTGCTTGGTCTGTGGTTTGTGCCAATTAAATATTTATTTCCGCTTGTTCATGACAGTAATGGTGGTTGTTTATAGAGGGGATGGGGAAATTTTGTGCATTTTGCAAAGTGGGATATCTTGAAAACAAGCAGTGTGGGACTCATGGTCTTTTTTTACCTACTCGGTGGAGAGAAAAACAAGCACAAAATGTACAATTTATGCTCGTGACATGCCAGGATTGAACATGTCTACAGTCTGAAGCATATCCATTTGTCTAATCTATATTATACAAGTGAATTTATATTTTATGTATGTGAAATATTGATTGAAGGATTGAGTGGACTTAATAAGCTAATAAGCTTTATGCAGGTGCAAACATAAGTGCCATTTAAAGTAACAGGTAAGGGTGGTGTCTGTCAGACTGGGATTTGTTACAGGGCCTGGCTCAATAGTTAAATTTGATACTTGATTTGAAGTTTTCCTGATGCAGTACCTTATATTGCACTAAGCCAAGATGGAATACCCAAATTATTTACAAAAAGATGATAGTTTCTAAAGATGTATCAGTAGCTCACGAATAACTTTAATATTATTAGATAATAGCATTAGATTATAAAATCAAATATTACCGCATAGGTTTCAAGGTTAAAGAGACCGTTTTGTGCCAAGTTAATATTTACAGCTTCCCTGGACAAATGTTGACTTCTAGGCCTCACTCAATGGTGTATGTATTTATGCAAAAGCTGTACTTAAAGCCTGATCTATTTTCGACTGAGAAAAAAACAGATTTCAAAGGGAACTGTGCAGTTACCATAAGGATGACCCGAGGAAAGACTGGAAGCAAACTGCTGAGTTGTTTGAGGCTTTGTCTGTAAGCAAGAATGACTGTGAGGAGAGACCACAACTGAACTGTCTCTTGTTTGGCAATGGTCAACCCTGGCTGGAAACAGTCAGCAGTTTCTGGGATGTCCAAAGTGGGCTTGAGAAGTTTTCTCCTTCTCGCTCCCCCTCGCTCTGGAGTTGGACACGACCGGAACGGACCCATCTGATGTGCATCCTGGGCTCTGTCTGACGCAGTCCAGAGCCGTGCACTTTGCAACGAGCGACATCAGAGAACTCCTTCGCAACCAGATGGGGGCTTAGGGGCCGTCCTTGAGCCAGGCGGAGAGTCGAACAGAACAGAGCAGAGCAGAGCAAAACAGAACAGAGAGATCTGCTCAAATCCCAGATCCAAACGACTTGGATAAAATCCCTGCAAGACTGAAAATGTTAAATGGTTTCAGCCAGCAGAAAGCCGCAAAGCAAGTCCTGAAAGTGTAGAGGACAAAACGAAGTAAAGCCTGCACTAGCCTTGAAAACATTAAGGATGTTGGGGATGGGAGAGAGAAAAAAAATGACATGGCAGTCCTTTAACTCAATGTGTATGGGATTACTTTCTTTGAATATTTCAGTGTTCTTTTGCACACATTTGTTGAATAAATTGTATTTTTTTCCTCCCAGTTCCTCTCAGTTCTCCTGGATGCAGCTTTGTCTTGAAAGGGTAACCTAGACAGATTCTGTAGGCAACAGGGGGAAATCATTACCCTTCATTAGTGCACTTCTCAGGCTGCTCTGTCTCAGGGCTGGGTGTTGGCTGAACTTCAGATACATCACCGATCAGTCATATGGAAGCTTACTGAGGCCAGATCCAGCTCTTGCTCTCCCTCTATCTCTGTGTTTATGTGTGGTAAATAACTCTACTTAACCCCCTCACACCTGCTGTTTAGCTATCTAATGCCACTTGTATTGACTGCCACAACACAAAATGATGACGACTACAAACCTATGCCAATCACCTTATAAATTATATTACAATTAAGTTACATTACGTGCATGGCTTTAAATTCCTAAGTAGTGTATTGCTAAATCTGATATTTTGGCTTGAAAAAATGGGTAGCCATTGCGTGCTTAGTGCATCTGCTGGGTGTAGTTAGTTCTAGCTAGATCTATTGCATTAAATCAGAAACCAATACGGTGACGATGGACAAAGATGGAACACCATCATAGTCCAGACAGAACATGGGAACCGGTGGTTGGTGGGGCTCTGGTTGGGGGAGATCTTGGGGAGGTGAGATAGTTGGTGGGGGTTCAGAGACATTTTGGAGGTGGGAGGCCCGGACACGTCTGATGTGGTTGATTTATGTGGCGCTGCATCCCTAATGGCTAACTGTCCTGAGAGTTACCCTGAGCTCTGTGAGCGGGTTTGTAAAAGCGCAGGGTGCGATGATGTCTCGAGGACCAGGGTTTCCCATTCTTCTCGCTGTCCCACAGACTGCAGTCATTAAGGCCGTGAGTTACTGCGGCCGGCCCGTCCTGGATCTTGTCGGCACTCCTGCCCTCCCCTAAGCTATCCGAGGCACTGGGGGTCTCTGTACTGTAGGAAGTGCCTACTGCCTCAACAAATCAACGGGAACTTTGGGGAGCTTGAGCCGGCAGATGGGCTGGCGAGGAGTTGAAGCAGATGGCTCCGTGAGCAGGCCCCAAGAAACCCCAAGCCTCTGACAGATTATGGAGAGGCCCTCGGTTTGATAGGAACGCAAATACTTTCAGCAGATGATTATATTTATCATATTCGGCAGGGAGACTGTGACAGTTAAAAAAAAGACCTATAGTGAATGACTTTGTTTGCATTTATTCTACCATTAGCAGAATTAACCCATTCTATTTACAAAGTTTAAAGTATCAAATGTTCTGCAGCTATTTTACAGAGAAAAAGTTACCAACTATGATGCCAGCAACCTCAAAGGAGTCAATGGCGGTCAATAATGAGAATCATGTGCTCTGTAGAATGTTTGGTCTTAATTTATTTACTTTAGTTGAGTACAAAGGGACTTTAGGTGCTCATTTAAGTGGTGTCAGACCAGATCTCACTATACAACAAATCTCTACCCGATTGTTTTCGCATGTGGGGCTTCACATATGCTAAGTACACTGCCTAAAAATAAACACACACATGCAAAACACACACCACAGAGATACATACAGCCATATGCTCAAGATACATGTACATAAGAGTATTAAAACTGTGAATTGAAACAAAGATGTACAGTGCTGCGTAGTGCTACTCATTCGTCCAGTTTGGGTTGATGGGTGTAAGAGGCGTTGGACTTCTTGGGGGTCAGTGCTGCCCTTGTCTCACACCACGGTGTCTCCTGAGGGGCCCCCTGAGCTTAGCATCCGGGAGCAAAACCTGACAGCAGCTGGGATCAGCCACATCTGAGGAAGGAGTAAAGACAAAAAAAAAAAAAACCACCAGACATTAGCTAGAAAATACTTTTTTCCCCCAACAAAGTGATTGTAAAAGCAGATTTCATGAGAACTGTCCTGTGCTAGCATGGATACGAGTTTAGGCGAGGCTATAATGGAGATGTTGCACTCTGGACATATATGGCTAGGGTAGCCAAAGGTTGCATTTCTGAGGGAGGTTGAGAGAGGGCTAAAGGAAATGTCACGCGGGCCTTTAATCTATCTTTTAAAAGGCATCCCCTGTATCTCCGACCCATTTCCGATGCTTTTTAAGCTTAAAAAACAGGCTAGATTTCATTTGATCAAAACTTGACTGACCCTTTCTTCAGTTGAAGCTTTAGTAGCATATAAAGCGAAAGACAGAGTGGACAACTTGAAATTTACGCAATTCAACTTTCCACATAAAAAGCAGTCTATCTCTATTAAAAGGAAGCCAGGTCTAAGCCCCTTGTAGCACACTGTAGCCCGGAGTATCTCTTGGAGAGGGGCTGGGGCCGAGGGGCATCTGGAACTCATTGGAGCAGATCTCCCCGTGCCTCTCCCCTGCTCCGCAACTTGCCCTCCTTGAGCTGCTTCCCACTGTCATCCCTAAATCCCGTCTGAGAGCAGCCTTGGCTGGGCACACTTTGACCCACGAGCTTTAATTCGCTCCTCCTTGTAAAAAAAAAAGAAAGAATAAAAGAAAGAAAGAAAGAAAGAAAGAAAAGAGCAAGGCCCAATGTCTCACAGGAGCACTCAGAAACACACTTTAAATACTTTAGAAGGATTTAATATCAAGTCCATTACGGCCTTTCTGGTGCCTAGTAAATAGTCAATTAGTGGATAATTCTGATTTGATCCACATGCAGCCGGATCTTGTGGAGGCAACTACTTGGCGTTTGCGTGCTCCAGGGCTAGCCAGGGTGTCAGGCAGTGGCCAATGCCCCGAGGAGGAGAAGGAGGTGGGGGTGGATGACGAGTAGAAGGGGGGGTGGCAGGCTTACTCACTCTCTCAGCTATCCTCCCTCTCCCATTTAGCCACAATTATACCTGCTCAGGGGGCCCCGCAGACCAGGAATGGCAATGAACAGTAGGTGAGGTAAAAGTTGCCATGACAAGGATAACTGGAGAGAACTGATGGTGCGACATGGGTATACACTCTTGGCTTCAGATCAGGGGGCTGATGTGTGCAGCAACAAACTCCTTCAGGCCACTGGAGTTCAGCCCTCCAGTGCAGGGACACTTAACAGCGCCCGAGTCCCCTGATCAAAGGCTACATCTGGTTGGCTCCATTAAGACGTAAGCCCCATCACATAAAGCTGGGGTCCAGCTACACTGAGTGGCACTGGATGAAAGCGTCAATAAAAAAATTAATAATTATAGTTTGAGAGCTGCGTGGATTAGGGTTTGCTAAGGAAATGGTCGGGCGGATTAACTTTTTATCCTTAAGATTAAACGCATGCCCAAAAGATTGATGTACACTGCGCAGTAATGGCTGTGGGACACTGACCAACAAACAAGCTTAGCTTCAAGAATAAAAAGACATTTGAGCCATGTTTCTTTAATTGGCTTCAGGACCAATCAGCGGCCAGCTTTTCTGTGTGAAAAAAAAAGAGCCCGTCCTTGTCCAACATCCTACCTCACTGAACTATGCACATGTTTGGGAGAAAAACAGGATATCGTTATAAAAGCTTTTGTGGTGAACTTTGATGACTGCAGATGCATAGTCTGCATCTGAGTTCACTGTTGCATCACACCGATTGCAGTTATTGAATCCAGCCTCTGGCTGTGCGTGACTGTTTGTGGCTGTGCACGCATCTGTGAAATAAGAGTAGCCATGTTCAAACACTAATCGCATTTGTGTGTCGGTCTTCCTGTTCTTACTTCCGGGAGCCTCTGCTACTGGTGGCTTGGGCTCCACTCCGCTCCCCCAACACAGCCAATAAGGAGCGAGCTTTTGCGTCAAGCAGCCTCTCTGCTTCATGACAGAGCCTCCCACAATGACACCCTAAGAGACCTAGCACACCAGCGCTGTGGCTGGCTGAACGGCAAAGCGACACCACAGGGGATCTTTTTTGTTTGCCCGCTCTTTCTGACCACAGAAACTGTTACTGCTCAGGCCCCCATGTATTATGACTATATAATGACTCACTGTCTCGTATCAGGCTACCTTTATCAACTCTCCACAATCCTGCTCAGCCTAAACAGAAACCAAGCCCCAAGCCACCAGAGATAAGTTTCCCTCCAGGCTGCCTTTCTCTTCCTCGTCTCTATTTCTCTCTCGCTCTCGTTCTGTTCATGGGTGCTGATGATGGGTAAAGAATGCAGCCCTGTAAGACGGCCAAACTCTCTAATACTCTAAAAGGCACCCCTCATGCGAGTGTGTGGAAAAACAATTTGTTTCAGATCAAGGCTCTGGTGGTTATGCTTTTGTTATAAAGACAGTACTCTTGACAAACGTCACGGTCCAGTTTATTTAATAAAATAACAAATGAGCTTCTGGCCAGGCAGAGAAAAAGTCTGCTGGGGGAAGGAAGAAAAAAAAGGGAGAGAGATGGCGTAGGGAGTCTGTGACATAGATCTGCCAGTGCCTGTGAGGGGTCTCAGACGAGGAATAAACCATGCCAGACCTCAGGTTTCAGCAGTTGGAGTGTGAAACCCCTCTACTGGCCAAACACGGCAACTGCTGACATACTTGGTTGTTCACACGCTCTTCTGCTTGGCTTAAAAGGTTTGCAGGACCTGTGTGGCAAAGTCAGACCTTATAGGACACCTTATATGATATCAGCTCGAGCATGGGTACAGATAATCCTAAGACTTAACATTGTGCTAAACCACGTAATGATATGAATGCAGTGGAGAAGATACAAACTCAATGGCATACCCTCTCTGCCAACATGGTGGGTGCAGCTCAAAGCAGCTTGAGGGTCATGTGCCAGCACGGTGCACCTGTGCCCGCTTGTCATCTGGGACAGTTGCCTCATTTGTTTTATTTTGCCATGGTTTTCGATGCACAGGCACATGTTACATTTTTTATTTTTTGAACTTTGGTGGAGCACCAACAGCAAGTTAGCTGAGGGAGGGAATCCATGCATGCCACTGTGCACAGTCCCTTCAGCACCACCACCTCCCGACACCAACCGTCCCATTGAGGCTCACTGAGTTGCCCTTAGCACTCCACAGACTTATGGCGGCGTCCATGGTAGAGGGAAGGGCAAATCTCTACCCTAATATGTTTGCCCTTCTTTCTAATCCCAATATGAAGCTCTCATCTGGCTCCTGAAACTGCACCCAAGGCTGATACCCCTTCTCAGATCAAGTGTTGTCAAATACGGCTTATGGAAGGATCAGGGCACCGGTGACGGACAGATCAGTTAAAAGGAATGAGCTTCTCTATGGGTAATTACTCGACTAAAGACGAACCAGGATGCGATTTGCAGAACCTTGTTTGTCACTTTGCATGCTTAGTCGAGCAGAACCCCCGTCACTAATTGGTCAGACCCACTGGGCACATAAAAATAAAACAAAAGAAGATTGGATAAAGCTGTTTAGCTGCCACATCCACTTGTGAGATTAGAAGGACAGGTCTGAGTTAAGGGACAACAAGTCACTGACCCCATACTCTTAAGTTGGGAAACAAGGAGAAGGATGGCGTCAAGGAAGTGGCTTAGGACATAACAATTATCAGCTGAGAGGGCAGAGAGAAAGGGTTAACCCAAATCAAGTCCAGGCCCTTATGGTGCTTCCCCAACACATTTTATAGTCATGCACAGTGTGCTTAGCAAGGAGACTTTAAAACTGGAACAGTTCAATTGTAATCCCTGAGTTTCACCTCAAAAACCACTGTCATTAAATTGGGTTTTTTGGAAGGACCCTTTTTGCTTGGTGTCAGTCCAAATAATCCACTAATAAATAACATCTATTGGCACCACATTTAGCTCAGTAGCCAGTATTGTGTGACTGTGAGAACGTTCTTTTGAGTGATGTTTCACTCTGGCTCACCGACCAAAGTATTCGGAACCCAAACCACAACCAAATGCTTTAATTGTTTTCTTTCTTTATGCGTGTGTGTACAAAAACATCTCTTATAAAATGCACCACCAACTGAACTTATACTGCACTGAAAGGAGAAACACTGTTCGTCATTTTCTGCTGTCGCCCTGCCAAGCCAGGAGAGTTTAGGCATTCCAGCGTTTACCCAAACAAGCCCTAGGGTACATTTTACAGCAGAGAGGGTTTTTCAAAACGAGCCCTACTTTTACCACTAACATTTGCGGTGAGCGTGAGTGTGGAAGGTGTTGGGGGTTGGGGGACTAAGCAGAGCTCACGTCAGCTAGCAAGGGAGGATTCCCCCCTCTAAGCTTGTAATAGTGTCCGCGCTCTCATGCTGGATCACCTGTGGTGCCACAGAGGCAGAGAGGCTTTCCTGGAAGCCAAAGCCTCCATGTCATGTCAGCCTGCCGCACACTAAGTGCCCTAATCCCTGGAAGGAGGGCAAACTGGGAGATTTGGATCCTTCGGTACTAAAGACTTTTAAGCAGGTGATCTGGGGCTCATCCCCTTTGCTGGCTTTAGGTAAAACCTTCCTGGACCGACAAGGTGCTAGCGGTCAGTCCAGGTGCCCCTTTCCCCACTCTGAATAGTGATGGGAATTCATGGAGGAGTTTTTCCACAAACGTAGGGGCGTTTACTCAAGGGCCCGCAGCAGCTGTCCTCCAATCTGTGCCAGTACTGCGGCCTGCCAATTCTATGCATGGTGGGTCCATGGAGTTTGATCCACAGGGCATTATAATATGAAATACTGTACTAGGAAAGGTGACACTTGCCAGGCCACAGTGACACAAGTGCCCCCTCCGCTGGCAGCACTGGTGGCGTTCCTCTCTCCCTTTCTCCCTCTCTCTGTTGTCTTGCTTGGCAAGGCTTGCTTGGCAACACGCCCTGAGAAGACAGACAGCATATCTGTGGCAACTGGAAATGACAATGGCGAGGAGGTGTGATGCTTCCCACTTCGCCATGATTGTGCTCGTCAGTCAGCAGCACAAACAAAAACATGTGGAGGGAGTTGCAGACTTAAGAGAAAGGAGGAGCAGAATTCATAAAACGGTGTGGCAGAGAGGAAGACTGTTGTCAAAGGACCTCCTTATCTGTGTCTCGCTTGAACACCAGCGAGGCGTGTAGGGGACGGCGGTCACGTTGAGCAGGTAGCATGACAGGGCACTGGCTGCGGGCAGGATGTGATGTAAGCGACACCTGAGGCTATTGGCCCCAGGCTGACACTGCGGTCTCTATGGGGACCAGTGGTGCTGGGAGAATTCGAGAGCACTGCTCTCCATGTCCTGTCTGCATAATGCATAAACATGCGCACTTGAGGCTTATTTTTGTCAGCACTACTTTTGTTTCTATATATACACACGACTGTGAAAAAAAGCTGTGAAAGCTGAGTGTAGGTGTGAACTGTGAACATGTGACTACATGGTCTGTATGTGTGTGTGAGAGAGTGTGTGTGTGTGTAGGCTCCAACTTCACAGCAAAAATGGCACCAGTAACCAATTTGTGGGCGCAGGGCTCCTGTCATTGTCTGACTGACTCTTTGCTGCTAGTTAAAGACAGCCAAGCGGCGGCTCTCGACCACCCTCAAGTGTTTCTAGTGTCACAGCGACTCCTTCCCTCTAATCACCGCAATGCCTGTGTGTACCGGACGTGGAGGAGGAGAAAGAGGAAGACGAGATGGGCGCATTATGGGTGAAAACTACACACAAGACACTTAGTTAGACGCAGGCACGCACAGCAGATGGCAATCAGAGTGGGAAAAAGAAGGGTGTGTCTGGATTGGATGGTGCAGACGATGATCTGTGGTGGCCCCCCTTGTCTGCAGCACTGATGTGGAGAGTGTGACACCTCCCTTTCCTCTTCCTACCCCTCCTCCACTTTCCACTCCTACGCCCTGGCCACACGCGGACCCTCGTTTACACGGACGCACCTAATGAGCACGATTACAGCTAATGGGCCAGATAACATCACACACACACACACACACACACACACACACACACACACACACACACACACACACACACACACACACATACAGTACGTGCATGCATACACACTCTACAGCTGACAGGAAGAATACATGCTACTTAGCTCAACAGTTTACCACCCACATCAATCTCAGTTAGTCACAACACACACACACACACACACACACACACACACACACACACACACACACACACACACACACACACACACACACACAGACCCATAAACACACAGACATAAAACCTCAGACATAGACATATGACACAGGGAGAAAGGGGGATATGACACTTTAAGCGTACCACATTTTATACATAGTTAAAGTAAGATAACAAATATTTAGGGTAAATGTTGAATGGTTCATAAAGACTGTAAAATCCGATGCCTTGTGTGAATTGCCAATACATTTATGAAAAAGGCATCTTTAACAAACACAAAATGCGAACACACACAAACAAACAAAGTCTGTTTTAAAAAAAACAGGCCTGCTAACTGTATCCCTGAGTGGTGTTGTGTGAAGGCCATGTTTTGTTGTCAGCGTGTGGGTAGAGCGACGCTCTAATCTGGAGATCAGTGACGGGGCCGCGACTGAGCCTAGGCCACGCTATCTTCCGCCCCCATCGCCCAAACACACACACACACACACACACAATGGCCCGCGAATCTCTCCGATGACACAAACAACCGGCTGATATAATTAAAGAAGCAGGAAATTAGCAGGGCTACGTGTCCGTCTGTGGCAGTGAGTGTGCCGAAGGGAAGGAAGAGCGAGAGAGAGATGGAGGAGGACAGAGAAAGAGGGGAAGAAAGAGAGAGAGAGAGAGAGAGAAAAAAGGGAATGTGGGCAGTAAAGGGCAGTGCTGGAGGCCTGAGGTGCCAGGCTCCAGATTTCCATGTGATTACACAGATAACGCCGTCTGCCAGGCAGAGATGATGGCAACGAGGATAACCGGACATGCCAGACACGACAACACACACACAGTACACACACACACACACACACACACACACACACACACCGTCAAAGAGAAGCACACAAGACACACATATGAGCACACACACACAGACCTCAAAGACAAGCACACAGATACACACACAAAACACACACACACACACAAATCACAAAGACACAGAACACAGAGAAACAGATACACACACCTGATGTGCATAATACATACGCATAAGCATACATAAGAACACACACATACAGACACACACACACATAAACACGCAAACACACACACACACACACACACACAGTCTCTAAACCTGTGCTTGCTTGCATGCTCTTGTGGGTTTATTGTCATGCCCTCTGCACCTGCTCCTGATCTATCAGCCGGCGCCTGCTTTGTTCATCCGCCCCGCTTTACCCATGGCACGACCTCAGCAAACAAACACCAGTGATTATGGCACATTCAAATCAGGACACCGACTTCCAGGACAGGACACTCTTCTCTTCACGTCCCTGTCATGTTTACACTAGTAAACAAGCCATCACAAAGTCTATGAGTGTGTGTGTGTGCGTATGTCAGTATGAGTGTGTGCATATGTGTGTATGTGGGAACTAAAACGATCCAGCGTCAAGTCAAGCTCGTTTCGAGGAAAACCACGAGATCCAATTACTGACGTCCCGCACCATTACTGTAATAATGGATCAGTGTAGTGGGACGCAGGCAACCGCTGGAGCACTAATAAAATTAGCTGCTGGAGAGAGAGGCATATGACACAGGGCAAACACCAGATGAGATACACGACAGGGGAAGTGACAGAAAGTCTACCATAATATCATCTCCTGAGATGTAGCTAGCGCTTGTATACACACACTATGTATACCCCACCCAATAGCTAGCAAAGTTTTATTTGTCAGTATATATATATATTGTATTTATTTATCATCACTAGGGTAAGGGTAAGGGTATGGATTAGGTTCTCAGTTACATTTTTATTTGTGCTTTGCAAGAATTTACGTCACTTCTAGCTAAAGGGCTGTTCACACCTAGAAAGATAACTATAAAGATAATTATGACTATAACTTTGTAAACATCATTTTAACTTTAGTGAATGGTGCCGTTCACATATCAACTATAATGACAACAACAGCCTGAACGCTGGGATCACTTTCAGAGTGATTTTATAAATTATAAAAGCAGTGTCAGCCAATAAGAATTCATAAGAATTCACAGGACATCATGTTATATTAGATGTTTAAATCACGAGTAGAATGTTGCTGTTAAAATGTCGTTCTTCAGTGTGGACGGCAATATCGTTGTAGTAATAGTTGTCATTATCGCTATAGGTCTTGGTGTGAACGGACCTTAAATAAGTATCCCTTCTAGTGACAATCATGACACAGGGAGAGAGAGTGGCATATGACACAGGGAGAGAGATGGCAGAGGAAGGGTGAGTGGGAGAGAGATGGAGGAGGAGAGGAGAGGAAAGGAAAGAAGAGTGGGACGCGAAGGCGATGATAATCTTATGGAGACATCGAGACGAGTGTGTCTCTGTTGCCCCTGCAGCACATATGACGTGGTCACACCCCCGTAGGCCCTGTCTGTTGTCTGGTGCCAGTCTGCCGTTGCTCCTTCTGGTGTGTGTGTGTGTGCGTGTGTGTTGCTGCTGCATCAGGTGTTTGTGTTAGAGCGTGTGTATGTGTTAGTGTGTGTGTTAGAGCGTGTGAGTGTGTGTCTATTACAGCGTGTGTGTGTTAGTGTGTGTGTGTGTGTTAGTGTGTGTGTCTGCGTATGTGTGTGTGTGTGTGTTAGTGAGCGTGTGTTAGTGTGTGTGTGTGTGTGTTAATGTGTTAGTGTGTGTGTGTGTTGCTCGTGCCTGACTGGTGCTGATGGTTATCGCACTGCTGCTGCTTGGGTCCCACCAAGACCTCTAATCTCACACCACTGTCTGCCCTCCCTCCCTCTCCCTCCCTCTCCCCTGCCTCTCCCTCCCTCTCCCTCCCTCTCCCCTGCCTCTCCCTCCCCTCCCCTCCCTCTCCCTGCCTCTCCCTCCCTCTCCCTGCCTCTCCCTCCCTCTCCCTCCCCTCCCTCTCCCCTCCCTCCCTCTCCCCTGCCTCTCCCTCCCTCTCCCCTCCCTCCCTCTCCCCTGCCTCTCCCTGCCTCTCCCCTGCCTCTCCCTCCCTCCCCTCCTTCCCCTGCCTCTCATTCCTCTCCCCTGCCTCTCCCTCCCTCTCCCTCCCCTCCCTCTCCCTGCCTCTCCCTCTCCCTCCCTCCCTCCCTCCCTCTCCCCTGCCTCTCCCTCTCCCCACGGGGCCACAGGCAGTCCCAGCTATCAGCTTCTGTTTCTCTCTCACACACACGGATGGACACGAACACACAATCCTACACACATGTCCCCAAACACATGCACACACGTGCGGGCAAACACACACAATCCAACAAACATGCACACTGGCACACATACACAAACAATCCTACACATACATACACAAAAACAGTAACACTAACATACACAATCCTACACATGGACACAGACATGCACATATGCGCACATTGATTTATAAACAGACACACACACAAGATACATGCCCTACACACACACACATACACACACACACACACACACGTGCAAAACAACATAACACAGAGTGTAGTGTTGACATACATTTATCTGCAGATGCGTTTCCCATTGACAGTCATGCCAGGTTGGCCACATTCCCCCTCTCCAGAGCCCTTCTCTACACCGCACTATCCTAAATCCACCCTGACCACCCTTGTAACACACACACTATTTACTTCACTATACACTGAACAATTTGGGTACAGCCTACATTAGACGCCAATGTGAAACTCACAGTAGTCAGATGACCGTGACCTTTTGGTCGCTCTCTCTCTCTCTCACTCTTAATCAGCACCTTCATCTCCCTCTCTCCCTTCCTCCCCATGCCCTCTGCCCTCCCTCGCCCCCAGCTGTGCCATCTTGATGAGTCTGGAATGCGGAGATAGAGAGGGAGGGTGACAAAGTGTGGCGGCACTGCCACCAAGAATGCCAGGTGCCCAGGGGACATGGCCTGGCTAAGAGACGAGGGGGGGGGGGGGGGGGGGGGGCTTCCTTGCAGTAGAGATGATTCCCCTACCATCCTATTTTATGGAGGTCTTCTGGCATATAGACCCTGTGCTAGTATAGCGAGGAGGCCTGGTGTGAGCAATCCCTACAGTGTAATACAGTACTAAAGGGATCTGGTGGCGTGACAGCACTGTGAGGGATCACTGAGAGATCCCCAGGAGGTGAGATATGGTATGTGTGTGTTTGTGTGTGTGTGAGAGAATGAGAGAGAGAGTGAGAGAGAGAGAAAGAATGAGAGAAAGAATGAGAAAGAGAGAGAGAGATGGAGCGAGATAGTGATAGACAGAGAGAGAGAGAAAGAGAGAGAGAAAGATAGAGATGGCACATGTAATCTTCAGAGCGAGGAGGACTGCTGTGAGCAATCACTACAGTAGAATACAGTACAAAAGGGATCTGGTGGCGTGGCAGTACTGTGAGATATGGTATGTGTGTGTTTGTGTGTGTGACAGAGAATGAGAGAGAGAGAGATGGCACATGTAATCTTCAGACAAGGAGGACTGCTGTGAGCAATCACTACAGTAGAATACAGTACAAAAGGGATCTGGTGGCGTGGCAGTACTGTGAGATATGGTGTGTGTGTGTTTGTGTGTGTGACAGAGAATGAGAGAGAGAGAGAGAGAGATGGCACATGTAATCTTCAGAGGAAGGAACTGTCTCAACATAAACAAACCAAATATCTCCACTCAACCTTGCAGCCTAAATGACACTTGGCACAAACAGACAAGCAACAAAAAAAGCAGCAAGTGACTACACCCACATTCTTACCCTCATTCACATTCACACACACACACACACACACACACACACACACACACACACACACACACACACACACACACACACACACACACACACACACACACACACACACACACACACACACACACACACACACACACACACATTCTTGTACCTGCACATTAGGAATGTGCCCAATGACCATTATGAATAATCAAACAACCAGTGGTGTTATTCCAAAGGTTACTTGGTTATTTGCGTAAAAACGAATAAATGTAATGGGAGCACCTGATCATTTTTCTATGCTTTCTTTGTATACTCAACACCATGACACGTAAACACAATGTAGCCTTAGGAAAGGTTATTGGAACAACCCTTTTTTGTGACTGCAATTTTACAAACTACTTTGGCCATGTAATCCAAACCATTATCACTGTGATGGCTAGTGTTGATATCAACTACCAGCACTCGAAAAGAATGCAAGACAGCTATCTGTGCACACCTTTAGTGCACATGCACATACACACAGACAAACACACACCTCATACAGACTGTCACATGTTAAGACACCAGACAGCTGCGTAGTCACTTAGAGGACCTACAGCGAGGGCCTTGATTAGATGAGCTTTGAGGGCCTGAGCTATTCCGGTGTAGCCTGGTAAACCAGCCCCTCATACTTAATTTCATTTTGTATAGAGAGGCTAGAGCAGAGGATGTGAGAAACGATTTCTTCCTGGAGGTGTGGACTCTGGTGAAGTTTAGAACAAGTGCCTCTGCCTTTACCCAATCGCTAACGCCTGGTCGTCACGTATGCAATTAGCCTACCTACGCACTACAATTTAAATGTAGCACAAATGTCAACGTCATGTAGCACACAAGTCAACGTCATGGCTCACGAACACACTCTCTGTTCGTTGATTGGATCGGTGTTGCTCGGACCGCTTACAAGCTCCTCAACAGATTCCAGTCCAGACCCTCTGTACAAAATGAAATGAAGTACGAGGGGCTGGTTTACCAGGCTAATTCAGGTGAGCCTCTGTATCAAAACACTGTCAAAGCCCACTGTCTCTTCACATCAGCCACCTCCAGAATTGCTCTGGCCCCCATCCTCGTCCCCAAAGACAGGAGAGGCCTGGAGAGGACAGGAGACGACTGGAGGTTCTCACTACTGTCCCAAACAACCAGTCACATCGCCATGGAGATGACTCAGTTGACAGCGGCTCAGAATGACAACCTGTTCTCTGTAACACTCAATTATAACTCCGGGGAATGAGAGTGAGAGAGAAACATCCTGCTCAGTAGATGAGAGTGTTGGTAATTCCCTTTTCACAAATACACTTTTTCTAACTTCACTCGAGTCTTTTCTGAAGTTTACTTGCGCGTGAACGACAGAAAAAAGAGAAAGAGAGAGAGAAACCAGATCTGTT
Source organism: Coilia nasus (assembly GCA_027475355.1). Taxonomy (NCBI): domain Eukaryota; kingdom Metazoa; phylum Chordata; class Actinopteri; order Clupeiformes; family Engraulidae; genus Coilia; species Coilia nasus. Next base: position 16,241,415 of record CM050215.1, on the reverse strand, counting down.
CGATATAGAGCCAAGAAAGAACAACTCCCTGAGGACCGTTTGTCTAGAGCGTATTCCCGGCCTGTTTATCCCCCCTGAGTGGGCCCAGTTTTCTCAGCACACATTCCCAGCACTGAGTGATGGGCTGGGGCAGCACCTGAAGGACAGGCAGTGACACCCGGAGGCAAACAAAAACATTGCACGCAGTCCTGTGTGACAACAACATCCATTACTGGGTTGCGTAACAACGGCGGTCAAATTACTGAACTAATGGCGATCGTATTACTTAAACTTATTACACATTATATTACATATTATATTATATCGATAGACCATGGACGGATCTCTATATAATGTTAATTTTACTTTTTTCCTAAGAGGGCGTTAAAACACAAATAAAATAGGCAACACTGTATTTTTAAAAAGTGTAACGATGATTCATATGCTTTAACAGTACAAAACAAAAGAGTTCTGATCTTAGGTAAAACAAATCTTCCTATCGCAACTGAGACTTTTCAGGGATCTTGAAAGTAATTATAAAACCAAATGAAGCTAAACAAACCAAAAAAGGCAAATTTCGGTCCAGGTGTGCTATTGATGGGCAAATGCACAGCTACACACAAACCACCGGGAATTACACACCAACGTACAGGGCTTTGTAAAGGGAGCGATTCAGACAGGAGCCTCAAAGCTCCACCACTGCAATTAAGCCTTGCTGCTCCACTCCCTTGTTTGCTCTGAGGATTATTCTCATGGCTTCTGCCTGTATTTGTTTACATGCTGGGTTTGAAGGTGTGTGTGTGTGCATGTGTGTGTTAGTGTGAGAAAGAGAGAGAGCAATGTATGCACAAGGCTGAGACCGCAGCACTTCTTTTGTTCAGGTGACAACGTGTGTGCGTGTGTGTGTGTGTGTGTGTGTGTGTGTGTATGTAAGTGTGGGGAATCCCAAAAGCTTTCATCCGGCACTGAGTTAACACCCATCCTGCGTTTTTGGCAGTTGGCTGAGCTCGGCCTCCGCTGCATAAAACAATTCCCCGTAGCCGCCTAGCTGAACAGTGGAGCTCACCTTGCTCAGTTGAAGGTAAATATTGACCTGTGGTAACTGAACCATCAATACACACAGGGATTACGCCAAGACCAAAGGGAGGTTTGGATCTGATCGCCATGACTTTGCGTGACTCGCTCTAATTTTTATCCCTTTGTCAGAGGACGGTGAACAATGAGGGGGACCGCTCAATGAAAATCACTAAAATGCAAGCTGACTAAGCGTGTGAAAGGAGCCACACTGCCAAACATCCTGGTCACTGATGCCTACTGATGCCAAACAAAGCACTCTACCAGTATGACACTGATGGTTGGTTGCAGTATGTGTGTGTGTGTGTGTGTGTGTGTGTGTGTGTGTGTGTGTGTATGTGTGGGTCCCAAACATGACAAATTACCAGTCAAAGGGTCTCGTAACAAAACTTGACCCTTTGGCTTTCCAGGCATTTTTCCTGGGCCACGCGTAGATCACCGGGCGTTGACTGCTTGTTTGTTGTTTCTCCTTCGCCAGTTTCTGTTGCCTCGCCATCTCCAGGGACGTGGTGGGCAGCAGTCTATTGGTGTGTGTGAGCTCCTCATTGCGAAAGTGGTGGATGTGGCGTCTCGGCTCTGTGTCAATGAGTACACAGGATTAACACTTCAAAACAACAAAACCTTCGGGGTCTTCTGGGACAGTCCCGAGACACCCAGTCTGAGTAAACAGCCAAACTTCACAGGCACAGTGAAGAGCAGGCCTTTCCAGAGGCTGTATTTGCAGAGTTAATGGCTGTCTCAACAACACTGTGCCCAGCAGATCGAGACAAGTTCAACGTGAGCAACAGCCGTTGCTTCTACATTTTGTAGAAAAGCATGCTCTCTCAAAAAGCCCCAGGTCGAAAAACTAGAGCAAACAAAAGCAAAGACAAAGACTGCAGGGTTGTTTGCTAACTAACGCCCATCCTGGCATTTGGCCTGAGCACGAAGAGAGGAGGAGAGGAGGGAGAGCAGGTAGACAGCGCCCTCTGTTTGTGACTACGGCAGGCGCAGGTTAAGAGGGGGTCTGTGAGCGGGGGCCCCGTGATGCTCAACAGAGTGGACAGGACTCGACGGAGCAGGACGAGCACGTCACCGACACCTCGGCACCTTGTCGCTAGCTCGTGAGGGGGAGGAGGGTAATTAGGCACAGCACTAATCACCCAATCAGAGGACACGGCCCTTGCCCATCCCCCAACTGCCCCTACAAGGTCCCTGGGCTCCAGTCGGTAATTGGACACATGACCAAGGGAAGCACAACGGGGGAGCCCAGGGTCTGAGTCCCCTCCAAAAATAAAAAAGAAGTGGGTCACGGATGAAAAGCCAATTAAGCAACTATCGTGACTTCAGTGAAGCCAACGTGAAGTGTTGTAACACACTAGGGTGGGACTTTAAGGCACCAGAGGGATAACAAGGTCTGTGAATGTTCCAGAACTAAGACAGAATTGGAGGTCTTCACAGGCCCTTTTAAAACAATTGTAATGCCCACACAAGAAACCCACTTGGATCCAGTGCTGGTGTTGGTTAATGGTAAACAAACTCTCACCCCTATCATTTCGGCGGAAATTTGTTTATTTGTGATCTACTTCAGAGTTGGATATATAACAAATCTTTAATTAACATAACAATATAGCTTGGAGTATTAATTTGCTAACAAAATAGTTGTCTCATTTTACATTATTTGTATTTGTGATAAGCACACAAGTCATGTTTAAACAGGATATTGGAGTTGTTAGGAAGTCTCTTTTAGCACTTCTGGGAGCTGACAGGTTCAACCCATTGCCACTGAACTGTGCTAAGCAAGGCTGAGTTAAGGGAAAACCAGAGTCAGACAAGAAGTTTATATGCATCGTGGTACCCAGTGCTGGGGTGGATGGTAAATAAGCTAAGGCCAAGCTTTTAATATCGACAGGCCCATCTTGTCCTTATCACTGTCTCCCTAACATAAAATTATCCTAGTTAGCTGTGCCCAGATCAGGGTGTTGTAAAGTCCTTGGAGCCACACGGGAAAAAAAGGAACCAGAGGTGCTTGCAGTGGTCAGGACACCAATCAGTACAGTACACAGACGTTGACGGGGCATGTCTGCTCGGTCCAGTTGGCTGGTATGTTAAGAGGAGAGGCCCTGTCTGGGAGAGCCCTGGAGGGGGTCAAGGAGACCCATTCTTCCGCTGGTTAGACGTCTGTTGTCTCTGCGGAGTACCTCCCAGCACAGTTATATAGATGAGTGCATGCATGTTCTGTTCACACACAGCTGGCTAAAGACACTCGCACTAATGCCCCCTTTGTGTCTGTGTCAATAGTCCTGTTTGCTGTCTCATTATCGGAGGCTTTGGGCCCTCTGCAGTCGCTCCGCCACAGCAGCATCAAGCCGCCCCTGGCGTGATGTATGGCTCTCCACAGTGGCAAAGGCCGCACTTGTGGCAATTACCAACATGTTTTCCCTTCCCTCTTTGCTATCCTTGGCCTAGTCAAGCAACCCCCCCCCCCAGACACTCTCACAGTAAGCCAGTTTTAACAGGGCTTGAGCAAACGCCGACTTGAGAGGGGCAAGTGGGGAGGGCTAATGCCTGAGGAATCTGGTGGCGTCAGACAGACAGAGTGTGTGACTGCGTTTGTACTAAGGATTGGCAATCATCAACCAAAAGATACAACGGCACAAGAAGGCAAAGTTTTGTATACTATATGAACTATATGAAGTTCAATGGTCTATCATAGGTAAAGACACTGCATTTTAATGGTCTCAGTGGTCACAAAAAGCATGAAAGAGAGGTAGATAGATGTCAACCAGCAGTGATAATAATACAATGCATATTTATTTGAAGGGCATAGCAAGGAACCCAAGCATGACCGATTTCAATCCTGATATCACCTTCAAGCTGCTTAGGAGCATATTCAGATGGTCAGATTTAAATAGGGAAGCCAGGATGGTTAGGTGTGGTCAGCTGTGGCCTAATGGTTAGGAAGCTGATCTTGGAGGGTCCCAGGTCTGATTCCTGTACCAGTAGGTAAAATGTAGGAGGGGGAGGTGCCCTTGAGCAGGACATTTATCCAGTACATACAATAAATATAAAAATATCCAAACCTTACGCTACATCTTATACAAAACAAAAAACAACAAAAAACAAAACGGTGCACTAAAAAACACAATCGAATTTGAAAAAGAGTGACAGACCATGACCCAGTGAGATGTACTGAGTAGTACCATGGTGCAGACTGCCATCTACTGGTAAGAAGATGTAACTCCCACTCAGCTGCCTGTGTAATATTTCTATTGCCTCATCCAGAAAGAATGAGCTAAGCTCCAATTTAATACTCATCCATAATATAAGCAAGAGCTACAAAAGAAGCCAAAGCACCTCCGGCACATGAAAGGGCAGCGGTACGTGTGCAGTGAAAGCAAACACACGAGCCCATAGTGGTGTCAATTTGTCCAGTGACACAAAGACGGTTGAAACCCCATCCATGCATGTGCGTACACAGACATACAACCGCACACACACACACACACACACACACACACACACACACACACACACACACACACACACACACACACACACACACACACACACACACACACACACACATGTACACACACCACTCTGACAAAAGAGTGGTAAGCACCTTCCTGTGCGATATTAAAACACTGCTTCGCTGTGATTGGGAACACTCCCTTCTTCTGTCGCCTGACGTGGGATGGGTAGAGGGAGGACGGGAGAAAACACAGGGGAAGAATAAAAACGAAGGGATGAAATAAAAAAAGGTAAATACGCCAGCGAGGGCGCAATACCGCGGACAATAGATCAGACGAATGCTTCATGTGACACCTGTTGCGGGTGGGTGCAGGGCCCTCGGCGGCAGCTCGTTTCATTTGGTGTCTTCCCAGCCAACGCTTTACGGAGCTACAGTAGGACGGAGCGGTGTGGCGCTCAAAAGCACAAAAGCAGCTCTGCGGCAAAGGGCCCGGGCGAGGGTGAGAGAACACACACTGTTTGCTTTGGAGGTGTTCTCCCGGTTCTTTCGCATGCTTGCCATTGTCTGGGCGGCCCCTGGGGGCCATTGTCTGCTGACACGCAGGGCCAGAGCTAGGGGTGGGGTGCGTGTGTTTGTGTGCGTTTAGGGGTAAGTGAGTGTGTGCGTGTGTGTGCATGTGTGTGTATGTGTGTGTGGGTGTACATGTGTGTGTGTATGCATGTGTGTGCGTGAGAGGCACCCTGGAGCCATTCCAAGCGCAAACTCCTCACGGTTTGCAGAGCGACACCTGCACCGACAACACATACCCTGTCCAAGTCCTACTCCTCCACCACCACCACCACCACCACCAGACACCACCCACCTCCACCCTCCAGCCTCCACCACCCCCGCTCCCTTTCACACACTTAATCCCCTGCCTGGCAGGGCTCAAAAGCGGCAGAGTCAAGCTCCTTTATGCTGCCTGAGTAGATGAGGGAAAAGAGACACGCAAAAGTCAATTGCCCTTTATTCCCCCATCCATCACGGGGAGAGGGGGTGGGGGTGGGGGGGCGGGTCATGGCTTGAAGGGTGCGGGGGTGTGACAAAACTCTACGGGTAGACTGAGAGTAGACGTAGAGTTGGTCAGGCTGTGACTGGAGCGACAGTCAACCATGGAAATGGATTTTGAGGGGTTAAGGGCTTTGGCACAGACACATATTATATGGCAACAGACAAGGTGAACATGACTGTAGGAAGAAACAGAGATATTTTTTTAAGTTTTTTTTTTTTTTTTTTTTTTTTTGCTTTTTCAGCCTGTAAGTGTCAGGAAGTGATTAGTAGAAAGAGATGGAGAGGACTCGAGAAATTACCTCAGGCCAAACTCAAAGCAGGATGCCCAGATTACAGTATGGAAACAGATATATAAATGCAAAACAAATTTCAGTGTAAAACTGAAATAAATTGGTTATGTATCGCATGTCACTGTACTGTATATAGAGCCAGTATGAAACTTTGTGATGGATAAAAAAAAACAAGCCACTTCAGTCGTGACACAGCCATGAGGGAGAGAGGGAGGGAGAAAAAAGAGAAAGACTGAAAAAGAGAGGTGACAGAGGGGCTAGAGGGCCCCAGTGAAACCCCCCTTGGTCCCTAACCTGTCAGTGTGAGTGCAGCGGGGACATCTGTAATGAGTGTGTAATGTTCTCCCAACATTTCTCTCTCCGCACATTAAGGGTGAAAATGGATTCTCTCTCCCCAAAGGCGTCTCCAGGACTGACATCAATTATGGAGAGCCTCTAAGACATCACTTTTTTAGACGAGATGAACCAATGGCAGTCTCTATTGCCTGCTCACGTGTAGAAAGAGGAGAGGAAAAAGAGACACTTTTAGAAAAAAAAAAAAAAAAAAAAAAAAAAAAAAAAAAGAAGCCCCATTCCACCAAGTGAACGTAATGTGTGTATGAGTCCCGGTCCCTGGGCAGAAAATGAAATGGTGAGATGTAAGAGTGACTGTTAAAGTTTGTCAGTGTGTGTATGCTTCAGTATGTCTGTGTCTGTATGTGTGTGTATGTGTATATGCTTCTACATATCGTGTTCATGTGTGTGTGTGTGTGTATGTGTGTGTGTTTTTGTATGCCTCTGTATGTCTGTGTCTATATGTGTGTGTGTGTATGTATGTATGCTTCTACATGTATGTGTTTTTATGTGTGTGTGTGTGTGTGTTTGTATGCCTGTGTCTGTATGTGTGAGTGTGTGTGTATGTGTGTATGAGTGTGTGTCTATGTCAGGTTGATTGATAGCTCACTGAAAAAGGAGATCAGGTGAATGTGATGAGGCTGGAGCTCATCTCTCCTCACCTGCAGTCAGCAATTAGAAGCCTTAGCAGAGCAGGTTTTGTCAGGGCTGATAGATACACTCAGAAACTAATGCTGCGCCACCATTCTGATGTGATGTCCTCTGCCCTTTCACCAAAATAATGTATAGAAAAAAGTCTGATGCACAACCCTCTAAATTAATTTAAGATATATATAAAAATTGTTTTTAAATTGTGCATTAATGGGCAAAATCAATCAAACTGCAGTTGGGTTGTTTTGATGAAATAAAAAAAAGAAGACCCTATTGCAGTTTGTTTAATTAATTACAAATTCTGAGTGAGTCATCTGCTACAACACACACACACAAAAAAAAAACATCTGCATACAAATAGCAGTACCTAAGTATGCAAACTTAAGTGGCCTTTGAATGTGCCTGAGCTGGAAGGTATAGATGCTAAGGCTGTGCACTGCCCTTCACAGAGGATTAAAGAGGCAGAGTATGAAACTGTACAAACAGGACTGAACAAATAGCTGCCTTTCCCATGACAGGACCTGCCAAGCTGTTGTTGTGTGTGTGATGAGTCAGGGCAGGCGTGCTGTGTGTGTATGAACGAGTGTGTGTGTAAGAGAGAGAGAGAGAGAGAGAGAGAGAGAGAGAGAGAGAGAGAGAGAGAGTGTGTGTGTACGAGAGAGACTGAGAGAAAGAGAGAGGGAGACAGAGAGATAGACAGAAAGAGAGTGAAAGACAGAGTGTGTGTGTGCGAAAGAGAGAGAGAGAGAGAGAGAGAGAGAGAGAGAGAGAGAGAGAGAGAGAGAGAGAGAGAGAGAGAGAGAGAGAGAGAGAGAAAGAGAGAGGGAGAGAGAGTGTGTGTGTGTGTGTGGGCATGTATTATTCACTTAACTCCGTCTTTAACATGCCCTGTCTGTCAGCACTCAGCGGGCCCACGCTGTTTGGCTGGCAGTAGGAGAAACTCCAAGAGCTTCCCTACAACCCTGGAGGCATGCAGGATGGCCTGCTCAAGCAACACACATGCATGTATACATACACACACACACGCACTCACACACAGACACACGGATGTTCCTCAGATGTTAAGTGTGTGTGTATGTATGTGTGAGTGTGTGTGTGTGTGTGTGTATGCTGTCGGGTGGAATTGTTCTGGCCTGCCCATTAAGGCCGTTGTCTGTCAACAAGAGTCATTTCCTTAAACAAACGGCCATGGCACCTCACATGTGTCCGCCATTCATTACCCCTGCTCCTCCAGCCCTGTCTGTTTTGACACGCTGCGTTTCAGCACTTCCAATATTTACAAAGGAGGGGACCACCTACATCACAGCGAAACACCATACTGACTGACACACTCTGCACAGCGAGTGCGGACACACACACACACACACACACACACACACACTTCAACGCCCCAACACTCATTAGCATCACAGTTTGTGTTTCCACATAGCTCTCCCTGACTGACTGATATGTCGCTCTCACACCAGTTGCCCCCAGGAAAGGGAGGCCTGGCCTTCTATAGTGTCCATAGACAGGGGCCATGCCACTCACACAAGCAGGCAATCACGCAAGCAGGAGGGGTGCCAGCCTGGCTTAGTGCGGGAATGAATGACTGAATGAAGGTGCGGTGTGCCCTCCCTGGCTGGAATGTTTGACTTGTCGAGATCATTTGCAGCATTTACTCAACACGTCAACCTTAAGGGTCTCATCTATGCACTCTGTCTGAGTGCTCTCTTTTTTTCAATGCCCTACTGTGGACACAGCACTGTACTGACTCAGGCTGACCAGCAGGGGGAGCATCTGAGTGTTTCTTGAAGAGGTCCATGTGACAAGAGCAGCAGCACATCCGTTTACATTTGAAGATGTTGTGGGTACACCAATCACGACGCAAATTACACTGCAGGCTGGGTGTAGCATGAAAACCAAAATTGTGTGAGTGGAAAATCTCGGTTCTCTGAGTGTTTGGACAAAGAATGTAGTGGCCTGAGTGGCATGTGTATATACATTCTCATAACTCTTTACAAGCACGGAGATGATAGGAATGAAACAACTGCTTGCAGACATACAAAGCCTCCCCAATCTGTGCAGGACCGCTAATCAGCCCTGACGCCGAGGCTCCGTGCTCTCAGCTCAGAGCGTTCGTTTGCTCCTCGACACCGACCTCAAAGCGAGAAGAAGTCACGCCCTTGGCTAAAAAACGTGACACTGGTAGGGATTTGTGTGTCTGAATCAATACACAGTTAGATCTGTCTTACAGAGATGCATATTTCTCTCTTTCTGTGCAGTGTGGGGCGCAGAGTGATAATTAGCGTGGGCTGAAATGAAAAGGCCTCTCCTTTCCCCCCCAACACATTTCATGAGGTTTTTATGTGTTCTGTCTCTTCTTTAGTTGTAGAGTTATAAACAGACCACGCAGTCTTGAAGCAAAAGATCCAACTCACGCACCAGACCAAAGCAACTGTACACATCGTCCTGACATACATGTCAGTGGTAGCCACAACCGAGTGGACTGGGGAGGTGAGATGTGGACTGCCTTTATATGTGAAGTCAAAACGTGTACATTGCGACAAACTTGTACAAAGTATAATGAAAATCCGCAGAGTTGGGTAGGAATTCCTGTACAACCAAGGAAAGAGGATGTGGAATTGAGTAGGTAGCTTTAGGATTTACAACAGATTGAAACAACGATGCACCGCAGCTTCTACAAAGCTTGTCTACAGTGACCAGGCAACAGCAAATCAGATTGGAAAGGCCTGACAGCCGAAAGCCCCGCAGACAGGACCGACTAAGGCTGATTTACCAGCTGGCTTCGAGTAGTAATCTGCACCCGAGCCATCACCCTGACACCCATCCCCCAGGAAGTCTTCTCCCCCTCCTTGGGGTTTTTTGCCCCAAAATGAACATGAACATGAACCTGGTGGTGAAGCCAAGGTTGTTTGCCATCTTGAGCTTTGTACTAAGGGAAGCATCCTCCGGCTCTTGCGCCATGGGCCTTGGCTGTGGGGTTCACCTTGGGCCAGCATAGTTCAGCTGATCCACCCAGTGTTTTACAGACGACAGTGATAGATGCCGAGCCAAGAGTCTACACGTCTGGGTCCTGTCTGGATTTGAACCCTTTAGCCCACTGGACCAGAGACAAGAAGAAAGAGTGGAAGAAGAAGAGCAAGAGAAAGAAAATGAGACAAAAAGAGAGAATGAGAGAAAGAGTCAATATGTCTAGGTACTGCCTGAATTTGAACTCCTTAGTCCACTGAACTACAGAGAAAAAGAGCAAGAGATAGAAAGGGACACAGAAAGAACTGCAGAAAGAGAGAAAGAAAGAAAATGACTCAGAATCAAAAGCAGATGTGCACAGAAGAGTGCTGTAATGGGCTGTGATGAAGAGGCTGCCCTTTTAGGGAGGTAAGGAGCAAGCAGTGGAGGACACCATTTGTGGTGCTGTGTAGCCGCGACATTCTCTGCTTCAGTGTTGTTGCACTGAGTAGCTGGTGTCCATCAGTCTTATGTGGTCTGGGGCACTTCTGATTTAAGGCTAACTGTCACTCACTACAAGAACATTTGTCGACAGATGAGGTACAGAGAGGTGCTGAACGCTTTCATAGGCCTGTGTCAGCAACAGAAAAATGAATGAAAATTGAATCAGTACAACACAAAATGTGGTTTCTTTGCCAACTTGTATGAACATTAAGTTGCTATCCAATCAGAGTATGCAACAGCATCTGCGCCATGTGTAATATTCTGAAATACACAACAAGCTCTGTGACACCCTACCGGAGAGGAATTTTGTGTCTTTTACAGTACATCGTTTTGTTGAGCAGCACTTGTTGTGTGGCTATAAATTGGGGTTTACTGTTACTGGCACTGTCAGGTATGAAGCACTGTGACAATAAAGAGTTCAGCACAGTGACCCCCTACCTATCTCCGTAGTTTCGTTCCACAACCCCCCGACCATAAAGAAAACTAATCCATCCCACATTCTGTTTGAATACTTTTATTGTATTATTACTGCATTTTAATTCATATTTATATGTATACAGTATAGTTATCATAAATTGTAATACTGTTCTGACAAACTTTTCTTTAGCATGTATCCAATCCTTAATATAGCGGCACTGCGAAAGGTGAACCGTGATACTGCGGGGAATCACTGTATTCAATGTTCCACAGGTGATGTCCAGATCACAGATGATCCATCTTGTCTTGACAGTCCATCTTGTCCATTTTGTCTTGACAGCTGGTGGTGGTTGTACAAGAAAATGATTGTCCTCTGTGCCATCACTTCTTACACACTGCGTTAATCCTAGTTGTAAGGCAGCTGAATGGTGAAAAGTGGAGATGTGAAACAAAACAAAAATGCTAAAAGCTATTGATTGAGTGTTTATGGATCTGACTTAGTGGAAAACTCATAATCTTTTTGGATAACGATGGAACAGAGCTCCAAAGAAAGTGACTGCGTCAACAAATCCACGTCTAAGAAGAAGTCAATGATATTGATTGACTAATATGAAGTGATGAGTTCATGGTGACTCAGGGAATGTGTCTGCAGAGCTATTTAATTGCATTAATCGACTGCCACAGGATAACCACTCTCTTGTAATTAGGAAATCAATCAGTTCCCAAATGCACATGGTGGTAGGAAGTTATCGAGGCAACCAGACTTGGTTTTTTAACGAACAGGGCTGCTACAGCCAACACTTGCCGACCAGCCAACACATTCACACTCAGCCATTATTGATTCAAACAGCCTCAAAGACCCTCTTGGCCATTCATGAGATCGCTGTACTGTAAACGATTGCTATGTAGCGGAATGTGGACATTACAGACATGTTTAGCAGAAACAGTCTCACTTAGCAAGTACTTGTAAACTACATGTTCTATGACAAAAATCAGCCACAGTGTTTAATAGCTCACGTTGTACAGGGACATTAACTTGATTACACATTCACACTGTTTAAGTTAAACAAAGTCATGGCTTCGTTTTCACATATGCAAACATTAACTTAAAATTTCAAAAGAAGCAAATAGGAAAAATTAAAAAATGTCATTAATTTACAATCAGCTATATTTATCAACAATGAACAGCCTTCACTAAGACCCGTAAATGTCTTTAAATTGTGATCAACGTACATGCTGCAAACCAAGCTTAGCTGGATAAGCTCTGGCTAAGACAGGTTTACCGTACAGTGATGACTAACATGTTAAAGGGTTTGGGTAAAACAGCACAACATGAGACCAAACGAGGGGATGACTGGACTTAAAGCAGCCTACTCACTGAGAGAGGCAGATTAGCGGAATAATTCTGAACAAACCCATGAAAGAAATCTGGGTTTATTGTCCAAAGAGCTCCAAAACTTTGACCCCGGCCAAGATGGCAGCTGTGCACATGCAGTACACAGATATCAGGATAGGGGATTCTGAGCAGCTAAAGGCAATCAGACCCCCACCCCGCTTTATAATCAAGGGGCACTTACAGTTCACCTAGCCATATCATTTGGGTTTATTTGAGAAAAAGCCACAATGGTAGACCAAAACAAATAAAACAAATGCCACAAAGATGCAATACCATATTGCCTTGACTGAGCACAGCATTTTTTCAACAATGTGACATTAACTATTACATTATTTATAATAATTCTCCAACTGGCTCATGAAATAAAAAAAGGCTATCCTGCAAGTTATCCAACTCCAACTAAGGTGATTCTGTGCGTTATCCAACTAAGGCGATCCTATGCGTTATCCGACTAAGGCGATCCTGTGGGTTATCCAACCCGAAGGTAATCCTTCATGTTATCCAAGTAAAACGATTGTCTGCCTATGAGTCAGCTAATGCCCGATTAGGGGTTTAACTCTCTGTGTGTGGTATCCTTGATCGATAATGTCCCCCCTCCTCCAAGCGTTACCTTCAGACTGCAAACAGGTCCACCCACGCAAGGACAAGATGACAAGTATAACAGACAGATTACATGCTACAAAGCTTAGCTACCATTAATTAGATAATAGTCGATGACCTGATCTTCCTAAAAACACCCTCAGCTTGTGACTTGCTGTAAGTGCCAGTTTGCAGCCCAAATTCCCTCAATCCCCCACCCCCCCTGTGACGGCCTCCCTCCCTGTAAATTCTCCACCACCCCAGCCACACACGAGCTGGTGCTGCCCCTGGCTGTCACGCCCTCTCTGTCATCCAGTCACTCGACCACCACCTGGCCACCAACACCACCGAAGCGGTCCCTCCTGGACCCTGCCCTGACGCCAAGCAAAACATCAACAGCCAGTTCACCGACGTCATGCTGTAAGATGATGGAGGGGGGTGGTGGGATGGGGAGGACTCAGAGGGGGCAGGTGGTCATAGACATGAGCCGAAACGAGGGGATGACTAGACGTAAAGCAGCCTACTCACTGAGAGAGGCAGATTAGCTGTATAATTCTGAATGAACCCATGAAAGAAATCTGGGTTTATTGTCCGAAGAGCTCCAAAACTGTCTACTGCATGTGCACAGCTGCCAAATCTCAGCTTGGGTCAGATATCAGGACAGGGGATAGAGAGCAGCTAAAGGCAATCAGACCCCCACCCTGCTTTTTAATCCAAGGGCACTTACAGTTGTTTACCTAGCCATACCATTTAGGATTATTTGCGAAAA
>CM050215.1:16200467-16222967 GCA_027475355.1 Coilia nasus | reverse complement strand
CCGACGACCACCTCCCTCCTCTTTCATTCCCTTCCCGAGTTCACATTAATCTGGCCAGTCACTTCCCTGGCTCTGGGCCAGACTACCTTTTCTCAGGCTGATGTGGCTGGGACAGCTGTGTTTTCTCAGATTTTGGGCAGGAGTTTGACTCAAAGCTAATAATGGCTCTGTCTTCGGTGGGGGCCTCTTCACTAATCCAGCCCGCCTAACCCACCCCACCCCACCTGACTCCACTCACAACTGCCTGCGTGGGTATGAGATGCATTCATGTGCTTACTCACGTTTAAATTTGACCACATACCTGACACATTTGGCTTTTTAATTCACTGACATAGAAATATACATTTTTGAGATTATCTATTATATGTGGTTTAAAATACAGGTAACTAACTATAGAAGTACTGTTTGTATATCTAAAGTATATACCGTAAAGCTGGAAATAATAGCAAAGTCCCGAATAGATGCACAGAAAACTTCTGTGTCTAACGGTTGACTAGGGTTAGCCTACACGTTTCCATTTATAAAAAGTACACGTGATTAAATGACAAACTACAATGAAAGTCGAAAGACAGAATAATATGAGCCATTATTGACAACGTCATTGAAATCATTACACTAATTCATTCTGATAGGTTTACTGTATGACAGAAAAAATCTTGCCAGGCCTGTAGGCTGTTTGATTTTATTATGCTAAAAAAACAATAAAGTTCATAAAGGAACTTTCTTTGCTAAGTGTGTTAAGTTTTTTTCTTTGTTAAGTTGTTCTTTTTTTTCTTTGTTAACTTTTTCCATCATGACATGAAAGGCAAAAAAGTATGATTTGTAAGCTTTCCATTGTGCAGAACAGCAACATGGCTAGTTTTTTTTCTCTTCTGTCAATTTGGATTACGGATAGGCGTAAGACATGTAAGACATGCACTCCTAAGCATGTCATGAATGATAAAGCTTAATTTTATCTTCAAACAGGTATAGTGGATTTTTAATAATCAGCTTTTAAGTTTTGAATATAAACTAAATGCTTGTCACATATAGACATCACACCGGGTCTGTTGATTCATTTGGGAAAATAAACTATTATTTGCATCTTTACGGTATATAAAATATGAGAATGAATACACATATACACAGACAGACATACATCCACATTACACAGACATAGGGATAACTAATAATGTGGTTTCGAGGTTACTTGTGTTTATGTAGGGCAGTAGTGTTCTCTGTATACATGATGATAGGGTTTTGAGGTTATGTGTGTCTGTGTAGGGCAGAAGTGTTCTCTGCATTAATCATGATTGAGATTACCTGTGTCTGTGTAGGGCAGAAGTGTTCTCTGCATTAATCATGATTGAGGTTACCTGTGTCTGCGTAGGCCAGAAGTGTTCTCTGCAGCTCCTGCAGGGCGGCGGTGTTCTTCACCAGCAACAGCAGGGGGCTCTCGGGCTGGTGAGGCCCGTCGGCCTGGAGCCCTGCTGGCCAGGGACAGGGGCAAGGGCAGGGGGCTGGAGGAGCTCGGTTGGCCTGCACGGAGTTTCTCCACAGGCTGAGCACAGGCTCCCGCTCGACAACGCCACTGCACAGCATGCCTGCAACACACTCACTGTGACCTACATGCACATCCACGTGTGGAGCCAACATGCTGGTTGAGGAATTAAACATTTAGGCTGCACCATTTGCGGGGAGATGAATTTGATCACTGGGAAGAACCCACAGCATCTGAAAACTGTGAATGACTACAGCACATCTAGCTATTCTACACCAAAGAAATATTAAATTTTACAATACATTTTCTATGCTTTTTTGTACAGAAAAAAAGAGAGTCACATATGTACAAGCCATATGATACAACTGTTTACCCTGGCCTGGTCCAATATCAGTGTCAGCGAACTGCTGTTATTAAGAGATCAGGCCAGAACCAAGAATAGCAACTCCGGCAACTTCACACATCCCACGGTTAAGTTTCCGGGAACTCACACAGATCCCTTTCTGGAAAAGCCGCTAATTTTCCAGCTCCTTTAGCCCAAGTCAGCCGGTGTGCAGCTGATCAAAGCGGGTTTGGTTTTGCACTTAGCAATGGTGCGCGGCGGAACGTTACGCTCCAGAGCCCCTTAGAGAACAGGCCCTCGGCAGCGAGGATTAGCCAACCACAAGTCTCGCTCGCTGCAGCGTGTGAGGTATGCATTTACTAGGTGAGGTGGAAAGCTTATCTTTGGCGAGAAATTACAATATGGGTCTGTACTTTGCACACTTTTTACTTGATACATCATTTCGCTTTTTTGGTCAAGTGAGAGGACCTATTTTTTTGGAATCACTTGACGTTTTGTCCTGGACTTGGACCTAGGATGTGCACAATGATACTTTTTTTCTGCTAAGTATTACCTTTCGTGAGAGACAGCAGCTCCAGATTGCAAAAGGCACAGTGCAGGCCACTCATGCAAGAGGCCTAAAGAGGAGGAGAGGGAGAATAGAGGGAATATGAAGGATCTCAGAGGTGCTCTATTGAACTAATAGGTGAAAGGGGACAATGCTTTACAGTATTTTAAGTTTGACTGCAGCACCAGTTGTGGTGACAATGTAACATGTAGTGGCCTCAAAGACCCTGTCCCCTACCTTTATACTATATAAAAATATACATGCAGAAGTTGTAACACCCATGGAGGAAGGGCCCACCCGGAAAGGGCTTAGTACATTTTAGCATTCCATTGACTATCATTCATGAAAATGTCTCTTTCGGCCCGTACGGCCTACAAAAGGCAGAGAGTCGACCAGGACACCACTAAATCTGTCTACAATCTTTAACCACACTGTCGGTATCTCACCTCCATCTTGGTGTCATGGCCGCCTCGTCTAGCCTGGTCTCCTCGTCTCCTGCTCTGGTTCCTATGTGACCTCCGCACTACAATACCTACAGATTCTACAAACGGTGATAACACAATGTCAGATATTTGCAGAACCTGACCATGACCATCAACACCTCATTCGCCCCTTAGGGCTGGGAGAAGATCAGAGTACTATAAGCCAGAGGAAGAGCCAGGGGGGCTAATTCCAAATAAAAACCTCACTGGGAGTTATATTTCTCAGTGTGCGGACAACTTTTCTTTATGTACAACCTGGCTTCAGAAGCTACGACCAAGTACCACTTATTTGGTCCAGCCATTCATTACATGAACTGTAGCTTCTGAAGCCAAGTTCAGAACATCACAGCATTTTACTCATTAGTGATAACAGTCATCTGGTTTAGTAAATGGATAGACTAAGGATGTGGCAGGACATTCACGCTCACAGGCCAGATTTTTCCACCTTGGCTCCAGCCTCATACCTGTCTGTTCTGCCTCAGCAGCAGTGCACCTGTCCTCCTCCTCTTGTTTGATGGCGCTACCCTCTGCAGCCTGCCTAAGACAAGGAAGGTTACTGTGTTGAGGAGGGGTGACTATCTCAAACCCGTCTATGGTTCGACCTGCAGGGACCCTCTCTTCTGTCACCCCTTCATGTGGACCACATGAGGGGGATACAGCTGAGGCTTTCCCTGCCTTCCTCCCCTTCCTCCTCCTGGAGGGCTGAGTCTCTGTGGGCGCTGCCATCTTGGCCCAGCGCCTGCTGTACTGCTGGCAGAACACGTCTGGCCGCCTGTCATCACCAGTGGCCGAATCACAACCCTGTTTGCGAGCTGTTTCAGCACCTCCACCCTGCTGGCTTGGTTCTCCCTGGCTACACAGACAAAAGGGTAGTGTGGGGGTGCGCACATCGAAATAAATTACAACAGGTGCCAGATCAAAAAAGTATGCTAAGGAAGAGTGTGAGATCTGCACACTGTTGCAAAATGACTCCAAAAGCGTTGATTACAAAAACTTTATTGCTGCAAGATCACATTAGGGAAATGTAGCAGCCTTATTAGTTTATAGGCATTGCATCATTGTGACATTGCGTTATTGCGTCACGCAACAGCCCGCATCAACGGGGCATTGTAATTATGTTATTGCATTATTGTGTTCTTCCGTTCCGGCGCCACTGGACTGCAAGAAATGTTGTCTTGTGTTTTTCTTGCCAAAGTGTAAAGCACTTTGAGCTGCATCTTGTATGAATTGTGCTATACAAGTAAAGATTATTATTATTATTTTTTTTATAGTAAAACCTTTTGGAGCCATTTTGCTACAGCGTGCATATCACTTTGACTCTTTCTCAGTTCTCCCTGGCTCCCACACCTGGCACAGGACATGGCTGCCTTTGCCGTCGCCACTGGCTTAGCTGCAAGCGGTGGCTGAGCCAGGGTAGGGAATGGGTGTGGCTGTGGGGAAGGAGGAGGATGGTGCGTTGGGCCCCTCTTGCCTCTACGTCTGCTGGGGGCTGGCACCTTGGCGATGTCAGTCTTGCCCACCCTGTACGCTGCAGCCTCTTGGGAGGTGCGACCTGTGGGTAGAGAAGGAGGCCAAAGGGCTTGTTTGAAATGGGCTGGCAGGCTAGCGGCTGGCTTAGTGAAGCAGTGAATTCGGGGCGCCCAGATCAGAAGTCCAGAATGCATTGCTTTAAACCAGCCACCACCCAGCCAGGCGATTCCAAACAAGCCCAAAGAGACTGGCACTTCACTGACCACCACTAATAAACCCCAGCCTAGAAACCCCAGCATCACGACTCACGCAATATGAGGCTCTTGAGCCGCCGAGACAGGCGTGGAGAGACAACAGGATGTAAACATTCGCATTCGTGTCACTAAAACCACAAGGGTTAACGTGGGTCAAAATTAAGCTAATTTAATTAGGCTGTAGTGGAGAATCAAATTTGATGGGGGCATGTTCAAGCGGTTTTATTTATTCCGTTCGTTCTATTTGCCCCCTCCCAGACCCCTTACTTCACCCGGCCATCATCCTGCTTGGCAGGAGCTTGTTAGGGAACATTAAGACGGGACATGCACTTTCATTGGCGCCGCGGCTTCACATTGTTATTAATGGCCAGCACAATTACAGTAACGAATGTACATCCTTCCATTGCTGCGAGTGTTTGTCTGTGTATGTGTATGTGAGAGGGTGAGCGTGTGTGTGTGTACGTGTGTTTGTGAGAGGGTGAGCGTGTGTGTGTATGTGTGTGTGAGAGAGAGCGCGGGCGGCAGATGAAGAGGGATGAGGTTTAATTGAATGCGCTCCTGCTCCAAAATCCTCTCAGAGGCCCAAACATTAGCGACGCTAGCCGCTTAGAGAGCCCCACTCTAACGAGACAAATCTTGTCAGGCTAATGGCGTTTAATTTGCCTGGGCCCTCCTCCTCCCCTCTCCCCTATAAATTAGATCAGTTGGGTAGAGCGCCTAATCCTGACAATGAGCGCACAAGCCCCCTTAAAAATCATGCTAATGCAGATCGGCCATCCTAACACACTCATGCACATACACGCCAACACACAACCACACACAAACACACACACAGGTTCTCTTTTGTTTATTGGTAATGAAAGCCATTAGAAGAGTCCTCCACAGGGCTAAGAGTTTGGGAGACAAAGTGCTGATGGCATTATTTATTCAAAACAACCCCAGGCAGTGGTGTACAAAACACACAATACATATGCATAATTTTTATAAAAGAAAAAAAAAAACACAATTATAAAACAGGACATGTTTTTGCCCTAAATACTTCAGCAT
This sequence comes from Coilia nasus, assembly GCA_027475355.1. NCBI lineage: Eukaryota > Metazoa > Chordata > Actinopteri > Clupeiformes > Engraulidae > Coilia > Coilia nasus. The sequence continues at coordinate 16,217,344 of CM050215.1, read as the reverse complement.
TGCACACGGCATTTTAAAAGGGCTTTGTCACCGTAGACAAAGATTTTATTAGTATTTTTGATGTCTTTAAAACACATTTTGGTCAAGACAAAATCTGCACCCCCAAACTTGAAGAATCGACAACCCACAAACAGGCAATAACCTAAACCAGCCGCACTCCCCCCTTCTCTTACCTCTCTTCCTGCTGACTTGCCTCATCTTTACTACCATTACAAAAAGACAAAGGTGAAAAATATAAACCGCTGTCTTTCGTTACCACACTCCCTCCCGCTGACTGACATGCTCTTTCACACCATAGAAGAGCAGACAAAAAGAAAGAGACATAGGATGCAGAAGAAAGTGAGTATACTTCATGTGCTTTAAGACTCTGACACTGAGAGCTCTGCAACTTTAGCTGGTTGTTGATACCAGCTCAGCCACTGAGAACAGGACCCCTGCTGTCACCTCTGCAGGCCCTTTTGGCCTGCCAAAGTGGCCCTCAAGTTGTGCTGCTAAACATATGGCACTGCACTACAAATGGAAGAGGCCACTTTGTTGGTTTGTAAGAAAAATATTACTGTCACTGAGGGTTTGTGTGCACTTACTGAGATCTGCTACACATCAACGTGATGCTAGTGCTCGCAATATGGATGGATGGAAACGTCCTGTCTGTGTGTTTATGGCTTAGCATTACTCTTGCAGAACACGCCCACACACACACAAACACTGCATCCAACATGCTATGTTTTGGCCTGTTCATCCTTCCATAGACATAGATACATAATTGAAACTTCACTGTGTGGGCCATATTTTAGGCAAATAAAAATAGGACAGATAGGAAGAGAATGTAAGGGAGTCTTTCTGAGCACTAAATGTAACCGTGTGTACTGAGCCATGGTATAGCAGCCTACCCCTCATCCCCTTACGCATATAATCCTTGTAATAACCCAGCTCATTAAAAAAAGACCCTGCCCGAACCGCTGGTCCTCCTCTCCGCACCCTTTTAAAAAAGGGACCAGGCGAGCAGAGTCGAGTGCCTTCACCGTTTCATTTTAATGATATTTAAAAGCATCTGTGCATGTAAAAACATACTCGGGAGGGGTGGCAGGGGGGGGGGGGGGGGGGGGTGGTCGATGGGTTCGTTAGCGGTTAATGCCCCACCGCCGCCCCGTCTCCCCACATAACGAGCTCATTAAGTCCCCTTTGCATCCACTCGTTTACTTCCCTATTTGTTATATGCAGTGTGTATAACCCTTGCCTGCCAGACTGAGACTGACCAGGACTCTGGCACTCCTACTCATCTATGCTGATGACCTCTGAGGCCTTTGCCTGCTGTGGGATGGGGGAGAAGTAGCTGGTGAGTTTACCTGAGTGGGGAGGCTCTCTGGGCCCTTTCTGCCTAGACCTGGACAGCCTGTGGGACCTCCTGCCTGCCTCCTTGTCCTGGGTCTGGATCTGTGCCTGTTCCTGTACCTGCATCTGCCCTGTGGCACCCTTCTCCCTGCCTGTTCCTGTCCTGCTGTGCACAGTCTGCCCCTCCTCTGCCTGCCCCTGTGCTGTTCTTTTTGGTTCTCTGTCTGTTGAAACGGCGCCGCCCTGCAGGTCATGGGTGGTAGTGCAGCTGCTTCCCCCACGCTCCCCAACCCTAAGTGGCTCATCCTCTGAGTGTCCTCTGGCTGTGGCCGCCGCTGAGGGTTCTGGGACGCCGTGCTGCGTCCTTTCTTTAGTTCTTTCTGGAGACCCTTTCTCCAGGACAATGGAAGTAAAGTCTTTATTCCCACCCTCACCCTCAACATCATCAGCATCATCATCATCACTGTCCTCTTCCTCACTGCCAAACAGCTCAGGGGTGTAGAAGATAGTCTCATCCTCCTCCCCCTCCCCCTCCCCATCACAGTCCTCTGCAGGTCCCGTTACTTCGTCTTCCTCTGGGGCAGCTTCCACAGTCAGCTGGGGTACCTTCACCGGAGACACAGTCAGATCAACAGTAGGTGTGGGCTCAGGTGGCTTAGTCCGTGTGGCTGACAGCGAGGTCACTTCCTCCTCAGTCTTCCTGCTGGTGGTACAATCTGAAGGGGGGATGAGATTTTTGCTGCCCTTCTCCAAGTCCCTGGGGTGGAAGATGGGGGTCTTGAAGCGCGTGCTCACCGGGGTGGAGGTGAAAAGGTGGTGGATGGGCTTCGGAGTGACCTGTCTGGGGGTGGAGGTAGTGGTGTTGCCTGCCTCCCGTACGGACAGTGGTGCCAACGGAGGACGCACACCCTTCTGTTCACCTGTCAACACACACACACACACAACACACACACACACACACAGCAAGTCAGTACTGCCATACAGGTGCATCTTAATGAATTAAAACATCGTGAATGATTTTATTGTGTATAATATGTTAGCCGAAAGCTGTAATGTAACATTTCACTCTTTGTATTATGAATGAATATGAGTTTCATTTTTTCAATTAAATTAGAATGCATTCACTTTTTCGTGATATTCTAATTTGCCTGTTCTCCCAATAGAATTCATTCCCTTCCCTTTCATCATGACAGGACAATGTAACCCCTTTTGTTCTACAACAGTGCTGAAGCATGAGACTATGGCACCCTTGCCCAGGAGTGAAGCTCAGGTCTTGGGGTGAGGTGTGGGGTGGGGGCTTGGGTGGCACAGTACACTTACGACTGGAAGCCTGCAGCCACCTCCCCGTCACCCCACCCCCACCCCGACCCTCCCCGTCCGCCAGCCCCCCTCCCCCAGAACGATCCAGAGCAACAGCGCTCACGCTCGATCTAGCACAAATAAAGGTCAGTGAGATTTAATTAAAAGCAACAGTCAAACATCTGCTGGGCTCACCGCTGCTCAGTCAAGCAGAGCCCCTCATAGAGCCCAAAAATGAGTAATGAGCCGACCCTTGCACTCCCCCCCACCCCCCCATCCTCGCTCATTCCGCTGTACCCCCACCTCACAGTCATCGACATCTTTACCGTCATTTTCTGAATCATGGTCACGTACATTCATCGTCTTTATCGTCATCTTCATCAGTAAATAAACGAGTGCCTTGCTGACTGGATCTCAACCATCATGCAAACATCTAATCAGCTAAAGCCAGAATGGAACCTCTTTCCATACAAGTCCCAGGAGTTCATGTCCTTATCGCCCTAACTGCTGAATAAACAAACAACCTATGCATTCAAAGTAGTTAAAGCAACACTACAGAGTTTTTGGGTGTAAAACTAATGGGCCAGCTACGTAAAAGGCATAAAACCTTCGCAACATTTTCCAGAGCCTTTTCGGCACTGCTAGAAGATGCTCACTGGTGTTTGATGGCAATGCACTCAGCAATGTCAAACTGTAAAGCTCTGCCTTTTAATTCTGTGGTGGTGTCCTATCCTTCATACAGAAATGGACGGTGCATATCCTTGACTGCTGGTGGGAACAATAAGTGTGTTTCATTCACCCTTCACATGACTATATGCCATATAAATTAATTTGGAGACGGTACCAACATAAATGGTCTGATTAAAATGGGATCCTTAAATAGTGGTGGCAAGTTACAGTGTGTTGTTTTAAATTATTCTGAATGAAACAATGAGCCAGAGGGCCAAGAGTTAAGCACAGAGTAGTAAAAGGCTGTGGCCATAGTGATGAGGGAGGATCTCAACTCCAGTTCAGTCAACAGGAAATGGATTCACCTATGAAGGATTTCTGGTGTCATGGTGCTGCTTTTGGGCGACATAGTGTTGCTGTTCATGAAACAATGAGCCAGAGGGCCAAGAGTTAAGCACAGAGTGGTCTCTGTGTTGCTCTGTGTTTTTCTGTCAGCGAGCACACTGAAGCACATCCCTAGCAACTTGCACAAGGCAATAAAATACTGAATCTTGAATCTTGATTGGGTGGAATGCCTGAAGTGGAGAGGCTGAGGAAAGAACGAGGAAGTTGTAGGCAATGCCATGTGGCATAATGCATTTCAATTGCTGAGCTTGAGAAATAAGTCTGCCTACCTGCGATTACAGGTAGGTATCACTGTCTATTGAGGTACTGTATCTCCTATGCTGTATCCATGTACTTTCAGTACAGTGTTTTTCATAAGCTGTCATCATACCTCGTGGTGCAGAGCTTATAGAGCTATGTTTTTTTTAGCTACATACGTGATTTTTGTTGACATTAACACCAGTAACTGTGTTTTTCTCCACACATCCACCAAACCACTTGCTTAACGACTCAAAAACATATTTTAGGGTGCAGTTAGTCTTTAAAGGATGTGCTAAAGGACCAAGTGTAGAGAGTGGTGACAGAGAGATAGAGGGCTGCGGCCGTGGTGCTGAGGAAGAGACACACACACACACACACACACACTCACACACACACACACACACACACACACACACACACACACACAGGGCTCAGCTGCACTTGAGGTCTTCGCTCACACAGGCTTTTCGTGGGATGTGTGGCGAGCTGTGTGGAAATGTATGCCATGCAACAATAATCAAACCTTTGGTGCCCGTGAGATACTAAAAGCCACACATCACATATAACGTACTGTACCACACAAAGTGTCTCAGCCACCCTTGAGAGAAAAAAAAAAGTGGAGCGCCCAGGAGATGAGACCCAGCATGTTTGTGGTTCTTTACTTATTCATCGCAGTTGTTTTCTAAAAGCGTCCTGGAATGCTGCCGCCCCCTATCCCCCAAACGCCCCCACCTTCCCCACCCCCAAACACCCCCTTCCAGGGATTCTCCAGCAGCAGTGCCACCGTGATGTCTCAGTAACATCCTCCCGTCATGAATAAAATACGATACGCCCAAGCAAGCCCTTTCTGGAGGCTGCGATTATGCAAAGTGCTCGTGACTCGCCGCCTCCTCAAACAGCTGAGCTCCACACTGAAGACAATACTGGGACAGACGACACATGACACGAGGCACTTAAAAATGACAGTGTATACCGCTAATGTAGTAACCACAGAGATAACGACAAATGCCACATTAGCACTTCAACAATAACCAAAGTCAACTGGAATTATTTATGTAGAAAAAGCTTGGCTTGTTCAAAGGTGTGTGTGTGTGTGTTTTGGAGAGTGGTGTGTGTATAGTATTGACACTATACGCCCTGCCAGAAACGGTGCAGGATATGGCTGCGAGGAGAGGAGACAGAGAGAGTGGGGTAAGGTGAGAGCCTGACAGATGGAGTGTGACTAAGGTACAGGAACACAGACCTAGAAAAAATGACTGACAGACAGAGAATGACAGACAGAGACCGAAGAAATGAAATAACTATATGAGAAGGAAAGGGAGACAGAAAGACAGCCAGACATTCTTTTCCATCTACACTGTCCTACAAAGACAAAATGCAGTAAATACGTGAGCACAGAAACTGAGAAAAAATCCTTTAAAGTTGTCACACTGCACAGTCAAACATGTTGTAGTGGTGATGCTTTTATGTATGTCCTTAATAGGAAAAGGCCAGAGTCACAGGAGAAAGGTGGTGTTATGAAGTAAATTTCTAGTCTAAACTCAATTTGACAAATTATGCCTTTTGGCTTTGTAGGGCAGTATAGGGAAATGTGTACATGGTGTTGTGTGGTAAGCATTTAACAAAGCAGTAATGCACCTTTACCTGCGTCTGAACCGTGGCTTTTGGAGATGGAGATGCGCAGTCGAGGTGGAGGCTCTGTGGCTGGGCTCACAACCCCCTGTCCCCTCACCTCCGCTGGGCAGGCAGGGGGCTGGGGGGCCCCTGCTGCTTCAGGGGGAGGGGAACGGAGAGTGGTGCCACCGATTGAGGAGGATGAGGCGGAGAAGGAGGGGGTGCAAGGGGGATGTGGAGCTTGCTCGCTTTTCTTCGCAACATGGTTCTCTGCTGCCCCCTGCTGGCACTGGGAGAAGGAGACTAGGGACTGCATGGCGCCGCCAAAACTGTTGTGGTGTTGGACCAGTTGACGCACCCACTTTGACAGACCTATGTGTGTAACACACACACACACACACACACACACACACACACACACACACAATTACATTAGCCAGCACGCCCATATAAATCCTAATCAAATCAATCATGTCTGTGTATAGGTGTGTCTGTCTGAGTGTGTGTGTGACAACACGAGAGATGAATGTCAGACAAATAGTTTTCTCCCACAATCATACGTTACCCCAACCATTCCTAACAACAGAGCCATAGCAGACTACTACCACCACCTAGTGGCTGAAATAAGCCACTGCACTGCCCGCAGCCAACCGAGCTTGATCCTGAGGTGGGAGGTAACGGAGTCCTTTGCCTGATTGATGAGTCATGGTACCTGTAATGTACTTGTTGGGGTTTGATCTGAACCGGTCGTCCACCAGAATGAGCGCACCCCAGTCGTTTCGGTGGCGGATACACCTGCAGTGTGAGAAAACGGTAGAGAGCTGTGAGTGCTTCATGGGGACAGAGCCCGACTTTGTAAAGCGAGGATAGAAGCAGCCCTCACTCAACGTATAATATTAGAGATTTATTAGAGTGCTGTCCTAAATATAAAAATAAATGAACAAACAGAAGAGGCCGCACTTTGCATAACTTCGGCTTTTTAATTGCACAGACGCGTTTCGGCGTGTGCTTTCTTTAGTGTGCAACAATGAACAGAGCCCAACCTGCAATATTCAGAAGACTTTCGTCAACAGGTATACTGATCTTGTATTGAAAACAAAAAGACTGGTAATTGCTCCAGACAAAAAGGCTGATAATTGCTCCAAACAAAAAGGCTGATAATTGCTCCAGACAAAAAGAAAGATGGAGACAATCAAACCTCCAATGGACAGAGGTGTTAAATACAGGGTGCAGTTTTGTTATCAAACCTGATGGTACAGGTTTCTCAGCTTTTAAGTAGATGTTCAAAGAAAAAAAAAGATAATAGTTGCCCCAAAAAAAAAAAAAAAAAACAAAACCACCAAAGAAATAAATTCTGGCACAGAAATTACTGTGTACTAGCCTCAGATGTTGTGTAAAAACACACACTGTGCACAACGCAAACACACACACACCTTCCCAGGGCCTGGTTGAGAGCTCGGTAGGCCTGGATCTCATACCAGCGGCTACCAGTCAGCAGGCCTCGAGCTTTGCAGTGATGATCGTTATACTTCATCTTCAGCTCCACCTAGGAACACACACAGACATACAAACACATACACACACACACACACACACATACACACACACACACACACACACACACACACACACAGTAAGTCAGCGTGACTTCAAAGCCGCACGTTAAGTGGTGCACGACAGAGTAAAAACAAACACAGACACACACTGAGTGTTGACGAACAGAACACACGAGTGCTTCTTCATTCCAGGCCGGTGACTGTGGCGCTATGGGCGACGAGCTCCTGTATCAACACAGGTGGGGATCAAAGCCTGAGCCTGCCCAGCTGGGAGCAGCACTGTCTAACTGGACACTTGTGTAAAACAACCAGAGCAGGAGGGCTGAGTGTCTTGAAGAGGTTGTGTGTGTGTGTGTGTGTGTGTGTGTGTGTGTGTGTGTGTGTGTGTGTATTATACAATTTTGTTTCAAGATGTAAGCATGTCTTTCTCAAAGTGAATGCATATGTGTGTGTGTGTGTGTGTGTGTGTGTGCGCAAAGGGGACCACGCTGTACCTGCCATGTCTGTGACAGGTGTGTTGTTCTGTGTGTGTGTGTGTGTGTGTGTGTGTCTGGCAGAGAAATCTGTTTAAGTTGCGTGGGGGGGTGGTCAGAACTGTAGCTGTGCCCCATGCCAGCCTGCTACTAATGAGCACAGAAGGTGGGCATGGCGAACTAACAGGGTGAATTGTTCCACAGAAAAAGAGGGTGAAGTTTTTTTGTTATATTTGTACGTGTGTGTGTGTGTGTGTGTCTCGGTGGACGATTATGGAGAGAGGGAGGGGGGGGTCAACTTTTACGTAGATGACACACCCCAGAGTACACCTGAGAAAGTGTTTACCTTTGTGTGCCCAGTGTGACTGATCCCTTCTGAAAGGGTGCGTGTGTGTCCCTGCGTGAGTACGTGTGTGTTTGTGTGTGTGAGTGTTCGTGCATGCGTGCGCGACCTGGGTGAAGGCCAGAGAGAGATTGGCATGGTGCACCCGCCCAAACCGTGTTCCATCCGCCACCGAAAATGCCACGGAGGCATCCGTCAATTTGGTGCCCGTTGCTTCGCGTTTTAGCAGCTAACCTTTCGGGAGACTGACAGGAGAAAAGTTCAGCCCGGCCTCGTCCTGCCGAGATGGGGGCAGACCCCCGAAGCAGCCACTAACCGCTTCTGACAGGTGTCGTGTGGCCCGTTAGTGCGTGCGTGCACACACACACACACACACAAACAGAGGAAACAACACACCTGTCACAGGAAGATGGCAGGTACAGCATGTCCCCTTTACACACACACACACACACACACTTTGTGACTTTCTTACAACATTTTTTTCGAACACATACTCAATCTCACACACACACACACAGAAAGAGGAAACAACACACCTGTCACAAGGGAGATGGCAGGTACAGCGTGTCCACTTTACAAACACACACACACACATTTTGCAACTTTCTTGCAAAATGTCTTTTTCAAACACATACTCAATCACACACACACAGTCAATCATGTAATGACAGTCCCCTGAAAAACACATTTAGAATCCATGATTGCAACCTGTCTGTAAAATTAACACAGAATCTACATTACCTTATGAATCTGCAGCTGTGTGTGTGTGTGTGTGTTTGTGTGTGTGTGAGATCATGTATAACGATAGGAAAACTAGAAAAAAATGAACTTGTGTGGACATTATCATGGTCCTTACCTCACAAGCATATGAGAACAAGTATGTGTGTGTGTTGTCTGTGTAAGTATTTTGTGAGCGAGTGAGCTTGCGCTGACACCAGACGGGTTAGAGGGCATTCGCTACAAGATCCAGCCATCAGAGCGAAAGGCCATGCACCCTTAGGCCCCCCACTCGTCAGCCCTCCCTCGACCACCCGCCAACACACACACAAGCACACAAACACACACACACACAGAGTCCATTTCAGTGACAGGCCTTGCACTCCACCACTCTGCATCATGGCACCTTGTGACATGACAGCTTGCATATGCGGAAAAGCCAATGCCCCCTCCCAGCCATGGAGCCCTGAACGTACACACAGACACACTGGATGGATGAGATTAGTTCAAATGTCAGCAGATATGCTACCCCCCACCCCATGACACCCCCTTTTCTTCTCTCCTCCTGTCGTCTATCCCTCTCTACTTTCTTCCTCCTTCCATCCACCCATTGCCATCTCTCTTGCTTTCTTCTACCTGTTCATTTCTGAAAACACACATCTGGCCTGGAGGCAACCTTCACGGTCGAGTGGCACAGGGGAGATGTGAGATTTGTGTGTGTGTGTGTGTGAGTGTGTGTTGGCTGCCTGCCTTTTCTGCGCAGCTGAGGGAAACCTGGCACTGCAGCCTACAGACTTCAACAAAACTCCAGTTAAGAACAACAGGTCTTCACGTGCTATTTTACAAAATTACAATGCTTGTAGATAAAAAATATTATTGGGCATTTGTATGGAACTTAGAGCTTCAAGATTACTAATGATTAGTGACTGATCAGACACAAAGATTATGTAGTGTAGGCAGGAAATCACAGAAGACATTACCAATGGCTTTTAGGGGAGAAAAATCATTATACCCAAGATGCAGACGAGAGACACTTATTCTACAGTCTTACATACACACACACACACACACACACACACACACACACACACACACACACACACACACACACACACACACACACACACCAGTCATTATTCCCCAGAAGTATACATTTCACTGGGGTCCAAGAGAGCAGAGACCCGTCAATTAATCTCTTAAAAAACACACACAACTCACAGGGATAGATGCAACATGCGTGGCCCTGTAAACGCCATAAAAGAGGCGGAGGATTCCTCCGGGTCTCTCTGGGGCCACTCCGCTTTGGCACGCCCGGCAGCCTGTCATTTGGCAACCAGATCGCTCTTATCAGCGCCCAGTGTCTCTCCACTGCCTTTAAAGGCCCTTTCATTGTCTCACTCCCCGATACCACTGTTTGCTTCCCAGGCTTTTATGAGGCCCCCTGACAGGACACTGACACAAACACACACACACACACATACACACACACACACACACACACATACACACACACATACACACACACACACATAACGCTCTGTAACATTTTTACACGCGAGACAGGCTGGGAGAAAAGGATTTTTTTTTTTTTTTGCCAAGCGTCTATTTTAAGTTCACCTTTGATCCCAGACACAGTAAGAGGGCCGTAAAAGCAAGGCTGCGTGTTTGTTCAAGTTTAAAGGCTTTTTCACCGCCTGACAGAGAGAGAGAGAGAGAGAGAGAGAGAGAGAGAGAGAGAGAGAGAGAGAGAGAGAGAGAGAGAGAGAGAGAGAGAGAGAGAGAGAGAGAGAGAGAGAGAGAGAGAAAGGAGTGTCTAGGCATCACAGCCATTCACCACAATACAGCCAGGGACCTGCAGCGGGGTGTGTGTGTTTTTGTTTGTTTTTTTGTGTGTGTGTGCGTACATGAATGATCATGTGTGTGTCTGTGTGTGCATGTTTGAGACAAACTTTTGTGTGTGCATGAGAGACCTTGTGAAGACCTCTTCACACTTTTACCACAGTTTTGCTACATGTGTTGCACCTAAAGTGCAGCTTTAGCATCAGCAGCAGTGTGTGTGTGTGTGTGTGTGTGAGTGTGTGTGTGTGAGTGTGTGTGCGTTTATAGGACAGTCACCCGTCTATGGCAGTCATTAGTGTCAGTGTCCTTGGTCTCCTCTGTGCTAATGGGGTCATGTCACTGACCTGTGTTACGTCCTCTGGGGATAAACAAACCCCTTTACCTCCCAATACTGCACTCACTGACTGTCATCTCTGTCTTTCTCGCACACACATACACAAACGCAGACACACACACACATACGTACACACACATGCAGTCACACACACACACATGTACACACGCACAGACATGCAAAAAAAAAATAACAAATCCAATTTTTAACCTCCCTGCATCTGTTAAGAGACAACAAACCTTAGGTGCTTTTACGCTGACCTAGCCCCACTATAACGGTGGAGATGGTGGACAAAAGCCTGGAAGAGATGACCACTGCATTTACAGGGGCACCCCAAGGCACCTGCCCAACACAACGCAACCCTTGTGCCCTCTGGGTTAACAGAGGCAGCTGAAGAGCAAGAGTGAGAGTGAGAGAGAGAGAGAGAGAGAGAGAGAGAGAGAGAGAGAGAGAGAGACTTTGGAGGAAGAGATGCTGTCCGCCACCAGTCCCCAGAGGTGCAGGCTGCCATGTCACCCAGCCTCCTGCTGAGATGGAGGTGGTGGCAGTGGCAGAGGAGGGGACAGGGAGGTAGAAGGTGGGATGGGGTTTGCTGGAGTGGGAAACGTCAATCATTTGGACTTGTCCCCATGGTGACAGAGCCACTTGTAAACGCACTCTGACAGCAAGGCACACTGCCAGGGGCTGGGGGGGTGAGGGTTAGGGTGGGGCGAGGCGGAGGACAGTTAGTGAAAAGGTCAGGTTTATGTCATCAGGACAGGAAGGATACGGGGAAATCACTTTGGAATCACTTTACTTGTGGCTCACAAAAAAGCTGGGCTTTTGAGTTGAAGTGTGTGTGTGTAGGCCTATATGTTTGTGTGTATGTGTGTGTGTGTGTGTGTGTGTGTGTCTGTGTATGAGAGAGAGTGTGTCTGGCCATTCTCTTTCTGTAAAGCCTTGGTCTTGACATACATTGTAGACCAACAGCCGCTTTTATTCCGCTTTATGAGCTTAGCATTTCACCCAAAGTAAACAATCCGGTGCACCACTTGATCAGTTTGCTTTTGTAAAATTTGTACTACATGTATGATAAAGTATGAAGGTGTTATGTCCTCTGTTTGTTTTGTTAAGGATGTTAAGGCAATAAGTCCTCTCGTGGTCTTACCTGGAGGTCTTTGATGTTGGGGAAGGGGATTCCGATGGTCACTACGGCTCTGGCGTTGTCGTCGGTGAAATCTAGTCCTTCACTCACCTTCCCTCTGCAAACAGCCATCAACAGCGCACCATCTACAGGACACAAGAGCATCCACGAGCACCATTAGCAGACAAATACACCCATACATCCAAATCACAAACAAAACCAATATTTCTGAGTACTTATTAGTGGTGTTAATACTATAGATCCAAGTTGTACATACAAACAAGATATTCGGTAGCACTTTGTAATAGCTATTTCCTAATAAGCATTTTTTTCACATTTGTTAACTCTTAAAATTTTGTTCATCATTTGGTAACCATTGCTTTTATACTATTTGTCATCAGTACATCATTTATAAACATATTGACACACATCTGTCTGGATGTCGGTTGGCTATCTGTCTGTATGTCTGACTGTTTGTCTTTAGGCTATCTGCCATCTATCTGTCAGCCTGCTGCCTGTCTGTCCATCATCTTCTCTGTTTGCTTAAACATATGTTAATAAATGATGTACTGATGAGAAATAGTGTAAAAGCAGTGGTTACCAAATGATGGAACAACGTGTTAAATAAGAACTAACAAATGCAAAATAAATGCTTATTAGGAAGTAGCTATTATGAAGTCCTACCAGATATTCGTTATGCAGATAAGGATGTTCTCACACTTTGGCCCTTTCAGCCAAACTAAGATCAATAAGTCAGCATTTTTTCAAGCATTTTTTAAAACTCCAAATGACCTCTGACCCCTCCGGAGTCAACTGAACTGAGATCTCCTCACTCCTCGAACTGAGACCTCCTAGTGATGGCTGGTACAATACTAAACAGCTGGTGGCCAAATCCCATCAGTGGAACTTTCAACAACATTTATTTGTGACATGGTCTGTGCATGTCCGTCCCCGTGTGAAGGTCTGGTGTTTTATTAGGCGCCCCTGACTCACCCCGTTGGCCGCTGTGCCTGATGGCCTCGTAGTAGGTCTGCAGCAGCTCGTCGAAGTCCCCCTTGCCTCCTCCGCGGGGCTCGGTGATCACCGTCTTCCTCTCCTCCAGCTTCTCCCACAGCCCAGTGTTTATCCAGCGGTTCCCGCAGCTTGTCCAGCATCTACACAACACACACACGTTTAACACCCACATTATCACACACACTCAAATGAAATACACACACACACCCACATTTAACACCCACATTATCACACACACTCATATGAAATACACACACACACATACATTTAACACCCACATTATCACACACACACACGTTTAACACCCACATTATCACACACACTCATATGAAATACACACACACATTTAACACCCACATTATCACACACACTCATATGAAATACACACACACACACACACACACACACATTTAACACCCACATTATCACACACACTCATATGAAATACACACACACACATACACATACATTTAACACCCACATTATCACACACACACACACACACGTTTAACACCCACATTATCACACACACACACAGACACACATACACACACATTTAACCCACATTATCACACAAACACACATGTAACACCCACACATTATCATACACACTCATATGAAACACACACACGTTTAACACCCACACCCATATGAAATACACACACATAATTAACATGTCTTATGGGGTGGACTTTGGCAAAATGTATTTTCAGAGTCTTACTGGTCAATTTTCCCATCTTATTTTCTGCCACAACCTGCTTCAGGGCCCACCTGAGATTTTAAGATAATCGACTCAACTGCATTGCATAGGTTTAGTCGTGTGTATCATTACGGTTACGCCACTAAATGCCATAGCAGAGTTTGTATTTTTTTCCCCCGGTAGTAGTTATGTGCAAGATGTGAGAACAAATGCACCTTTTTTTCCTGCAGACGACATTTTAATCTATCAAATGGACTGGTCAGTGGCAGCTGTGGCGTAGTGGTTAGGGAGTTGGTCTTGCGATTGGAAGGTTGCCGGTTCGAATCCCTCCCTACCCATGGTTGAGATGCCCTTGAGCAAGGCATCTAACCCCACACTGCTCCAGGGACTGTAACTGAAACCCTGTAAAAATCTGTAAGTCGCTCTGGATAAGAGCGTCAGCTAAGTGTAATGTAATGTAATGTAATGTAATGTAATGTAATGGTCAAGGTCGACAACAAGACAGTCTGTAGTGCTGGAGCCTGAGGTTCACATTCTGGCAAAAGCTCTCGTCCTTCACCCCCACTCGCCTCGCCTCTACCTCCGTTCCCAAGGGGTGCCCCTCAACAGCCGGACCGATGTTTGCGCCTTCAAAACCGGAGCCCCGTGATGAGAAAAAAATAAAATAAAAAATAATAAAAATCACTGCCTCGCTGCGCGCGCGGTCGTTGGTGCAAAAACCCGGAAAAAGTCAGACGCTCTCCAGGGGGAGGCATTGATCTAAAAGCCGGTCCTCCCACGCCAGGGCCGAGACTTCTGTCTCTGCCTTGCGTATTTTCAACTTGAATAACCAGAACACTCGCCACTGCCATCATCGACGCTGAGCATCTCCACTGACTCGGAAACGTGTCGGGAGAGGGTCAGGCACAAGTTCTCCTGGTAGTCAGCAGAAAAAAGTTCTTACGGTTTGTATGTGTGTGTGTGTGTATGTGGGTAGCTGCTGCTATGTGTCGTGCAGGCCAAACCTGACTCTGCTGTTGCGGACAAGTCGTTGGATCATTCCTGGTCTCATCAATTACAAAACCTCAAATAAGAATACCTGCGAACGGTCATAGTTCATAACATTTTACTGTCTACAATATGCCTGGCACTGTTCATGTTAAAGTGCGAAATACAATGGTTCTGTGAAGGCAAAAGTCTTGACATACAACACCTCAGGAACAAGCAGACCAGGACTCCTCCTGTCGTAGACGCAATGGAGCACTGATGGAGGCCCTATTCTGGAGACCGATGACCTACCTGCCACATGCACAACAGGCCACACAGCAGGCAAAAGGCAGCGTAATGAACCATGCAGAGGCTGACAGGCACTGTAACAGAATATGGAGTTGGAGCTTCATAGCAGGAGGTGGGAGGTTGAGTTTGTGTGTGTGTACACATGTGTGTGTGTGTTTGAATGTATAAACACCATTCTGTGCAGGATGGTGGAAACGGTGTATGTGTGTGTGTGTGTGTGTGTGTGAGTGAGTATGTGTAAATGTGTGTGTCCGCAGCACGCAAAGGTGACTGCCTGTGCAGGTGAAATGAAGCGAGGGCCGATTTCATCAGGTCGTTGCCAGCAGGAACAGAGGAGCAGGGATGCGCACATCAATAAAACATGCCACTTCTCTCTCTCGCTCTCTCTTTTTTCTTTCCAGGGAGCTGTAACACTCAACATCAACACGGGTCCCCTAGTTTGTCCACGTTCAGGGGGACTTAAAGGGGGAGGTGGGGGTGGGTGGGTGGATGTAGGGGTTTGGTGGGTAGGGCCATGTTTGTTCCACAATTGCTCTCCAATCCAATACAAACTGGCTGTGAATTATTTACGTTATGTACCTTTGCTGGGGTTTGTGTCCTGGGGAGGGTGAGACAAACGTGGCAAGGACGATGACTTAGAGAAGTGGAACAAGGAAAGTGGAGGGGGAGGAGAGAAAGCAGAAGAACAAAAGCACAAACAAAGCCAACAAAATGTAAAGTAAACAAACAACACCACAAAACAAACATAAAAAAGTCTCAGACAGATGAGGTCCAGTACTAGACAAGACTTCAACAGTGAAGTCTTCAGCAGTGAAGCCTCTAATACGAACCGCCTGGCCGTACAAAGCGAGGTCACTCCAAACTTTTCTCTGTTGTTGCCTCTCAATGGTGGAACAACCTACCAGTCGCTACAAGAGCAGCAATATCCCTCTCGACCTTCAAAACGATTGTGAAAACCCGTCTCTTCCGAGATTGCTTTCCTTCCTAAGAAACCTAATCTCTACTAATCATTTCTTTATATAGGTGCCTTCGATGTTTTCTACACATCTGTTAGCTTATTATGTCCTCCTTTTGTAAGTCGCTTTGGATAAAAGCGTCTGCTAAGTGTAATGTAATGTAATGTAAAAGTCACCACTGATGCTCCACAAAGGTTCTGTGAAGGCAAATGTCACAACATGAAACGCATCGGTTCTACATTATATTGCATCCACCTGGCGCTCTTCTCTTGAGCGACTTGCAGTGAATTAGATACAAAGACAGAATGTGGGGTTAGGTACCTTGCCCAAGGCCACTTCAGCCATGGATGAGGGTGCAGGAGAGTGCTGGTTATTCACCCACCCATCCCACATTGTCTCCCACATGGTGTGTCAATCCAACCTGCCATTCTCCGATCCAAAGACCAACTCCCTAACCATTAGGCACTTTAGCTGCCACCATAGCAGTTCTACCCAGTAATACCGGACCACGGGTCCTACTGTTGTACACAGAACAGAACACCATAGAGGAGTTTGCAACAGAACTCCTGTAGAGGATCTTAAAAAAAGAAAAAAAAAAAAAGCATAAAAAATACAAACGGCCCAACGTCCAGCAGTTAGACATGCTCCCTTGTCTTGGCTGACAGACGTGACGGGCCTGTGTGCGGCCGTGTCCAGCGGCACGTCAGTGTGCCTCTTTCTGCCTCGCCAGGGTTATTAATTTCACCTCGGAGTGGCGCGTAACCGGATCATAACTCCCGGCCCCCGTAACCCGATAATAAAACACCGGCCCTTAAAAGACGGGGACACATGCAGGGGTTGGGGGGGTGTGGGGGTGGGCCACAAAGACTCCTTGTGTAGCCGTGTTGTTTATATTCCCCGCGCTGTAATTTGTAGAGCCTTATAGAGAACAGGAGCGGGGGGTGGGAGGAGGGGAGAAGAGAGGGGAGGGGAGAGGAATGGGGTGTGG
>CM050215.1:16147967-16192967 GCA_027475355.1 Coilia nasus | reverse complement strand
ATTCATGACCGAAAGCATAACAAACAAAGAGGGACAAAGTGTTTATCAATGCGGGCCTATAAGTGGAGGCCATAAGTGAGCTCATTAGGGGAAAGCTGATACAGGAGAAAGGGGCAGGAAACAGCTGCTTGTACCTTGAGGTATGTCCACTATGTATTATATATTACACCTATTTACTGTAGTGGGGGAGAAGGCCATCTGCTGCTATGGTGTATGTGTGTGTTGTGTGTTAAGGAGGATGTCAATTGTACATAAAAATAAAAAAAGTAGACCATCATTACGATCTTTAGGATTAGCTCTTACAAAGGTGTGTTTTCAGACATGTGAAGGACAATGTCACCTGTGTGTGACACTATTGGTGAACAGAGCCTAAGCTCTTCTGCGTGCCCGAGAGATGTGAAAACAGTTAAACTGTGGTCTTGAGAGCCCCCTTGTGGTCAGCTGTTTGAACTGCATCCAAGGGCCACCAACAGAGGATTACATTGTTTGATGGAAGTGGTTTTTATCGCTACAAAGGCACTCTATCACCTTTTGTGCAGGCATGGTCAAAAGCCTTTGGGTGTCTAAAACACGTTATTTTGCAGGTTTATCACACACGAGAGCGTATTACAAAATAAGCATGAGTGTTGTAATTAAGATTTTTTTAATCTGACCACTAAATCCTAATAAGCACCTGGTACTTTACTGTTCCACTGTACAGTGGATATTTGGGCTTTGTAAGCTTTTTTAATTTGATTTATCTGATATTTGTTTTGTAAACTGCATTACAAACTCTGAAGTGTTTGCTAGTTCCTCAAACAGTTAAGAGTTGTCTTTTTTTTCGACTTGTGTGTGAACACAGATTAATAACTCTCCTCTTAAAAACAGTGGTTTTGCAGAGCAACATTTTAAGCGACAGTATAAAAACAAGACATGTTTTTAGATACAAAAGATGGCACTTGTGACAGGTGCGTGTATGTGTGTGTGTGTGTGTGTGTCAGTGAGTGAGAGACAGTTTCTATGAGAGAGCGATATATTAGTTCTGACTGAGAGCGAGCTCTGACTTAGGAGTGAGTGTGTATGAGAGAGAGATTGAGCAAGTAAAAGAAAGATGGAGGGCCATAGAAAGAGAGACTGGCTAAGAAAACAAGAGGTGTCCCACCTTGTAGGAGGGCAGGAAGCAGAGCACGCCGCGGGCCATGGTCTGGCACACGTTCAGCAGCAGCGCCCCCACCTCGTCCTGGAAGGTGAAGGTCTCGGCGTGCTGGAAGGTGGCACACAGCTTCCTGCCCTGCGGCCCTGTGCCCAGCGTACCCACCCACACCTGTGGCACACAGCAGGGCTCCGTCACATCAACAACATTAACATCAACACCACAAACATTTGCTTCTATTAGTTTGTGCTTTTTTGCATTGCATTTACCTACTTTACTTGCCTTTATTGTATTTTTTTTTGTGCTAGTTCACAAAATGCTCTCCAAAAAAACTAAAATCAGTGCTTTAAAGGCAATACTTTTATTTATAAATACTTTATTTATTTATTTTATATATTATCATCTCCTTACTATCAGAGTTACTGGCTAGTCTACACAAAAGAGAGTGACTGAGTTGGGTGCTTAGCTTGACCTGTGAACTGCGAACCTGCAACTGAACATTCTCTTGCATATTTGGCATTAATTAATGTGAACACAGCACTTAGATCTGTATGGGCTTGTGTATAAAACTGATGGATGTGTGGATAATTTCTAAAAGTTTTCTGGATACACTTGTGTGTAAAACTGACCTGGGACCTGTTGATGACGTGGCTGGCCTCCAGCTGGATGGGGAAGCTTATGCCCAGCTCCGAGGAGAAGGAGTCCATAGGGGAGAGCGTGCCTGACGTCAGCACAATGCTGTGAACCGAGCCACTCAGGTCCGAGAAGGCCTGATGCAACACATCAATGCAATACATCAACACACACACGCGTGCACACAGACAGACAGACAGACAGACAGACAGACAGACAGACAGACAGACAGACAGACACAGACACAGACACACACACACACAGACACACACACACACACACACACACACACACACACACACACACACACACACACACACACACACACACACACACACACACAAACTTCAGACACAAACAACAGTGCTGATATTCATGCTTTCTGTTTGAACTTCAGTCCATTCTATTTAGCTGGCAAACACAGTACTAAGTAATTACAGATGCTAATTTTGCTTTGTGCTTTAGTAACATCTGTGTCTCTATGTGTCTGCATGTTTGTATGTGTGTGTAATGTGTTTGTGTGATGCGTGTGTGTGATATGGAGACCCACCACTGCAGGGTTGAGGCACCAGAAGCTGAGGGTGTGTACGAGTGTCTTGGTGCGGGCGCTGTTGCGGCGGCGGTGTGGCCTGGCGAAGAAGCCGTTGGCGTCGGGCGCGTCGGAGGGCACCGTCCAGGCGTAGGTCTGCTGCAGCGCCACACGGTAGTCCTCCGCAAACCTGAGCACACAGAGAGGGAGCATTAGCCTGGTAAACCAGCCCCTCACACTTAATTTCATTTCGTACAGAGGGTCTGGACCAGACACCGTCAGAAACGATTTCTTCCTGGAGCTGTAGACTCCGCTGAAGTTTAAAAGAAGCCTCTGCCTTTACCCAATCGCTAATGCCTGGTCGTCACGTATGCAATTAGAACATCTAGGCACTAAGAGTCAAATGTAGCACACAAGGCCAACGTCACCGCTAACGAAGACACCCTCTGTTCGCTGATTGGATCGGTCTTGCTGGGGCCGACTAAATGACCCTGAAGAGATTCCGTTCCAGACCCTCTGTACAAAATGAAATGAAGTAAGGGGGGGGGGGGTTTACCAGGCTAGGGGAGCATGGCAGAGGCAGAAGAGGTGAGAATCTTCACTCATCTCACGATTCCATTACAATTTGATTTGATCGCATCAATTTTCTGTATTACTTTACATGGCTTTGATTTTATCAACAAACACAGGCTGTCAGATATTAGTGTATTAGAAGTTATCATAGACAAAACGAGTTACCCAATGCTATTTTTAATTTTAACGTTGCGGCTGGAAAATCCACAAGAAATGCCACTGCATTATAATTGATTATGGTCTGCCACTGAATCGATTATTAATCATTCATGTCTGCATCTCAATGCATCAACTAATGCATAACAATTAATTTCAACACCCCTAAGAGGCAGTAAAGAAAGCTCTCACTAAACTTCTG
This sequence comes from Coilia nasus, assembly GCA_027475355.1. Classification (NCBI taxonomy): domain Eukaryota; kingdom Metazoa; phylum Chordata; class Actinopteri; order Clupeiformes; family Engraulidae; genus Coilia; species Coilia nasus. Next base: position 16,189,742 of record CM050215.1, on the reverse strand, counting down.
AAGAGATTCCAGAGATGGGTGTGTCCAAAGATAACCCAGAATAATAATTTTTTAGCATACTGAATGAAGCTTGTGAAACTATACACAAACTATCACATGCATGCTCTCTCTCTCACTGTCTTTACACTAACACACACACACACCTACCTCTCTCCCTTTCACACACAGATGCCCATCTCTCTCATATACAACACACACACACACACACACACACACACATCTTCCTCTGTCTCTTCCATTTTCTTTCTCACTTCTACACGCAGACAGACAGACAGACAGACAGACAGACAGACAGATAGACAGACAGACAGAGACACACACACACACGCCCACCCACCGGCTCTCCTGCCTGTAGAGGTACTCGAGCACCATGAAGAGGCTCTTGAGGACGGACTGTGTGCCAGAGCCGATGGTGGGCACCGTGACGGTGTCCTCTCGGCCGTTCACCAGCCCCACCCGCTCCTCCTTCTCCAGCACCGCCGCCAGGCTCTTCTGCACACGGGGCGGCCATAGGGCAGCACAGGACAGCACAGCACAGCACAGCACAGCACAGCAGGACAGCACAGCAGGGCAGGCATGGCACAGCAGGCAGGCAGGAGAGATGGGGTTGAGGGATGCAGGAAGGCACAGTACCAGGGGTGGAAATTAACTTGTGAAATTAAAATGTGATCCTTTACCAGCCACTGACAAATACATGTCAAATTCACCAGCCACTCAACATTTTTTTTATCATTTATTATTATAGTTATTATTGTTATTATTATTTTATGCCCGAAATCTAGCCTGGTAAACCCGCCCCTCGTACTTCATTTCATTTCGTGCAGAGGGTCTGGACCGGACGCTCTTGAGAAGCATTTGGCAAGTCGCAGAAAGTACGATTCAATCAGCGAACAGAGGGTGTGTTCGTTAGCTGTGACGTTGACCTTATGTGCTACATTTGAATTGTAGTGCGTAGGTAGGCTAATTGCATACGTGACGACCAGGCGTTAGCGGTTGGGTAAAGGCAGAGGCACTTTTTTAAAACTTTAGCAGAGTCCACACCTCCAGCAAATCGTTTCTGACGGTCTCTGTTCCAGACCCTCTGCACGAAATGAAATGAAGTACGAGGGGCGGGTTTACCAGGCTACCCGAAATCTACCAGCCACTTTCAAATTCTAGCAGCATTTGGCTAATTTCCGTCCCTGTATAGTACCCGTCAAACGTTTGGACACACTTTGTCATTCAATAGTTTCTTTACTTTTTTATTTTCTACACTGTTGATTAATACTGAAAAAATGAAAGGACCCATTCTGGAGCTGCTCCCCTCCCGCCAACAGTTCTTTCAGCACACAACTGGAGACAGTCGTCAGTGTTCATTTACAATGTCGAAAATAAAACAGTAAAGAAAAACTATTGAAAGAAAAAGAGTCTCTTTTGACTAGTACTGTATAGAGATCGAAACAAAAGATAGGCCTCCCACCCATTTCCTCTGATAACATTTCAAAACCTTTCAATGGCTTTTTGGGGAATCTTAAAAATGATATAAACTTGCATAACACGTCCTTGCATAACTGTGCATGTCACAGGTTGGGCTTAACTACTGAATATAAATTAAACATCAACCTTTCTATCGATTCATTCTCTCATAAGCTGGTTACGCTGCACCAATTTTAGTGGAAACTTTATCACACTGCAAAAATGTGAAACTTCGTCCACAATATGCCACAATCACCGGGGTAAGACAACAGAGTACATGGAGAGTGAGACAGAGAAGATAGAAAATGAAACGAGTTGGCAAGCACAGATGAATTAGGTTGGAAATTCAGGAATTTAGAAAGTCATGTGATCAGAATGCAACACACACACACACACACACACACACACACACACACACACACACACACAGACACCCGCACTTTGAGCTATGGGGAGCTCTCCTGCAGCGCACCACTGCTCTCCTGCACCCAGCTGGATGGACACACACACACACACGCACACACACACTTAGAGCTATGGGGAGCTGTGGGGACGGACCTGCAGGATGCTGAAGGTGGCTGCGGTGATGCCCATCTGGTGGAAGATGGCCAGCACCTCCCTCCCAGTCCACACCTTACACGAGCTCTCATAGCCCCTCTCCTGCAGCGCACTGCTGCTCTCCTGCACCCAGCTGGATGGATACACACACACACACACGCACACACACACACACACACACACACACACACACACACACACGCACGCACACGCACGCACGCACGCACACACGCACGCACTCACAGAAAAATCAAAAATGTAACCCAAGTGTAAGTAGGTAAACTGTTATTCTGTAAATGCAGTAGCAATCACTATGGAGAGTTTACTTTTTGTAAAGACATAAATAAACAGTTGTATATCTTTTATAAAAATATAAAACAACATGGTGGATTAGGATGTAAAACGTTAAAAAGCAGGAGAGTTGCGTCTTCAACCAATCAGAGGCTGCGTACTTGGTGAGGCTGCAGCAAAAGGCCAATAGCGGGTGGTGGTGCTCAGGGCGGATGCCGTGCTTCACCATGGCCTCCAGCTCCTCACGGGCGCCCAGCAGCTCGTTCTGGTTGACCGTGTAGCTGGCGCTCTCGCGGGCACAGTCCTCGATGTTGTGGGCCTCGTCCAGCACAACGATCTGCCCCTTCAGGTTGATCTCCATCTACATTGGGGTGGGGGCGGAGGCAGAGAGGGTTCATGGTTCAAGTTGGGTGTTTGGGCATAGAGAATCAGATTTTCTTTGGTGAGCTTCTTATTTTACCTGAATCTGTCATCATACTGTAGGTCTGACTCTCTCACTCTCCCTAATAAATGTACATTTACCCTAATTCCACCACATACAAAATACAGCTGAAGAAAATATTGTGCCTTTTCAAACATGATGTGGTACATACCGAATATTACCCCTAGCTGTCATGACAGTCAGTGTCAAATGAAAACGTTAATGGTGTCGTGTTACCATTTCTGGCAACCCTCAGACAGCTCTCTGAATTTCAAACGCTAGAATAGTTATGGTATGTTATTATGCTGATAATCAGTCTTAACATCAAATATTTTGAAAGCTCCAGCACTGACAAGGACCAGGGGTAACTTGACACTGTGACGGATCAAACACATCGCTGGATGCCTGGTGTCTGAGACAGGGCTGCTGGGAAAGAGTGTCTTACTAAGAACAATAAGGTCTGCCATCTCCTGTCATGAGTAAAGGAATTCTGGTAAGATGAGCCTTTGTGAGACAAGAGTGCGCTAGTCCACTGGCTAAAGCTCCATAATATATTGAAACAATTACAATTTTAACATGCACTTTATACATATCATAAATACGACTTCACTAAAGTTCACTAAATGGTACGTCTCCATTAGCTGTGTTTTAACGCTATGTCTAATAAAATATTTAGCAAATTGGATGAAGCCCAGCTCTCCTGGACGCCTGTGACTTTTTCTAAAACATTTTTTTTTTTCATCCCCAAGGCCCTGACTTTTTGTACTTTTATATTTGTATGCCTAGTCTTTTGGTTGAGACTGTACCTGTTTTTATTTTAGGGTAAAATGTATGAATGAAGGCGGTACATATTACTGGTAAGCAACATCATATCAAGTTTTTATTTAGTTGTTTTCTTTTATTTCTGATTTTACAAGGCTACGTGTCTTTGAGTATACACTAGATCTCGACTATAGAAGGAACTTTTCCATACTTTATTAAGACGTTCACGCAAATTTCCAGAAAATTCTGGAAAACAACATTTTCAAGGTCTGGAAAACAGTGCTTTTAAAAAATTCCATACTTTTTAAGGCTTTCAAGGACCTGCGCAAGCACCCTGATATTCCTAGTATCATAGAGCTCTACCACAACCACCCCAGCCCCAGTGGGACTCACGCTCTCCCGGATGAGGGGGTCCAGCAGGTAGTTGTAGGGGCAGAAGACGATGCAGGCCTCGGCCATGAGCTCGCGGGCGGCGTAGTAGGCGCAGGACCGCAGCCTGGTGCCCAGCTTGACCAGCTCCTCGATGTCCCAGGCCTGGTGCAGCCCATGCACCCACTGCAGCGTGCCCTGCTCACGCATCTTGTGCACGTTGTGGTAGTACCTGCAGCTGCGGCCCTGGCCAAACACACGCACACGCACGCACACACACACACACACACACGCACACGCACACACATGCGCATGCGCGCACACACACACACAGACACACGCACGCGCGCGCACACACATACACACACATACAGACACACACAGACACAGTCACAGACACAGACACATACACATATACAGAGTCACACATTTTTAGATGTGCACACATAGACAAAACCACAAGCTTGCTACAATGTGAAATTGTAAAGATTTAAAACTCAGACATACATAACAAGTAACAAGAAGAAACATTTGATCAAGGGGTGACACAATGATGAAAGGTGAACACCTAGAATTAGACTTTGCTTTAATCAAACTAAAACGACTAATCACTACACTTTCACATGCAATGTTCCACAATAAGTGACTGGTCATAAAGCTTCTCTCAGGTCCTCTGCCTTTTTGCTGACATCCAGCTTTGGCTGTCTGCGCCCTGTGTATCAGAGTCAGGCTGGGCTTAGCCAGGGGCTGAGAGCAGGCTTAACCCCGATGGCTCTCATCCTCCTGGAAGGGGGGGGATAAAGGTCGGCATGGGTGAATGAGGCCAGCAGAGGAGCTGCCTCAGCCTCACAAGTGGCCTTCTTACAGCACATCACTACTGTCTCTGCCCTCACTGACAACAGGCACAGGGGGATTCTGACGGGCTTCACAGTGAGGGCTTTAAGATGACGCTGAGGGGTATGCTGAGGTCACGGGGGTAAGGTGTTGATGGGGGGTGGGATAGAGTGTGTGTGTGTGTGTGTGTGTAGGGGCGCTGCTGGAAATTGTGGGCCCCCTGAAAGAAAATAATTTTCGACCCCCATCCCAACCATATCATAGTCATCTGTGGGCCCTATAAAGCTTTGGGCCACCTGAATCATCCTTGCCTATTCCCCCTTAGCGGCGCCCCTGTGTGTGTGTATGTGTGTGCGCGTTGAAAGTGGGGGTTGTTGGGCATTACAGTGAAGGCCCCCCAAGATGACATTGGGGGTGTACCAAGGTCATTAGGGCAGAAAGTTGCTGCGGGGTGAGGTGGGGATGTGTGTGTGTGTGTGTGTGTGTGTGTATGTGTGTGTGTGTTGGGTTAGGGGTGGACTGGGGTGGACCACATAAGAGACGGTACCCGAAGCGGTATGAGGTAAGGGTGCAGCCAGCGGCAGCAGGAGTGTCATACCCAGACCCCCTCCGCTGCCCCGTGGTTCACCTCGGCGCGCTTCTTTCATGTCACGTGCGACACGCCACAGTTGTGGTGAGAACACCTACACTGACAGCCTAACGAGCGGCTTGTCACACTCCCTGCCACCCCCACCCCATCCCCCCATCCCAGCCTCTGGCATAGCGCTACCACGACAGATGACTTAAAAGGGAAAAAAATCCCTCTCACTCGCTTGCTGTCCGACTGGAAACAAAGAGCGTTTGAAGGCCGCCATACGAAGGGAAAGTGATAAAAAGCTCAGTGTGATGTGACAGGTCGTGAGGCTGAGGGTGGGTATTATCGCTTCTAATTGCTGCCCGCAGCTCAGCGTGACGGGGATTTCATTTTGCCGTCGTCTAAACTGCCGGGGTTAGTGTTACCGCCGCAGCAATAATCCACTGGCAACCTGTCTTCTCGCCCTTAAACCTCCTGTCAAAGCACAGGCGAAGGAGGGCAAACGAGAAAGAGAGTGGAGAGAGAGAAGAGAAAGAACCACACGACAGCGCTGTAAAAGACAAGCAACTAGAGGACGGAGGATGGGAGGGTGGCGGGATAAGTGTCACATTTTGTCCTCGTGCCCACAGGGAACAGGACAGGAAGCAGGGTGTCTGATTCTGACTCTAGTGAAGTCGTACACAGGCGGAGGTCAGGCTCAGTTCAAAAGGTTGCTCCTCTTCCCTCTACAGAACTCCCATGAACCGTCTACACTGTAGGGATGAGAGGCACTGGACTGGCGTCCATTACGCACTCTGGCTGAAGCAGGGGGGAAAGGTCATGACTCGGCCCCTTCTTCAGAAACACTAATGGAGGATCTGCGTGGTACTAATGACCAGAGAATAGCCCAGAGAAACCTGAGAGATGGCAGCTACAGACAAAGGTCAGTGTGCCTCTGGATGCACAGCGGCTGCAGAGGACATTAGAGGTGTGTTCAAATTCAGTGACCAGTGAGGCTGAACGACTGATGCAAAGGTGTCTTCTTTGAACATCTAAATTTCAACATTGTTTTAAATTTTCCTGTTAATTTCACGGCAAGCTATATAAGTAGAAAACATCAGTGGGAGCATAAAAATCCTGGTTGAAGCGGACTTTTTTTCTATTTTTATTGTGACTATTGCTTGTCCAGCTCCCAGGTCAGACGCTTGGATGTGTGAGCTTTTATCTACCTCTTTAAGCTATATAACTAGGTCACGGTGTGCTCATCAAAGAACTACCCCTTTTAATTCTTTTGCATATGTTTACAAAGGCTCGAAGACAAAAACTAAAAAGAAAATGCTCACCGATGTTTGCAAACGTTCACCTGTGTTTGTGAATTTGAACACACCTTAGTTCAGAGGTCCTCCTCAACTTTTGTGAGGACTGAGGAGCTAACACACCTGTGCCAGAAACGTGGCTGCTTCACATGACAGCATGCAGCAATTGTGAAAGAAAGTGCAGTGGTGTGATGGACGACTTGTGTAGACAGAAAAAAAAAAAAGGCTGCAGTATGCATACACAACATTTATTCCCACAGATGCATTTCGGCGTTCTGCCTTCCTCAGTGTTCACACACTTGTCCAAGCAACGCGAGTCTATGTGAATAAATGTTCTTTATGCATAGTGCGGCCTTCTTTTCCTGTCTTTCAATTGTGTTAACGTTTGGCCAGCACTCTAAAGGTAAGTAAATATGGTCTGAGTGAAGCCTGCTCCTACCTTTATGAATGACTTGTGTAGACAACATGAAAACACATGAGAGCTGGCACAGTCCTGTCTAAGTGTAGTGCAGAGGTGCTATTAAGCGCTTCATAGTTTAATATCTGATTCCACCAATTCAGATTTGTATATCTTTCATATATTTTTTTATCTATTCATAAAAAGCTGACACATTAGTGACCCTATTGTTCCTTTGCTAGCATGCCCTGAGTGGTATGACCTGTGTGTGAATCTTTGGTGACCCCAGTGAACTGAGGCCTGCAGGCATGACTGTGTGGGATCCTGTATTCTGCCCTCACCCTTTCATCTTCACTGAGGGTCTCCCCAACACACTGACAGACACACAGAGACAAAAGGCTTTAAACTGCCTGAAAAAAGAGGGGTCCTCTTCCATCGTGTCTCCACAGGGTGTGTGTGTGTATAGCGGTTTACGTCATCAAAACCTCAGAAACCCTTTTGCCCTTTTCTCTGGGGGTGTGTAATGATTCATGTCACGTCTCACACTCCCCTGGAACCTCAAAACCCTCTTTGACTTTTCTCTAGGCCTGGAGTAGGTGAGTGAATGAGTGAGGGCGTGTCTCACATTATGCCCCCCAACCCACCCACCCACCCACATTAAAACCTCCCCACTAGGGCTGCACGATATTGGAAAAATATGCGATATGTGGTAACACTGCTGAATGTTGCGATGATGATATGTTTCGCGATAAATAAAAATTGACATTTTTAAATATAGTTTTAACATCTTTCAGCTTAATCTTCATCGCTAGGCTGTAGCTAGTGCACAGCCTATGGCGGTGGATGTCAAGGGCAGTAGGACTCCATTTGATTTCCCAAATATCTTCATAAATGGAGCGTGAAACATCTTACACTAATGTTCCATTTATTGCAGTTCAGCCATGTTTTGCGATATGTACGTCACGATATTGTATATTGTAATATCACAAAATTTTCGATATACAGTGGTCCCCCGCTATAACGCGCTTCACCTTTCCCGGTCTCGCAGATTTTTTAGTAAACACTCTTTTTTTTTTTTTTTACAGCGCATTGTGTTCTGCGCCCTGATTGGCTAAGGGACTGATTTGACATTGTCAATCAATCTCCTGTACAGTACAGAATGCGCTCAGCTTGTAAAATTTACATCAATCTTCCATCGCTAGCTGTGTGACTCTGAAGTGCTGTATGTTTGCAAATTTGAACTTTGAGAGTAGAAGAGAGAAATGTGAGAAAATGTCAATGCCTGTCTGAGAAAAGTGTATAAAGTCTGTAGTGAGGGGTTTTACAGCCTCTATCTATCATAATTGTAAAAAATAAAGCTGACTGCTTTGCGGATTTCGCCTATCGCGGGTTATTTTTTAGAACATAACTCCCGCGAATAACGAGGGACCACTGTGTCGTGCAGCCCTACTCCACACCCCATTTCGCCCTGTTTCTCCGGGGCTCGCGCACAGTGCCGACTCACTTCCTTGGCGTCGAGCAGCTCCTTGCAGCGCTCGTTGCGGTTGGCGTGTGGCGCCACCTCGGGGTGGACGCAGGTGTGGTCTCGGCTGGACAGGATGGTCATGGGCGTCGGGGAGTACAGCGTCCGCTTCAGCTCGTGCGCCACCTGCGCGATCTGCTTGTGCGTGCGTGTGCCGAAGAAGATCTTGGGGATCTTCCTCTTCTTCTCCCCCGCCGTTGCTGTCTCTCCTCCTCCTCCTCCTCCTCCTCCGCTGCCACAGCACTGGTCTTTCTCCCCGCCCAGCCCTCTGCGCCCCCCCTTGGCACCGGCACCAGCGCAGGGACACAGAGCACAGGCCGCTGGGGACTAGAGGGGGACACACACACAAAAGACAAGGACATGGACGTCAGGACACGTACAGTATAAAGGCAAACAAACTTCTGTGGAGAGAGGAGTGTTGGGGTGTGTGTTTGAGATAGAGTGCTTGTGTGTGTGAGAGTGTTAGTGTGCGTGTATGTGTGATTGTGTGTGTGTGTGTGTGTGTGTGTGTGTGTGTGTATGTGTAAGTAAGTGTGTGTGTGTGTGTGATTGTGTGTGTGTGTTTGTGTGTGTGTGTGTAGTAGGGCTATCTGGCGTCCTGGCTTTGTGCAGCAGGGCTTTTGTGCTGCCCAAACGTATAGATAAACAGAAACAATGGCGGGGGGTGCAGGATGGCTGCTGTGGCCGGTTCAGATGACCTCTGCTGGGGCCGAAAGCTGAGACGTCGGCCATTGTTGGCGACAAAGGACCGGAGCCTCTGATTGGCTGGCCGTAATTGCAGTAGAGGTGGACCGTGTTGTTCACACACACAAACACACACACACACGCACACACGCACGCACACACAGTAAGCCCTGAGGCTGGGCTGTAACCAATCCCTCATTCTGTATGAGTGGCTTTAAGTGGGCCACTTTCTCCCTATTGAGCGCCATGACAAACACACCTCAGCCACTCATGTCAGCTCTCGCTCGGACGGTGCGGTGCCAACTGCCAAGCGGGCACACTGCCTTTCACAGCCCCCGACTGCACTGTTGACACACAGCACACTGGAGTACTATGACAGCATTCACCGCACCACTGAACAAAGATTGTGTCCAACGGACAGTACAAGGAAACGGAGATAAAAGCACCGATACGCAACGTATGGGCGGCAGTTGCTACAAAAGGGCTCTCAGTCCGATAACGAACTTGGCGACCGCAAAAATAAATGAATTAAGATAAAAAATGCATCAATCGCATTCGCAACAAAAAGGCTCCTGGTACACAAATGAACGTAGTAATCAAAAAAAAAAAAAAAAAAAAAAAAACAACAAACAAAAATAACTTTTCTTGTGGTAACAATTGCTGTGAACATCACACACGTCTTCTTTTCCCTGGAAGTGCTGCGTATTTTTCTCCTGTCGTTTTTCCACGTCGCGAAAAACGATCGCCTTGTTGATTAACATAATTGGCACCTGCTGAAAAGCGGCCTTTGCCGGGCTTAGTGCTGGTTCAGCCGGTTCGATAATAACAAACCATTGACACCCACAGCCTGTTGCTCTTTTTCCACAGCTTCCCCCGCTTTCAGCTAAAGCCGCGGCCGGTAAGATTAGCCCCCTTTATAAACAATGTGCCGAGTCAAGGCGCACGTTACACCTCAATACCAGGGATCAAGCTGTCTTTTAGCCCTCGCCTCGCTGAGGATGTTGGCTCTGGTTACCCCAACTCTTTCCCCCGACCGTTGTTTGCCATTAAATATTACAATGCGAGATAGACTGGAAGCTGAATGCAACCGCTCACTTTTGCGCTCTCTCTCTCTCTCTCTCTCTCCCTCTCTCTCTCTTTCATACTTTTCTTGTCTGCCCTGTGAGACGTCTCTCGAAAGGATAAAGGCTGTGTTGATTTGCCAAATAAACAGAGAGAGACAGAGAAAGAGAGAGGGAAAGAGAGAAAAGGATAGAAGGAAAGAAAGAAAAAGTGAGAGCAGGGGTTAGGGTTACGGCCTCGGTGGAAGAGTTCCGCACCCACGACCCCGGTTCCACACAGGACCCCCCCCTGAAAAAAGAAAAGAGAGAGAGGGAGGGGAAAAAAATAGACAGAAAGATGTATCGGCTTACCTGGTGCTGCCACATTAAATAGCCCGGTCCAAATATCCTGCCTTCTGTGGCGAATAATTACTTATTCATCGGAAAGGTGGGATGGTGGGCCGGGGGGGTGAGGGTGGGGGTGGCGCAGAGATGAAGGTGGGGGGTGGGCTCCACTTGTGAATGGGGGCCCTTGTCAGCGACGGTGCAGGAAACAGCTGACACAAGGCTATCCACTTACGCGCTCCCTGCCACCATTTCGGCCCCCTCTCTCTGCCCACCAACCCCCCCCACCCCCCAACGCTCCCTCTCTCGAAGCGGCCAGGAGACACCCCTGGAATGCAGATAACGGACGGCGCTGGCCAGCCCCGTCACCCCGGACACATCCAGACTGAAAACCGCATTCTTTCGCCCCACCCCACCCCACCCCAAATCCCCTGGCTACACCACCCCAAATCCCCCTCTACCTCACACACATACACACATCCCTCTTCTCACTGCCACCCCCCCCCCCCCCCGACTCCATATCACATAATGCCGGGGTGACTTCAATCAGATTTCATAAGGGCCCCAACAGTGGGCTGCTTTGTGCGGGAGTGTCAGCCTTAACGTGTCAGGCCGCCATGTGGCACGGGGGGGGGGGGGTCAGGGGATGGGAAGGGGTGCTGTGGCACTGATAGGGCCCCGCCAAGACAGCGGCTGTGTCTCCCAGACATCTTAAAGGCGCCCTCCATATTAGTTTCTCCTAAAAGGTATAGATGTGCTAGATACCTACACGCCGAGGGCCTATGCCAGCTTCTCTCTCCCTCCGCGCGCCCTCTCTTTCTCTCTCTTTCTCTGGAGAGAGGGTGTGCAACAGTATCAGTGTTTCCCTCTGGCTAGACTGAACGCGTACACACACTCTCTCTCTCTCTCTCTCTCTCTCTCACACTCACTCACACACACACACACACACACACACACAGAGGTCCTGCGGATGGCCAAGAGTGCCGGCGCGGCTGTGAGAAACGTGGTTTTCACACAGCCGAGGTGTAGAGAGAGCAGGACCTGTGTTGCGCTGCACCGGTCGAGCCGACACCACCACCGCCGCCTCCAGCCGGCTCTGGTGGCACAGCACCGGCTCTGTGTGTGTGTGTGTGAGTGTGAGTGTGAGTGTGTGTGTGTGTGAGAGGGTGTCTGGTGAGTGGCTTCTCAGGTCTCAGTGCCAACAAAAGGCTTGGCTTTCAGCGGGTCGGCCAGCCAGGGCGAGAGGAGAAGGTTCTGTGTGTGTGCGTGTGTGTGTGTGCGTGCGTGTGTGTGTGTGTGTGTGTGTGCTAGCAGGGCAGCAGAGAGGTGCTCTGAAGCCCTGGCACTGGCTGCGGGGACACCTGAGAGAGTGAAATCTCACACTGTCGCAGCTGGGCCCCGGCTCTCCTCCTCTCACTCCCCTACCCGCTGAATGAGCTTCCTTTTGGGGAGGGGGAGAGGGGGGACTGACCGCTCCCTCTTTCTCCGCTATTCTTCCATGGTTGCCCCCAAAGACCTCCAGAGCGCCACAGAGGACCCCCCACCCCCCAAAACTCCCCCAAGCCCCCCATTCCAATCCTATAGAGCACCTGTTTGTGCCAGTGAGCGCGGTCACCAGTGGGTGAAGTTCCATTCAATATTTATCCAGGCTTTCACAGATCACTGCGAAGCAAGGCAAACCTCTTAATTAAACTGGAGCTCGCTTCAAAGGGCCCATTGAAGACGTCAGTCAGCGCTGGCGGGAGAGAGGCGCGGTGTCGGGTGAGAGAGTGAAACCCGAAGCGCCACCCTGCACCCCCCTCCCTGCCGCCCTCCCCACCACCACCACTCATCACACCCCCCCGCTGCTCTCTCCTTCTCACTCTCTCCGTCTCTCACCCTCTATCTCTTTCCCCCCTTTCATTTTCCCTCCCCGTCCCACCACCCACACCACCAGCTATCCACAACCAGCAAAAAAGACTGCCAACCTTTGCCCCCTCCGTCACACCCCCCAATCCCCCCCCCAGCCTGATGCCCCCACCCCCCCCATTTACCCATCACCCCCCCCTTTTGTAACAGTCTCCCAATCTGCAGGAACGTGTAACACTAGTCGCTCCCGGCCCCCTTTTGTGGCCGTTGTAAGCAATATGTTCTCCTGTGTGATGGGTGAGCACATTGACACAGATTCCTTTCAGCGCGGCCTCCCTCCATACCTGGGGTGTTTGTTACAGCGCGTCTGACTGAGCCCCAGGCCCTTTCGGGCGCGATAGGGATCACAGCGGGGGAGCCTCCAGCCTCCTTTTCCACAGGTATGATATGACGACGAGGGGTGTGTGTGTGTGTGTGTGTGTGTGTGTGTGTGTGTGTGTGTGTGCTGCTGTTGCCGTCTCGGCTAGCTCAGTTGCGAGCACAAAGCTTTGGGTGGCGAAAAAAAAAGAAAAACATTCTGCTACAGATTAATGAGAGGCCCTAAATGCCTTTAATTAGATGCCTTTCTGCCTCATGGCTTGTCTTTTGTACGTTAAGGAACCGTAAACCTGACTCCTGACATTTTCTCCTCATAAACATGGCATCAAGTTCCACAATAATACGCAAAATATACAGTATACAAAGCAGTTTTCACAGTAATTTGTTTACATTATAAAGGTTTCACAATAATATGTAGGGCTGGGCGATATGGACCTAAACTAATATCACGATATTTCTGGGCTGACTGGCGATATACGATACATATCGATATTTCAAAAACAGGATGAGCAAAGTGTTTCATGTTAAGTTAAGACTGCTCTAAAAGAGCTGTGCAAATGAAAAAGTAAACAGTAACATACGCAGGGGTACAGCTGAGTGATCCGAGAAAGCTCCGGCTGTCTGAACAGTGTGAACACATTAGGATAAGTGGTTTTGATGAAGTGGTATTGTATCATTGAAAATATATCGATATGGCGATATAGTGTCAAATACATATCTTCTTTAAAAATATATCGATATTACGATAATATCGATATATCGCCCAGCCCTAATAATATGTATACAATATTTCATAAACTTGTTTTCCTCCTATGTGCAATTCATCATGACACCCTGGACCTGTATAGAAACTAGTGGTGGACACATGTCGGAACTAGTGGACTGTACTGCCATCTACTGGACAAACGAAGTATTACAGAATGATCAGAAGCAAAACCCACAAGTGGAGGCATGAACGCATTTGGGTTCCATCGCTATAACATACACCAGCACTAGAGTAAGTGAAGTTACACTTACTCTAGCCCACCATACAGGCATCATAAGGTCACATAATTACAGGATTAGTCAAACTAAGGCCTTCTTTCTACGGCCTACAGCAAGATGGCACCAGTACTCACGCAGGACTCTGGTGAGGGCAGAGCCCCATGTCCACGGGCCTGGGTGCTCAGCTCCATGGTCCAGCCCTGGGCCCCAGACACAGGCCTCTCTGCTTCAGCCTCGTCATCAATATAGACCACCCCGCGGTCCATGCACCTTCTCTTGCTGTTCTGTAAGGAAACATGGAAAAGTTAAATACACCAGATTCTACTAATTTTATACTTATTTTATGTGTTTTTATGCTTTTATATCTTTTATTTACCACATACGTATGTTACTTTATGCTTTTACACTTATTTTATCTTTTATGCTTTTACACATTGTCCTTCACTTATTTTTGTTAAGCACATTGAATTGTCGTTGTGTATGAAATGTGCTATACAAATATATTTGCCTTGCAAAGAAAGGACCGTACTTTTTTTTTTTTTTTGAAAATGGATGGACTGTTAAAAACAAGATGTAAGGCCTGTAAAGTTTAATGCTTGGCCCACATTTTAACTCACTATACAACCAACAAAAACAGTTCCAGACAGTGAATGCAAAACTCAGCCAGCCTGCTGTCTCTTGAAACTGTATTTCCCGTTGACATTTTCTTGACAGAAACAGCAGCATACATACACAGAGTACAACTGGAGTTATGAATGAACCTGGTCATATGATCATCAGCAGTCCTCTTTGGTAAATCAATCACCACATTACATACAATATTTCATTTGTGTAAACTGTCATCCAACGGTCGCATGATGGTGACGAATTGTATTAGCTGAATCACATAAAACACGTAACATTGTAGGTCAGATGAAGGTTCTGTGGGTGCATGAATTGCAATCTATTACCCTCTGGTCCACAGCTGGAGTGCGAAGGCGTTTCTTGTCAGCCTGGAAGTCCTCATCCTTGTCCTTACTGTCTTCGAGAGATTCTCGCAGCTTTCCGCACAGTCTAGAGGCCAGAGTCTCTGTCTTGGCCGGGCATTTCTTCTCTGATAATCAGAATAGGAGACATTAGTTGGACATGGGGACAATGCAGCTGCACAAACTGCATTTTTCGTATGTTATCACTGCCAGTAAATCATGTTCTAGTCAGGAAGTTTGCCTTTTCAACATGACCTAACCAAATGACTACAGGCTAGCTTTGGATTGTGACTTTTTCTTGTTCTCTATGGAAAAGGACATGAGACAAGAGATGAGATGTGAAGGGAAATTCAATAGGATGCAGTGCAGGAGTAATGTAACGAAATGTAATGTAATAATGTAATGTAATGAAGTGCAGGAGAGCCCGAAGATACTTCACTTAGACATCCATGTTTAAATTAATTATGTATCCACGTGTGTCACATTGCTATCTTCTAAGCTTCTTTACGGATGGTCAACTGCACTCTATGGTAAAGGAGATTTCAGAGGAACAAAGAGGCATCTTCCCTTAGTAATTACAGAGGTCTAAAGAGGGCTTTTATCCTCGATGCCATTAAGTCACTTTCAAGGATATAACATTCAGTTGGAATCCTTCCAAAGCAAAAACAAACAAACAAAAACAGACTATCCAAACACAGCCCGTCTCTCCAATTCTCGAAACAGAAAACGGTCTTATTAGGACTTTAATTTATACAAACTGATGTGTTCACTTACGACACATCAAGCATTACGGCCTACAACATTTTGACTCCAGTACCTTCCTTTGCAGAATGAGAAGTACATGCGGCAGCTTCTGTGCCTGGGCCAGTGAGATCCACTATGACCCGGCCTGCTGGTGATGCACCGGTGGGAGGTGTAGTCCTTGCTGCCCCGCTGTGGCAGGCACATTGGCAGGGTGTGGGGAGGGACGGCTTCTTGCCGTCTTCAGGGGGGCTTCCACTGCTCTTCTCCACCTTAGCTGTGGATCCCAGCACAAGGGTCGATATCACCGCATTACAAAAGACTGGACTGAGGATTTAATAAACATTGGAGTAATGGAATGCTTGTAACATAATAGCAAAAGCAAAATATCACCTACAAAAATGGGCTAAAAAAACAATGCAGTGTGTTAATAACTAATTTGTCACAAGGCATTAAAGGAGCATTATGGGATTTTGGTCTACATCTACTGTGATGGGAAACTCAAAAATATGTAAAAACCAGGCAAACATCACCTCTCCAGACGGACAGCTTCCCACGTATTGTTGTTTTGTGCACAGAGCTACATAATGTACAGGTTGGACAGCAAGTGGGAGCAACAGGTGTAACTATCCATCATATACATGACTTTACATCATTCAAGTAAATCTGATGATCCCAGAAGCAACTGTGTATAAAAAACACACCTCTGCTTCATAAAATACTTTACCGTTTCGACCTTAAAAAGGCTTCCCTGTGAACAGGCCCTTTGAGGATGGGTGTCATGCAAAACCACTAAACTCCAGTAAGCAAACATCATGCAAAGATTTCCACTGGAAGAGTGAAAGTCCCATTTTTGTCATTGTGATCACACAGCACAGCACACAGTACACACAACGAAATTCACCTCGGAACTTCACCCATCACACACATGATCAGGGGGCAGCCAGGGAGCTGTGCGTGAGGACGGTACCAAACTCGGGGTACCTCGGTGGCGCTACTGGCGACACGGGCTTCAAACCTGCAATCCTGCGGTCACAGATCCGATACCTTAACTACTAGGCCACCACTGCCCCAGGAGTGGGGTGTGAGAAGACAGTATACATACCATACTGTGCCTGTTGCCAAGCCAGCGCAGAGCACAGCAGAGCCAGACTCTTCCCACTCCCTGTGGGGCTCTCCAGGAGGCAGTGCTGCCCATGGTTCAGACCTCGGACAATCTGACAGACACAACCAGGGTGCAGTTTTAATGAAAAGGCACAATAAATGCAATTATGTTTACAATATGCTTATCCATTTAGAGGTGGGTTATACCTATGTTTGCATGGTTATTATCTGGTATAGCATGTCTGTTCACAGTGATGTGTGGTTATCGATTATGATAACTAGGTTAAATAGCTTATCCACTATCAGTGCAGTTTAAATGAAAATGCACATTAAATGCAAGGATATTAAATGCAAATGACCCTAACTACATTCTCATGTGTTCCACACGGCTGCTCTGCTGGGACTGTGTGATGCTTATGGCACTTTCGTGCACTCACCGAGTTCATCATGGCCAGCTGAGAAGGATAAGCCTTGCATGGAAAATTAATCTTCACCCCACCTATGGTGTACTCCACGGCAGAAGAAGCTGCCATGACTATTCTGTAAAAGAGGTAATCTTGCAAATATTAGATCACAGAAACTACAAGATGTATTCTCCCCAACTACAAGTCAATGCAATTCATGCATATACAATGTGAGGAAGCTGACAAATACTGAGGGATCTTACTGGGCATATTTTTTCCATATAAAGAATCACTCCCTGCCGTGCAATAACAACACGATGGAAAACTACGATGGAAAGGATGACCTAGGATGGCGTGTGGGTATCGTTACCACATATGTATCTTACTGCAGTTGGGATGGCACTAACTATTTAGTTTGTCACATGAATGTCAAACGTATCTGTCAAAAACGACAAACCCTATGACAGACCCTGATTGTTCAGCAAACAGGAAAACAGAAACATCTTCATGAACATCGTTGCCAGGATGTCAGCTCATCTAGTTGCATTTACATAGCATTGAGCAAAAGTGAACCGATTTGATGGTCAGATAGAGTTAGCAAGGTAACGTTTTGGGTTTGTATTGGAATCTGATGCTGTTAAGACATTAGCAAAAGATCTAGCAAACATATTTTATCAGCAGTAAGGTCATATCAGCCTACATGCATTTGGAATGGGTTTTTTTGTACGTCCATCGTCAATGTTCAACGTTCATTGACAATTGTATCTGTTGTCTTCCCCTTTGATAAACTCATGCTACCAGAACAACTCAGCTACATGTCATTAACCAGGTAATGGCTATGCTGGGCTAATACCGTGGGCTAGTTAGCCGGATGCTAAATGTTGCATAGGCTAGCGACTAAACTGCAGTTGACGTTTGATTAACTGATATATCGTCTGTTTACCTTTGTATGGGTGAAGCGAAGAGAGAAGAACCAGCTTATATCACATTTCACCATGAAATGTGACCATTTTAACTAGTTCATTGACAGAGCATTTGATTACATCTTGCTAGTACGTAGGTTAACAAGGCTTAACAACATGAAATTCCCGCCCTGCTTGCAAATTGTAAAAGCCAATCACAGTGTACGTAACGTGAGCATCAGGCAGTAAACCACCAATAGCAGAAGACTTGTCCCACACTCCGCATTCATCGTCATTCGTGGACTTTTTGTTGACATAGGACAGTAGGATATAAAGTGGTGTGTACAATACGTACCACCATGCATTCAGACGTGGTTGAAAACGGTTTCGTATGTTGTAGCATGCTGTTGGAGCACGTCTGTTTACATCTGTGCATTATGATAATTAGGTCAAATAGCCTATCCAAGTTTTTGTCGAAGTTCACACAATTGTACATCAGCTACTCGGCGCCACGACACTTGACAAGACAGATGCACTTTGAATGTTTAGACTTATTTTAATTGCTGATTGCTGATTAGTCATATTCTTATCTTAATCTGTATTTGTTTCTTTACTCAGCTGAGCACAGGACAGAGTCCGAAGACACTCCTCCCCTTGAGAGTTTTGACACACTGTACCAGCCCCTTAATTGTTGCCCAATCAGTTTACATATTACAGAAGTCTGGCTCTACTTTTCGAGGCTGTAAGAGGGAGATGGGTAGGACGGTCAAGGCCGAAAAAGACACCACCCACTTAGCGTGTTTTTGCATTTCGTGGTATGGAGATTTGTAGCCTAGGATCAGGCAACATTTTTCAAAATCTCCGTCACACATGTCTCACTGGCTGTCCTCTTGGCTAAACGGAGTCGCCGAAAGCAGAATAGGTAAGGGGACTGTAGGTCTTGCATGCGTTGCCCTCAAGTATTTGCATGGGGGTTAAAATCCCGTTAACCAGCCCAGCAGCAACTCCACACTCCTAGAAGTGCGAATCTTACTCCAGTTCTTTTGTTTAACATGCACATTTTCGGACACCACAAGGCGAGACACGTGCAGCCGGTCATGTTTACTATTTCATAACAGACAATCCGTCGCCAGATTTTTTTTCTTTCTCTGAACTGGAGCGATGAGCTTGAAATAGAACTGAAGCCCCTGTCTCACTGAAGTGCCTGCTCAACAGCGCGATTAGTTTGTTCTCGTAGTAATTAAATATCAAAGGAGCTGTACGCAAAAACTGAGGCGACAGGCTATTGCTGAGACAGACAAGTCAGGGAACTTAATTTGAAATGTTTTCTGAGCGCCTGTTAGCATTCGTTCCCTAACTATTTAAAAACACTATGAAAAGTCCTAGGCAGTTTTAAAGAGGTCAACTTAAATTCATGTATGATGGCAACATCGAGTTTCTTTCTGCTTACACGCATCTCCCAGTACTTTTGCGATTACAAGGACATAGTGATTGTGCTTTATTTTCGGTTTGTAAATCTTACAAAATCTTCAGGATTTGGTAGATTGCGTTCATCCACCCCACTCCCTTGACAGTCTTCCAGAACAAGAGTTCACACACACAAGAACTAGCTGGTCTGGTCACAGTTCCAAATGGGGTCATGGTCAGTTGGTTTGTGAAACCATTGTGGTGCAATTATTAAACATTACACCATGGGCAGAGGGGGTGACTGTCCCTTCTGACTGTCCCTTCCCCCATCATCCCAGCTCAGGAGAGAGTGTAATAATGGAATTCAATTCATTTGTCACCACAGTTTTCAACAAGTGCCATCACCGTCACACAGTGGGTAACAGTAACTTTTGTCTCCAGTGTTGGCAGACATCTGCTGCTATGGCGGAGCAAGGGCCAAGCACCCAGAACACACGTGCCAACCCTGAGCCAAATGCACAGCCTGCCATGACAAGGGAACCGCTGAAGGAGGAGAGTATGGACTCCGCAGACTCGCAAACCGAGATAATGGAGAGGTCGTTGTCACCATCCTCGACAAGCTCTGACAGTTTGTCTGAACTTGGCTTTGACAACATTGAATGGCCACAACCTAACACAAGGTGTGTGTATGCATGTGTGTGTGTGTGTGATACTTTTCCCCCATATCTGCTGCAAGTGGTGTGACAGGTTTGCTTTATGTTATATTGCTTGCTTTTACTTGCCCAAGATTTTGTCAGTAATGTTTAAATTTTACTTATGCAGTATATTGTGTCTGTAGAACAACTTTGATTTAATACTTTTTCATAGTTGCTCTATCTGTCACAAAACTGTACAACCAACCACTACAGTCAGCATTTCAGAGGAAGAACTGCGTTACGTTTAACAGAAAAGAACACTACGCTGTTCCATTCACAACTGATGCAAACAGCTTTGAGGACTCTGTTCCTCTCGGTGTCCATGTTAGATCTATTCTCAGACAATGTTTCACTGACAATAAGTCAAAAGTAAAGAGTGCTGTGTATTTGGCAGGGTTAAAAAAAGAGGGAAGCTTTCACAGAATTTCCTGCTTCTTGTAGCCTGGCGTCATCATCCACATTGACCTGGCAATCTGGTCTTACTTGCTCACCTGCTCTGGCCAGCCCTGTCTTTGTAATGCAACGTTTCTCAGGGTAGTCGAAGGCATCTGGCCAAACAGGCGAGGTGGTTGGGTTCCACCCCTCTTGCAGATGTGGGGGAACCCTCCCCCTCCCCCTCCCTGAAATGCTGTGCTCTCACTGGCTCGAGAGCCCGAGGGAAGGAGGGGTATGATGAAAGTCTTGGAGGGGGAAGGTTTCGGTCGTTATAAGCTTTTCTCTCAGGCATGCTCATGAAATGTTGATGTAGAAATGGAGACGGCAGAAATGGAAGAGGCAGACCAACTTTCTGAACTTTCTGACGATTCTTCAGAATGGTAAATTAAAGTGTAATATATTTAACTTTCATTTAAATAACACATAGGTACATTGCAGCTAACTTATAGACAGATTAAGCTGAAGAACTGAGCTTTACTTTTTCTCCATTTCACAGTTTGATATACATTATCTGTGTAGTACCACTAAGATCCATACTAACATTAAACTCATGAAACATTTGATTTGTTTTCAAGGAGAAACCAGATGACTGGCTTTAATGACTCCTAAACAGAATGGCCAATGTCACTTTCTGTGTGTATTTTTTGTGTCCTCTCTCTCTCTCTCTCTCTCTGTTCATCTGTCTTTCTCTCTTTCTTTCTCTCTCCGTTTCTGTCTCTCTGTCTCAGCCTCTCTCTTGTCTTGCTCTCTTTCTCTCTCTGCCTTCTCTCTGTCTTTCTCTCGTACTCTCTGTTTGTCTCTCTCGCCGTCTCTCTTTCTGTCTCTCTCTCTGTCTCTCTGTGTCTCTCTGCCTCCTGTCTGTCTTGCTCTCTTACTCTCTCTCTCTCTCTCTCTGTCTGTGAGTCTCTTAAATGTTTTTTTTTGCTTGCTGTCCCTAGGCCCTGTATGACAGGTCTGCATCTGGTCAAGCTGGGCAGAGACCGCCAGCGCATGGACCTTCAAAGAGACTTCACCGTGGCCTCTCCTGCCGAGTTTGTCACACGCTTTGGTGGCAACAAAGTCATTGAAAAGGTAAGGCCAGGGCGAGAGAAAGACAGAGAACACTGTGCTGTGAGTTCTTGATGGTTGAGGTCATTGTAAACACACAGGGCCTTTTGCCTTTTTTCTCTTTTTACTTTGCCCGTCATTTGTTGGCTTAGAGAACTTCTTGTTGTTAGATAATATGATGCTAAGCCTTGGTATTGATTGCTGTGCTCTCTGCAATTTCAGGTGCTCATTGCAAACAATGGGATCGCTGCTGTCAAGTGCATGCGCTCAATTCGCCGATGGTCCTATGAAATGTTCCGGAATGAGCGCGCCATCCGATTTGTTGTCATGGTTACCCCGGAGGACCTGAAGGCCAATGCCGGTGAGGACAAGCGGGGGTGAAAGATGTCACCGCATGTCACAGATAGGATGTCGCGTTACTCTGAATGTGGCTTTTGTTAAACAAATATGAGCAGAGATCAATGTAAGGTTGCCACAGTCAGCACTGAAGGCCATTCTACTCCCTCCCATGTTAAGATTTTATTTGTTTGACTTTGAATGATGGTCATAAGACCTGTAGACATATCATGCTGCCGACACAAGGACAACTACTTACAACCGGTTTAAGTAGTTGTCAAATGGCAGTTCCCTCTTTATATTCTGGCTGTGAGACATATCCATGTGTTTCTGTTCAGAGTACATCAGGATGGCTGACCACTATGTACCTGTGCCTGGAGGGGCAAACAACAATAATTATGCCAATGTGGAGCTGATTTTGGACATAGCAAAGCGGATACCTGTTCAGGTAAAAGTCCAGCACACTGAGGTAGCAATCAACATGTAATGTATTTGTTTTCTTTGTGATGCCAAGTGAACTAAGTGTACTCTGCCTCTGTTAGGCTGTGTGGGCTGGCTGGGGTCATGCGTCGGAGAATCCTAAACTCCCAGAGCTGCTCAGCAAGAATGACATTGCCTTCATGGGTGAGATAAACAACACCTTTTACGTCTGAGGAATCACAGATTTTGCACATGTTTTACTCACTCTCTTCTCTTGAGCACACTGAAGTAGAGATGCGTGGATGTCTGAACCGTGGGTCGGGCGGATGATGTGACGCTGCGGTTTTGAAAATTGGTCAAAAACCATGGGTGCAAATGGATATCAGACAGATGATGAGTTTTGTGATGCGTTTGTGGATAAAAAAAATAGCCCATCCGCGCATCTCTACACTGAAGGAGGCAGCTTCAAAAGCTCCCTGTGCAAATAAAAGAATATAGCCTTTGTAAAGGGTGACCTCTTTGTTATCTTACCTTTTTGTCTATACAGAGCCATTGCTTTCTAGTGTAAAGTGACAGCGATACTTTATAAACGACTAATGGCACTTCCTGTTCTCATGCAGGTCCTCCCAGCCAGGCCATGTGGGCACTGGGCGATAAGATTGCCTCATCCATAGTGGCGCAGACCGCGGGCATCCCTACTCTCCCATGGAGCGGAACAGGTTTGACGACAGACGCCTCACAATACTCATAAACAGTAGCTGAGATTCGGTGTCTTTGTGTGCCATGTTTTGACTGTGTACTCCACCCCCACCCCCCACCACAGGTTTGACAGTGGAATGGTCGGAGAGCGACCAGAAGAACAAAGTGATCAATGTACCATCTGATCTCTACAAGCAGGCCTGTGTCCAGGATGTGGAAGAAGGCTTGATAGTAAGTTAGTGACTTAAAATATACCCAGTAAGCAATGTTGCGTTGGCGTTCTAGCACCTCTGGTTTACTTGTTATTGTGTTCGTCCGCTCCAGCACCACTGGACAGCAAGAAATGTCTTGTGTTGTTCTTGCCAAATTGTAAAGCAGTTTGAGCTGCATCTTGTATGAATTATGCTATACAAGTAAAGATTATTATTATTATTATATTACTATACCTCATAACCAACTTAAAGGAATGACTTACAATACGGCCACAGTTTTGAAGGTGTGCTAGTGTTTGAAGTGTTTGTGTGATGTTGTCTCTCAAAAGCATTTTATGCATGACCGAGTGCTATTGAAGAGTCCGTCATTCCTGTTTGTGAACTCTCTCAGGCTGCGGAGAAAGTTGGCTACCCTGTCATGGTGAAGGCCTCAGAGGGGGGTGGGGGCAAGGGGATCCGCAAAGTCGTTTGCGCCGAAGACTTCCCCAATCTCTTCAGACAGGTATAAGCGCTTCTCTGTGTGTGAGAAAGACATCTGGAGAAATGCAATGTAATTGAATGAATGAATTACACCAAAACACATTGCTTAGGTATTGCCTTGTGCATATATCAATGATACAAGGATATTTTATTGTCACATACATAGACATGGTTAGAGTATGACATGCAGTGAAATTGCTGATTGGTTATCTAATTATTATCTAATTGTTAGTCTAATTGTTATCTCAGAAATATGAGCTGAAAGAACCTCGATTTTGGTGAAGATACACATTCATTGCAAATAAAAATATATATTAAAAGTCTGGTAAAAATGATTGTGATATTACTTTTTTGCTATCTATACTTGAACCCTCCGTATCTCTGTTTTTTTCCTGTCACACATGTAGGTCCAGACCGAGGTCCCCGGTTCGCCCATCTTTGTGATGCAGTTGGCCAAACAGTCTCGCCATCTGGAGGTGCAGCTCTTGGCAGATCAGTATGGCAACGCCATCTCGCTGTTCGGCCGCGACTGCTCTGTCCAACGCCGCCACCAGAAGATCATCGAGGAGGCTCCGGCCACCATTGCTACATCAGACGTCTTTGAAAACATGGAGAGGGTAAGGGTGTGTGTGTGTGTGTGCATGTGTGGGTTCATCATACATCTTTGAACACATGGAGAGGGTAAGTGTGTGTGTGTGTGTGTATGTGTGTGTGTGTGTGGTATTATCAGGCATCTTTGAACACATGGAGAGGGTAAGGGTGTGTGTGTGTGTGGCATTATCAGGCATCTTTGAACACATGGAGAGGGTAAGGGTGTGTGTGTGTGTGCATGTATTGGTTCATCAGACATCTTTGAACAAATGGAGAGCGTAAGGGTGTGTGTGTGTGTATGTATGTGTGTGTGTATGGGTTCATCAGACATCTTTGAACACATGGAGAGGGTAAAGGTGTGTGTGTGGGTGTGTATGTGTGTGTATATGGGTTCAGCAGACATCTTTGAACACATGGAGAGGGTTAGGGTGTGTTTCACTCGCATCAGGCCTGTGTCAATGTAAAACTTTAATGGATATTCCCAATAAAAAAAATATTAAACAGCTGATTGCAAGTGTAGGAATATTTGATTTTAGAATCCCTCAGTCTTTTGATCCAGTACCAGAAGCCGTCATTTAGATTTGTTGGATTTTATTGATGTTACTCAGGGATATTTATTGTTATTAATGTTGCGATAATAATTTTCTTTTGTCTGTCAGTGTGCCGTGACATTGGCCAAGATGGTGGGCTACGTGAGTGCCGGCACGGTGGAGTACCTCTACGGCCAGGACGGGAGCTTTTACTTCCTGGAGCTCAACCCCCGCCTGCAGGTGGAGCACCCCTGCACAGAGATGGTGGCCGATGTCAACCTGCCCGCCGCTCAGCTCCAGGTAAAAATGTGTGTGTGTGTGTGTGTGTGTATGTGTGTGTGTGTGTGTGTGTGTGTGTGTGTGTGTGTGTGTGTGTGTGTGTGTGTGTGTGTGTGTGTGTGTGTATGCACAGAGATGGTGGCCGATGTCAACCTCCCCGCCGCTCAGCTTCAGATAAAAATGTGCGTGTGTGTGTGTGTGCACGCGTGTGTGTGTGTATGTGTGTGTCTGGGTGTGTGTGTGTGCACAGAGATGGTGGTCGATGTCAACCTCCCCACTGCTCAGCTCCAGGTAAATATGTCTGTGTGTATGCACACGTGTGTGTGTGTGCAGAGATGGTGGCCGATGTCAACCTGCCTGCTGCTCAGCTCCAGGTAAAAATGTGTGTGTGTGTGCATGTGTATGCGTGTGTGTGTGCAGAGATGGTGGCCGATGTCAACCTCCCCACCGCTCAGCTCCAGGTGTGTGCTTGCCCACCCGCCCCGCTCCCACCCCCTTTCGTGCCGCCCGGAGC
This sequence comes from Coilia nasus, assembly GCA_027475355.1. Classification (NCBI taxonomy): domain Eukaryota; kingdom Metazoa; phylum Chordata; class Actinopteri; order Clupeiformes; family Engraulidae; genus Coilia; species Coilia nasus. The sequence continues at coordinate 16,164,224 of CM050215.1, read as the reverse complement.
AAATGTTTGCGGTTTAAACGAGCATCTGGTACCGCTGTTTTCCTCGAGAAGCCTCGTCCGCGCCATCCGTGGTGCCGGCGGGCCGGTTGTCACGGTAACCCTAAGGCTGCGAGGCACGGATGGGCGACAGGATGGAAAACAGTGTGACACATGGCGCCCCGTGACCGCACCTTGTGGAAATATTTTATTTGCTCGTTGTCTTCAGTCCTTGAAGAATCTTTATTCGGTACAGTCTTACCCGCGATGCATCATGTTTTTAATTAGATGGCATAGCGTTTGGACCACCTGGTCTGATAATGAATGTGACAGGATTATACTGAAGAGCCATGCTAAATCTATTATTATGCTGATCCTTTTCCTCGTACTCGGTGATGTAATTGCACCTTGAAAGTGTTCCCGTAATCCCAGGATTATCAACATTAACATGCTGCAAGGGAAAGTAGACCTCATTTCCAAATGCCGGAATGGCGTTTCAGAGTGTTAGCATTATGCCTTTGTGATCATCCACCTACTGTAAGCAGGCCGTGTGCTATCCTTTCCACCAAAAGTCACTGTAGTCGACACAACTTTAAGACAAGGACAGCAAATGAAGAGTTCAGATGCAAAACCATCTAGGTCCATTTTGGAAGTTGAAGTGTAAGTTTTCCAAAGTATGCAAAAATTAAGTTCTTTTAATAATACATTTTAAGTAATCTCTATCAAACTTCAATTTGAATACTTTGAATACTATTATCAGGTAGAAACAAATCAAGCCAAAGCAATCCAATTGGAGCTGGACTGATAATATAGTTTATCAAAAATTATGTAAATATATTTCTGTACATTCATCACAAATGGACTTAGAGGGTTTTGCTTTGGAAACTCTTCAAATGTAGTATTTTTAAAGGGTATGTAAATAAGAACATGTATGCAGTCTCTCACAGTGACCTTGTTGTATTTTCCCCCCTCTGACCAGATTGCAATGGGCATCCCCCTGCACCGCATGAAGGACATCCGCATGATGTACGGCACGCAGCCCTGGGGCGACTCCCCCATCGACTTCGACGGCCTGTCCACGCTCCCCTGTCCCCGCGGCCACGTCATCGCCACGCGCATCACCAGCGAGAACCCAGACGAGGTGACGATGACATTGCGCGATGACATTCCGGCATCCCAGAATGCTCCGCTTGAGCTCCTTTTCGCGCTTTGGAAAATTGACTTTTGTTGACTGACTGTGGTTGATGTGCCTTTTTTTGCAGGGGTTCAAGCCCAGCTCGGGGACTGTGCAGGAGCTGAACTTCCGCAGCAGTAAGAATGTGTGGGGCTACTTCAGCGTGGCTGCCACCGGGGGCCTGCATGAGTTTGCAGACTCGCAGTTCGGACACTGCTTCTCCTGGGGAGAGAATCGAGAGGAGGCCATCTCGTGAGTACTACTAGACACACTGACTGCTATGGGTGTACATATATAAAGGCATAACATAATAACCATTTGTAACATATATGTTTTAAACCTCTAATGTCCCTTTCTTGGCATTTCGCCCATGCATATTATCATTGGAAGGTGTGAGAAAGTATCAGATATCTAGGAGGCATTTTGCACCCTCACAAGAAATTGTCTTTCAGTTTCAGTCTTTCAGGAACTCCCCAACCATTTTCAGACATTTTGCCATTTTAGTTATTGAAGTATTAGAAATATTTGATAAACAAACATTAAGGCCTGCCACAATTTCAGTCAGTTATTTCCCTCAGTGGTAAATGTATTCACGGCCATCTTGAGTGTTGGAGTCTTATATATGGTGTGTGTTGCGTCCTTGACAGGAACATGGTGGTGGCCCTGAAGGAGCTGTCCATCCGTGGAGACTTCAGGACCACTGTGGAGTACCTCATCAAACTCCTGGAGACCGAGAGCTTCCAGCAGAACCACATAGACACGGGCTGGCTGGACAGGCTCATCTCTGAGAAGATGCAGGTGAATACCTGAAACCCTATCTCTGCTTTGTGCTTTGTGTGTGTGTCTGTCTGTCTGTCTGTCTATGCATCAGTGTTGAAATGCATCCGTGTGAACTTTATCCCTTGATTAATTTGTGTCTGTCACTGTGTGTGTATGTGTGTGTCTGTGCCCAAATGAATATGTGTAAGGGTGTCAGGTTTGCATAATTGACTCGTGCACAGGCAAGGCAAGTTTATGTACTTGCTACAAATTCGTAGGCAATTAGTAATTCAAAGTGCTGAATGCCAGGTCTTAATGCCACGTGTGTGTGTGTGTGTGTGTGTGTGTGTGTGTGTGTGTGTGTGTGTGTGTGTGTGTCTGCAGGCGGAGCGTCCTGACACCATGCTGGGCGTGGTAAGTGGAGCGCTTCACGTGGCAGATTCCAGCCTGAAGAACAGCGTCTCCGACTTCCTGCACTCACTCGAAAGGTACAATGGGCCCGATCACGCACCAGCACTGTGCCTTGTGTTTAAATGCAATGATTATTTTACCCCCTGTACTTTCCAACCAGCAAGATTGTTTCTCAGATGAAGGTTTTTACATTAACGATGGTGAATATGGCTCTGTGGAGATGTTTGGGGTTATTTGCATGTATTGTCTGAATTGCCCTCTTGAGCCCAGGCTGTTGGCAAAGGAATGAAGGTGACAGGCAATCTGCCAGTGAATGTCCAGCACTACAATATGGAAATATGCATTAACCTATGATTATTTCTGATACATAGCAGCGGTTCATTATACCAAAGCTTTAAATGTAATCGACAGGCATTTTCAGAGAAGGCAATCATGGGTGTTCGTGTGTGTGTTTATACACATGTATATCAATAAATATGTAAATTTGCTGACATTGGTGTGTGTCCGTGTTTGTGTGTGTGTGTGTCTGTCCTTTTGTGTTCGTGTGTGTGTGTGTGTGTGTGTGTGTGTGTGTGTGTGTGTGTGTCTGTGTCTGTGTGTCTGTGTGTCTGTGTGTGGTCTTCAGGGGCCAGGTGCTGCCGGCACACACGCTGCTGAACACGGTGGACGTGGAGCTGATCTACGAGGGCTCCAAGTACGTGCTGCGGGTGACACGCCAGTCCTCCAGCTCCTACGTGGTGCTCATGAACGGCTCCTGCGTGGAGGTGGACGTGCACCGCCTCAGCGACGGGGGCCTGCTGCTCTCCTACGACGGCTCCAGCTACACCACCTACATGAAGGAGGAGGTCGACAGGTCAGTCACACACACACACACACACACACACACACACACACACACACACACACACACGGCCTGCTGCTCTCCTACGACGGCTGCAGCTACACCACCTACATGAAAGAGGAGGTAGACAGGTCAGTCTCACACACACACACACACACACACACACACACACACACACACACACACACACACACACACACACACACACGGCCTGCTGTTCTCCTACGACGGCTCCAGCTACACCACCTACATAAAGGAGGAGGTAGACAGGTCAGTCTCACACACACATACACACACACACACACACACACACACACACGGCCTGCTGCTGTCCTATGATGGATCCAGCTACACCACCTACATGAAGGAGGAGGTCGACAGGTCAGACATGCACACTAACACACTTAACGTACACACACACACACACACACACACAAGGCCTGCTGCTCTCCTATGATGACTCTAGCTACACCATCTACATGAAGGAGGAGGTGGACAGGTAAACATAGCTCCAGACACTCCTCCAAAACATACACTTTACTTGAAGGTGTTAACATAAGAATGGGCTTGTTTGAAATGACTGGCTGTCTGAGTGGCTAAAGCAATTCATTTTGTACTTGAAATAGTGACGTTTTTTTGCCAATCTTGTCCAAACATCACCATACCACTTTGGTGGGTATGGTGTGGTACAGTGACGTTCAGATGAGATTGTCCAGAATGCTAAGTGCTAAGTCCAGAATGTATTTCTTTAAGCCAGCCACTTAGCCAAGTAGTCATTTCAAACAAGTCCAGTGACCTGCGCATGTTATTCGCATGACATGACTTATATCATAAATCATTAATGACACTTCACTGCTGTTAAGTATTGTTTGTTTTTTGCATTGTTTTTTGATATTTTTTTGGGGTGCAGACATTGGAAAAACTCAATGACACTTACTGACAACAGTCACAAACATGAATGAAGTGTCATTAATGTAAATGATATGTGTCCTGTCATGTTTATAAAGAGCTGATGTCACCCTTATGTACACACCTTAAAATAAAGCGTCACCTTCCAGGCTAGTTTTCTAGACTGACAGTGTTTTTCCACTGGAAATTTCCATTAGAGTTCTCTTTGAGTACAGAACTAGGGTTAACCCATGTAAAGGAAACTGGACATCAGGGTTGTTTTTTTTTACCTCCGCCAGCGGAGATTATGTAATCATCGGCGTTTGTTTGTTAGTTTGTTTGTTAGTTAGCAACATAACTCAAAAAGTTATGGATGGATTTTGATGAAATTTTCAGGGTAGGTCAAAAATGGGCTAACTTAAAAGGGTGGGGGGGGGGTCTGAGCTGCCCTGGCGGAGGTCTGCTCTCTCTGAGTGCTTTTCTAGTTTAATTTTTTTTTTCATTAAAAAAAGTTTCTTCTCCAAAATAAGAAAACATTTTGCCATGTTTGATATATTTGATAGACTCCAGCTGACATTGCATCTATGTGATTTACCCTGGTCAGAGAGCCTAACAGGATTTTAGTGTGTGTGTGTACAGTGTGTGGCATTTTGTATGACTGACTGAAACGAGGTGCTAAACACACACACACACACACACACACACACACATACACACATCCAGTGGCAGATGTACTGCTTTGCTTGACAAGCCGAGCGACAGCCACCCTTGAGCGTAAGGCCTGCTGTGTGTGTGGGCGGCTCCCTTGTCCCCGCAGGTACCGCATCACCATCGACAACAAAACGTGTGTGTTCGAGAAGGAGAACGACCCCACGCTGCTGCGCTCGCCCTCCGCTGGGAAACTCATCAAGTACATGGTGGACGACGGCGGCCATGTCAGTGCCGGACAGTGTTACGCCGAGATAGAGGTCAGCCTGGTGTTCGTGTGTGTGTGTGCGTGGGTGTGTTTGTGTTTTTGTGCATGAGCATATATGCTGTTGTGGGTGCATGTGTGTAGAAGCACTGCGTATATGAGTGTTCATTTGTTGTGTGCGTCTGTGTGTTTGGGTCGGTGACTTAGGAAACAGCTCTTTATATCTGTGTGTGTGCAGAAGTGCTGTGCACAAGTGTCCATGCTGCTGTGTGTGTGCATGTATGTTAGTGACTGAGTTGAGGCCCTGAGTTTTCTGTGTGTGTGTGTGTGTGTGTGTGTGTGTGTGCGTGTGCGTGTGTGTGTGCATGTGTGTGTGTGTGTGTGTGTGTGTATGTGCATGTGCATGTATGTCAGCGACTGAGCGCCTGTTCTGTGTTTTCTGTGTCCATATGTTATTGTCCTTGTACCTTGCTTGTTTGTGGTATGCACATTTATATACCAATGCTGTGGTGTGTTGGTGTGATAAAATCTCTGTGTAAATAAACAAGTACACACACACACACACACACACACACACACACACACACACATTCACTCACACACACACACAGACACACACCCATTGTGTCTCTGTTTCGTTTTGTCTTTGTGTTTGTGTGATGACCTTCACTTATTTGTTTGCATTATGTGTATGTGTACATGTGTGAATGTACATCATGCCTGGGCCTGGAGCTGTCTGTTTAATCTGCATTTATTTCTGTCCAAAATGGCTTTGCTGTACTGTAGGTGATGAAGATGGTGATGTCTCTGAACTCCAGTGAGCCAGGCACCATCTACTATGTGAAGAGGGCAGGGGCCGTGCTGGAGCCGGGCTGCATCATGGCACGCCTGCAGCTGGACGACCCCAGCCGCGTTCAGAGGGTAAACACACGCAGCAGCCATACGTTTGCACATGCAGGGCTTTCGGTCCATACACAAACTCTGTGTGTGTGTGTGTGTGTGGGGGTGGGGAAGGGGGTGTGCATGAGAGAGTGAGTGAGTGAGGCAGAGAGAGAAAGAGACAGAAACAGACAGAGAGAACGGTGTAATCGCCGTTTCTGTGATCCTGTGTGTGTGTGTGTGTGTGTGTGTGTGTGTGTGTGTGTGTTGATATGTGTTTGCTTGAAAGTGTTTGTTGCTGTGTTATGTCTGCCTCTGTGCCTGCATGTTTATGTGTGTGTCTGTGCCCGTGTCTGTGTGTGGGTGTGTGTGTGTGGGTATGTGTGTGTCTGCGTGGGTGGGTGTCTGGGTGTGTGTGTGCCCATGTCTGTAGGTGTCTCTGTTTGTGTGTGTGTGTGTGTGACTGTGTCTGTGTGTGGGTGTTTTTGTGTTTGTTGATTTTGTGTCTGTGTCCCCCACAGGCGGAGCTGTTCACAGGGGCCCTCCCTCAGATCCAGTCGGCCACTCTGCTGGGGGAGAAGCTGCACCGGGTCTTCCACCACACGCTCAACCACCTGGCCAACATCATGAACGGATACTGCCCACCAGAACCCTTCTTCAGCATCAGGGTCAGACACACACACACACACACACACACACACACACACACACACACCGGGTCTTCCACCACACGCTCAACCACCTGGCCAACATCATGAACGGATACTGCCCACCAGAACCCTTCTTCAGCATCAGGGTCAGACACACACACACACACACACACACACACACACACACACACCGGGTCTTCCACCACACGCTCAACCACCTGGCCAACATCATGAACGGATACTGCCCACCAGAACCCTTCTTCAGCATCAGGGTCAGACACACACACACACACACACACACACACACACACACACACACACACACACACACACACACACACACACACACACACACACACCGGGTCTTCCACCACACGCTCAACCACCTGGCCAACATCATGAACGGATACTGCCCACCAGAACCCTTCTTCAGCATCAGGGTCAGACACACACACACACACACACACACACACACACACACACACACACACACACACACACACACACACACACACACACACACACACACCGGGTCTTCCACCACACGCTCAACCACCTGGCCAACATCATGAACGGATACTGCCCACCAGAACCCTTCTTCAGCATCAGGGTCAGACACACACACACACACACACACACACACACACACACACACACACACACACACACACACACACTGGGTCTTCGACCACACGCTCAACCACCTGGCCAACATCATGAATGGATACTGCCCACCAGAACCCTTCTTCAGCATCAGGGTCAGACACACACACACACACACACACACACACACACACACACACACACTGGGTCTTCGACCACGCACAGACACACACACACACACACCGGGTCTACCACCACTCACTCAACCACCTGGCCAACATCATGAATGGATACTGCCCACCAGAACCCTTCTTCAGCATCAGGGTCAGACACACACACACACACACACACACACACTGGGTCTTCGACCACACACAGACACACACACACACACCGGGTCTTCCACCACTCACTCAACCACCTGGCCAACATCATGAATGGATACTGCCAACCAGAACCCTTCTTCGGCATCAGGGTCAGACACACACACACACACACACACATACACACACACACACACACACACACACTGGAGCTGCAGGACATCATGACTAATGTGTGTGTGTGTGTGTGTGTGTGTGTGTAGCTGAGGGAGTGGGTGGAGTGTCTGATGCGTATGCTGTGGGACCCCTCCCTCTGCTGGAGCTACAGGACATCATGACTAATATGTGTGTGTGTGTGTGTGTGTGTGTGTGTGTAGCTGAGGGAGTGGGTGGAGCGTCTGATGCGTATGCTGTGGGACCCCTCCCTCTGCTGGAGCTGCAGGACATCATGACTAATATGTGTGTGTGTGTGTGTGTGTGTGTGTGTAGCTGAGGGAGTGGGTGGAGCGTCTGATGCGTATGCTGCGAGACCCCTCTCTGCCACTGCTGGAGCTGCAGGACATCATGACCAGCGTGTCGGGCCGCATCCCCCCCGCCGTGGAGAAGGCCATCCGCAGGGAGATGGCGCAGTACGCCAGCAACATCACCTCCGTCCTCTGCCAATTCCCCAGCCAGCAGGTGTCCCCGCTAACAAGAACCCCCCCCCCCCCCCCCACACGCACACACACGCACACACACATACATGTATACATACACAACTAGACACACATACACAACTACATACAAACACACACACTTATACACAACTACATAAACGCACAGACTCACTCTCTGTTTCTCTCTCTCTCTCTCTCTCTCTCTCTCTCTCTCTCACACACACACACAAACACACATACACATACACAAACACACACACTCTCATACTCTCTCTCTGTCTCTCTCTTTCTCTCTCACACACACACACAAACACACACACACATACACAAGCACACACACTCTCATACTCTCTCTCTCTGTCTCTCTCTCTCTCTCACTCACACACACACACACACACACACACACACACACACACACACACACACTCACTACCTTATCTCCACCATGGCAGAGAGTTGATAGTGTTGACTAAGCGGAATTGCACGCCCCCTCTCCCAGCCTCCACAACCCCCCCACTCCCCACTCTCCACTACCACAGTTTATTTGTGAGCTTGTTTATTTATTTACATGCCTGTGTATATCACCTTCCTCGGCAGATTGCCAACATCCTGGACAGCCACGCCGCCACGCTGAACCGCAAGTCAGAGCGAGAGGTCTTCTTCATGAACACACAAAGCATCGTACAGCTGGTCCAGAAGTGAGTCAGAATGCTCTTCACACCAACCCTCAGACAACACACACACTCTCCATGTCTCTCTCACACACATACACACATACACACTCTCTCACTCATGTACACATACACAGAAACACACATGCATACACATGCATGAGCACAAACACACACATACATATACACACACACACACACATATATATATATATATATATATATATATATATATATATATATATATATATATATATATATATATATATACACACACATACACACAAACGTGCATTCATACACACACACACACACACACACACACACACACACAATCACACATCCATACACACACACACACAATCACACATCCATGCACACACATACACATACATGCATAACACACACACACACACACACACACACACTCACACATACCCTTTCCACTCATTGCATCATTGCAGCCAGTTCACACGCTGTTAACTTCTGATGTTACCAGAGGTGCCAGTTCCGGCTTCAGAAAGTAAAAACCCTGCCACATATTTCATCCAAGTGTTTCCTGTCCCAGCTAATCCTAATGAGTGCACAAGTCATCAGACAGGTAGCTCTGAAGCTGGCATTAACACCTCTGGGTGCCACTGAAATGGATAAAGTGCAAAAGTAAGGCTGTGTGTGAAGTGCACAAATATGAGCCAATGAGGCAAAATAAGTCTGAAGTAGCAAATTCTAATTTTAAGGTAAAGATCAATTTTGGTAGAAAACCTTTAAAAATATCATGTTTTTATTGTTTGTTCTTTTAGGAAACAAAAGGTATAAAAAAAACAAGATAACTATGTTAAGGTTAAAAATGGCTATCTGAAGTTTAATTGCACCATTGAATTTTATAACGATGGTGGGATGTCATATTTAAAACAACAGTATCTTGACAACTGGTAAAGGTGTGTCTCTGACCAAGAAAACATTATTTGGTCACTCATTTTGCCCGATCTACTCACAAATGAAGGATAATGCCTAACCTTCTGTAGATTCAAGTGGTATACACAAATATAGGGAGAAAAAAAAAAACAAAATATCATAATGCGTTTCTAAACGGAGTAACCATATTGACTGTGTTTGTTTAGATATCGCAGCGGTATCCGTGGCCACATGAAAGCGGTGGTCATGGACCTTCTCAGGCAGTATCTGAGTGTGGAGATCAAGTTTCAGAGCGGTAAGGGCCTCCAAACCGATACTGATCATGACTAGACAATTACAGCACAAGCAATTATTACTTCACCACTTTACACTCCACATTACACCATGCTTACTTGGGAAATCTGGGGCACTGGCAACTTGGGTCTCTAAATCTGTTTCTTGCCGTTTTGGCTGCAATTTTCCTGCAGTTCTCCGTTTCCGACCACATGATGGCAGTGTGATGCAGCTGTCCCTCTCCCCCCCGATCTGCTGTTTCTTTGTTCTCCTGCCAATATTTATGGCGTACTGCTTTTCGCTCTGATTTCCAAGAGAGACAGAGAGAAAAAAATGTATCCTCAGGTTAAAATAAATAGCCTTTCACAGTTAATTTAATTGATTTTTTTGCACATAATCGAGGTAATTCCGACTCCACCGCAGCCACAAACAACAATAACTGCACTCCTGCAGTTGGAAGTGCGGCTGATGTAGAGGCGCCCGACATCCCTGTGTCAAAGTGATCGTTTGTTTTTGGGGAGGGAGAGCGGCTAGTTTTTAAAAAAGGGGGGCTATGTTATATCAACACCAACACCCAACCCCAAACCCCCCACCCGCACCCGCCTTCCCCTCCTTTCCTGACCACATATATTAAACGGGGTGTTTTAAAATGGTGGCATATTTAGGCGGCTGAGGAAAGTATGTCCAGCAGATCTTGTCACCTGTCTGGGCAGCTCACAGCCATCGTAGAACATAGAGTGACAAGGATGCAAGGAGTCACGCTTGGATGTTCTTGCCCTCTCTCTCTCTCTCTCTCTCTCTCTCTCTCTCTCCTCTCTCTCTCTCTCTCTCTCTCTCTCTCCTTATCTCTCTTCCTCTGTTCTTTGTGCACTCTATCTCCTCTCTCTCTCTGTCTTCCTCTTTCTCTCTCTCTCTCTCTGTTTTTCTGTCTGTCTGGCTGTCTCCTCCTCTCCCTTGTCTTTCACTGCAGTGGCTGTGTGCTGCTGTGGTTGCCCGCATGTAAATTGAGGTCACGGCCACGCTTTGTTTTGCACGCCGCTCAGACTAACTTCTTAATCATCTCCCGCCCTCCCCTTCCGCCCTCAGTCCCCCACCAACACTACACACACACACACGCACACACACACACACACACACCACCACCTCCCTACCCCAACCCCCCACTAGCCGTCTGCCACTTCCAGCTCAGGTCGAGGTGTTTTTTTTTGCCAGTACCACCCTCCACACACACACACACACACACACACACACACACACACACACACACACACACACACTTGGTGAACCCACCCGTGTGTGTGTAAGAGCCGTGGCGGGCCGGCGGGTGGGGGCGGGTACCCCACGCTGACTTGTTTAATTGTGTGGCGTTTGGGCAGGCCACTACGACAAGTGCGTCTTCACGCTGCGGGAGGAGAACAAGGGCGACCTGGCCAAGGTGCTCCACCTCATCTTCTCCCCACGCGCAGGTCGCCAAGAAGAACCTGCTGGTCACCATGCTCATCGTGAGTACGGCCCCACCACAGCCACACACAGCCAAGGTGGCACACACACATACACGTACACGCACACACACACACACACAAACACACACATACACACACGTACACACACGCTAAGATGTATACATAGACACACACTGTAAGTAAGGCCCTCCACAGCCACACACACAGCCAAGGTGGCACACACACATACACAAACGCACACACACACACACACACACACACATACACACATACACATACGCTAAGATGTATACATAGACACACACTGTAAGTAAGGCCCTCCACCGCCACACACACAGCCAAGGTGGCACTCACACATACACACACACACACATACATACAAACACACACACACACACACACACACTAACATGTATACATAGACACACACTGAAATATATATGTAGTATGTAGAAACACACACAAACACCTATACACGTATACACACACAGATTCTGCTACCGTAGGAGTGTGTTGTGTTACTGTGAATGTATCAGAGAGAAAGTTTTTTGGGTATATAGTGTTTGTGTGTGTGTGTGTGTGTGTGTGTGTGTGTGTGTGTGTGTGTGTGTGTGTGTGTGTGCATTTGTGTGAGAAAAACAGAGTAGTGAGCTGTATCATCTGTCACCCCCATACACAAATATACTGTCACTGGGCCCAAATGGAATTTGGTACAGTCTGACCACCTTTCACCCACACCCCCATTGAACCCCCCCCCCTCTCTCTTTCCCTCTCTCTCTTTACCTCTCTCTTTACCTCTCTCGCTCTCTCTTTCTCCTCCTATCCCTTTCTCTCCTTCTCTCTCCTTTTTTCCTCTCTCCCTCCCTTTCTCCCTCTCTCCCTCCCTCTCTCCCTCACTATCTCTCTCTTTCTCTCTCTCTCTCTCCTCCTATCCCTTTCTCTCCTTCTCTCCCCCCCCCCCCCCTCTCTCTCTCTCTGCCTCTCTCTCCCTCACACTCTCTCCGTCTGGCCCCGTCCACATAACAGCGGGCGTAATTGAGAAGTAAAGTTGGCGGTGTATGGCTGCTCCCTCTCCTCTCTTCCTGCACACGCCAACCTCACCCCCCCACAACAACCCCCCCACCACAACACCCCCCCCCCCCCCCCCCCCCCAAACCTTCTCCCTTCTCCCTTCTCCATGGCCCCCTCTCTGAGATGGTAAATAAGGCCGGGTGTGTGAGAATCTCATTACCACGACACAAAGCGCCATTTCCTCTGAGGATTGAGGGGGGTGTATACGTGTGTGTATGGGGGGGTGTATTGTGTGTGTGTGTGTGTGTGTGTGTGTGTGTGTGTGGGGGGGGGGGGCGGTCTCAATCACGGCTGCGCTGATGGGGAGGGAGAGAGAGGCAGCTGGGCTCCCCAGCTCAGGCCTTCAATTTCCTTCACAGTCCAGCCACTCAAGTGTGTAATTACTATGGGGTGTCGTGAAGGTGTGATGCCTTCTCCTGGTAACACTCGGACCCCCCCCCCCCCCCCACCCCACCCCCCCCCCCCCCCCCCCCCCCACACGCACCACACACTCCACCCCACCCCACCCCCTCAAACACACACACACGTATACACTCACAAACACACACACACACATACACACACTCAGTCATATACACTATTTCTGCCATACCATCCCCCTATCCCTTCCCATCCATACACACCTCACCTCCTTTAGCCCCAGGTCCACCCCCCCCCCCCCCACACGAGCCAACCCCCAACAATTCCCAGCCAATGCCCCCCAACACCCCCCCTCCCGAAAACCCCCCTCCCTGTGATCTGCCCCAGGTGAGGACATCAGATCCAAAAAAAAAAAATCACCTCATGCCGAAATGAGCCCCCACACCTTCAGCTCTGCCACCTAATCCACCACTACCCTCCCCCCCCCCCACTTCCAGCCACCTTCCCACCCCCTCTCCCTCGCCCTCACCCTGTCTGGCTGTCCACTCCTGCACCCCTCCTGAGTGAGGACCTGGGGGCTCAGTGGCACCCTCCTGTTGGCCTCTACAGCCGTCCCGCTTACAGAAGGAAGACATTGATTGCCTTTTCTGTGTTTTTTTTTTTTTTTTTCGCTAAAAGAACACGGCTATTGGACGAGGTCCTCTCTGACTTGTCTGTCACTGTTGGACAATCCTGTCTGAAATGTCTGAAAAAAAGAGTGGCCATGAAATTGGAATGAGATGCACCTAATGACCCCAAAGATTCCTGTGAAATTTCAGTGATAATCTCTGCTGTCTTTTAAATATGCGTTAAATATCAGTGAATTGTAAATGTTGTTTTTTTATTTACTATAGGTATATGCATGAATAATCACCTGTTTTGTGTGTGTGTGTGTGTGTGTGTGTGTGTGTGTGTGTATGTAGGACCAGCTCTGTTACAGAGACTCCACACTGACCGATGAGCTGGTGGCCATCCTGACTGAACTCACACAGCTGAGCAAGACCATCAATGCCAAGGTGGTCCTGCGTGCACGACAGGTGAGAAAGAGAGAGTATGTGTGTGTGTGTGTGTGTGTCTGTGTCTTTTCTGTATGTGTGTTATGTTTTTATCTGTCACATTTTTTCTGTTATCCTTTGTGTTCTTTCTTTCTTTCTTTCTCTCTTTCTTTCTCTCTTTCTTTCTTTCTTTCTTTCTGTCTGTCTGTCTGTCTGTCTGTCTGTCTGTCTGTCTGTCTGTCTGTCTGTCTGTCCGTCCGTCCATCTGTCCGTCTGTCTTGTGTCTGATATGTAGTGTGAAGTGTACACATCTTGAGCTCAGCGTGGGCAGTATGTTGGCTACTAACTCCTGATCACCTGATGTAGGTCCTCTGGCTTCAACCCCACACTCTCTGCTGCGCATTGCAGCACTCTGCTGGCCAAAGAGTGTGTATATGTGTGTGTGTGTGTGTGTGTGTGTGTGTGTGTGCGCATGCATTTGTGTGTGTACGTGGTTACGCTGCATGTCAGAAAATGTGATATGTCTATACATAGTGATGTTGATATATGTGGGGAGAGAGAGAGAGGGGGGGGGGGATATATGTGGGGAGAGGGAGAGAGAGGGGGGGATATATGTGGGGAGAGAGAGAGAGGGATGGATGGATGGATGTGGGGAGAGAGAGAAAGAGATGGATGTGGAGAGAGGGAGAGAGAGAGAGGGGGATATATGTGGGGAGAGGGAGAGAGAGGGGGGGGGGATATATGTGGGGAGAGGGAGAGAGAGAGAGGGGGATATATGTGGGGAGAGGGAGAGAGGGGGATATATGTGGGGAGAGGGAGAGAGAGAGAGAGGGGGATATATGTGGGGAGAGGGAGAGAGAGAGAGGGGGGATATATGTGGGTAGAGGGAGAGAGAGAGAGGGGGATATATGTGGGGAGAGGGAGAGAGAGAGAGGGGGATATATGTGGGGGAGAGAGAGTGGATGGGCAGGATGGACGTGATGGACGTGATGAAGTGCATGCAGGGAAAGAAATGGCGCATGTGAAAGCGTGAAGGGAAAGAAAGGAGAGATGGCGTAGAGATGGCGAGTGAAGGAGTGTGTGCATGAGTGCTGGAGATGGTGAGAAAAAAAACAGTGTGTTTGAGTGCTGGTGGGAGAGTGTGTCAGAGTGTAAGGAGAAAGAGAGCGGGGAGAAAGAGAGAGTGATGGGGAGAGAGAGAGGGAGAGAGTTTGAGGGATGTGTGTGTGTGTGAGGGGTAAGTGAGTGAGGGAGTGTGTGTGTGTGTGTGTGTGTGTGTGTGTGTGTGTGTGTGTGTGTGTGTGTGTGTGTGTGTGTCTGTGTGTGTGTGTGTGTGTGTGTGGGCTAGGGCTAGGAAGGACGCTGTCACAGAGATGATGCGCCCTGTGAGAAGGACCCAGAGGTCAAGCATTAGCGGCCTCTCTCTCTCCTTCTCGCTCTTTCCTTTCCTCTTTTTCTTTCCCTCTCCCTTCCTCCCTCTCTCTCTCTCTCTCTCTCTCTCTCTCTCTCTCTCTCTGTCTCTCTCTCTCTCTCTTCTCTCCTCACTCCCTCTTTTCCTCTCTCCTTGCCCTCTCTCTCCCTCTCTCTCTCCTTCTCTCTTTCTCTCTCCCTCTCTCTCGCTCGCTCTCTCTCTCCTCACTCCCGTCCACTGGGAACCAGCCTCCAGTCTCTGAGCAGCTCGGCACAGAAGAGGAGCACTCCTCCGTACAGAACCCGTGTCCTCAGCAGACACACACACACACACACACACACACACACACACACACACACACACACACACACACACATGGCTTGAGTGCTGGATAAATAATAGCCTGTGCTGCGCTCCACTTCGGCCCCCTCGCTGCTAATAATGACACTGGGGAGAGAGCTGCGGTGCTGGGCTGGGCTGGGCTGGGCTGGGCTGGAGCGCGTGTGAAACACACAGGAGTTGACCCCCGGCCCACGCCGCCCCTGCTCTGCCCCTGCAGACCCCATCACATTCACACGCCTGCCTTTCTGTGCTGGGTTACATGTGTATGTTTCATGCATTAAGCAGTCTGAACTATATAGCGGAATCATATGTACTGTGTCATCCTAAGCAGCCCAGCACCAGACTCGAACCTACAACCTTACAGCATATACGGGTCGTCGGGGAACACACACTACGAATTAAGCCCAAAGCCAGGCTATGGTTGGCCTAATGGTTATGGAGTTGGTATTAAATGGGTCGTAAGTTCGAATCCTGTACCAGTAGGAAGAATGTGGGGGGGGGAGTAAATAAGTAGTGCACCCTCATCCATGGATGAAGTGCCCTTGAGCAAGGCATCTAACCCAACATTGTCTCAGGGACTGTACCCTTAAATAATTGTAAGTCACTCTGAGTAAGCACATCAGCTAAGTGTAATGTAATCTCGT
>CM050215.1:16135467-16142967 GCA_027475355.1 Coilia nasus | reverse complement strand
TCTCTAACAAGGCTGCGTTTCTTACCTCCAAAGCTTTCCAGTTAAGGCCAAGGCCAGAAGTTTTATTGATGATTTATTGAACACTGCTGTGTAGGGCTTATGAAATAACAGCTACAGAACAGAAGCTGTGAGTTTCCACTGGCTGGTTTTGTCTGCGCCGTGCACAAGAGAGGAGATTGTACTGATTTATCTTCGCCTTTCATCTGATTCCTTTAACTCGCCACACCTTAGCCAGCACGGTGTCGCCACACGCAATCGTTCTATCTCTCACCACGCCTTCATGCACTGTCAGCTCGGAGTGAAGGGCGCAAGGGCTCATGGGTAGCATTTCTGGTTTGTTAACTTAGTGGTTGTTGACCTTATCTTAGCTCAAATGGCCTATGAAAATAGTTTCATGAAAGACACTTAAAATATGTAAAGGGGTGAGAGTATTGAAACTTTTTTTGTTTATTTTTGTTTATGAAGCCACATAGCAACCAGGCATTGTTGTGCTCCTAAGTATAGGTTTTGTTTCTCCTGCGTGAAAGACAATGATAAATATGAAGGCTAAGAAAGGCTCCCAGTCTGAATACAATGACTAGACAGTCTTTGAAAAAAGGAGCAACTGTTCAGTGCACTTAAACGACTTTGTTTAACTTTGTTTATGAATCTGACATTTCAGACTTTTTGCCAGAGTGAACTCTAAACCTGTGTTTTATCGACGTATTTCAAAGATATTCATATTTATATTCAGTATTCAGCAACTGGCTCTGAAACAGCAGTCTGAAACTGAGGAGTGAGCCAAGCGAGCTACTGGAAGGAGGCGAGTGGAGAGCAGGGCCAGGCCTGGATTTAAGTCTATCTATCCCAAGGATTTTCTGCGTTCTGGTGACTCACACTCCTGACTCTGTGTTTGGCGCCCGGATGAGCACGCAGTGAATCCGTCAGGAGCCAGCTCCCAGCAGGAAGAAATCCAGGCCGCTCGCCGACTGAAGAGAGCGCAGATCACAGAATCTCCCTCAAGCAACTAATCCATCACTGATAGTTCTGGCTACGCCGAGGGTGATTTGGGACGGTGTAATCCCTGCCGGGGCGGGTCAAACCCATTCTTCTTTTCCTTTCCTTCCTCCTTCTTCTTCTTCTTCTTTTTCTCCTCCTCCTCCTCCTCCTATTTCGTCTTCTTCTTTTTGTCTCTCGCTCTGGTGCTCTCTCAACGTGGTAATCACCCCTGGCACCTTGTCACGACCTTCCAGGATCTCGACAGCTTTGTGTTTCGTCGCCACCTCCCTCCTCCATGTTAGCCTCTCTCACTTGGAAAAACAAAACACCTTTGATGCACACACCTCCCTATCCTTGGCCTTACCCTCCAACAAAGAAGACTCCACACTCCTCCCAGCGCTTACCCCAGAGAGACAGTGTGCCGCTGAGGTGCCTCGTCTTAAGCGCTCAGCAAACAAGCAAGCCTTTCGTGGCTTACCAGGAAGGAAGGCTAGCTCTGAGCGCTGGCTCTTCTTATTCTCCTCCTTTTCACTCTTCTTTTAAAAGTTCTCTCTCTCTCTCTCTCTCTCTCTCTCTCTCTCTCTCTCTCTCTCTCTCTCTCTCTCTCTCTCGTGCTTTCTTTTTTAATTCTAAGTGCGGTGGATTTGAACTGGGTGCTGAAAGTGCCACCCACGGTGTGGAGACACACAGCGCTGGCTGCTATTAAAGGTTTAGGGCTAATTGCGCGGAGGTGAGGAGGGGTTTACACAGCAGCCCCCCAGCGGATGATGCTCCAGGGAGGGGCTTACTGACAGCGAAAGGGAACAGAGGGGTTTGTGTTGGGGGGCAGGAGGCTGAGGGAGTGGGGGGCTGTGTTTGTGTGAGAGAGAACATTAGGTGTGAACCCTCCGAACGGACACCAGTGACGAGGTTGTTGACACGGCAAGCGTTGATTTGCACCACACCACACACTAGAAAAATGAGATCTGTCAGTATTTTAAAAAATTCCCTGTAAGTCCTGTACATATTGACACTTCAAGACCTTTATTGTCATTGTACAGTTGCCTAGACAACGAAACTAAACAGCAAGGCTGCAAAGGTGCAAGACGAAAGTATGAAAGTGTCAAGTACAAAAAGAGCAAGGAAGAAGGGAGTATATCCCTGAAATCCTTGAATACAGGGATAGCCCACGAAGGAAGTGCTTGATTTTAAAGGACAAAAGTGCAGTGCAATGAATAGGAGAGGGAGAGTGTCTTCTGACACTTGGGGATATAAATGGGTGGTTTTTTGGGTAGAAAGAGTCCAAATGAAAGGGGACATGATGAGAGCCACCTATCATGTGCTTAATCCTGGGAGCTTACAACTACATTAACACTCACACAGAGCCTCCGAACACTTCTGGCAACACTCAGGACTATTGGCCAAGCATAGAAGCACTTGTGTCTAATGCCGTCAGTCTGGGTTCACAAAGAGGGCTTGATGTTGTGTGCATGTGTATGCACGCACTCGTGTGTGTGTGTGTGTGTGTGTGTGTGTCTCTGTGTGTGTGTGTATGTGTGTGGATGTGTGTACGTGTGTATATACACGCACTTCTGTGAGTGTGTGTGTGTGTGTGTGTGTGTGTGCGCCTGTGCATGTGTTGTAGTGTGGATGTTTAGGTGTGTTTGTGTCATTTTGTAAGTGTTTATGTGTGGGTGTGTGTATGGATACGGATGTTTCCAAGTGTGCTGTCTGTGTTAGAGTGTGTGTGTATGTCTGTGTTAGAGTGTGTGTGTGTCTGTGTGAGTGTGTGTGTATGTGTGTGTTAGAGTGTGTGTGTGTGTGTGAGTGTGTGTGTGTGTGTGTGTGTGAGTGTGTGTCTGTGTGAGTGTGTGTGTATGTCTGTGTTAGAGTGTGTGTGTCTGTGTGAGTGTGTGTGTCTGTGTGAGTGTGTGTGTATGTCTGTGTTAGAGTGTGTGTGTGTGTGTGAGTGTGTGTGTGTGTGTGAGTGTGTGTGTGTGTGAGTGTGTATGTCTGTGTGAGTGTGTGTGTGTGTGTGAGTGTGTGTGTGTGTGTGTGTGTGTGTCTGTGTTAGTGTGTGTGTGTGTGTGAGTGTGTGTGTGTGTGTGTGTGAGTGTGTGTGTGTGTGAGTGTGTAATGGAAAGGAGGCTCCCTGGCAGCAGTACAGAGGCAGCTCAGAGTGTGAGGCTCTGAAAGCAGGGCACAGGCAAAGGGCACTCCAGGGCAGACAGGCACAAGGGTGTGTGTGTGTGTGTGTGTGTGTGTGTGTGTGTGTGTGTGTGTGTAGACAGGGGTGGGGGTGTTATGAGTGAAGTGTCGTCCTTATCTGCAGAGCTCCCCTGGCATCACCCCCTCAAAGCACATCGCTTGCCAGCTCCTCCCGGCAGCAGATAAAAACACACACACACACACACACACACACACACACACACACACACACACACACACACACACACACACACACGCCTCCCCCTCACCCCTAAAAACCCCCCCATCCTGTCCTCAGAGTCCTGCCCTCTGCTCCAAACACACCCCCCCATTAAGACACACACACACACACACACACACACACACACACACACAAATGCATACACACCTCGCCCCCACCCCCAACACTCCCCAAAACACACACACACCCACAAACACACTTCCAACACCTACCATAGCACACACACACACACCTTGCCCCCACCCCGAACACCCCCCTATAATACACCCAGACAGACACACACACTCATATGTAAACATGCATACCACTGACACCTCTGTGTGAGTCTGATTTCTGCTGGGGCTGGGGCTGGAAACATGCTCGCGTCCCTGCCAAAACATTCCAATTAAATCTTGGCGAGCGCCGTCGGAGATGTACGTTTGCACGCTGACCTCTGAAGTTTGTGGCGGCAGAGCCTTGATTTACAAACTGTTGGCGTTTTTTTTCCACTTCAAAAGGTGGCTTTTTCCAGGCTCAAATTAGGGACGCTAAGATAAACAGAAAGGCTCCTGTCCCGTGTCATAAATACTGTTTAGCTCAATCACCGTGATGGCCAGGCTAATAAAGTTTAATTGCATTAGGCTCCAGGCCCTGAGACTCGAACCCTGACGCTCGTTTAGCTGTTTGGCCATTCCAGGCAGGCCGCAGGTAACTCGGAGACTCTGGCATGCAGAGCACTGTTTATGTGACCTTTATGCGCTTATTTGTATTTGTGGAATAGTATGTGTGTGTGTGTGTGTGTGTGTGTGTGTGTGTGTGTGTCAGTGTGTGTGCGCGTGTCAGTGTGTGTGCGTGTCAGTGTGTGTGTGCGTGTCAGTGTGTGTGTGCGTGTCAGTGTGTGTGCGTGTGTCAGTGTGTGTGCGTGTGTCAGTGTGTGTGTGGGTGTCAGTGTGTGTGTGCGTGTCAGTGTGTGTGTGCGTGTGTCAGTGTGTGTGTGGGTGTCAGTGTGTGTGCGTGTCTCAGTGTGTGTGTGCGTGTCAGTGTGTGTGCGTGTCAGTGTGTGCGCGTGTGTCAGTGTGTGTGCGTGTCTCAGTGTGTATGTGTGTGTCACTGTGTGTGTGAGTGTGAGAGAGATTTTCTGCTATGAGTCCCTAGCCCACGCAAAGGTGAACAGCAACGGTGATTAAATCTGTAAGGGAGATTCGCTGGCTGGTGTGAGACACACAGGTCATCTGTTTGCCAACAGCTGGGGCCGGCTATAATCCAGGAAGGCTGGGTGTTGCTGGGGTGTGTGTGTGTGTGTGTGTGTGTGTGTGTGTGTGTGTGTGTGTGTGTGTGTGTGTGTGTGTGTATGTGTGTGTGTGTGGAGGTGTGGGGGTTACACTGATGAAAAACACTGCGCTTCCCGCTAAGCTTTGTGAACATGATGTCCTCCGATCTGGGTTGCGGCGAGGAGATGTACCGGTGAAAGAATTAAGCAACGTCAGAAACACACACGCCACAGCCCCGAAACATGTGAACTCCACTCCTACTTGGCTCCTCTCATCTCATCTCATCTATCAAGCCCCTGCCCAAAGCATTGGTCCAATACTGTCATTGTTCCATCCAGCAAAGGAAACTAAAACTTTCGTGCACCTTATAATGATGATTTATAACAACTATCGTGTAATACATCCCAGTCCGCAGACCTTTGGTTAAATACCTTCCACAGGTCTGAGGGCCAAAAACATGTTTAATAAACTAGCTGCGTGCGAAATAGATAGCATTTCGGGAGTTTCTTGTAAGTTCTGAATTATTCTGTTGAGAGCAGTTCCTGTTGTGGGTGGGAGTTTGAGGGTCATAAGCAGGGTCTCCATCCAAGTTCTAATGTGAATTTAAGATATGCGAAAACCACATACTGTTGGAAGCACCTGCAAATGTGCTTCAGCCTCCGAATGTGAATATAAATTCGATTCACTTGAGAGAGGTGGATTAACTCTTAATGCACATAGACCATAATGTGAATAAAAGTGATGGAAGCAATTTATTTGCGAATAGTCAAGTTAAATATCTGCTCCGTAGCTGTAAGCACAGCTTGCAAGTTTATATACTGAAATTGCGATGCGCTTGTCGGTGGGCATGGGACTACAATAGGACTGTGAGTCCGGTGCAACAGCAAGACCTAGCCATCCATACAGTCCCGGAAATTCAGCACGGGTAACTCTGAAATTCTTGACCCAAAGCTGCTCGCTGAAGCTCGTGTTCACAATGCCAAATTCCTTTAACGTGGGCGTTCCTGTTTGTACGGAGGTTAGCGGGTATGGAAGTGGCTGGGAACGGTAAGACACTGTAACAGCATTCTTCGTTATCTCCTTCTAGCAGTAATTATTGAAAATATTTCCAAAACTATCGCAACGGACAGTTCCTACCGCAACGAGGAGGACGTACCATATCCTCAAGTAGCCTATGTCTAATTAGTCTAACAGGTGATGGAAATGGTTGCCGATGCCCATTTGGTTAAGCTGAATTATTAAAAATGTGCATTACTGATGTGATTGAGTAGGATAGATACCCGACTATGGAGGAGCTTGTGCTGGACAGTGTGTGTGTGTGTGTGTGTGTGTGTCTGAGAGCTGATGTGAGGACAGAGGGGTCTCCACTGTGGGCCACAGCATGAACTGCTGACCTTGACATCCACACGCGCCCCTTTATCATTCCAGTGCCGAGCCTGACCCCCACCAACATATGCCTGCAGGCAGAGATGGGAACAGAGAAGATCTCTCTCTCTATGTCTCACACAACCACCCACACAGACAGACACATACACCCCCACACAGACACCAGCCATCCCTTTAGAAATGTCTGTCAGAGGGTCTGGAGCCATGTTCTTTGTGAATGTGTGTGTGTGTGTGTGTGTGTGTGTGTGTGTGTGTGTGTGTGTGTGTGTGTGTGTGTGTGTGTGTGTGTGTGTGTGTGTGTGTGTGTGTGTGTTCTGACCGCATGCTGTTTCCTGTGTGCTGGGCTGGTTTTGATCTTTGCTCGGTCAGAACTTTGCTCTCTCAGCGGGCCAGGGAGAGAGAGAGAGAGATAGAAAGAGAGAGAGCGAGAGAGAGAGAGAGGAAGGCCATTGTTGCTGCAGAGCTGTAGTGTGTGACATGAGCACGTCTCGCCTCCCAGTGTGTGTGGCAGCACCACTGTGCTTGCTGCAGGTCCCCTGAGGTTAGCGCTGGAATGAACCCATGTACACAGCCTCAGGAGCCCACCAAACAAGGGACTTTAAGGGACAAACAAAGTCATCATCACCTGCCCTATAAAAATCCTCATGCCACTACACACACACACACACTCACACATACACGTTCTCTGACATGCAGACTGTGTTCAGCACATACAAGCTTAGCTCCAAACTCTCTCTCTCACACACATACACACACAGACACACAGATACAGACACACTGTGGCCCACACACACACACACACACAGTGTGGCCCACTTACTGTAAACAAACATAGTGGGGGATTAGGCCCCAGCCTAAGCGCACGCATCAGCGGTGAGATATGCAAACACACTCTCGGCCCCGTCCCGCGTGCCTCCCCACTGTACTTACAGCTCCGCTTTCCCCTCCGACACCGCCTCTCTCTCTCTCTTTCTCTCTTTATTTCTCCCTCTAGCTGTCTCTCTCTCTCCCTCTTTCTCTCTTTATTTCTCCCTCTATCTCTCTAGTTGTCTCTCTCTCTCTCTCTCTCTCTCTCTTTCTCTCTTTATTTCTCCCTCTATCTCTCTAGCTGTCTCTCTCTCTACCTCTTTCTCTCTTTATTTCTCCCTCTAGCTGTCTCTCTCTCTCCCTCTTTCTCTCTTTATTTCTCCCTCTATCTCTCTAGCTGTCTCTCTCTCTCTCTCCCCCCTTTCTCTCTTTATTTCTCCCTCTAGCTGTCTCTCTCTCTCTCTCCTCTTTCTCTCTCTATTTCTCCTCCTCTCTCTCTAGCTGTCTCTCTCTCTCTTCTCCTTTCTCTCTTTATTTCTCCCTCTAGCTGTCTCTCTCTCTCTCTCCCTCTTTCTCTCTTTATTTCTCCCTCTATCTCTCTAGCTGTCTCTCTCTCTCTCTCCTCTTTCTCTCTCTATTTCTCCCTCTATC
>CM050215.1:16127967-16130467 GCA_027475355.1 Coilia nasus | reverse complement strand
CCGCCCCCGTAATTGGTTCTGTCTCTATTTTGGCATCATTGGATTAAGCCGGACTCCCGGACACTTGTAGTCTGCGCTTGTCCGTCCGTTTATGCGGCTCCTAATGTAACGCAAAATTCATTACTGATCACATTACATTCAACTTCGTCTCCACCCCCGCCCCCCACACCATCATACCATCCACCTCGCACCACCCCCCACCCCCCAAGCCCGCCCCTACACCATACCATCCACTTCGCCGCCACCACCAACCACACCCCGAAAGCATACAGTTAACCCCGCTCTGATCTGGGAGGAGGAAGAAGAGGGATGGTGCATTGGGGGTGGTGGAGGGGAAATGCGTCGAAAATGGACGCCGGGGGGAAGGGAAGGGGAGGGGAGGGGAAAAGGAGCCGATAGAAAGTGACACGGAGTGGCCGCAGCCAGCCGCGCCGGAGCCAGCCGTGTGTCGCGGACATCCATCACTTCCTGTCCGTGCGAATCGAGAGCTCCGCTCAGGCTCAGCTTACCTGCCCGAGACCTCACTCTCTCTCTCTCTCTCTCTCTCTCTCGGACGACACAAATCACATTTCGGGCTCGGGCCAGATTGAATTGAGCGGCGCTGGCACGCCGATCATCATCATTAGCGTTGTCATTGTTGTTGTCATTGTCAACGAGGCTGACGGCCGCCATGTGAAAAAGCGTTCCCCGTCGCTCGCTCGCCTGCCTTTCCTCTACTGTGCGTTTGTCTTACTCGCTTTGTAGAACACTATTCGGCTTTACATCGTGTCCTAACTGCAGGCCACGCAAGCGAGTGATAACAACAAAATAGTTTTATTATTTTTCTAATTGAAATGTCCCATCTGAACCTTATCGCTAAGGTTGCGAAACATTTTAAAAGCATTTTTGTCACTCGTCCCATTTTTGTTTTCATTCGCGTCACTCGCGTTGAAACGATTCCGTGAAGCAAAGTCAACTAGTTGAAATGAGGAGGTGGAGTGTTTGTGATGCAACGATGAGGTAAATTTACCAGCTTTAGTGGAGACAGACAGGGACAGATCGATGCTGCTGTTGATCACATCACTTGGAGTCAGGATTCATCTCCACCGACTTGAGCGTGTACAGCACGTAACCGTGTACAATATGTGTGTACGTGTGACAGAATACACTCAGATCACGCGTGCGGTGGAAATGGTCTAATCTGTTAACGTGCATTCTAGATGAATACGGGCAGAAAACAGGCACCTGCTGTCTGCGTGCGTGTTTGGTGGAAATGAGCCCTTAGGAGCCGTTGTTACATCCCTGTCGCAAAGCAAGAGGAGAGCTGCAAGGCATCTTTTTTGGGAATTCGTTGGCGTTGCTCACCTGTCTTTTCTCTCTTGTGCGTTCTGAAACTCGCTTAGCAGAGAACTATCCCACCTCACCTCCCCGTAACTCTCTTTCAGAGCGAGAGGACAGTTGCGACGTGAGCTGTTTGGGATGTCGTGCGACTGCAAGCGGCCGCTGGCCTGTCTTTTCCCTCATGTGTGCTGTTACGCGCTTTTGCAGAAGACTACCCCACCTTACATCCCCACTGCTCTCTCTCCCTGCGCGAGGGGATAGTTGCCAGGGAACCGTGTTTGGGATGTTATTGGTTGCGTGTCTGTAAGCTTGGCGGCCGGCGTCTGCAGATGCCATCCGGTAGCCGTGTGGGGCGGCACGCTACATTTCAGACGGGCCGCTTCCGCCCCTGTGTCCCCCCTTTGAAATGCGGATGCAGATGGTCCAGCACTTACTGTCTGTCTGGACACACGTACACATACACACACACACACACACACACACACACACACACACACACACACACACACACACACACACAGGGGGCCTTTACCTGCTCATCACTGTTCTTTCTCCCGCTCCCACTCTCTCTCTCTTTTTCTCTCTCTCTCTTTTTCCCCTTCTGTATTTCTCTTCTTTTTTTCTCTGTTTCCCACCTCTGTCATCTCTCTCTCTCTCTCTCTCTCTCTCTTTCCCCTTCTGTATTTCTCTTTCTTTTTTTCTCTCTCTCACCCCACTCTTTTCCCCTTCTCTGCCTGTTTCCCCACCTCTGTCATCTCTCTCTCTCTCTCTCTCTCTCTCTCTCTCTCTCTCTCTCTCTCTCTCTCTCTCTCTCTCTCTCTCTCTCTCTCTCTCTCTCTTGCTCTCTTTCCCTCGTCTCTTCCCTCGTCTCTTGATCCAAATGAGGATGTCTGCAGCCATGGCGACAGATACAGACAGGGCCCTCTGTTCTCCCTGTTGACAGAGCACGCCAGACACAACACACAGAGAGCCAGAGGAGGAGAGGACAGAATGAGCGATAGAGAGAGGAAGAGGGACCGACAGAAGGAGAGAGACCGTTAGAGACAGCCAAAGAAAGCAGTTACACAGAGAGTGAGAATGAGGGAGGGAGTGAAAGAGTGTGAGAGAGTATTAGTGAGAGATAGAGTGGATGGTGAGAGAGAGAGAAAGTGTGAGAGAGAGAAGGCCAGAGGTGACGTCA
>CM050215.1:16120467-16122967 GCA_027475355.1 Coilia nasus | reverse complement strand
CAACAGTTAGTTTGGATTCCAATGATTTCAATACAGTCCTGTGCATCAGCATTAAACTCTGCTGCCGATGTTGTGTCGATAACGGTTCGGGTTTTATTTTACTGTCTACACAGCTCCAGAAATGTTTGTCTGTGCACATTGACTGTGGATGTGTGTGCAAGTTTGTATTTTTACTGGTATGTTTATGTACTGGGGCTAAAACTACATATATGCTGATAAAGTACTGGTATGTCATGTTAAAGCAGCTGTGTTTAAGTAGCTATCCATATTCAGGGCAAGAAGTAAATAGTTATGAAGGCCATTGTACTAAAGCCCATATCACTCAGACTCAGCAACACAAATAATAGAGAATGGCTGCATCTGTGCATGGCATGTGCAATAGGTAATTTCAGGGCAGCCATGCTCTCATATGCTCTCATATTGCCCTAAACCATGGACCTTGACCATCATTCTCTAACGTCTCGTCCCAACACCAACAAACTGTCTGTCTTCATATATACACACAGCAAAAAGCAACAACCGTCCACCCTGGCTGTACTGTCATGCCTCTCAGCAATGGGAAAACAAATATGCCAGATGACTACAGTTGACTACAATGCAAGCTGAACTGCCAAAACATTGTGCATTGAAAACTAGTCTTTTCATCGGTCCCCATTTGGCTGGAGCGGAATCAAACTAGATGGAACATGAAATATGGTTTCCATCAACGCAGCCCTAAATTGGGAATTAATTCATGAGCCAGAGGACAAGAACATCGCCTGGTATTAATACTTTTGGTGAGGAGACCACCCCATCTGGCTCTTCTCACACTCAACCCATTTGCCATGTTAGCCTATTAATGACAGTGATGACTCCTGTTTGAATTGGACTGGAGTCTGCCAAGGAGGCTAATACCGTATGTATTAAAGTTAGCGCTGCTTGCCTTCATGTATCAGCTGCCATTAGATGGCCCAGATAGTCATCTCTGGAGATGTTGCGCACTGCTGAGAGAGAAGCAGAGGAACACACTGCTACGCTCCTCAGTCCCCACCTCTCACATATTCCTGAGTTATCTCTTCCTTTTTTAAGTATATTTTTGGGGCTTTTTGCCTTTATTTCATAGAGAAGAGAAGATGTAGACAGGAAGTGGGAGAAAGAGAGATGGGATGCGCTACACATTTTACATAACATTACATTACATTACATTACACTTAGCAGATACTTTTATCCAAAGCCACTTACAAAAGGAGGACATAATAGCTAACAGATTTGTAGAGAACATCGAAGGTACCTATGTAAAGAGATGGTTAGTAGAAATTATTTTGTTAGGAAGGAAAGCAGTCTCGGAAGAGAAGGGTCTTCACAAGCTTTTTGAAGGTTGAGAGGGATATTGCTGCTCTTGTAGCGACTGGTAGGTTGTTCCACCACTGAGGGACAACAACCAAGAAAAGCTTGGAGTGACCTCGCTTTGTCTTAGGAGAGGGTACGGCCAGGCGGTTCGTATTAGAGGATCGCAGCACTCTGGACAGGATGTAAGCATTCAGTATGATGTTGAGATGGGTGGGGGCAGATCCGTAAGTGAGTTTGTAGGCTAGAGTCAAAGCTTTGTGTTGAATTCTGGCAGCCATCGGGAGCCAGTGCAGGTTGATGAAAAGTGGAGTGACATGTGTGCTTTTGGGTTGATTGAAAACCAGTCGTGCTGCTGCATTCTGGACCATTTGCAATGGTTTAATTGCACAAGCAGGAAGGCGAACCAGGAGGACGTTGTAGTGGAGTGAATAGTGGAGGTGAGAGATGATCATAGCCTGTACCAGGAGCTGAGAAGCATATTGGGTCAGGTACGGTCTGATTTTTCTAATGTTATATAGCGCATAACAGCATGACCGCGCTACAGAGGCAATTTTACCCAAGTTCCCACCTCCAGCTCATCCGTAAGTCATCTTTGCACTTTTGTGTTTAAGATGGCTCAGTATGCAGAGGAGTTCTTCTGTACATGAACCGCACTTGGATTGGTCTCAGTTGGTCTGTCTGCACTGTTTCTGCCCTTGAAGAGCAGGGCAGATGGGGTGGGTTGGTGAGGCATGCGGAGGGAGGAGTGGGGGGATGGGGTCACGTTTTTTATACACACACACACACACACACACACATACACACACACGCGCGCACACACACACACACACACACACACACACACACACCCCTGGGCAGAGGACACGTAGGCACAGAGGTGTGACTTCCCCTGGAGCGGGCGAGTGGCCCAGCTGGGCTTCAACGCGTCACAGTCTCTGCAAAGCGCACTGACTCAGAGCTTCCAAACGTTCACACTTACATGCACAATGAGTGCAGATACATCAGTCTGTGTGATTTTTTTCCCCCTTTTTCCCTCTCGCCTTCAGCTAACTCACTCTCCATCTTTAGCTCAGTCTCAGTGGTAAAAGCCTGTGACAATCCTCCCTTTCACCAGACACCCATAGTGATGAAGAAGAAGGGCTGTGAAATGGGAGGGGGGCATGGGAGAGAT
>CM050215.1:16107967-16110467 GCA_027475355.1 Coilia nasus | reverse complement strand
TACGACATCAAATTTAATTCCACAAAAATAAATAAACCTACACATTCTTTTTTTCTTTTTAAAATCACATTTATATTACTAATAGGTCCTATTGTCCAGTTCTGCAACACTACTGGATGGTAGATTGTATAAATAGGCTCAGTTATTTGGCCACAAAGTCATACGACCTGTGAACCTGCCCTGAAGTAACAGCACCTTGTTGCACCTTGTCCATTCGATTGCAATGGATTTGATTTGGACAGCATTTGGGATTTGGAGGGCAAAACTGAAAATAAACTCTGATTTCTGCATCATGTGCAGCAGTACAACAACATCTAAAAGGTTTAAAATCATTTTGTATTTTTGGGTCTCTGGGGGTTAAGGTGCAGATGCAACCAAGACCCCAGAAGTAAGCGGGGTGGACACAGGCAGAAAGAGAGAGAGAACAAGAGAGAGAAAGAAGAGAAAGAAAGACAAAAAGAGAGGGAGAGTGGTCACTCAGAGTGCAGGAAGAGTTGGTTGGCGAGTACAGCTCAGGAGGAAGGAGGAGAGGAGGCAGGAGGGGAGGAGGAGAGGAGAGCAGAGGAGAGGAGAGGAGGGGAGGAGAGAAGAGGAGAGGTGAGGAGAGGAGAGGAGAGGAGAGGGAGGAGAGGAGAGGGGAGGAGGGGAGGAGAGGGGAGGAGAGGGGAGGAGGGGAGGAGAGGGAGAGAGGGAGAGTGAGAGGAGAGGGGAGGAGAGTGGGAGGATGAGGAGGAGGAGGGGAGGAGGAGAGGAGGGGAGGAGAGGAGAGGAGGCAGGATGGGAGAGGGAGGGGAGGAGAGGAAAGGAGGAGGAGGGGGAGGAGGGGGAGGAGAGGAGAGGAGAGAGGGGGAGGAGAGGAGAGGAGAGGGGAGGAGAGGAGAGGCGAAGAGAGGAGAGGAGAGGAGAGGAGAGGAAGGAGGAGAGGAGGCAGGAGGGGGAGGAGAGGGGAGGAGGGGAGGAGAGGAGGCAGGAGGGAGAAGGAGAGGAGAGGAGAGGAGAGGAGAGGAGAGGCGAAGAGAGGAGAGGAGAGGAGAGGAGTGGAGAAGGGGGGTTGGGATGGGCGGCCAGAGTGGTGCTGGAGGTGGGGGGTTGCCTAATGGTCTGGGCAGATGACAGATCCCCGAATTCCTTCCTCGCGCCTACAAGGCGGCGGCGTCTGCAATGGCAGCGGCAGCGGCAGCGGCGGCACTCAGGCGAACACTGCGGGGCTTTATCCGGGGCCCTGCTCCGCTCCCGGGGCCCACAGCCCGGAGCCGCTGATTAGCGATGCTGGCAGGGGAAATCTAAACTGGCCCATTGAAGGGGCCGTCGCCCCGAGGTCCCTAATCTGAAATCATATTTTGCAGCGGCGGTGCGGGGAACAAAGCGCGCCAGTTAGTCCGAGTCTGCCTGCTCGCTCGCTCAGTCGCTCGCTCGACGTCAGGGTTTTTTTTTCTTTTTTTTTCTCGTTTTGTCACAAAGGAGGCCCCTGGAGAAACTACGGCCCCTGCCCACAACAATGGCCCCACGGGACTCGCAGGCACGCCAAGAATGGGGAGCTAAACCATACAGAGACACTTTTTAAAACACACTTTGCACTGGCCCTGACATCCGGGATAAATGGACGCCTCTCTTCTTCAGCCTTTAATGAAATTCCACAGAGGGGGTGGGGTGGGGTGGGAGTGGGGTCGGGGCGGATGGTGGTGGGTAACCCTCCTCCTGTCTCGCCCTCGTAAGGGCACTGGATTATGGTGAAGTGCACTCACTGTGTCTGTGTGTGTGTGTGTGTGTGTCTGTGTGTCTGTCTGTTTTCATTTGACCCGCTCTCTGCCCACACCATGGCCTTGACATTTAACTTGTTCTGCTAGCCTGTTTTCCCATGGACCAGGGGTGACATGTGAGTGACTGTGTCTGTGTGCGTGTGTGTGTGTAGGAGCAATAGAGAGAGAGACAGAGAGAGAGAGTGGGTGAGAATGAGTGGGAAAAAAACATCAGAGTGAGTGGTAGTGTTCTCACAAAAACTAATTGTGCCGATAATGGTGGTAATTGCATTTTATTAAAATAATGGACCGAGGGGGAGGTTGGGTGTGGGGGTGTGGGGGGGTGGCCCAGTGCAGAGAAGGCTGTAGTCTGTTCTGCTGCCCTCCCAGCGCGCTGGTGGTCCCTGGTCAAGCGGTGATAGTGATAGGGACTGAGTCATCCAGCAACACTATCCAGGACTAAGAGGAAAAGAGTAGTGGCATTATGATGCATACACACTCCTACAAACCCACAACACACACCCACAACACTCACACAAACACACACACACGTGTGCACACACACACACACACAAGCAGACACAAGAGCACACACACACACTTCCTTATTCATGCCTGAAATCTCTCACATCAAAAGCCATGCAGGAAGGGGCCTGCCTTTTAAGCCCTGCTCACGCCCATAGTGGCTTTCTCCGTCCGGTGAAACACACACACACACACACACACACACACACACACACACACACACACACACACACACA
>CM050215.1:16092967-16105467 GCA_027475355.1 Coilia nasus | reverse complement strand
GCGGAAAAAAAAGAGCATTTTAATTTGACATGAAATTCTTAAGAAGACTCGGAACCGTATTTCTGTCTTGGGCTTTTTTGTACCGCACGAGGGAGTCTGTAATGATTCAAAGGAGTCGTAACCTTAAACGGCCGCCCAGAGAGGAGCTGGCGCATCGTGGGGACATAATAACAGCGTCGTGCCGCCCGCAGGCAAGCCGCACAGAACTCCTAATGCCTCTCTGTCTAAACAAATGCGAAGCGAAGACCTTCACTTAACACCAACAATCCACACCGAAAATAAGATACGTGTCCGTCGCGAAAATTGAAAAAATACATATAATGACAGTGTTCCTCTTTGTGCCAGTGGCTAATTTTAGGCGTATTGCACAAAAAAAAAAAAAAAAAAAGTAAAGTGGGGGAAAAAAATAAAAAAGAGTGCCTGGGTCAACTGGCATTAAGCTGAGGGGAGATGCAGGCTGTAATTTGTGATCCTTCAGTGGCTTTTGGGTAATTTGGCTCAGGCCTTCATTAGGAAAGTGTTGGCAGCGATGATAAAGCCGGGCTTGTGTGATGATCTGTACGGAGGACATGGAGGAGCGGATAGGAGGATGGGTGGGGGTGGGGGTGAGGGTGGGGTTGGGGGCAACCACATGCAAGGCATTAACAGTTCCCTCCATCAATAATTACAGACAGAGGGGTCCGAGCGACTGGGATTTATTTCCCTCCTCCGCAGCTGCTTCGCTTCCCCTGGAGTCGCGGAGACGGCGCTGACAGTATCAACACAGCACTTGCAGAGCTACAAAAGCACTATTTATTCCTCTCCACCGAGATGTGTTGCTTGAAAATAAGAGCAATAAAACACTCTGTAAATCAGAGCATGTGTATACATATGGTTCTTCCCGCCTGGGTGTGTGTGTGTATATGCATCTGTGTGTATGTGTGTGTGTATATGTTGTCCCTTTCTTTTTTTGAGCGCTTTAACTGTTGTTGCTTGTGTGTGTGTGTATCGATGTCTGTGTGTGTACGTTGTTCCTTCAGTTTTTGCGCGCTTTGGCTGTTGCTGCTTGTGTGTGTGTATGTGTATCAATGTGTGTGTGTGTGTATGTTGTTCCTTCTCATTTTTCTGGCACGTCGGCTGTTGTTGCTCTACACGCGTTAAATGACAGTGTGTGGCAAAGATGAGCGCAAGGAGTCCGAACCATGGAACAGCTCGCGGCCCAAAAGGAAGGACATAAGTTAGTGCTTTTCCTGGCGAATCCCGAGAGGCCCTGAGCGAGGACTTCAGAGCAGACATTTGGAAGGCAGCGTCGGGTCTTGCTATCTAGTATTTGTATAATTCTGCCGCCTTCGGTTTACATTCCTTTAGCCGTTCCGGCCGCTTTATTTTCAGAAAAAGGAGATGCTTGCTTTAGATTGCGGCAGCAATAAATCCCAGCAGTTTGTTGCCCAGCACAACTAAATGTCAACAAGTGTTGATTTACAAATATTTTCTTTTTTTAAGAAGTGTAGAGG
Organism: Coilia nasus; assembly: GCA_027475355.1. Taxonomy (NCBI): domain Eukaryota; kingdom Metazoa; phylum Chordata; class Actinopteri; order Clupeiformes; family Engraulidae; genus Coilia; species Coilia nasus. The sequence goes on along the minus strand of CM050215.1, from coordinate 16,103,974 downwards.
AAGAGATAGTGCTAACTTCCTGTTCATATTTTCGGGAAAGAAGTAAACACAGTGGTGTCTGTCTGTCCAGCAAGTCCAGCAGGCCGGAAGGGACACAGCAGCCGTGTGTGTGTGTGTGTGTGTATGTGCACGTGTATGCCTGTGGGTGTTTGTGTGTGCACATATGTATGCCTGTGTGTGTGTGTATGTGTGTGTGCATGTGTAAGCCTGTGTGTGTGTGTGTGTGTGTGCAGAGAGGGAAGAGATACAGTTGAAATGCAGGGTAAGTGTATTTCCTGAATGTGCCGGCCTGCTCTGTTGCCAAATGCCCCAGCTGCCAGTAGGTGTCTGCTTACAGGCTCACTTAGAGATGTACACACAGAGTGCAGTCCTCTACATTCTGTCTTTTACTCTCTCTAACAGTTCACACACACACACACTCACACACACACACACACACACACACACACACACACACACACACACACACACACACACACACACACACACACACACACACAGTCAGTCTCTCTATCTGCTGCAGTTCATATCCTCCCTGCAGCAACATATGGAGGAAAAGAAATGAATAAATAACCATTTCTGACCTTCACCATGGCACCAGGAAGCATGTGACTGCTGTTTGCTTTTCAATCAGCAAAACCATTTGCGTGAGTGTGTGTGTGTGTGTGTGTGTCGACAAGCCAGAAGCTAATTTCTGTTAATAGCCACACAGACGGCTAGAGACAGACGTGTGTGTGTGCACGCGTAAGAGAGAAGCCGCCTTTAGTGAGTGTGTGTGTGAGAGAGTGTGTGGGTGTGTGTGTGTCTGTGTGTGTGTCTGTGTGTGTGCGACCTACCGGCTCGCCCAAAAAAAAAAATGAGAATACCCAGGTCCGTTTCAGTCCACTTCAATCTGTGTGAAAGGAACGTGGCGGGCTGGCTGTTTTCTTTCATTAAAGGTGAGGGCTTGTCTCCTTAGTCATGCAAATCCAGAGAAGGTTGCGGACGGGGGCACCTGGCCGGCAGGGGAGGGGAGGAGAGGGCTGGGCTGGGGTGGGGAGGGGTGGGGTGGAGGGAACAGGCGTGGGCCAGTCCTGCCGTGCTAAAGCGTCTGCAGTCGGCACTGCTTAGCAGGGGCTGTTTAATGTAATGTGAAGTGATGGCAAAATTGCAAACCAGATTGCAAGAACTTCAGAAACGAGATCTGTGCTATAACCACTCTACTCTCCCACCACCACCACCACCCCCTAGTCCTTTATGTGCTCGTATAAGTCCTGTGGTTAGCATTTATTCTCACAGAACATGCTTTTGGTATAGAGGAGCTGTCCTAGAAAATCAACATCAACATTTTTATCATTTACTACGAGATTTATACACTTGTAACAAAAAAAAACAAAAGGGCCCAAAAAAAGTTTTTTTCTTTTTCTTTTTCATTTCAAGTCATACATCATTCTATTTTTTTGCCTGTATTTTTTCTCATCCTTTTGTTCAGCCTTTCTCACTTTAATATTACTTTCACAGATGCACCAATAGTCTGTAACCTCAAACATACCAAGCTTTATTGTCAATGTAAGGACAGGCACTTTCACTATATGGCTGTGCAGTGAGCTTTGAGAGTGGTAACTATCTGTGTTACAAATGCATGTGCTGCCATTGGGATGTGTGTGGGTTAGAATGTGTGTGCGTGGGTGGATCTGTGCGTACGTATGTGTTTGTGTGTGTGTGGATCTATGCGTGCGTGCGTGTGCGTGTGTGTGTGTGTGTCTGTGTGTGTGTGCGTGTGCATGTGTGGATTTATGTGTGCATGTGTGTATGTGTGTGCGTGGGTGTGTGTGTGTGTGTGTGTGTGTGTGTGGATCTGTGCGTACGTATGTGTTTGTGTGTGTGTGGATCTATGTGTGCGTGCGTGTGGGTGTGGGTGTGGGTGTGTGTGTTTGTTAGAATGTGTGTGTGGATCTATGTGTGCGTGCGTGTGGGTGTGTGTGTTTGTTAGAATGTGTGTGTGGATCTGTGCATACGCGTGTGTGTGTGTGGATCTATGTGTGCGTGTGTGTGTGTGTGTGTGTGTGTGTGTGTATGTGTGTGCGTATCTGTGCGTGTGTGAGTGTGTGTATGTATGTCTCCCTGGGGCCGAGCTGAGCTGACCTCTCCCTACCCCCGCTGGCTGTTGCTGGCTGGCTGATGCGGAGTGCTCCTGAGCCCTGCAGGTCTGTCTTAATTACGCCACAATTAGGCCCTACAAATGCAGCCGCAGTGCAGCGCCGGCCCTGGCCGTCTGAGCACGCTCTGTGTTTTCAATTTCCTGCCGTAATGGGCCTGTAACGTCTGCCCCACCGCCTGCCACGCTGACCTCCCTGGGTCCCGGGTCCCGGGGTCGCGACCTCCAGGGGTCTGGCTTGTGTGTTGCAGCAGCAAGGCCAGGGTGCTGAGGAGGAGGCTAGTTGTTTGTGTGTGTGTGTGTGTGTGTGTGTGTGTGTGTGTGTGTGTGTGTGTGTGTGTGTGTGTGTGTGTGTGTGTGCGTGTGTGTATGTCTGTGGTGATTCATAAACAAAGTGGGGATGCTGACATAGTAAACAATGCTAGCTTTAGGTAGCACAGCATTAGCTAACATTAGTGTGGGACAGCACAGCAATGGCCACAAGAGGAGTGCAACCATGACAGCAAACGTCACCAGACCAACACAGTGCCAGACTACAAGCATTAGGCTCAGACACACACACACACTTGCGCACACACACAAACTTTGAATGTCAGATGTATACACATACACACATATACACATACACAGTGTATATTATAAACTGACACACACACACACACACACACGCACAAACACACACACACACTTTCTATCTCTCTCACACACACACAAACTTTGTATGTCAGACGTATATACATACACACACACACACACACACACACAAACACACACACACAGAAAGGGGGTAGGGGGGTGACAGAGTGAGATACAGACAGACAATGAGACGCAAATTCTTTCAGGGAGCTGTCCCTTCCCATGTTGTCTCCTGACAAAGGAGCATTGAGGAGGATGAGCGGAGCGTCTTGAGAAGTGTCAGCGCCGCTCAAGAGGGGCTTTATGGCCAGAGTGTGTGTGGCGGGGCTGTGGGCGTCACACGAAAAAAAAAAAAAAAAAAAAAAAGCCTAAACAAGGGATCATTATTTATGGGACTTCATCACTAAACAACATGCTAAGCCTCGGCTGTGGTAGGTGTTTACGAGCGTGTCCTTTTCTCTGTATGTGTATGTGTTGTTATTTTTCGTTACGAGTCTCAAAGAGCTCATTTTCACCATCCTTTCCACATTAAAATTTATTGGAGATTGTCATATTCATATAAAAAGGACTGAACACACAACAGAGGACCATGTCGAAGCTGGCAGTGACAGCGCTAGCCAAAAGAATTCCTCTGAAGAGTGTGTTTTTTGCTCCCTCTTCCCCTCATTTCTTACTCCCCCCCCCCTTTGCCTCACTCAGCACGGAAACCGCGAGTCTGATCACGTCCCATCGGAGAGCACGCAACTTTACGCCCAAAATACATGCCAACGGCCCAAGAAAAAATATTCCATTCTTTTCAGTCAGAAAGAGGCAGGTGGTGACGTAGATCGACCAGGCGAGTGAGGCGGGCGGTAAGAAGTGGAGCACTGCTAAACTTTATTCAAATGAGTAGCGGTGTTCGCCGAGCGGTAACCAATGACATCATTTCAAACTGCGGTCTATTCTTTTCAGTTGGAAGGCGGCAGGTGGCGAGATGAATACCAAAAACAAAATAATCATTCAGAACCATTCAGAATTCTTTAGCCTTTTTTGTAGTTTTTTTTTGGGACATGACAGTAAAGATGGTGACAGGAAGTAAGAGGGAGGGAGAGGTGGGGTGGGGTTGGGAAATAACCGCAGGCTGGACTCAAACCTGGGTCCCCATGGGCAAATGCCCCTTCATGGTCGGGTGCTCTAACCACTGCACCCTCAGAATACTTCAGCCTTTTAAACTTCATGACACACCCACTTAAAGGCGAGAAAAAGTGCTAAAATCCACTTGCATGTATTTTGCCCGTAAAACATCACTCAAGAAGCTGCTGGCGCTACACGTTAGCAGTTCCACTCAATGAATATCATATGCACTCTCGAAAAAAGCCCTGCCACAATCTCACCCTCACACACACACACACACACACACACGCATCCCATCAGCCTTCTGCTCCCACAGAAGCGGCCCACTGCTTCTGACACGGACACACACGAGATACGCATTATGTTAGCCACCGGGAATTCAGCCCCATGGTTTTTTAGTCTATGCACACACTGCATACACTGCTCTTATTCAGGGCAAAACAGGGGGAAGAGAGAGAGATAGAGGGAGAGGGAAGGAGGGAGAGAGAGAAAGAGAGGGAGGGGGAGAAACAGACAAAGTGAGTAAGACAAAGTAAGAGAGAAAGCGAGGGAGAGACATGGAAGGAGGGAGAGAGACAGGGAGAGTAAGAGAGGGAAAGAGAGAGATAGAGAAAGAAAGAGAGAGAAAGGGAGTGAGGGAGGGAGGGATGGAGGAGGGAGAGATGTCTTTGCAAATAGAGAGAGCCTTTTTAGGAAGCAATTGCACATTTTAGACTTAAATTGAGCTAATGTAATGCAATACCCACACTAGGACTCTCAAATGAGCGGCGTATCTGATCGACAGTGGAGAGGAAGGGGGAAGAGGGTCATCAATTCTTATTTAGGGCCTTGCTCCATACGGCCGTTTCATCCGGTGGCCCATTACTGCAATAAATTGACCTGGGTTTGCCATTTGCTTTTTCGCTGGGAGTCACGGCTTCCCCTACATTTCCCAGAGGTTCAATTTTAAACAAAAACGCAACGTTAAAGCGGTGTGTGTGCGCAATAAAGAGAACGTTTTTTTTTTTTTTTTTTGCTTAAAAGAAAAAAAAAGGTACAGCTTCCACAAGCCTCTCTGTGTGTGTGTGTGTGTGTGTGTGTGTGTGTGTGTGTAGGCGACTTCAGTATGACCGAACACCAATACCACGCAGAAAAAGGAGAGGATTTAAAAATAAACAACGGCGAGTGTGTGCGTAAATATCAATAAACACCATTCTTCCGTCTCGGAAGCTTCCTGCTTTATTTGATTAAGCAGGGTGAAAAACAGAGCAAGTCATGCTTGTTGCTTTTCTTCCTCCTTCCTCCCCCCTCCTGCTCTTCTCCCCTCCTCCCTCTCTCTCTCCCTCCCTCCATCCCCTCCCTCCGTTTGCAATCTTCTGCTGGGCCCTAATGGGAATGGGAAGTCGGAGTGGAGCTGCCTGGCTAGCCCCGGCCTCACCTCCCCATCTGGAAGGGAACTTGCCAGCCTTGGGGCTACACGTCCCAACCCTTCCCAGCTGCCGGGGGTTCGGGGCCCTTCTCTCTCTCTCCCTCTCTCTTTTTCTTTCTCTCTTTTTTTGTTTTTGTGGGCTCTCTCCTTCCCTCCCTCCCTCTCTCCCTCTCCCTCTCTCTCTCGTGCAAGTGTATTTTTTATAAATGATTGCCATATCCTCCGCCAGCTGCTGACCCCGCTCCTGTCCCTGACTGAACGGGGGCATGGTTCTCATTTTTTGGGTGGTGTGTGAATGTGTGTGTGTGTGTGTGTGCACACAAGTCTGTGTGTTTGTGTATGCGAGTGTTTCTGTATATCTGTGTGTGTGTGTGAGTGTGTGTATGTGCATGAGTCTGATTGTGTATGCGAGTGTTTCTGTATATCTGTGTGTGTGTGTGTGTGTGTGTGTGTGTGTGTGTGTGTGTGTGTGTGTGTGTGTGTGTGTGTAAGTAGGGGCATAAGGGTGGACAGCCGCAACACAGACACTGACTCTATCCCCAGCTAGCACGCTAAGGCTACTCCTCCCGACAGCTCTGCGTGTGAAGGGCCTTGTGTCACCTCAGTAGAGCGTGTGAGTGCTGTGCATGTTTGTGTGTGTGTGTGTGAGTGTGTGTGCGTGTGTGAGTATGTGTGTGTATGTGTGCGTGTGTATGTGTATGTGTGCGTGCATGTGTGCGTTTGTAAGAGTGTGTGTGTATGTGTATGTCTGTGTGTGTGTGTGTGTGTGTGTGTGTGTATCTGCATGTGTGAGAGTGTGTGTGTTTGTATGCGTGTGTGAGTGTGTGTATGCATGTCGGAGTAGACTTTGGGGATCAGGCTGTGGCCGCTGCCGCCGTGATGTCACTGAGCAGCGAGTGCCTGTTGACACGCAGGGGACGCTGGCTGCTAACGAGACGTCACAGCTGGACCAAACCACGTTTGTGTGATAAAGACCGCGTTTGATTACGGCCTCCATCTTGGGACATTTATTGCTGGTGTTTAAGTCTGAACTGCGCGCACGTGCATGTGAGTGCATGCATATGTGCATGTGTGTGTGTGTGTGTGTGTATATATACATGTGGGTGTGTATGTGTGCCTCTACGTGTGTGTGTGTGTGTGTGTGTGTGTGTCTAAATGAGTGTGTTTTCTTTCATTTGTCCAGCAGTATCTGATGCAGATTTGCGGCCATGAGTCACCAGCACTTTGGCCTGGTCTTGTTTCTGGTGGTGGTTTTGATCAAAGGGCCCTGACGCTCGGAGGAGCAGCCTCCCCCGTTTCAGAGCAGCACGGACTGGCCCATGAGTAAACGGGGGTTTCCATGGTTTCCAAAATAATATTTCACAGTTCAACCGATTTCTTTTTTCTTCTTCAGTGTCAACAACCACACTGTTTGGATGACTCTGCTGAGCTGATAATGTATTGGAAACCAGGCTGAAACAGAGGCATCCAGTACCACCAGCACCGCTAGCTTGTAAGCCCTGAGTGGGGTGTGTTGACCTGGACACAGTGGTGTGTGTGTGTGTGTGTGTGTGTGTGTGTGTGTGTGTGTGTGTGTGTGTGTGTGTGTGTGTCACTGCAGTTTTTCGTTGTGTGTGTGTGTTTAGACATTTGTATGTGTGTGGTACTGTGGCGCCAATATTTGTGTGTGTTCATCTATGTTTCGGTGAGTGTGCATGTTTGCGCATGTGTACATGTATATGGGAGATATTTGTGATTTATTTGTTTTTGTGTGTGTTTGTGTGTGTGTGTGTGTGTGTGTGTGTGTGTGTGTGTGTGTGTGTGTGTGTGTGTGTGTGTGTGTGTGCAGTACTGTTTGTGTGTAATGGACATTTGTATGTGTGAGGTGGTATGGTGTTGTTCTATTTGTATAACTTTATCTGTGTGAGACTGAGTGTATATGCATGTGCATGTGATTTTCTTCTGAGCCCATCCATTTTATGATTTCTGGCTATACCCTGTGTGTGTGTGTGTGTGTGTGTGTGTGTGTGTGTGTGTGTGTGTGTGTGTGTGTGTGTGTGTGTGTGTGTGTGTGTGTGTGTGTGTAAAAGGTGTAATGTAGTGTAATGTTATTTTTTCCCCTATTTGTGTGTGTGTGTGTGTGTGTGTGTGTGTGTGTAGATGTATTCTGTCGCGGGTGTGTGAAAGGGGGGCAGCCCTTAGGGCAGACGACAGAGGGGACAAAGAGAAGAGAAGGGCGACGTGAGGAGAGGGAGTGTGGGAGGGAGCCAGGGCGTCACCCCCCCAAGCTTGTGAAAGTTTTACGAGCCCCGTGGCCTGCCTGCACCTCCTGCAGCAGTTATCACACGCTCCCCTGCCCAAGCACCAGGGGAGCCCCAGCAAACCCTAACCAGGCCCAGGCCCAGGCCCAGGCCCAGGCGCCTGCCCGCGTCCCCCCTCCCCCTCCCCTTCGCCTGGGCGCGGCTCTTAATTAAAAATACATCCGTGCCGCTAACACTCAGGCTGGTGCCAATACGCTGCATGTTTGTGCTGCTGCAGTATTGATGAGGCCGCTGGCACTGCATAATTGATGCAGGATGAGGGAGGGAGGGAGGGAGGTAGGGGAAGGCCTGGAGTGTGTGTGTGTGTGTGTGTGTGTGTGTGTGTGTGTGTGTGTGTGTGTGTGTGTGTGTGTGTGTGTGTGGCTCTCCAGGTGAGGGGTAGGAGTGTGGGGCCAAAGAAACAAACATGGGATGTGTGTCTCAGCGCGGCACTGTGTTGCCCTCAAGACGAGCTCAGGGCTGCCTTGCTATTCTGCCCACACACTCACACACACACACACACACACGGACACACACAGACACACACACACAAACACTCATAATGGCTTAAAACCCATGTGACTTCAGAACCACCAGCCAACTGCAACAAGATTACACTTTTGCGTGTTTGCTTCTTTTCCCCGCAACCCCCCAACCACACACACACACACACACACACACACACACACACACACACATATACACTGCTGCCCTCCACAGAGCCCATATGTGATGGAACCGCGGAGGTAATTGCACGGTAATGCCTCATTATGGCAGCACAGTAATTTCAGGGACCGGACACTTCAAAAGAAGCGGCCCCCCGAAACCCTTCTTCACAGAGCAGGGGCCCTGTGAGAGTTACTGTACTGCGTACGGGCTAGCTGTGTAACCCTTCGCTTTGTTTGCCCCGATATTGTTTTTGGGCCTTTGCCTGCGTCGTCCAAAATATACACACGCACACACACACACACATCATAGAGCACGGCAATCACTGCATGTGTGTGTGTGTGTTTTTTTTCCCCGTTCTTTTGCGTTATAATTGTTGCAGCCGATCACAAAGCACAGAAGTGCATAATGGCTGAAAATTGGCCGTGGTTACAGTTTGTGGGAGGCTGCTGCTAGTTAGAACCTGATATCGGCGGACCGGTTTATCCAAATAAGCAACAGGCCAGCAGGCTGTGGTCTTGGTGTGAACCTGCCTCCACTCAGGGCTTCTGCACCTTCAGACAGGGAAGGCAGGCAGGCAGGGAGGCAGGCAGGCAGACAGGCAGGCAGGCAGGGAGGCAGGGAGGGTGTGGTGGGGGCCTGGGTGGTGGTGGGTGGTTGTGAGCAGAGCCTGACCCCATCCAGATCCGTGGTCCAGTGTGGACAGAGCTTAAAGATGGGCTGATACGGGCCACAGGACACAGAGCACAAGACAATCACATGCTGCTCATTTGTTTTGCTGTTTTGCTTTCTAGCGTCCACTCTTTTTTTTTTTTCTGGTGTTTTTTCTCCCTTCCACTCTTCCAGTACAAGTCCAAGTCCACGAACAAAGTTCACACACTGTGCTATTTACTCAGAGCAGTGAGGCGGCCTGGTTTTTACAGTAAAGCGCTCAGCTCATAAGAGAGATGCTAGTGTGTAGCTCCCTCTGCGGCTCCCACAACACAGAACAATTTAACACGCCATTAAAGTGTATTCAGTGCGGATATGCACAAGTATTGTAGCCAGAACCCCAGTGTGTATTCTAACCAAAGTAACCATGCAAAAAAGCTGGGAAAGAATTCCGCACAGTGCTAGTCACGGACACACTTTCTAGGAGGCAAACAACGCCAGAGCACTGCAGGCAAATGGAACACTGTTGTCATGGCTTCACATGGAATGAGCCCGTAGACAACTACCTCTTAAAATAGGAATAAAAAAAAAAAAAAAAAAACACAGAATGAGCGCATGTATTAATAATGTAAGGTGGATGCTTGTGGTGCTCGTCCTTGTTGTTGTGCACATTACACGCCCGGATACACCTGTAGCCTCAGGCAGCCCCTGACACACACACACACACACACACACACACACACACACACACACACACACACACACACACACACACAGGCCCACATCAGCAACAACACCAACAGGGTACACACACATACACACACACACACACAAACACACACAGGCCCACATCAGAAACGACACCAACAGAGTATGTAAACACACACACACACACACACACACACACACACACACACACACACACACCACGCACACACACACACACACACACACACACACACACACACACACACACACACACACACACACACACACACACAGCAGTGCACAGGTTGAGTGTCAGTGCTCACACAGGCTTTATGTCATGCTAACAACCTCTTTAACGGCCCTCAACCTCGCTGGCAGGGCAAAGCAAGCACCTGGCTAAAACAGAAGCAATTTAAGTGTCACATTTACACAAGACACCAGCTTAATGCGCTGAGCTGTAGTCTAGAGTCAGGCGTAAAAAATGCATAAGATTTACCGGCATCCTTAGGTGAGATTGTCATGTCGGCATAAAGTTAACAAGAAACTAGCATAAAGCCCTAGTCAAGAATGCAACCAAGAAGTATGCACAGAATATACACAGAACTTTCATTTGTTTGTTTGTTTGTTTGTTTTTATTTTGTTTAAATACAAACCAATGACATGGCACTTCATCAGCAACAGGAAAGGCAATGCATAGCAGCTAGTATTACATATACAGTAAGCATAGTCACAGGTTGTGCTGTAGGCCTAACTAATTACACACGACCTATTAAAATGATTCAAAACAGATGACAGTTTTTGTTTTCACAACATTAAAACGTCAGAGGACCAGACGCTTGCTCCTAAACAGCATACCATATGGTCATATGGCGTTGATGACACAGTTGCGAAGGTTGAGAGTGGCATCTCGTTAGTTGCTAAGGTCAAATTCAGGCTTGCTTGCTGAGGGGAGGCGAGTGGTGAGAGTGGAATAGGGTGAGTGAGGGCTTAAAAACATGGAAGGAAGAGGAAGGGGGGGGAAAGAAAAGAAAAGAGAAGAAAAGAAAAGCTTGGCCTCCTTGTTCTACAGTATGCCGCCCATTGTTAAATCAACGCATTTACCCATAAAGGCTCTATCTCTGGCTCGCACCCCTCAGGGCAAGCACTCCCACTGTGTTCCCGTCACACACACATTCGTTCCAACACTCTAAAGTGCACGCACAGACACATGCCCCCACACATGCCCACATACACACACACACACACACATCGCAGACGCACGCCATCACATTTGCCGGCAGAAAGCCAGCAGCTGTGTCCTTTTACATTCTCTGCTTCTAGGGCGGCTAGATGAGGGGCCTCTCTGAAAGCTGTAACCCCCCCACCCCAAGCACCACACAATCCCTCCAACCCCACCCCATCCTCAGTCT
>CM050215.1:16082967-16087967 GCA_027475355.1 Coilia nasus | reverse complement strand
CTGGATAAATCCAAAAAGATTCGAGTCAGTGTGTATATTTATTGTGTTATTATGTTATTGTGTAAGACATTATGAGTGATAATAGGACGATAGGATAAGGCAAAATAAGTTAGCTTAATAAACGAATTGCAGGCTTGCACCTATGTTGGTTTGTGGATAAAACTGAACAAAATCCTAAAAGTTTTTGGTCAGTGTTTGTCTTTCTTGTGAATTTCAGCAATATTATCCTATGTGTCGCAGTGGAAAAGACATGTTTAGGCTGGTAGTTACTAGGCTAAAGTTAGCTTACACCAAACTTGTCACTGCCTATTGTTATGAATGGGCTGCACTGCGTGGTGCGTGTGCAAGTTACAAAAAAATGAGGTGCAGACACGGCAGAAGAGCGCTCGAAAACGCCTGCGCCAGATGTGCACTTTCTCACGCGCATGGCGCGACACGACGAGTGTAAAACTAGCTTAAGAGCCACTGGAATGCAGTTGGAACTACACACACCAGCTGAATGAAAACAAATCCATTATTCCAAAGGGAGGGGAAGTCATTTAGAAGTGTTAAGTGTCCGTGCAGCTGAGCTGATGGTAAAAATCCACTTAGATTTTGGTCTGGCTACATCCGCCAGTGATGTGGCTGGCTGGCTGGCTGGCTGGCTGCGTCATTGCACAGGGACAGGACCCACAAGGCACCGGACACCAGCCTCAGAAGGCAGCCTGATCAATGGCCCTTGGTTGCACATCTGGAGTCACACAACTGTGTGTGTGTGTGTGGGTGTGTGTGTAAAAGGATAAGGACAGTTACTTACACAGAGGTGCCATTCTGGTCTACAGCGGCTGTTCTATCCAAAAACACACACACACACACACACACACACACACACACACACCCACAAACACCATTTTTCGCTGCCCTACTACCCTCTGTGAGCTCACACCCATGAAAGACAACAACAACCAAAAAAACAAAAAAACATAGCAAATGAATCTACTCTGGAGCTGGGGGTTAAGCCCTTAGAACAAAACAGGGTCATCAGAACACAGTTTGCCTCCCCTGCCCCACTCTTTCTCTCTCTATCCCTCTCTATCTCTCCCTCGTTCCCTCTCCTCCTCCTCCTCCTCCTCCACATACACAAAAGAAGAGCCTTCCGCAGACGTCTGTCTCATTTTCTAAACGCAACAGCTGTTTATGGCAGCCAGCTTTCCGCTAATTTGCTGAAATGGATTTCAGGAGCGGCGCCCTCATTTGCATAACGGACACACAAACACGCACGCACATGGAACACACACACAAGCACACACACACACACACACACAGCCACAATACACACAAGCACACACACGTACAAACAAAGGAGTCTGTCTGGACTGTTTGGACTGGTTCTTGTGTCAGTGGTGCTGCTCCAAATGAAAGTGAAAAGTGCTACTTGTAGTTTTCCACTCCCTCGGCTCTAATGGGATTCTAACCTGCAGCCATGGTGCGAAGCCGGGGGTGGGGGGAACGACTGGGACTTTGGCGATCCCACAGATCAGAAGTGACAGACTGTATTACTGGGCATTAATGCCCGGCCCTGTGCTCATGTTTATGGAAACATGGCGCAACTACACCAGTCCCATTATTGTCAATATGTTCATCTACCAACCCCCGCTCATTCAGAAGAAGGCGGAAAAAAAAAAGACGGGCTTACTAGGGTAAGCTTAGTGTACATGATCACGTCTGGAGACTGAATTCCCTGCTCCAGTATGTTTGCCAGGCAAGCAGGGCATTACAATACAAGTTGTGTTTTCTTGGGGGAATCGTGCCTGCAGAGGGATTTGTCAAACGCTGGTGGTGGCAGACAGAAGAAATTATGGGAATTAGTCAATAGTTAGTCACTTCCACTGTGACGAAAAAAACAGCCTGGTTACAGTATGAGAGCGTGTGTCTGTATGTATGTGTGTATGTGTGTGTGTGTGTGTGTGTGTGTATTAACGTCACTAAGCTTGACCTGTCTAATTAAGCTGGAGCCACGGAGGATATACATAGGATCTGTATATATGTTTGTGTGTGTGTGTGTGTGTGTGTGTGTGTGTGTGTGTGTGTGTGTGTGTGTGTGTGTGTGTGTGTGTGTGTGTGTGTGTAAAACCCATTCACCACACAAAGATGCCTCCAGGTTTCCCACAAATCTTCCCTCAGCCAGCTTTGGTACTTCCCCTGACAAACAACTCTCTTATTCACTACAGAATATGCACTTTCACATCATCAAACTGTAACTACCACATGTCATAAGCAATCATTGCTCAAACAAAAGAAAGGATTCCTTACATGTACATGATGCAGACTGAGCTTTAAAAATGGGGCGGGGGTAAGGACAATAGTAAGTATAGGATAAGCAGAGGGACTAGTCTGGAGGTTTAGGATGAGAGACTGGGCTATATTAGTACTACGATATCCCTTCGCCTGCTTCCTCAGTCAGTCCCCTCTGCCCTACAGTGCCTGAGCTTTGGTCCCTGTGGGCCCTGCTGCCCTTTGATACAGAGGAGGGAGAAATCCAGCCCGAGGAGGATGGAGGGTGGAGGGTGGAGTGTGGGGATTGGGTGGGTTATTGAAACACGGCCCTGCTCTGCTGGAGAAGAAGGGGGGTGGGGGTGGGTGGGGGGGTGCCGTGTTCCCCCAGACAAGAGCAGGAGAGACACAAGCAGCAACGCTGATTAGAGAGACAAGCTCCAGACTTCTGTTTTAATGAGCTGCAAGCCCATGTGTCATGGCGCGCCCTGCCAAAATGTAAGACTAAACCGACCCAAAAGCTGGGCCAGTAAGGCTCGCTCTGTTTTTCCTGTCTTTCTCCTCTCCGAACCGTTCTCTCTCTCTCTCTCTCTCTCTCTGTCCCACACTGGTTCCATGTCTGCCTATTTCCACCCAGCTTGGGCTTGAAGGTGAGGATCTGAGATGCACAGTAAAGCTTCCCATCTGAAGTGGAGGGGCCAATTTCAGTGGAGGCACCTTGTGTTCATGCAGGCACGAGTTGACCCTTACTAAGAAATGCTTCCTGGTCTTGCACTCAAATTCTCTCTCTCTCTCCCTCTCCCTCTCTCCCTCTCTCTCTCTCTCTCTCTCTCTCTCTCTCTCTCTCCCTCTCCCTCTCCCTCGCTCTCTCTCTCTCTCTCTGTCTCTCTCTCTCTCTCTCTCTCTCTCTCTCTCTCTCTCTCTCTCTCTGTCTCTCTCTCTCTCTCTCTCTCTCTCTCTCTCTCTCTCTCTCTCTCTCTCTCTCTCTCTCTCTCTCTCTCTCTCTCTCTCTCTCTCTCTCTCTCTCTCTCTCTCTCTCTCCCTATCCCTCGCTCTCTCTCTCTCTCTAGGTGTGGAGAGCTCTGGCCTCTGGTCCACTCATCCCCTGGCCAATGTGTCTTTTTCTCCTGCTCATCTGATGCAGGCAAATCCTGCTGTTGGCCTTACATTAAACATGAGTCTCTCCTCCTTTCCCTTCCCTTCCTTCCCTTCCCTTCCCTGCTCTCCTCTCCTCTCCTCTCCTCCGCCGTGTTTAGCCATGTGCCAGTCCGTTAGACGTCCGCAGAGAGGAAAACACAAATAAGGACCTCGCTGCATTTTTAATAAGGCGCTGCAGCAGGCAGGGAGAGAAAAAAAAAAAAAAAAACTAGGAAAGACAGCACATAGAAAAAAAAACAAACAAAAAAAAACCAAACAAACAGAGAGAAAAACCCATGGTAAGGATTTCATCAGGATGCCATGTGATATTGATGCAATTATCGCTCCTCTTATCTGTGTTGCGAGGGAGGGCATGTGTTTGGGCTACTCCACACAGAAGCACGCAGCTTGTACCTGTGCGTGGTGGGGCTACACTAAACCCAGGAGCTCGCTAGCAGGCTTTAGCTCAGCCTGTAGATTCAGGGGAGGCAAATAAATAAATAAATAAATAAACGCAGGGCTCAGTGGTCCACAGATTAGCGTCAGCCTTGCAGCTCAGCGCATCGTAATAAAACTGCACCTGTCAGTTCACATGCCAATAAACACAACCGGCCCGATTCCGCCATCACGGCTGCTTGGCGCGTCGAGCGCTGGAGGGTCAAGTTTGGCTCGGCACAGCTGGTGTGATGTTTGGAAGCTCCCACTTCAAATAGTATTTATTTTACAACCGAAAGTCCTCATCTGTCTATGAGAGTGTGTATACACTGTAATTAATATGATTCATAATGTGACCGGCTTTCCCTCAGGGCGGGGGCTCTGTAATCTCCTGCTCTTGTAAGTTTAAAGCTTTTTTTTTGGTTTTTTTTTTTTTTGGTAGGGGAGGGTCGCCGGAGGCTTTCTGCAGAATTAATAACAAATCAAACAGCTCACTGTCTCGGCTCAGGGAACGAGGCATCTGTCACTACATTAAAATGATATTAGCCGTGATAAAAAAAAATAAAAATAAAACCTTTACAACATGGACGCCGCCTGTGAATGAAAGCCTGATGAGAATCTGCTCTACCCTACTTTTTAAGCTCCGTTATATATCTTCCTGTTTCTGCCACCCTCCCAGTTCTGGGTTTGGAAATGGACATTTTGAGATTTTAACCCGAGACCTCTTCTTGGTCCTGAGTGTGCCGGGAGCCAAGACTATGTGGAAGCTGTTAGCCAAAATCAGGTTAAGCCTTTCCGCGCTTGAAAGCCACTTCCCCCGCCACTGTACACAGAAAGAGAGAGAATGAGAGAATGAGAGAGAGAGAGAGAGAGAGAGAGAGAGAGAGAGAGAGAGAGAGAGAGAGAGAGAGAGAGAGCGCAAAGAGAGAGAGACAGAGAGACAGAGAGAGAGAGAGAAGGCTTGCAGGAAGATTGGACGGACAGATAAGAAGGACCCTTGCTCTCACCGAATCTGCTCTGGCCTTCGGGAAAAGGGTTTGTCATCTTCTTCACATCCGTCTTTACCACCACAGAAACAAAAAAAAGCATGACTCACCACACAGAGCGCCCAAGTGCTTTTAAATGGACAATTTTTGTTTGAGGAATTTACGGCTATAATACCTTTAAGTGCACAG
>CM050215.1:16070467-16075467 GCA_027475355.1 Coilia nasus | reverse complement strand
TTGCCATCTAGACATTTGACATGATCTAAGGGGTGCAGAAGAAAAAAGGGCGTTATTTTCTCAAGTGTGTGTGAGTGTTTGCTTGTATGTGTGTGTTTGTGTGTGTGTGTGTGTGTGTGTCTGTGTGTGCACCTAACTGTGTCTGCAAGCGAAGCAAGGAACGTGCTGATGATTACAGCCAGAACATCAGTTTGTGTGTGTGTGTGTGTGTGTGTGTGTATGTGTGTGTGTGTGTGTGTTCATGTGTGTGTGTGTGAGCTGGGATGAGCATGTGTCTGGCGTGCTGGGAGCACATGGTCAAGTGGTCAACAAATGAAAACGGAAAATTGCTGCCACTTGTTCTGGCTATTGAAGTATGTGAGTATGGGTGAGGTGGCCAGGTCATGATAGATGGGGCCCTTTTTTTCCATTATTGATATTCTCCAATATTGTCCAAAAGGCCCCAGCTATACACTATACCACTATTTTATGCTCTCTCTCTCTCACACACACAAACACACACACACACATACACACACACACACACACACACACACAAACACACACACACACACACACACACAGTAAACAGAAAAATCTATGTTCTCCCATTTCATGATGAAAATGGTTCTTTTTGCCCTGATGTTTGCTTTAAATATGTTTGGTTGTTTATAGCAATATCCAATTTTCTAAATCACAGATTTTTAAACATTTATCTGGGTACCCAGTATACGCGAATATTTAATTCAGCCACTAAATGATCCCTTGTGGGGAAGTTAGCTGTAACACTATTAAAATGTGCCTCCACACAGAAGTTCACTGAAATTAATTTGATTCCGTTTTTACAACCAAAAACAAAACCATTTTACTGAAAGTGAATCAGTGTAAGTAAATATCTATAACATATATGTACTATGTAAATTAAAGCATGACATGATAATGCCTTACCACTGGGATAATAGAATGCAGGCTACACACACACACAGGTTGCAGCAGATGGGGAAACCACTGATGACAGCCGATAACACTTTATGACAAATAGCCTCATTCTGGTAATCAGGTCATTCGTCAGTCCTAACATGTGTCTTCTGGGACGAGCTGTGTGAGATCGGGCAGTATTGCTTACCGTTCTGTGGAAAATTATCTGCGGAGGGCAACAGTTGGTAAAAACAGACCGGGTGACGTCATTTGCTCTTTGTTGACAGGTGTTATAGCCTGTGTCCAGACTGTAGCCTTTCGTGTGCAAACACTGGCTAACTCTGGAGGACCATTAGTCATAAGCTCTATCCGTCATACCACAACTGCTTTGCCATCCGCTTTGCCGTATCCTCAGCACTGTTTCTCTGCTACGTGTCAGGTCTGTAATAGGGCCTTTAGTAGCATGTCATCGGGCTATGGCAGGGTTGCGCTGATGGATCAAAAACATATTCATTGTGAAAATGTTTTTAAAAAAAACGAGAGAAATTTTCATCTCTGGAGTTGAAAGGAAACAACGGATGGTGCGGGGCGGATGGAAGTCCCGCTGACAACAATTGAATGCTTGACAGGGGAGTTATTACTTTGAGCACTTCCAGTGAAATTTGTGTAAGTGCGTACTGCGCAGAGAGGGAAGAAGAAGAGACGGAAAAGAACGACAAAAAAAATGAAAGAAAGAAACAAACATGCGCCAAGCGTGATACTTGGCAATGACAGTTTAATGAAAAACTCCTCGTGCTTTGTAAACGGAGAAGTAATAGTGTGTGCAGCGCAAAAAACGCGGCCATTTAACCCCCCATACGCTTAATCACGTCCATTTTCCAGCTCATTTCCATACGCCTTCAGCCAATGCCACTCCCGCGTCACTGTAAACACGCAGCCGATCTCCCACGCTAAATTGCTCTCTCTATCTCCTACTAAAAAAAGAAAGATAGAGAGAGAAAAAGAGAGAAAGTTACATTAAGATGGTTCTTATTCAAAGACCCTCATTTCTATGTACGATAGCTTATTCTTGGTATATATTACTTACATTTGCATTTATTATTGTTGAACTGTTTTACAGATATGCAGAGAGAGAGAGAGAGAGAAAGAGAGAGAGAGAGAGAGAGAGAGAGAGAAAGAAAGTTTTATCAAGATGGTTCTTATTCAAAGAGCCTAATTTCTACATATAATAGTTAATTCTTGGTATATATTAGTTAAATTTCTATTTATTATTGTTGAATGTTTTACAAATATGCAAAAAAAATGCTTTACCAGCCACAAATAACGACAACATTATTATGAGGATGAAATATGAAATTGTTATTATTTCTAAATTTCAAATTTCTAAGATTGACAGACAGAACTGTCATGGTGAGATGTTTTTCTCATTAAAAATGTGCAATGAGTTGATGTGTGATGCTTTTGGTAATGAATCAAGCATCTCCCCTCTCTCTCGCTCCCATTAACACAAATGTCAAATGTGCGTTATGTCTCTGTCAGGTTCTCCCCCAACATCACTCTCCAGTCCAGGGTGACTTTGCCACTGTAGTGTTTCACAGCATGCTGAAGGGATGGTGATGTGAGCTGCCTCAGCCTAGATGAGCGTGTGTGTGTGTGTGTGTGTGTGTGTGTGTGTGTGTGTGTGTGTGTGTGTGTGTGTGTGTGTGTGTTTGAGTATGTGTGTGTCTGTGTGTGTGTGAGCATATGTATATGTGTTTGTGTGCATGAGGGGAGGAACGTGCGTGTGTGTGCATGTGTGTTTGTATGTGCGTGTGTGTGAGCGCATGTATATGTGTGTGTGAGGGGAAGAACATGTGTGTGTGTGTGTGTGTGAGAGAGAGATGTGGTGTGTCTGTAAATCAAGTGTGCCATGTGAGAGGCGGGTTGGGGGTTGTCTGTTCGGACGGGAGGCCTGTGGAGTGACAGGCCGTACCGTCAGCACTTCACAGCAGTGGTGGAAGGTGCCCCTCTGCACGGGGCAAGAGGACCCCCCCTCACATACCCCTCTTACATACCCCCCTCCCTCCCCTACTCACCCCACCTCGCACCCCCACCCCACCACATCGGACTACATGGACCTTTTGGTCTGTCTGAACATAATTTTGACAACATAGGGTACGTCACATACACACACAGGCATACACACACACACACACACACATACATACATTATAGGGGCAGTGGTGGCCTAGCGGCTAAGGTATCGGACCTGTGACCACAGGATTGCAGGTTTGAATCCCATGTCGCCAGTAGTGCCACTGAGGTACCCTGAGCATGGTACCGTCCCCACACACTGCTCCCCAGATGCCGTTGTCATGGCTGCCCCCTGCTCACGTGTGTGATGGGTTAAATGCAGAGGTGAATTTCATTGTGTGCACTGTGTGCTGTGCTGTGCCGTGTGATCACAATGACAAAAGTGGGACTTTCACTTTCATTATTTACAGATAAAATTTGTTATATGACAAGGCACATACAAATAGAGGTAGAGACATGCATAGGAAAATGTGTGAAATGTACATTTACACAAACACAGACACACACACACACTTTTTAGAGTTCACCAACATGCACCCACCAAAACTTCACAGCAAATAAAGTTACACAGAGCTTTTCATGCACACAAACTCTCTCTCTCTCTGAGGACAGGAGTCTGATGCAACACCCATCAATACTGCGGCACAAAACATAAATTAGCAGTAGCTAAAGGCATTGAGCAATTCTGAAATGTTGACTCATTTACTATTATGTCACCAATGTAAATGCATAGTGCACTACAAAGTGTATGAGTTAATATTTCTGATTTGCTCAATACATTCTGCTACTGCTACTGCTAATGCATTAGTATGCATTCTGATACTGCTATTTACTATGAAGTAAATCAGCGGATGTACTGTAACTGATGCACTTCCTACTGACGACAACGAAATATTTTCAACGGAGCCTTTGTTGTTGATACTTGCCCTCGAGCATATTTCAGCTCATTTATTTTCTTCAGAGTTGTGCTGAAGACCGGCTAATGCAGCTGCATTTTAGCGTCATCACCATCATGCCTCTGGTTGATGTATAGCCAACCCTTTCTGCAACAACCAAAACATTCAGAGAGCGAAGACCTCAGCTAAGGCATGTCTCCCTATCTTCCAACAAATATCCAAACAAAACCAAACAAAAAATCCCAAAAAAAAAATCCTGGATCCAGATAGTCATCCAGATCTATTCTACACCAAAATCTACTCATTCATTCATATTAAAATTAACAAATTTGGAGCAACACAGATGTAAGCATGACTTAATCTTGAATTAAGGTGCAGAGCAGAAAAGGGGACTAACATTTCGATGCTACTGCATCTTCATCAGAGTCCTCAAGTACTCTGATGAAGATGCTGTAGCATCGAAACGTTAGTCTCCTTTTCTGTTGTGCACCTTAATTCAAGATTAAGTCATGCTTACATCTGTGTTGCTCCAAATTTGTTAATTTTAATATGAATGAATGAGTAGATTTTGGTGTAGAATAGATCTGGATGACTATCTGGATCCAGGATTTTTTGTTTGGGATTTTTTGTTTGGTTTTTTAAGTTACTAATTTGTTCCTTTTATCATCAAGACTGTGCCTTGTCACTGATGCACCAGATGTACACAGAAGCGCATTGGATCTATTCCTTTTTAAAATGTACTCATTCCTTCCTTTGCCCAACAACAACAACAATCATTGTGTCAGCCCTGCTCTCTGTCCTCTGCATAAGTGCTTTCTGTAAATACAAACGAATTAAAAATTAATAACGTGGCAGTATGAGAAACTATTGATCTCCCAGTAAGGAGCCGGCCCTTGTCCCGTAGCTGATTGTCACAGTTAGTGTGAATTATGTGGAACACGTGTCGAATTTACAAGATAAAGACTTTTCAGCCAGATCGCTCGGCACGCCAGTTAATATGTTCCAATGGCACATTTGATAGACAGGGCAAAAAAGAGCCGGCATTTGTGTGTGTGTGTGTGTGTGTGTGTGTGTGTTTTGGTAAATACTTGCGTGAAAGATGCACTTGTGTGAAAGACTGTGTGTGTGTGTGTG
>CM050215.1:16047967-16060467 GCA_027475355.1 Coilia nasus | reverse complement strand
CTGAAACATTATCGCAGCGGAGGCCCTTCGCCGAAATCTGTCGTCCCTGCCCTCCAGAGTGTCTTTCTGTGGAGGCAGAGCCTCGCGTAGCCTCCCCGGTGCAGAGTAGTTTGCAAGCTGTCAGAGCTGCAGAGGCACTGGAGCCCGACCACCAACACCCCCCTCTCCCAACAACCCCACCTCATCCCACCCCAAACCCCCCTTTAAACCCAAGCACCCCCCCCCACACACACACACACACACACACACACACACACCTCCCTCCCCGGCCCGCACAGTATTTTGCATGTGCGCGTGGAATGCTGCGAATAGCAAATTGACTGAGCAAATAGCCATATTACTACACAGTGGGGGGAGCCCAGCCCGCATCGGGCAAACAAAGGAATACAGCGAAGATGGCTTTCATGTGGCGAGGAGGGCTTTATGGGCACAGGAAGAGACAGGGAGAAAGGAGAGAATGATGAAAAAAAAGAGAAAGAGAAAGATGAAAAGATGAGAGAGATCTGGGAGGAAGAGTGTGCACTTACAAGAGAGAGAAGGATGATGGAGAAGAATAAAAAAAAGCACAGAGTAGTGAAGAACACACTCTAGTGTGGTTAAGTGGATGTCTATAGTAGAGAACTGTGGCGGGAGATTGAAAGAGCTGTCATGTGAGGTCAGCAATGTTTTCATAACATTAAGTGAAAAGGACATGGCGGTGGTGTTTATGGTGGTGGGGATTGTGAAGTGCCAATAGAGAATGAATACTCTGCTTTCATGTTGGTCTGGTAGAGAATAAAAACAGCACTAAGGACCTTTAAAATAGTCAAACAGAGACATTTATGTTGGCAAAGAAGTGTTCACACTGTAAGAAGCTCAGTGCTTTGAGAGGGCTTGATATACACCTGAAGTGTTCCCAGAGATGCAATCAGCCTGCACACTTACAGTACAGCAGGAAGTGCACATTCGCAACAACAAAGATGTCTGTCTCGGTTGCTTGAGGATGCGCAAGTATTTTCGGTCTAGAGAGCACTTAGAGCGGTGAAGTTGGGTGTCATTCTGTGTCACAGGTCATGGGTTCAACCTCCTCCATCCCCATCCTAACTCCCTAACGCCCCTGGGAGATGCCTGCCTTAGCCTGGTAAACCCGCCCCTCGTACTTCATTTTATTTTGTACAGAGGATCTGGACTGGACCGATCCAATCAGCGAACAGAGGGTGTGTTCGTTAGCCGTGACGTTGACCTTGTGTGCTACATTTGAATTGTAGTGCGTAGGTAGGCTAATTGCATACGTGACGACCAGCTGTTAGCGATTGGGTAAAGGCAGAGGCACTTTTTTTTAAACTTCAGCAGAGTCCACACCTCCAACAAATCGTTTCTGATGGTGTCTGTTCCAGGCCCTCTGTACAAAATGAAATTAAGTACGAGGGGCTGGTTTACCAGGCTAAGGCAGGCAGGCAGCAAGATCGAAAGGGTCGTGACGTCAGTGGCACTGAAAGCCATTTGCCATTTGCCCTGAGAGGCTGGGATGGGCTCTGGGTTGGGTTGGGCTGGTTGGGGAGTGGGTGGGGTGGTTGCGTTGCATGCGGGGTGGGGTGGGGTGGGGTGGAGGGGCAGAAGTCACTGTTGATTATAATATAATTCTGCCCGCCACAGTTTTATAAAGCCGACCGGCCGCTGCACGGTGCTGTGCGTCTGCCCCCCCCCCCCCCCCCCCCCCCCCCCCACACACACACACACACACACACAGACACATACCCTGACTAGCTCACCGGAGGGGGCCAACCAGGGCCACACCGTGTGTGTGTGTGTATGAGAAACTCCTCAATTTCACACATGCTTACTCTTGAGTGAGTTTGGCATAAAGGGATTAGGAGGGGAAGGAAGTGCGAGGGAAATGGGATGTTAGACACCCCGTTTAATGGAGTGACAGGGCCACGACCAGTGTCCCCTCTCCCTTCCTCCCTCTCTTTCTCTCTCCCTCCCTCCCTTCCCTTCTGTCTCACCCTCCTTCTCCCTTTCTCTCTCTCTCTTCCTCCCTCCCTCCAATGTGTGTCTCCCTTCCTCTCCACTTCTCTCTACCTCAGCCTCTTTCTTTCTTCTATCTCTCTTTCTCACTTTGTCTTTCTTTCTTACACACAGAAACAGATACTCTCATTCTGTCTTACTATTTGTTCTCTTTCACTCCTTTCTAGCTTTCTTTCTCTCTCTCTCTCACATATCCTCTTCCTCTCCATCTCTCTCACATACATGTCAGTCTTCCTCTCTGCCTGTCCCACTTTCTTTCCCTCTCTTTAACTTTTTCTCACAAATATTCTCACTTTATCTTCTTCTTTCCTCTCTCTCTCTCTCTCTCTCTCTCTCTCTCTCTCTCTCTCTCTCTCTCTCTCTCTCTCTTTCTCTCATTCGTCATGTCCAGTGCTTTTCCCATGCCACCGCTCTCCCATGCTCTAGTCCACGGCTGCCTGCTCTCCGGGACCTGCTGGGTGGGGGGCGGGGCCACAGAGGAGGGCACGGGAAAGTGGTCTTGGAGGCCTCATGAAACCATAGATTAGAGGCAGAGCACCTACCTTTGGCACCCTTGTCTTTTCAATATGTCTATCTATAAGCACCTCTGCACACACACACACACACACACACACACACACACACATACACACACACACACACCTGCACACACATGCATGCACGCACACACACAGACAGACACACACAAATGCATGCATACACACACACACACACACACACACACACACCACTACACACAGACACACACACACACACACCACTACACAAACACACATGCACACACACATACTACCACTACCCTTTCCCCATTGTTTGACTTGTAGATTGAATTTTTTACCCCTCTTGCCGCCTCTTCCTATCACCGCTTTGTTTTGGTTTGGCTTTAGCGGTTCCTGGGAGCTTATCTCTCTCACGGCTGCTCCCGGTGGGGGCCGGAATGGTGTGTGTGTGTGTTTGTGTGTCTGTGTGTGTGTCTGTGTCTATGTACCTGTGTCTTTGGCATGGGTGTGTGTGTGTGTGTGTGTGTGGTGGGGGGTTGTTGGTTTCCAGTTCAGCGGCTATAACCTCATCCCACCGCTAGCAACAAGCGCAACACCCCCCGCCCCATCTTAGATAAACAAACAAGCAAATGTGAGTGAGGACTGGAGGGCTGGGTGAAGAGGCGCTCAGGCAGATAGCGTGTCAGCAGGAGAGAGTGGGAACGAGAGCGATGGAGGAGAAGAGTGAGAAACAGAGATAGAGAGAATGGGAAAGACACATAGAGGGAGGAGGGAAAGATAGACAGAGGAGGAGGAAGAGAGAGAGAAAAAAACACAGATAGAGAGAGAGTGCATAGTACCAGCACTACTTTACCCTACTCTCCCTTGCTTTACTTTACCTGCTTTAGGTACCATTTGTTTTCCATTACAGTTGGTACCTCCTCGGTGTAAATGAGGTGGGTAGTGTGAGCGGTGTTGAAACTCCATAAGCTGGTACTATACCAAATTACATTTAGCAGTCTTGTATAAAAAAGTGTACATGTATGACTTAAATATGCCTATGTGCACAACATGAAATGCTTACCCATCACATAACACATTACAATAACACTAGGTGTAGGTCTTCATGTATAGGCTATACAATACATGCGCTGTTGTAAGCCCTTTGTATGACCTCACCTCCAGCATTATTGCAAATCTTATCAAAGAGATCTGAACATGCAATATAGCACTTGCATACATTCATTTGGGTGGGAGTTGGAGTTGTTTATACTGCAGGGTGTAATGATCCAACACAACGACATGTAATTCACCTCTGAATAAGAAGGTAAAATGCAGTTCCAGTCTATTTGGGAGTGTCACCTTGCATCAGGATGTTAGCTAAACCTTTACTTCTAATGAGCAATAAACCAGACAAAGGTAAGCTATATAACTGTTCAATGTTGCGTACGATGTCAGTGGTTCATTCTTTCGGCTATGGAACTAATTGTATTATATTATATTATATTTTATTATATTATATTATATTATATTATATTATATTATATTATATTATATTATATTATATTATATTATATTATATTATATTATATTTTATTATATTATATTATATTAGTGAGCTAGCTATGCCGGGGCTATATATATTATATTATATTATATTATATAATATTAGTGAGCTAGCTATGCTGTGGCTAATATGTGCTAACAAGCTAGCACCTAACAACACATATTAAAGTTGTGTCTAAAATGCCTATTACAGTAAAAATTATGCCAGGAAAGCTATGATCTGATTTTCAAACACATAGACAAATGGAAAGAGAGAACGGGAGGGTAGGAAATAGGGAGAGACATAGATAGACAGACAGAAATAAACAGACACATAGATAGAGAGAGAGCGAGACAGACAGAAAGAGGTAGAACGAAAGAGAGAGAGAGAGAGAGAGGGTGGGAAGGAAGGAAAGAGAAGGAGAATCAGGTGATGAATGTGTTGATGGTTGATAGTGGTGTGCATGGGTGGTCAGGCAGGAACAGCGTGTGGTGTTGGATTGGGGAGAGGAGGGCTGTCTCAGCAGGGCTGGGGTGTCGGGGTGTCAGGGTGTCAGGATGTCGGGGAGTTGGGTGTGGGCCGTGGCTTGGGAAAGGTTCTGGATGAAGGCTTCTGGGCAGGGCAGAGTAGGTCAGGGCAGGAACGGGGGCGTCGTGTGAAAGTGTGCAGGGGGCTCAGTGGGTGGCGTTGGTGATGATAGTGGTGTCTGTGTGTGTGTGTGTGTGTGTGTTGCTGACAGGAAGCGCTGGGGCGTCCATGCCTAGCCTCCCCAGGTCACCTCATCGCAGCCTCTCTGCCCCTCTCTCCTCCCTTTCACTCTTCCTCTCCTCTCCTCTCCTCTCCTGTCCTCTCGCCCCTCTATCACTCCCCCTTTCCTCCCCCTCCACGTCTCTTTTATCCACCTGTTCTCTCACTCCCACCTTCCCCTCTTCTCTCTTCCGCCAGCTCCTATTGGACCTGCTGTAGGATGTGTGTATGTGTGTGAGAGTATGTATGTGTGTGTGTGTGTGTAAGTGTATATGTGTGTATGTATGTGTGTGTAAGTATGTATATGTGTATGCGCGTGTGTATGTGTGCTTGTGTGTGTGTGTGTGTGTGTGTGTGTGTGTGAGTGAGTGTATGTGTGCTTGTGTACGTGTGTGTGTGTGTGGTGTGTGTGTGTATGTATGTGTGTGTTTGTGGTGTGTGTGTAAGTGTATATGTGTGTGTATGTTTGTAAGTGTATATGTCTGTGTGTATGTGTGTGTGTGTGTGTGTGTGTGTGTTGTGTGTATGTGTGTGTGTGTGGGGGGGGGGTTAATAATAGCTCCTGGTTTTTGACGGATGGGCCCTCTCAGGCTGCTGGAGATTGGGCCAGCTGTGGCCGCACCCGTGAGCTGCTTCCATCGGCCCCGCGACCCGCCACCCTCTCACACCGTGACCTGCTCTCACGCCCTCCCTCAGACGCACACACACACACACACACACGCACACGCACACACACTCTCTCTCACAAACACACACACACATAGACACAGACTGCATTTCATTTCGCTGTCCCGTAAACAGTGCTTTTACAGGTCTGTTGTCATTCCTCTTGTTTGATAGACAGCACACTGTCCCCGTCTTTGTTTGCTGCGATGTCCAGATTTGTCTTCGTGTGACTGTGTGAGAGGCTTAAGAGGATATTGTGCTTTTTGGTGTGCGTGTGTGTATTGCGTGCCTTTGTGACATTGTGTGCATCTCTAGATTGGATGTGTGTGGATGCAGTGTGTTTGTTTCTGTGTATATTGATGTGTCAGTGTTTGTCTCCTATGGCTCTTCTGATGCCTATACATGCATAGTAGACAAGGGCTTCCCAATGTGAATGTGTGCTCTTTCCGTATAAACACTTGTATTGCAACACACAATACTGTATGTGTGTGTGAGAGTGAGTGTGTGTTCTTGGGTGTTTTGGTATGTGTGTGTGTGTGTGTGTGTGTGTGTGTGTGTGTGTGTGTGTGTGTGTGTGTGTGTGTGTGTGTGTGTGTGTGTGTGTGTGTGTGTGTGTGTGTGTGTGTGTGTGTGTATGAGCATGGATCTAGAGATGGATTTCACCTCCACGTGCCATTGAGAACCACCAAGCAGCCAAACCCCTCTATGGAAGAGACCCACCTTTAGCAGGGTACTTACCTATGGAGGAGACCAACTTATGGAAGCGTACTCACCTGTGGAATAGACCCATTTACAGAAGGGCACTCAGCTATGGAAGGGTAGTTACCTATGGAAGAGACCCTACAGAAGTGTACTAACCTATGGAATAGACCCATCTACAGAAGGGCACTCACCTATGGAAGACACCCATCTACAGAACGGCACTTACCTATGGAAGACACCCATCTACAGAAGGACACTCACCTATGGAAGAGACCCACCTTTGGAAGAGACCCATCTACAAAAGTGTACTAACCTATGGAAGAGACCCATCTACAGCAGGGTACTTACCTATTGAAGAGACCCACCTATTGAAGAGACCCATCTACAGAAGGTTACTCACCTACGGAAGAGACCCACCCATGGGACAGACCATCTACAGAAGGTTACTCACCCTCGGAAGAGACCCACCTACGGAAGAGACCCACCTATGGAACAGACTGTCTACAGAAGGGTACTTACATATGGAAGGACACTCAACTAGGGAAGCAACCCCACCACTGCAGGGCCCCACTATGGAAGGGTACTCACCTGCACCATCCCCATGGTGTTTTTTACCCATTTCTATTCTCAGCTTATCACATCTTTGTCCCCTTAGCAGGCGGGTCATCTCCACACTGGAATAATGTCATCACGAGTCCCATCATTCGTCCAAACCGGGAAACTTGGACTGCGATGGCCCAGAATGGATTCAATTAACAAACAATCATCTATATTTAATTAAATGTCTTAATAATTGTCATTGAACACTGGTTAACTTTTAATAACTACTGTCCTTAGAAAGATAATTTGCTTGTTAAGTAATTATCGTTCGCTATTAAACCCCATTGTACGGGACCTTGCTGCTGCACTTTAAAACAAATCAGGCTACATTTTAAGCAAGTATCTCGCCTCTTTAGGTAATTAATTCTGCCTCTAATCAGATAATTGGTCATTTAATAACGGTGAGAAAGAAATCTGTTAACTTCTTACACGCCAGTTAATGGTGGAGGCTCCTTTAAAAGTTTACTGCTAGTACAGGGAGGAGTTCTCTCGCTCCACCCAGACAACATTAGAAGAGAACGTGGGGGGAAGTTCGGCAGTTGAGGGGCCTCACCACAGGGGTCTGTTTATAACGCTCCGATTCGCTGATAAGATCGAGATGATAAGATAGGGCCGAACTCCTTTAAAGTGATTTTTCATGCGTTTTACGTGCCGTATTCAATTTAGATGGTGAGATATGCACAGAATAAATTACATTTTCTTCTCTGACACATTCTCTCGCGCTGGCAAAAAAAAAAAAATACATTTATATATTGTTAGAAATGAAACATTATCACTCACATATGTAAGCACAAATTTTAGTTTTATATATGCTGTGTGCTGCAATGGCAAGATGCATTAATGATTAAACGTTGCCATGGTGTGGTGAAATATGTCTCTGAGAAACTTCCCAATAATTATATTGATCAGGTCATCTAGTTTCTCTGTCAGCTGGAGAGACAGAAAGAGAGAGAGAGAGAGAGAGAAGACAAAGAAAGAGAGATAGAGAGCAGGGGAGAGAGAGGGATGGAAAGGGGGGGGTGGCTTCCCTGGGGCCCAGTCCATCTCTGGGCCCCACCTGGGAGGGGACAGCCCAGCTGTAATGTAGTCATCATGCAATGCCATCTAAAGAGGGGCTAATAACCATAGCTTATAGTTTCTGAAGGTCAGCCTCCTTTGAGGCCATTGTGTTCCTGCAAAAGAGTAGAGCAGTTTTTCTTCTTGTCCTGTTTGTGTGTGCGTGTGTGTGTGTGTTTGTGTGTGCGCGTGTGTGTGTGTGTGTGTGTGTGTGTGTGTGTGTGTGTGTGTGTGTGTGTGTGTGTGTGTGTGTGTGTGTGTGTGTGAGAAAGAGAGTGATTGTGAGTATGTATGTCTCTGCTTGTGCTGCATTTGTTATGTTTGTCTTTAGCATTGTGTGTACTTGCACACGTGTGTCAGTGTGTCAGGGCATGCATTTGCTTGCACATCAGTGTGTTTTTGTGTATGTATGCAAGTGTGCACATGTGTGTGTGTTTTTGTATGTGTATGTACTGTATGCAGGTGTGTGTGTGTGTATGCAGGTTTGTGTGCAAGCTTGTGTGTGTGTGTGCGTGTGTGTGTATGCAGGGGTGTGTGTGTATGCAGGTGTGTGTGCAAGTGTGCATGTGTATGTGTGTGTGCGTGTGTGTGTGTGTGTGTGTGTAAGTGTGTGCATGTATGCAAGCATGTGTGTGTGTGTGTGTGTGTGTGTGTGTGTGTGCACCTCTTTGCCTGTGTCTCATGGCCTCCTCCGCCCCTTTTCCACGGGCACCACCGCAGTAATGAAGAATTCCAGCTGGCAGGCCGTGTGGCGGCTCTCGGACAGTGGGTATTTTTCATCCCGTAATGTGTGCACGGGTCATTAATTGCGCCTTGCCACGGGTCCAGTGGGCTTGTCATTTGGGTATAGCACGTCTATACATCTGCCGGCCCACGCACACACACCCACCCACCCTCCAACCCTCTAACCCGCCCACACCTCCCTCCCAGCCCCTGTACACCTCTCCTCTGGGGCTGGGGCTGGGGCTGGCCGCTGAGGTGCCCCCTCTGCGTCAGACGTCACCTGGGAGGCTCTCTGCGAGAATGGGGTGACCCATTTCCCCCTGCAAAATGAATGAATGACCGGCTTCTGTCAGCAGCGCTGGAGCTTATTTGATGGGGGCTATGGTGCTTTCTGGTCTGGTCTGGGCTGGGCTGGGAGTGCTCTCAGGAAAAAAAAAGCTGTCGTCTCACAGAGGTCTTGGCTTTTCTGGTGGTCCCTTTTTTTAGACTACTGTGTCCTCTGCAGGCCACATCTGTGTGGAGTAGTGTTCAGCCTCCTTCTTGTGAGTGTGTGTGTGTGTGTGTGTGTGTGTGTGTGTGTGTGTGTGTGTGTGTGTGTGTGTGTGTGTGTGTGTGTGTGTGTGTGTGTGTGTGTATGCATGTGTATGTGTGTTTCTCTTAGTATTTCTCTCTCTGTCTGTGTGTGCATCTCTGTGTATGTATATGTGTGTGCTTGCATGATGGTGAACACATGAGCATATGTCGGTGTGATGTGTTTGTGTGTGTGTGTGTGTGTGTGTGTGTGTGTGTGTGTGTGTGTGTGTGTGTGTGTGTGTGTGTGTGTGTGTGTGTGTGTGTGTGTGTGTGTGTGCATATGCATGCATGTCTGTATCTCTCTCTCTCCCTCTCTATGTGTGTGCTTGTGAGTGTGTGTGTGTGTGTGTGTGTGTGTGTGTGTGTGTGTGTGTGTGTGTATTTTTTCTTTCTGCAGGCATAATATCCCCATGCCTCTCTCTCCTTGGCTAATACAGTAAGGGGGGCTGTAAATGTGAGCCTCGTGCTCAGGATCCTCTCTCAGTATTTATAAGGGTCATTAGCTGTTGATCCGCAGGTTTATGGGGGTGTTATATATATCTGTGTGCGTGCGTGCGTGCGTGCGTGCATGCGTGTGTATGTGTGTATGAGTGAGTGAGTGAGTGTGTGTGTGTGTGTGTGTGTGTGTGTGTGTGTATGCCTCAGGCTGCACGCAGGTCCTGCTCGACTAACCCCACTCCACCCCAACCACTGACACCACAGCAACCCCCCCAGGCCCCTCTGTGCTCCCCCACACTGAGAGCTCTATTGATTGGGCAGCACTGTGGAGACTATAGGTAGGGCCGAGAGAGAGAAAGGGAGAGAGAGAGGAAAAGAGGGAGAGAGAAAGAGGGAGAAAGAGAGATCGAGAAAGAGTTAGAGAGTGTGTGTGCATGTGGTGTGTGTGTGTGTGTGTGTGTGTGTGTGTGTGTGTGTGTGTGTGTGTGTGTGTGTGTGTGTGTGTGTGTGTAAAGTGTGTGTGTGTGTGTGTGTGTGTGTGTGTGTGTGTGTGTGTGTGTGTGATTGTGTGTGAGTGTGAGTGTGTGTGTGTGTGTGTGTGTGTGTGTGTGTGTGTGTGTGTGTGTGTGTGTGTGTGTGTGGGTGTGCATGAGTGTGTGTGTGTGTGTGTGTGTGTGTGTGTGTGTGTGTGTGTGTGTGTGTGTGTGTGTGTGTGTCTGTGTGTGTGTGTCACTTTGAGGTGGATGGTGTTATTTTGTTAGAAGCATCTGTTTGGTCACAGGACACAGTGTAATCTCCAACCTGGAGTAGAGTGTGTTGCGGGTGCTTGTGTGCCAGTGGCATTGGTGGTTGTGGCAGCAGAATCTGAGGTGATGGCACACACACATACACACACACACACACACACACACACACACACACACACACACACACACACACACACACTCGGCTGTGGCCCTGCATGGGCCTATTAACACCTCTTCCCTACTTCCCAGACGATGGCAGGCAGGCGGGCAGCCATGGGGCCCGTTAAGGAAACCTATGCTCCCCACTTCCTCTCACTCAACTTCCCTCATGTCAAGCCTAACAAGCACCACCACTACCACCACCACCACCACCACCAGCAACATCAAATCAAGTCAAGTCAAGTCAAGTCAAGTCATGCTTTATTGCCAATACAATAAGACATCACCCGGAATTTAGTTTGGTGTGTCGCCCAAACAAAGACGTACTGGATGACATCAGACAGCACCAATGACATATCCACAAATCTTGACGACTATGGATCCATGAAGGTCAATAAATAGTCAATAAATAGATTTTAAAAACCACAAAAAGGACACAACAGATAAAACGGGATAAAACACAAGTGCTTTTGCCTCACCTCATCCACCTAAGCCAGCCAGTTAGCTACAGCAGCCCTGCCTCTCTTCCCCTACCTGCCTCCACAGACTCAGACAACCACCCTCCCTTTGCACCTTGCCCATTCATCTACGGTGCCTTAATGCTGCTGAAGATGTTACATAAACAAGCGCTTTTGGCAGATGAGAACACTTACCTGGGTGATGGGGTGATACCTAGAGGGAAATACACTCCACTAGCTCAGCAGCGAGGTCATTGAGCAGAGCGATGGAGAGAGAGCGAGAGAGAGGGAGAATAGGGGAGCTCTCTTCTCCAGCCGCGTCGTCTAAATTCCCAGGATCGGAGGCAAATTGGATGCAAATGGGGCATGGGGGCCTTCCCTCCTCTTCCCTCCCCTCCTCTTCCCTCCCCTCCCCTCCCCTCCCCTCCCTTCCCCACCTATCCACCCCTCCCAGTAAGTTACTTGTAAACGATTTCTTCCTTATTTATCGGTTTGTTTAATGTACAGCGGAGGAGCCGAGCTAATTTGCCGAGCGCTAGCACCCCTGTGATTAGCGTCTGGCCTGTGCTCTTGGGGCCTCCCCCTAGCGAGGAGCTGAGTGGTGACGCTCATCAAAAACACATTGGAATCAAATCAAAGTCCCCCCTTCTCTCCACTCGCCATGTCTCTTCTAACTGGCCCCTCTCCTCTCCTCTCCTCTCCTCTCTCTTTCTATCTCTCTCTCTCTCTCTCTATGTCTCTCCTTTCTCTCCTCTCCATGCCTCTTCTCAATGTCTCCTCTGCTCCTCTCTCTCTCCCTCTCTCTCCTCATCTTTCCATGCCTCTCCTCAATGTCCCCTCTGCTCTCTTCTCTCTCTCTCTCTCTCTCTCTCTCTCTCCCTCTCTCTCCTCATTTCTCGATGCCGCTTCTCAATGTCTCCTCTGCTCCTCTCTGTCTTTTTCTCTCTATCTCCTCTTTTTGATTCTCTGCTCTCTCTTCATGCCTCTTGTCACTGCCCCCTCTGTTTGTCTCTCTCTGTCTCGCTCTTTCTTTGTCTCTTTCTTTCTCTCTCCTTTTCTCCCACCCTCTCTCTATCCCTCTCCTTTTCCATGCCTCTTTGTGCACTGTCCTCTATGCTATCCTCTCTCTCTCTCTCTCTCTCTGTCTCTCCATGTCTCTGCTCTCTCTGCTTCTTTTAACTGTCCTCCCTGCTCTTCTCTCTCTTACTCTTTCTCTCTCCCTCTCTTGTCCTCCTCTCGCCTCTTCTCCTCTCTCTCTCCCCTCTGGTTCTCTCCATCTACCTAGCCTTTTCATATTTTTGTTCTGCTAGCCTTCTCTTCTCCTGTCAATTCCTCAAAAGGAGACAAAAAGGACACGTGTAATGAGATTATACTTTCTTTTAGGCTTTTCACGTGTTGATCGTTTATTTAAGTACAAACTGCCAGATTTTTTTTGGATGAAAGCACTGGAGTGCATCTGGGGTTACTTTAGAGAAGAAAAGAGCTTGTCATTGCTTGGCATTTTATTTTGTGCCGTTTGGCGACGTGTGCCAATACATGTAATTTCGCTCCGAGGGGGAATCGCTCACGTCTTCTTTTCTTTTCTTTTTCTTTTTTTTTT
>CM050215.1:16027967-16037967 GCA_027475355.1 Coilia nasus | reverse complement strand
ATGGCCAGTCATTATGAAGCAGTGTGATTTGTGGGGAGCATTTGACTAATTTTGATAAATTGGGACACCACAAAGGGAGCTGTAGAGCATTTGTTTTGGTTTACATGTGTGTGCGCATCTGTGTGTGGTCAAGTGTGCCTGTGTGTGTGTGTGTGTGTGTGTGCATATATGAGAGAAACAGACAATATGGCCTAATGTGTGTGTGTGTGTGTGTGTGTGTGTGTGTGTGTGTGTGTGTGTGTGTGTGTGTGTGTGTGTGTGTGTTTGTAAATGTGCCAACAGCATATAGAACCAAATATGGACATATGCGCTGTTATATGTGTGTATGCATGTGTTTAGGTTTTTGCTTGTGTGTGTGTGTCAGTGTGTGCGTGAGTGCTGAGGGAGTGTGTGCATGTGTATGTGCATCTGTGTATGTGTGTGTGCATATGAGTGTTTGAGTGTGTATGTTGGTGCATATATATCTGTGTGCATGTGTGGGGGTGTGTGTGTGTGTGTGTGTGTGTGTGTGTGTGTTGTGTGAGACGCCGCAGTGGGCGTGTGGGGAGGGCGGGGAAGCCTGTTTTAACGGCTCTTTGAAAGAGATAAATGGCTTACAGATGGCCCAATCAATATATTCAAATGAGACACAGAAAACAGCAGAGCGACCATCGGAGATCGGACGGAGGGCTGGCTGCACCTCCATGTTTCCACCGGACACACACACACACACACACACTCTCACACACAGACTCACACAAACCTCAGCATCGCCGGCGTCTGGCATGACCTGGCATGGTGTGTAAACACATGCTGGCCAGTGTCCCACATGCATACACACACACACACACACACACACACACACACACACGCACACTCCCAAACGGAGCACAAACAAGCGTGCGGTGTGGAGGGCACCGGTGTGTAGGGCCCCGGCATTATTTAATGCTTGGTTTGTAATAAACAATAGCTGTTTAATTCGCTGCTCTGTAATTAGATTCATAGCTCCTGGGTGGACTGCAGCTGGGGGGATTACCGGGGTGGATGACCCGAGACCGGGGCCCCGAAGGGAAGACTCCCCGGGTTGGGGTGTGCCTGGGGGGTATGGTGGGTGGTGGGTGGTGGGTGGGTGGGTGGGTGGTGGTGCGGAGGGGGTGGGGGTGGTGGTGGAGGTGGAGGTAGGGGTGTTGGTGGGGGAGGGGAGGGTGGTTGGTGTGGTGTGGTGAATGTTCCCCAGGCACAGATAACATCCCAATACCTCCCCTGTGAAATGCAAAAATCTAGCAAGACATTAGCGAGGTGTTTTATCACACCCTATCAGATGCTTCCTTTCCCCTTATCATTTTTACACACACTTAAACACAGATAGCTCATTTCTCAGGAAATATCTCCGATTCAAAATGGTGAAAGTTGGGGGAGGAGAAAAAAATATGGAAGGGTTGAAACATGTTTTCCAACAAGATAGCGCGTGGGCATACGTGGTGTGAATTTCTCATCTTGACAGTACGGGGCCAGAGCAAAAAAAACAGATTTGCATTAGAGGGACCACACTGACTGTGGCTAAAAAGAGGGGCTAGGGTGGGGTGGGGGGGAGGGGGGGGGTGGCGAGGTTGAGACTGTCACCTTGCATGGTCACACACCGCCACACACACACACATACACACACACACACATTTGCACACAGACATTTGCAAAACAACACACACCATCAGGTGAATACAAGCGCAAATGTGGTCTTTCTTATGTCTGCTTTTCCAAACATACCCACCTACCCTTACACACAAACAAAAACACGCTCTCTCTCTCAATTTATTGGTCTCACTGACTCTCTCTCTCTCTCTCTCTCTCTCACACACACACACACTCATATACACACAC
Organism: Coilia nasus; assembly: GCA_027475355.1. Taxonomy (NCBI): domain Eukaryota; kingdom Metazoa; phylum Chordata; class Actinopteri; order Clupeiformes; family Engraulidae; genus Coilia; species Coilia nasus. The sequence continues at coordinate 16,036,110 of CM050215.1, read as the reverse complement.
ATACACACAGACACGCACACACTCACACACACACACACACACACACACACACACACACACACACACAAGCACACTGCAAGAAGAAGAAGATGAGCCTGTCGCAGTAGTGATGCAGAAGGTCCTGTCAGTCCCACTCAGAGACCTGTGCTCAGGGTGTCATGCGGGGGAGGGACGTGTGTGACATTCTCCATCCCCACCCACCAACCTCCATACCTCCATACCCCCTTCCACCACCACCCCCCCTCACACACACACCCACACACACTCACACACACACACACTCATACACACACACACCCTCCTCCCTCACCCACCCACCCTCTTCTCCAGGTCCAGGCCTGGGACACTGCAGATGCATCAGGCAGATTGATGGTGCCTTCCACCACCGGAGGTGTCAGCATGAGCTCTCACTGTGGCCTCATTCTCATTCCAGGCTCCTGGGCCTCCCTCTACCTCCTCCAGCACCAGCACAGGTATGTATGGGCTGAGGAGAGGAAAACCAGATGAGTATTCTCGAAAGCAGGTTTAGTCACGTACCTTGGTATGTTAATGCAGAACAAGTGGTAAATGTTCTAATAAAATAGCCATGTGGCTTTGTTTTGATAGGATGAACGTCTAGGACTCTTATATTAGGAGGTTTACAACCCACTCTGAGCTAACTGAGCTGTGTTAGTCACTAAACCGCCTTTTTGGAACAACCCCCAGCACTGTAGTTGTGTTGCTCAAGCTGTGTGGCTCCACGTTGAGGTGAAGTCTCATGGACCCTCACGGAAGGTTCTAGATTCACAGTAGGCCCTCCTCGTGTAGTATGTCAACAGATGTGGACAGAGTACAGAGGACAGTAATGTGCAGAAGAACATACAATAATAACAACAACAACCACAACAACACAAAACTACCAACAAAAAACACCACAAAGACAGGTTTCAAAACTGGGTAGTATGCCCTTACACGTAGCATTACAGTTGCATGATGGGAAGAAAAAGCCCTTGTCTTTTCCAGAGAGTGTAACAGAAAGAGGAAGGAGTGTATGTGGTGCCATGCCTGAGGACCAGAGTGTGTGTTTGTGCGATGCCGTGCCTCCCTCTCCCTGCCTGCGTCTCCTAACCCAGTAAAACGGGCCTTGGCCTATTAATTGGTCTGACAGTGATAAAGGAAATGGGAGGGGGTGCTATTTGTCTTTAATGCAGCTCCTCGCATATTACCGCCAGACAAATGGAAACTGTTTTCCGAGTTGAGCGGTGGTCATTTTTTCTCTCTCTGTCTCCCTCTCTCTCTCCCTCTCTCTCTCTCTCTCTCTCTCTCTCTTCTGAAACCCTTTGAGGCAAAAGGGATGTGAGGGTGAGAGTAGGTCATGGCGAAACTCTTATAAGGAGGCTGAGTGTGTGTGTGTGTGTGTGTGTGTGTGTGTGGGCGCTAGAAGGATATTTTGGGTGGACTTGTGTTTGTAATGTGGCTCAACAGGAGTGGGTGCAATTGAGGTGAGCAGAATAAGTGTGTGCGTATGTGTTTCTGTATGTGTGTGTGTGTGTGCACGAGGGTCAGCACCTAGCTGTATCTCAGATGAGAGGTCACTAGGAGGGCAAGCTGTGAGTGTGTGTGTGTCAAAGTGCTCCCTTTTTGGGGTGGGGGGGTGGAAGCAGACTGCCAAAAGGGTGTTTTAGGCTGTGTGGGGTGGGTGGGGGTGTTCAAGGGTGGATGGGTGGGTGCCGGGGGTGTGTGTGCAAGCAGGCAGCCGCCACTCTTCCGCAAAATGACCATTGTTAATCCTGCCAGTGACACGTGGCCTCCCGTCCCCTCCCCTCCCGTCCCCTCCCCGCCACACAAAGCCCTCCGCTCTCAGCTGCTGACCTTGGCTCCCCGGCAACAAAAGCCGCGGAGATGGATGCCTGTTTGGTGAGCGCCGTGCGGCCATTATGTCCCGACGCTGTCATTTCCCCTGAGCGCTCGCCTTTCTCCTTCTCCTCCTCCTCCTCCTCCTCCTCCTCCTCCTCCCCTTCACCACCTCCTCCACTTTCTCCTCCTCCTCACCTGTCAGGGCACCAGTGCCAAAGACACTTTGGTCTGTCTCTAAAGCTGCTGTTAGCGTTGAGTCCACGTGTGGCCCATCTAATCATTCCCTAATGTTAGCCCAACGCAAGCCTAATTGCCCCTAAACGCTAGACCAACGCTAGACCAACACAAGTGCAATCACTCTTAAATGATAGCGCAACACCCCACTGCTAGCCCAATGTTAGCCCAATGTCCTGTTAATGGATTGGCGTTGGGTGGAAGTGTTATTGCAAAGTAGAGAAGGGAAGAGATAAATAATTTTCAGATGTGAGGAATAGATCTTGAGCTGTCACAGGCCATGGTGCTTTTAAGCTCTGAAACCTTCAAGGGACCTCTTTAGCAGATGAACATGATACCTGAATGGGTGCTCTTTTGAACAGGAACTTCTGTTCATATGTGTGTACGTATGTTTGTGTGTGTGTGTGTGTGTGTGTGTGCGTGTGTGTTTTTGTGTGTGTGCATGCATGTGTGTGAATGTGTGCGTGTGTATGTGTGTGTGTTTGTGTGTGTGTGTGTGTGTGTGTGTGTGTGTGTGTGTGCGCATGCATGTGTGTGAGTGTGTGCACGTGTATGTGTGTGTTTGTGTGTGTGTGTGTGGGTGAAAGAGTGTGTGTGTGAGAGAGAGTGTGCGTGTGTATGTGTGTGTGTTTGTGTGTGTGTGAACTGGGGGAGCAGTAGTGTGTACGAAGGACAGAGGTGTAGCAGGGACCAAGGTCTCCCTCTGGAAAAACTTTTGGGGAAAGGCAGCAGCCTCTCCCTTTCTCAACATCCCCACCCCCCAACCCCCCTTCTCTCCACAGCCCATTTTGTTAGCACATTGAAATGACTCTGATATTCAATCAATGAAGATTAACTTGCCCAAGGTAAGACCAGCGCTTCTTTTTTTTACATTGCCAAGGAAAAGCCAAATACGATTATGCATATGAGCAAATTATACTGCGATGAGTAGAGTTTAATATATGGTAATTATTTGACAGGATATACTTACACACCGATTAGCATATCTCCAAGACCAGACAAAGATAGAGGGAGCCAGTGTGTGAGCAATGAAGGTGCAGTTCTGTCTGATAAGGACCTGGTGTGTGTGGGGGTGTGTGTGCGGGGGAGAGAGAGGGAGAGAGAAAGAGAGAGAGAGAGAAAGGGAGTTTGTTTGCAAGATGGTATGCTCTCCCTCTCTCGCTCTCTCTCTATCTCTCTGTCTCTCTCTGTCTTTGTGTGTGCATATATGTGTGTGTGTGTGTGTGTGTGTGTGTGTGTGTGTGTGTGTGTGTGTGTGTGTGTGTGTGTGTGTGTGTGTGTGTGTGTGTGTGTGTGTGTGTGTGTGCGTGTTTTCATGACAGCTTGTGTGCATTGGTGTGTATGTGTGTACGGTGTGTCTGTCTGCATGTGTGTGTGTATGTGTGTCTGTGTGCATGTGTGTGTGTGTGTGTGTGTGATGAACAGGAGAGGGGTTGCCATGGGCTTTGTTCCAAAATTTTGGCTGTGTGTAGATGCTCTGATAAACCATCCCAGTCAAAGCACTAAGCACCCAGCTCCCCTGTGCCATGTGCACCACACCACACACACCACACCACACACAGCACAACACACACCACTCCACACTACCCCACACACAGCACAACACACAGCACTCCACACTACACCACACACAGCACAACACACACCACTCCACACTACCCCACACACTGCACAACACACACCACTCCACACTACACCACACACAGCACAACACACACCACTCCACACTACCCCACACACAGCACAACACACACCACTCCACACTACCCCACACACAGCACAACACACACCACTCCACACTACACCACACACAGCACAACACACACCACTCCACACTACACCACACACAGCACAACACACACCACTCCACACTACCCCACACACTGCACCAAACATGCCACTCCACACCACCCCACACACTGCACCAAACATGCCACTCCACACCACACCACACACAGCACAACACACACCACTCCACACTACCCCACACACTGCACAACACACAGCACTCCACTCCACACCACCCCACACACTGCACCAAACATGCCACTCCACACCTCCCCACACACTGCACCAAACATGCCACTCCACACCACCCCACACACTGCACCAAACATGCCACTCCACACTACACCACACACAGCACAACACACACCACTCCACACTACCCCACACACTGCACCAAACATGCCACTCCACACTACCCCACACACTGCACCAAACATGCCACTCCACACCACCCCACACACTGCACCAAACATGCCACTCCGCACCACCCCACACACTGCACCAAACATGCCACTCCGCACCACCCCACACACTGCACCAAACATGCCACTCCGCACCACCCCACACACTGCACCAAACATGCCACTCCGCACCACCCCTCACACTGCACCAAACATGCCACTCCACACCACCCCACACACTGCACCAAACATGCCACTCCACACTACCCCACACACTGCACCAAACATGCCACTCCACACCACACCTCCCCACACACTGCACCAAACATGCCACTCCACACCACACCTCACACTGTCCTGTATGTATGTATGTACACTACAGTATGTGTGCATTGTTTGTATTCACTTTGACAAGGCTGCATGTTCTCTAAAATAAGCCTTATTATAAAATAAGCCTGTAGCCTTATTGCTCGCTTGGCGCACAAAAACCTCTGGCTGGCCTTCATTGGTTGGAGGAGGTGGAGGCAGGTGGTGGGGGTAGGGGTGGGGGTTTGGGTGGGGGTGGGGGTGGGGGTATGGAGGTTGATGGTGGTGGTGGTGCCGCTCCTTCTCTCTATCTGTGCTAGCCTGCATGTACTCCATGCATCTTACTGTCTGCTGCGGCCCGCCCCTGTCGATACGCCGCAGCCACTGACGGGCGCGGCTGACTAATGCCCCCGCCGTCGCCATCGCCATCGCCGCGCTTACATTACATCACTGCCTCTGCAATCGCCGTATTGATTATCACACTCGGGAATCTTACATCATGTCGACAAATATCGCTGAGGAATTTAATGCGCCACACATCACGTCGCAGGTGGTCCGTCTCTTTGTTGTTTGTATTTGCAAGGTGTTTATTTCTCGCTCCCGAGGGGGAGGGAGGTATCTGCAGGCGCTCATTCGGAGGGAGCTCGATTGACTCGGCCCCTCTAACATGTTACATCAATTCTGATACTCTGCGACCATATCATTTCTCCTGATATGGAGAATTAGGGTCGCATTACTCACCTTAGCTTCAGCTGTGAATATAACATGTGTGGCATTGCAGATGTACAGATATGAATAGATGTGAATATGTTGCATATGGCTACATACTGTATGTGGCTGAGTAGACATCACAACAGCCTCAGTAAAGTGTAAAGGGAAACCTTAATTTTAGATTAATATATCTGCTGTTTCTGAAACAATGTATAGTATATAGAATACATTTATAGACTTTTGTAATATTGTTTTCTTTTGTTTTAACCACTTTATTTGCAAAAAAAAAAAAAATGTTATTTAAAAATCTCAAAAACAGTTTTGTGGTTTACTGTCTAAAAGTCTGATAAGCTCTTTGAAATATCTGTGTGTGTGTGTGTGTGTGTGTGTGTGTGTGTGTGTGTGTGTGTGTGTGTGTGTGTGTGTGTTTGTTTACATGGAGATTTGTTTTGCTATTACATTTTAATTACCAGTGTCTTGCGCGCAGGGCCCTGCCCTGTCTGTGCTGCGCTGTGCTCCGCTGTGCTGTGCAGTGCTGTGTGTTGCATTGAGCTCGGAGTCTTTGAGTGTTTCCCCCCAGCGCGTGTGCGTCTCAGAGGTTGCCTGGCACCGTGTAAATCCATCAAGCCTACGTGATGTTGTCAGCTGTGACATCCAACTTGAATGCAAGCCCCTTTTCCCAGTGCGGCCCCAGAGGATATTAAGCAAAGACGCGCGAGCCTATAATTTTCGGCTTCCACGTGCGCAATGCCATAACGATCAAAAGGAAAATGACTTTCTAACTACCCCCGTCTCTTTGTGCATCTCCTCTCATGGCTGCTGCACTAATTGAATCACCATCGAGTCACTGTATCAATTTTAACTTTGGTATTAGGACTTAATCAGGCATGCTGGAGACCAGCTTGGTGAGGTGAGGGGTCCTTTGTGAAGCGCCCATCTGTTTGTGACACAAGGCCCAGTTGGAGCCCTGTGGGTGCAGCCAAACACAAAAAAAGAGAAAGGAAGGGGAGGAAAAAAAAACATGGGAGCAGACACTCCTTTGCGGTTTTGTGTCTGCCTTTTTGCTCTTTCTCTCTCTCTCTCTTTCTCTCTCTCTCTCTCTCTTTCTCTCTGTTATTGTCTCTACCCCATTTGCCATTCTTTCTCTTGCCCACTCTCTTCCTCTCTCTCTTTCTTTCTTTTTCCTCCCCTTCTCTACAATTCTTTTTCTCTGCCTTCTACCCACCCTTTCTTTATGTCTGTCTGTCTCTCTGTCTCTCTCACTCTTTCTCTCTATCTGACATTTTGCTGTTTTTTGACTCTTTTCTATTATATTCTGTCCTTCTATCCCATCATTCTGTCTCATCTCTTTCCACCAAATACACTTTCTGTTTCTCTCTCTAACTCTTTTCTCCTCTTATTTCTCCATCTCCCACTCACACTCTCTCTCTCTCTCTGTCCTTTATTTCCTGTTCTCTCCAGGGCCCATTACCATTCCCTCTCTGTGCTCAGTCCCCTGATGGCCCTCAGGTCCCGCAGAGGCAGCCTGCTCCCCTCTCCTGCTGCAGCAGTTTTTCTCCTCATCTCCCTTCGGTCAGCCACACTCCTCCATCCTGCTCTCCTTCTTCTGCTTTCCCTCTTTCTCTGCCCCTCTTTCTGTGCCTCTCAGTCTTTCCCTCTGTATGGCTATGTCTCTTTCCTTTCCTTTCCCTGCCTCTATCCATCTCCAGCTCTGCCTCTCTGTCTATCTCCCTCTCTTTCCTTCCTCGTTCTTTCTCTCTATCCTATCTTGTACTCTCTCTTTCTCATCCCTTTCCCCGTCTCTGGTGACTGTGGTAATATTTACCCGGTGGCAGCCGGCGCTGCTGCAGATGCAGATACAGGTCTATCTGCGAGAGGTTCATTACGGGCCGGGCCCTGATTCGGGCCTCAAGTGACTACACCGCACCGCACCACACCACACCACACTGCACCTCACCTCAGCACAATGCACCATACCAAACCCCACTGCACCATACTGCAATTCACTGCTCTATACCGCACCACATTGCGCTGTGCCATACCACACCTCACCACACCACACCGCACTGCGCCACATCAGACCATACTGCACCACACTACACACATGGCACCCCATCACAACATCACAACATCACACCATAGTGCCCTATACCTCATCACATCGCACCATATCTCTCCTCTCTTTTCTCTGCTGTGCTGTTCTGTGCTATGGGTTTGGGGAGGGGGGTTGTAGGGAGAGAAGGAGGGGGGAGAGGGTTGGGGGGGGGGGGGTTGGTGGTGTAGGTAGAGCGAAAGTCATGGGGGTGGGGTGGAGGGGTTCTCTCTCTTCCCCTCAATGGTGATTGATAGTGACAGAGCCAGCCTCCCCCTTTTTTCACGGTGAGAGAGGGTGGGGAAGGTGGAGGGATGGCTTTGGTGGTGATGGTGGTGTTGGTGTGTGTGTGTGTGTGTGTGTGTGTGTGTGTGTGTGTGTGTGTGTGTGCGTGTGTGTGTTGAAGGGGGGGGGTTGTCTCTGATGTGCGTGCTGGCACAGTTGATAGGCTTCAGCTCAGCATTCACATCACTCAGCCAGGGTCGTGACCCCAGTGTAAACAGGCTGCATTCTGGGAGGTGGTGGAGGCAGTGGTGGTGGCTGGGCTTTGAGGTGGGGGGTTGGGGGGGTTGGGGGGGGGGGCTATATAGCAGGGCAGGAGGTGTTCAGGTGCTGGGGGAGGGGGGGTAGGGGGGCTGAGAAAGGGGCAAAGCCGTTCCCTACCTGATTTCTGAAAGCAAACCCCAGGGGTCTGTGATGGAGGACATGATATTACCCCCCCCAGCCCCCTCACCTTCCCTCCTAACTCATCCGCGCCCCCCTTCCTAAACGCAAC
>CM050215.1:16017967-16022967 GCA_027475355.1 Coilia nasus | reverse complement strand
TCTTTCAATGTGTTTCTTTTCAATGTGTATATGTGCAGTCCAGTTTCTTTTACAGTAAGATGCAATTAATAATATTATTATTATTTGAAATCCCAACAGCCAAATGATATCAATGACTACTTTCATTTGTTATGTAATGTAACAAGCAGCGCAAGCAGTTTTCTTGAGTATCAAATGTCTGCACAGCCTTTCTGATAATGACCTTTGTGACAATTGTGATTTTTCTTTTGCTGTGTGTTTCACAGTAGCAAATTACGATGATGGCTTTTACACAAGTTGTTGAGACACACCTGTGAAGGTTGGTTTAATGTCTTCCTTAGACATTGACTAGAGACTATATAAGGGTTTGTCTTCTGCACACCATCCTACGGGTATGTTTTTTTTTTTTATTTACCCTCTTTTTCTCCCATAGAACTAGATTATTTTTTGGGTTTAATATCAAGAATAAGTGTACTGTGTGGTAACTTCAAGAAGCAAGGACACTGTTTGATTCTTAGCACGTTTTTTGGAAAGTAAGTCATGACATGCTAGCGGATACATGACATGCTAGCTAGATAGCCAGTTGTCCACTTGAATATGCAAACACAGGTGGATGGTATTAACTATTTTGTGCAACAGCTAATGATGCAAAAAAAAAAATACTTTTATTGCTTGTTCTCATGCATACGTTTTACATATATGATGTTTTTTTCTGTTAATTTCCATCACTCTGAACTACGGAGTTCATGTAATAGATTTAGCATATTTAATACTGTAAATATAACAAGGCCATGATAAGATATTTTTAAACAATTTAGCTACGAATTGGGATTAATCCATATCGTATTCCTCCATATGCAAACAACATCACTATGTATAGAAGGATTAATTCTCTGACTGTGCCTGTTTCCATATTTGGATGTGCCTCTCAGAAGGTTTGTATTTTTTTTAATAGGTCTCTGAGATGTGACTCCAAGATGTGCAATCTCCATACTCGTTCTTCAGGTTAACGAACAAGTGTGCAACTAATTTTCACATCCCCCCATGTATTTTACACATTATTTTTTATACAGTCTTCAACAGTTTTGTTAACAGTCTCTCTCTCTCTCTCTCTCTCTCTCTCTCTCTCTCTCTCCTCTCTCTCTCTCTCTCTCTCTCTCTCTCTCTCTCTCTCTCTCTTCTCTCTCTCTCTCCTCTCTCTCTGGCAGCTCTCGAGTGGCGAGTGATCTGGGACTGGTTTAGATGGAAGTGGGCCTGGGAGAGGCCATTGTGAGAAATGGCCCCAGATCTCCCCATAACCTGAGGTGGGGGCCCCCTCTGTCACTCCATCTGCCCTTTTAACCCCCACGTGCTCGAAGGGAGGAGGGATGGAGAGAGGAAGAGAGGAAGGAAAGGCAAAGGGAGGGAACTGCTGCTGCCATGTTAGTGGCGTCGGTGGTGGCGGGGAAAATGACATTGCGTCTCCGACGTCCCGTACGCGTTTGAGTTGTGTCATATTGGTTGACCAGCACAGAAACACGGCACACGCAGGTGCACAGAATCTCTGAACCAGAACCAGAACCAGGACCAATGACTATTCAAGGCCACTTTGAAGGTCATTGAATAAATGTGTGCTTATGTGGGCTTATTTTTCCTTTTTTTATGCTTTCAAAGAATGTTGATACAGCAGGGTGTTTTTTTTTTTTGGTTTAACCAAAAATACTGGTTTATGTTTACAGTTGATGGATCTTTTGGTCCTACCTGAATGCATAATATCAGATTTTAACAGCCTGACAGAACCTCGTTTCAAAGCCATTTACATACTTCTCCATAAGGACTAGCAGTTCCTGATCAATATTTGTCTGTGGTGTTTGGTCTGTTATGTTTGCTTCTACTTTCAGGCACCAAATGTTTGGTCTGCACAATGACAGCATGGACTACTAGCCTAGCTGTCACGGGAGACACAGAGCAAGCAAAAATGTGTAGCAGATTATGTAGTAAGGATGCTGCCACTGGCTTGTTCTCTCTGTCTCTCTCTGTCTCTCTGTCTCTCTCTCTCTCTCTCTCTCTCTCTCTCTCAACTCTCTCTCTCTCTCTCTCTCTCTTTCTCTTTATCTTTATCTCTTCCTCTGTCTCTCTATCTCTTTCTCAGTCTCTCTCTCGCTCTCTCTCTATTTCTCTCTCTCACTCTCTCTCTATTTCTCTCTCTCTTTATCTCTCTCTTTTTATCTCTATCTCGTTCTCAGTCTCTCTCTCTTTCTCTCTTCTCCTTTATTCCTTTACTCTCCCTCTCGCCCCCTAATTTCCATTGCGTTCACTCGTTTACATATTCCCCTTCCCTCTCTGTCAATTCAGCCCTTTTTTCTCCCCCTCTCCCCCTGCTTCCACCTCTCTTTCTCTCATGTCTCTCTGTCAGTTCTCTCTATCTCCCCTCTCCCTGTTTTCTCTCGTTCTTTCCTCTCTCCTCTCCTTTCTCCTGCCCTCTGTTTTCCCTCTCCTCACCTCTCTCTCTCTCTCTCTATCTCTCTCTTTCTCTCTCATGCACAAAACACGCACACACACACACACACACACACACACACACTCACACACTCCCAACCTCTCTCTTCCCCCCTCTCTTTCTCTATCTCTCCCTCTCTCTCCCTCCCTCTCTCCTCCCTCCCTCCCTCTCTCTCCCTCCCTCTCTCTCCCTCTCTCTCCTTGTCTCCCCCGCCGCAGGCTCTAATCTGATAAACAGAGCCGAGAGGTGTGATAAGGGCTGGGCCCCAGAGCAGAGGGCCCCCCCTCGCCGAGCCGTTTAGTATGCATAGAGCTCAGCTATCTGCTCCGCTGCACCTTGACTCGCACTCGATCAGGCCCCTCTGACAACGAACGGCCCTCACACCCCACCCTCACACACACGCCCCCATACCCCCGCACACCCATAACTACCCCACCACCACCACCACCCACAGCATACACCAATGCCCCCAACCCCTAGCAGCATCACCATCTGCCCCAGTGCCCCCTAACAGCACCTTCCTGCCCCAGGGTGAGCTGACTGCAGGGTGCATACATGGGCGCGGAGGCAGCGGGAGGGCCGGGGGTGGGGGGCTACCTGCTCTGCATACACACACACACACACACACACATGCACACCACACACACTGGAGGGCAGGTGTGCTGCTCTGCAAGGCTGACATTCAGCACAGGCCTTGTTCTCCAGTCAGCACTCTAGGATTTTCTGGCTTGTCCACCACACACACACACACACTACACACACACAGACCACACAGACACATACACACACCACACACACATACGCAAACACACAACCTCTGCTCGTACATACACATGAATACACACATACACACACACATACACACATGCATAAATACATGGATGCAAGCATGCGTACACACACACACACACACACACACACACACACACACACACACAGAAATGCATGCTAGTCCCTAGGTTTCGAGTTACGGTTACAAAATAACCCACCAAATAACAAACTCTCTGTAAGAGTCAGACAGCAATGGCTGTAATAATGCCAGTATCCTCTCTTAAAGACCCCCACCCCCTGCCTTTTCTTCCCCTGGAGGTTGGTGTTCAGCCGCCCTCCATGGATGGCCATGGGTGGAGGGCCTCCACCTCTCGTTTTGGATCACCACCCCACCCCCACATCCCCTCATCCCCGCATCCACCTCATCCTCCCCACCTTCTCCTCGTCTTCTCTCCCCATCTTCTGGTGCTCTCCCCTCTGCCACTCACCCTGGAGGCGTGGCTGCTCCGCGATAATGGATCTGGGGGAGCCGCCTACAGCTATCTGCCTCTGGTGCCACTGAAATGGGATTTGGGGTTGGGGTGGATGGGGTGTGGAGGGGGGTGGATGTGAGGGGTGTTGGGGCTTCGGGACTGCAGCAGAAAAGCGGGTGGAGGTTATTGCCATTCAGGTGATGCTCGGGTTTGGAGCAGAGAAAAAAAATGGGGTGCAGAGAGAGACGGAGGAGACTGCTGAGAGAGAGAGAGAGAGAGAGAGAGAGAGAGAGAGAGAGAGAGGAGAGAGAGAGAGAGAGAGATGGAGGATACTGTTGTGAGAGAGAGAGAAAGAGAGAGATGGAGGACACTGCTGAGAGAGAGAGAGAGAGAGAGAAAGAGATGGAGGACACTGTTGAGAGAGAGAGATGGAGGACACTGTTGAGAGAGAGAGAGAGAGAGAGAGAGATGGAGGACACTGTTGAGAGAGAGAGATGGAGGACACTGTTGAGAGAGAGAGAGATGGAGGACACTGTTGAGAGAGAGAGAGAGAGAGAGAGAGAGAGAGAGAGAGATGGAGGACACTGTTGAGTGAGAGAGAGAGAGAGAGACGGAGGACACTGTGAGAGAGAGAGAGAGAGAGAGAGAGAGAGAGATGAGGACACTGTTGAGTGAGAGAGAGAGAGAGAGAGAGATGGAGGACACTGTTGAGAGAGAGGAGAGAGAGAGAGAGGACACTGTTGAGAGAGAGAGAGAGAGAGAGAGATGGAGGACACTGTTGAGGAGAGAGAGAGATGAGAGAGAGAGAGATGGAGGACAAACATCACTATGTATAGAGAGAGAGAGAGAGAGAGAGAGAGAGAGAGAGAGAGAGAGATGGAGGACACTGCTGAGAGAGCGAGAGAGAGAGATGGAGGATACTGTTGAGAGAGAGAGAGAGAGAGAGAGAGAGAGATGGAGGACACTGTTGTTTTGATGTGGTGTTTTTTTTTTTTTTAGTTTTCTTTTCTTTTTCTTTTTCTCCTCCTTCCCCCAGCTCTGCTGACAGTGGCCGATAAGACACAAGCGTGTTGTTTGCCGTTCCCGCTCCTGCGGCGCGCTCCATTAAAGGAGGCCTCTTTATCTGATGGCTTTGCGAGGAGGAGGACTTGTGCTTCCTGGACAGCAGCCATCAGCCCGTAACCTGTCACCTAATGATGACCTCAGCCCTCGCCATCGCCCTCGCCCCGCATCACAGCACAGCAGTGTGAAGTGTGTATGGAATAGAAAGGGCAGCCCTTAACCCTTTGTTAAATGTG
>CM050215.1:15970467-16012967 GCA_027475355.1 Coilia nasus | reverse complement strand
TAACAGCGTAACCGAAGTCAAAGCAGGGCTAACACTTCCTGGACAGCCATCTTTATTACTGCCCCAGTCACTTCCCCCTTTTATCAGTCACACAACAGCCCAGCCGTCAGGACAGGAAAATCAATTCAAATCCAAATCTGTTTACATCTATAAATACAGCCTGCTCAAGTGGAATGCGCCAGGCGTGAATGCATTTTCGCCCAGCGCGCTGTTTTGTCATCAGCATATGTTTACAGCCAAATAAGAACAATTAATCCAATAATAAAAGAATGATGTGACCCCCATCTCCCCAGTACCACCCCCCCCCCCCCCCCACCCCCCATTCCTTGTTTTCTGCTGTGTGTCATGAGAAAGGAGGAGGCCAAACTGATGGGAGTTTGGTGGTGGTGGAGGTGTTTCTCTGTATGTGTGTGTGTGCGTGTTTGTCTGTGTGTGTGTAGGTGTGTGTGTGGTGGTGGTGGTGGAGGTGTGTGTGTGTGTGAGTGTGTGTGTGTGTGTGTGTGTGTGTGTGTGTGTGTGTGTGTGTGTGTGTGTGTGGTGGTGGTGGTGGAGGTGTGTGTGTGTGTGTGAGTGTGTGTGTGTGTATGTGGGTGTCCTGTGTGTGCAAGAGGGAGGGGGTGGGGGGGTGGTGTGCGTTTTTTATATTCATTTTTTATTCATTGATTCTTGTTTTATAATTCTTTAATTTTTATGTTAATGAGCATGTGAGGGGCTGAATGAGAGCATTCTGATGACATATCTCCAGTGCCGATCCCCCGGCCGGCTTAGCGGCCCCCGACCAAAATAGCGCCGAAATCCGGGGGGCGAATAATGGGGGTAGATAGGGGGGGGGGGCGGGGGTGGAGGAAGGGGTGTTTGGGTGGTGTGTGTGAGTCCTTGTGTGTGTGTGTGAGTCCATGTGTGTGTGAGTCTGTGTGTGTGTGCGTGTGTGTCTGTCCGTGTGTGTGAGTGAGTGTGCGCATGAGTGTTTGCATGTGTGTGTGTGTGTGTGTGTGTGTGTGTGTGTGTGTGGTGTGCGCATGAGTGTGTGGGTGCGTGTGCGTGTGTGTGTGTGTGTGTGTGGTGTGTGTGTGTGTGTGTGTGTGTGTGTGTGTGTGTGTGTGTGTGAGAGAGAGAGAAAGTGTGCGCATGAGTGTGTTTGTGTGTGTGAATGTGAGGGTGTGTGTGTGCGCATGAGTGTGTGAGTCCGTGTGTGTGTGTGTGTGTGTGTGTGTGTGTGTGTAAAGGAGGGGGAGCAGAGCGCGGGAGGATTTGGTGCAGCTGAGGCTTTGCATTGAAATGGTGGTCCGTCTCGGCAGAGTCCCCGCGCTGCTTTATCATGTGCGTACAGCCAGCAGCTTGTTTATGAATAAAAAATGTGGCAAGAAACCAGAGGAGTGAGTTGTCTTTGTTTTGTCAAGTGTGCCGAGACAAAATGCTTCCCGCTCGCTCTGGTCCTCACACAACCACACACACACACACAGACAGCCACACACACACACAAACCACACACAGACACAGACACAGAAACAGACACACACACACCACACACCACCCACAGACACACACACACACAACCACACACACACACCACACTAAGACACAGACACACACACACACACTCTCTCTTGTCCTCTCTCTTGTTCTCTCTCTCATTCTCTCTCTCTCTTTCTTTCCTTCTCTCTCTCCATCACTCTCTCTCTCTCTCTATCTGTCTGTCTATCTGTCTCTCTCACACATGTACATACACACACACATCCACACACACACATGCACACACACACACACACACACACACACACACACACTTGTTCTGTCTCTCATTCTCTCTCTTTATTTCTTTCCTTCTCTCTCTCCATCACTCTCTATCTGTCTGTCTGTCTGTCTGTCTGTCTCTCTCTCTCTCTCTCTCTCTCTCTCTCTCTCTCTTGCTCTCTCTCCCACACACACACACACACACACACACACACACACACACACACTACCATCCTTCTGCCCACCGTACCCCCTTCTTCACATCTCCAGGGACAGGAAGGGGCAGCCAACTCCCAGACCCCCTACCTGACAAACTGTTGCCATGGGAATAGCTGCCCCCCCCCCCCCTCCCTCCCTCAGTGATCCTTACAAGCAGCATGCCCCTGCCACCCCACCAAGATCCTCACTACACACACACACACACACACACACACACACACACACACACACAGTCTCACACTTTCACACCCCAAACCAGAGGCTCCTCAATCCAGCCAAACAAACCCCAACAAACACTCCACTACTGAAGAAAGGCTTTAGGCCACACCCCACCCCACCCCATCCTTGTCTCACACTTACATGCGCGCGCACACACACACACACACACACCCCCGTACGCACACATTTTTTTTTCCACACTCACCCTGACACACACACACACACACACAGAAGCACATGCACATATTTTTTCCTTCCAGACACACACAAACACCCCTACACTTCACAAACACACACCCCTACACTACACACACACACACCCCACCACTACACACACACAACCCCCTACACTACACACACACACACACACCTCTTACACACACACACACACAAGCCCTCCATCCTCTCCTAAACTCCTACAAGTTGTGTTCCATATTCATGAGGCGAGCCTTGAGGAGGGAGCCCAGCTCTTTCTTCTCCCCTCTCCTCTGTCTCCGTCCCTGGGCCCCTTTGTCTGGGAGCGCCGTCCTGCCTTTCAGCCCAGCGCCGGGTCGCTCTGACAGCCAGGCGGCCTTTGATGGATTTATTAGACCTCACCAGTTGTCTTTAAAGTCAGCCTTGTGGAGAACGTGCTGTTCGGCGGTGTAATCTCTCTACAGAAAGACGTCACCCCACCCCCACACACACACACTCAGACACACACACACACACACACACACATACACACACACACACACACTCACACACACAACACTGTCCTGTCCTGTCCTGTCCTGCCCTGCCCTGCCCCAAGCTTGCCTACCTCATGGCATGTTTGATCTGCGGGGGAGACTTCAAAAAATAACATGCAGACACATAGGGCCAACAAATGCTGACACATACGCACCCACAGGCACACACACTGTCTTTTCCCCCTCTCTTTCACACACACACACACACACACACACACACACACACACACACACACACACACACACACACACACACACACACACACACACACACACACACACACACACACATAAAGTATTCCCACAAATGAATACATGCTATGTGCACACCATTCAACTCTGTGTCAGTGACCAAGGCTAAATCCCCCCCCCCCCCCCGACCATTAAAAAACATGTATTCCTCATTACATACCTTTGAATCTAATATAATTGTGCCCAGTCATCACATGAAATGTGGGATACACATAAACATAGGCTTCCCATAGGCTTCCCTGTACACGCTTTGCCCTTTTGCATACAAGTCTTCCAATAATGTATTGTAATTATATGCCACAAATGAGCACACTGTTAACTCTGACACAGAAACGTAACAATGGTGCAGTGAGTAAGTGGAGTAAACAGTATAGGTCTGTCAACTGTATATATCTGTGTGTGTGTGTGTGTGTGTGTGTGTGTGTGTGTGTGTGTGTGTGTGTGTGTGTGTGTGTGTGTGTGTGTGTGTGTGTGTGTGTGTGTGTGTGTGTGTGTGTGTGTGTGCGTGTGTGTGTGTGTGTGTGTGTGTGTGTGTGAGAGAGTGTGTGTGTGTGTTTGTGTGTGTGTTTTCATGTGTGTGTGTAAATCATTTATAAACACACTGACACACATGTGTCTGGATGCGGGGTGGCTATCTGTCTGTATGTCTGACTGTTTGTCTTTATGCTATCTGCTATCTATCTCTCAGCCTGCTGCCTTTCTGTCTGTCTGTCTGTCTGCCACCTTCTCTGTCTGCTTTAACATTTGTAGATATTTTTTATGCAATGATTTACTGATAAGAAACAGTATAAAAGCAATGGTTACCAAATGATGAACAAAGTGTTAAGTAAGAGCTAACAAATGCAAAGTAAATGCTAATTAGTAGTCATTATAAAGTGCTACCACTGAAGTGCCTGCCTCTGCCATAGACTCTTATTAGATGCTCCAACAGGTTGCCTCAGTGCAAGACCAGTGGATCATCCTTCTCCACTTCAGTACGGGTGTACTTCCCTGCTATGGCTTGTCAATGTAAATCAATACGGAAAAATTATTTGAAGTCCTTCTTTGATGTAGAGTTTGTATGTTTCTGGTGTAAGATAATTCAAATGATGGTGTCTGAATACCAGCCTTGTTCACACACATAAACATAATATTCAAGATTTAATGTAAAATGTAAACCATAACTATAATGTGATCACAGGATTTTTATATTTTTAGATTTGCTACACCACTACTGTGAAAAAAAGCAGCTTCATTACAGCAATAGACTGGTTTGTGTCACCTCAAAATCTTTAACAGCCCTGCAATTAATGTCTTGTGGAGAAAACATCTGCCGTTGTCACCAAACAGCCTAATTTTTCTGTGTAAAACAGGGGACATAGATTGTTTTTATTCCCCTCTCCTCTTTGTAACCAAAAGAAGCTGGTATGTCACCAAGCACTTTAGCCTCGCTGTTTCAAAGGGGTCCGGAATGTTCTGTTGAAAGGGCTGTTTTGTCCTGGCCGCTTGTCTCTTGTCTCGCGGCTTAACGTGGCTTTCCTTGAGGTGATTAGCAGGGTGAGTGAGTAAGTGAGTGAATGAGCGGGGCTTTTTTTGGAGGGTGAGAAAGCCACCCCTCCTGTGTTTTCTGTGGAGGTGTAAGGCGGTCCGATTGAAGGGGCCGTCTGTGTGTGTGTTTTGTGTGTCTCTGTGTGTGTGTGTGTTTTGTGTGTGTGTGAGTGTGCCCTATATGTGGAAATTTGCACCATCCACTAGCCAAATACTGGTAAAATATAAAAATGGCTAGTAAACTGTGGGAAAAAAAAATCCTATTGAGTGGCTGGTGAATTTTATCATTTATTTGTCAGTGGCTGGTAAAAGTTCATATTTTGTAAAGTTAATTTCCACCACTGGTGTGCGCATGTATATGTGTGTGTGTGTGTGTGTGTGTGTGTGTTTGTGTGTGTGTGTGTGTGTGTACATGATGGGTGGGGTGGGATAAGGGGGCTCTGGTGTCTCCGTGCCCGGGAGGACTGGCGTGTGGCGGGCTTAGCCCCAGTTCCTCCTCTCTCTCTCTCTCTCTCTCTCTCTCTCTCTCTCTCTCTCTCTCTCTCTCTCTCTCTCTCTTTCTCCCTCTCCCTCTCTCTCTCTCTCTCTGTCTGTCTCTCTCTCTCTCTCTCCCTCTTTCTCTCTCTCTTTCTCTTCCTCTCTCTCACTCTCTCTCTCTCTCTCTCTCTCTCTCCCTCTCTCACTCTCTCTCTCTCTCTCTCTCTCTCTCTCCTGCCTGCCTGGGCTTGTGTGTGGAGCACGGCCTGGCACGGCAGCATGCCCAGGCCTCAGTGGCCTCTGCCAGCCTGCCCGCTGAACCATCTGACACACATTCACACCTCGCCCTGCTGGGCACCGCCGGCCTCTGACACTGTGCCTCAGAACGGGCAGCTCAGAGCAGACACACACACACACACACACACACACACACACACACACACACACACACACATACACACATTCAGACATAAACAACCATGCACACACACAGACACGCACATATAAACACAAGCACACACACACTCACATAAACATACGTGCATGCTCACACACACATTCACATAGGAACAAATAAAAAGCCAGAGGCACACATACTCTTTGTGCCTTTGTGGAGATGTGAATGTGTCTCATGATAGGTGTTAGGAACATTTGCATTGATGTTATCTAGGTGTATATCAATATAAATAACCTCAGATATAATGAAAAGCTGTGAGCTGTGATGAGTAATTTATGAGATGCAGATATTCATTTATGTGAACATATGTATATGGACAAAATTAATGTTTTTGTTCTTGAAACAAGTGTCCCCAATGTCTTTATCCATCTACAGCCAATCTGAATATTTATTTTTTCGTTGTTATTTGTATGCATGTCCTTGCTTGTATGTGTGTGCCTGTGTGTGAGTGTGCATGTCTGTGTGTGTGTGTGTGTGTGTGTGTGTGTGTGTGTGTGCGTGCACACTCGAATGTATGTGTGTACATGTGTGTGTGTGTGTGTGTGTGCATGTGATAATGTGTGCCCACCAATGTGTACATGTGTGTGTGTGTGTGCACACACGAATGTATGTGTGTACATGTGTGTGTGTGTGTGTGTGCATGTGACAATGTGTGCCCACCAATGTGTGCATGCATGTGACATGCTTATCACACGTCCTTGCCACTTGTCAAAACATGTCGTCAGCTGCGGTGGGTCCTCGGCGAGGCGATTGAGGAGAAGTTAATGAAAAGACCTGACGAGCTCGGCGTGTGTGCGACACAAACACCCCCCACCCCGTCACCCCCATACCCCCCCAAACCCACCCCCCCCACCCACCCACAGCAGTCAACAGCACACAATCCCCCACCCCAACACACACACACAGACACACACACACACACACAGACCCCATCCCCACACAACCCTCCTCCCGGTTAGCCTGCATTTGTGTCAACGTCGGTGGAGGACTCCGGGTCCCTGACACAGGTTACGGGCGCAGCGTGGACAAGCCTCTCCTCTCGCCTTTCTCTCGCCTCACTGGGAACCACCTGCCCTTTGCAGCCAAATCACTGACGTACTCGCACTCTCCAACAGTCTGCTGCTCCATATGCCCTCCGTGTATTAACACACAGCACAGTGACTTGACTTGGGGAAGAAGCATCAGTTCAGTGTCTGATAAAGGGATCTTTGACATGCAGTATGTGCATGTCTTTAATTTGGGTGTGTTTCTACATAGTGTCTATGCTGTGTAAGAGTATGTTTATAAAGTCACTTGATATTATTGAAGTTAAGATTCACTGTTTCACTTTGTTTCACCAAAATTCCTTTCTTTTTCTCTCCTTGTATTGAGCAATATTGCTCTCTCTCTGTCTTTCTATCTCTCTCTATATATATATATATCTCTATACTCTCTCTGTATATATATATATATATATATATATACACACACACATACGTTTATATACACATACATGTGTATGTCACTTTCTCTCTGTCTTTTGCCCTTTTTTTTGTTTATCTGTGCTCCTCTCTCTCTTTCTTCTCCCTCTTTCCTTCCTTCCTCTCTTTCTTGTTCTCTCCTCCTCCTCCTCCTTGTCCTCCTCCTCCTCCTGCTCTCTATCTGTGGCCGCTCAGCGGTGACTCCTCTAATCTCTTGTGCTCAGGCTGCGTGGCACACGCCGGCCTCTCGCGGGCTCACAGATGCCCCTCTGTCCGCGGGGGCCACTTCCTGCGCAGGTGTTCCACGGGGCGGCGGGGCAGCATGGGGTGGCACGCGGGCATGCCAGGGCCAAGCCGGGGGCCACGACGCTGCGGACTTCCACACCCCCCCCCCCTCCCCCTTGTATACACACATACACACACACAAACACATGCACAAGCACACACACACACTAACCCCCCAACCCGAATGGCAGCGACAGACTGGGATGCAAAGTCTCACACACACACTGGCACGCACATACACACACAAAGGCACACACACGCACATACACTAACCCCCCAACCCGAATGGCATAGACAGACTGGAATACAAAGTCACACACACACACACACACACACACACACACACACACACACACACACACACACACACAAACACTCTGGCACACACACTGGCACACACATACACACACATGCACACACACATACACAAACCCCCCTAACCCGAGTGACAGACTAACTGGGATGCAAAACCTCTCTGCCTCACACACACACAGACACACTCACAGACACATTTAAGTTGTTGACACATATACACAAGCTAACAAACACACACATATACGCACTAACACACACACAAACTGGAATACACACTTGAACAGATGCTGCTCCAAATCTCTCCCTCTACAGTAGGTCAGCGGACCCAGGATGTGTCTCCTGATGTTTTTTTTTTTTTCTGCTGACTTGATCGAATTTTGATAGTTGTACTTTTTCCTGTCACTGCCATCTCTTAATCAATGTTAATTGGGTGCAATTAGCATATGTTAATTAATGATATTTACTTCAAATTAAAGGTATGAATGGTCCCAGAGGGTTTCCTGTTCATCTAATTAGAAACAATTAGCTGCAATTAACACGTGTAAATGAGATGCTATTGAGTCCAAAACAAACAGTGTGTAGCCTGCCCAATTCCCATGCAGTTTAACCTGTGCGGTGTGTGTGTGTGTGTGTGTGCACTTGTGTGTGTGTGCGCGCACTTGTGTGTGTGTATGTTACTGCCCAATTCCCATGCAGTTTAACCTGTGCGGTGTGTGTGTGCGTGTGTGTGTGCACTTGTGTGTGTGTATGTTCCTGCCCAATTCCCATGCAGTTTAACCTGTGCGGTGTCTGTGTGCGAGCATGTGTGTGTGTGTGTGTGTGTGTGTGTGTGTGTGTGTGTGTGTGTGTGTGTGTGTGTGTGTGTGCATTTTTTTGTGTGTTCCTGTGTGCGTTCCTGTGTGTGTGTGTTTCTGTGTATGTTTGTGTATGTGTGTGCGTGTCTGCATTTGTGTGTGTGCATGCGTGTATATTCATGTGTGGGTGTGTGGTCCTGTTTGTGCTTGTGTGTGTGTGTGTGTGTGTGTGTGGGAGGACTGGAATGGAACTGGTGTAGAGGGCCCCTTACGGCATACACTTCTGCCATGGTACTAAGAGCTGGCTAGCAGCTCCCTTGTCTATAACAGAGTGGAGCATTAGCATCGACAGACCACTAAATTTCCACGTGCTGGATCCGTGATTTAAGCACGCAAATCCACTCAAATTTTGTAGCAAAACCGACTATTTCTGTATAATGGTTTGTATTCACTTAAGCCTCTTTTGTGCATCTTTATAAGTGTGAATTCAGACTAGTCATTCTTTCAGTACCTCTCATTATGGATAAATTACCAGTTAGACAGTAATCATTGTTTTCAATGCAGTGGTGATCCCCTCCAAGAACATTTTTACTGAAATGACTTTTGTTTATTTTGTTTAGTTTTGCTTGAGTGTTTGTTTTTTTGTGTTGATCTGTTGTTCACTTGTAGTAAACAGCTATTGATTGTCCATTAAAAACATGGTAAGCCACAGCTTTATGCTTTTATACTACAAGAGACTCGCTTTTACATATAAAACATATATTCAAACAGGCGTGTGTGTTCAGTTCAAAAACTCAATCTCGAACTGCCATCCTTTGCCCATGCTCTCTAAGAGTCGAATAGAATATGATTTTCCACACACACACAACAGCCTGAACATCACTATGTATAGAAGCCCTTACAGAAGTCATTTTTCAATGCCTCCCAAGCCCCAGAGTTCAATTATGTCTATAACACATAGTCATGGTATCAATGAGCATTCTGGGTTGACATCAATAACTTTCCCTCCACCTTGAAGGCTTCATTTGAAAAGATGCAGATTATTTTATTAGATTCCCCACTACCACTACCACCACCCAGCCACCCACCCACAGACCCACCAAGCCTATTTTTCTCGTCAGATGAATAAACTGGAAGAGGAGAAAAGGACCCCCTTTTTTCCTCTCCTCGCAATCCAGGTTCTGAGCACGCCTTAATCTGAGTTTGCAGTTTTGGAGCGCGTTGACAGAAATCTTCCCCGTGGCGCCTCTCTGTTCCGCTCTCACCCACGTATGTGTGTGTGTGTGTGTGTGTGTGTGTGTGTGTGTGTGTGTGTGTGTGTGTGTGTGTGTGTGCGTGCCGCATTAGTCTCCAGGTTTAACAGCAGAGAACGGAGGAGGACGCGGCGTAAGGATACTTACGGGCGTAACAATCACAGAAGGTTTTCTGAGTGGCGGTGATGGCAGCAGCAGCAGCAGTGGTGGTGGTGGTGGTGGTTGGGGGGGGGGCGGTGATGTGGGGGAGAGGGAAGTGCTTTGTTCCCGTGATAAGAGAGAAAGGGAATACAGGCGATGGGGGGGGGGGGGGGGGGGGGGGGGGGGGGAGCAATCCGCGAGCTGAACAAATCTGAGAGAGGCATTATGGGATGGTAAACACGTCTGCAGTTAAGAGGCACCGGATTTGCTGTTTCTTATTTTGGGGGAACGTGCTGTATTTGGAGTGGAACACAAAGAGAGGGGGTGCAATAGGGTAAAGGAGATTGTGTGTGTGTGTGTGTGTTGGGGGGGGGGGGGTTGTCGGATGGGTGGGTGATGATGTGAGGAGAGAGGGAGGGAGGGAGGATGGAGAGTTATGATGGCAAACCCGAGAGAGAGCGAGAGAGAATGAAAAAGAGCGTGAGAGAGGGAGCGAGAATGAAAGAGAGAGAGATGGGAAGAAAGAGAGTGAGAGAGCGCGAGAGGGAGCGAGAATGAAAGAGAGAGAGATGGGAAGAAAGAGAGTGAGAGAGCGCGAGAGGGAGAGAGAATGAAAGAGAGAGAGATGGGAAGAAAGAGGGGTGAGCAAGGGGACATGTAGGAGTGGGTAGTGTCTGGGGATATACGCCGTATCTGTGGACAGTTCATACCCGCCATCGACAGCTCATAACCCCATGGCTCTGAGAGCCATCTCTTGGCCCCCGATGAGATACTGGAGCCCAGTCTCCCCCCACCACCATCCACACACATACACATGCACACACACACACACACACACACACACACACACACACACACACACACACACACACTCCTTCTCTCACGCACATGCACACACACACACACACACACACACACACACACTCTCCTTCTCTCACGCACATGCAGACACAAACACACTCACAAACACACACACACACACACACAAACACACTTACACACACACACAAACACACATAAACACACACAACACATTAACACACACAAAAACAGTCACACACTTACACACACACATGCACAAACAGACACACACACACACGTACGTACACACACACACACACACACACACACACACACACACACACACACACAGAAACCATCAGCACCACCACTCTGGAGCATCCATCCAGGCCGGGTGCCACTGAAGAGCCAGGGAGCACTGTAATCAGAGCCCACTGACACACAGTACATTTCCTCCCTCTCCGCACTCTGTGTAGCTGGCCATTGCTTTTCACTGTCTGCTGCCTCAATGATATCTGTGTTACAGCCAGAGTAAAACACAACATCCAAGGCCACTAGTGTGCTGTGCCTCTTGGTGAATATGTGAGTTAGATCAGTAGATTAGTAAGATTTGGTGGTTTTACTGAATGAAGATTTTAATGGATTCACTGAAATTTTTAGTTATCTTTTCTTTTGGTCCAAACGTGCGTTTTTTTCTTGCTGGCATGAATAAATGTTTTTGTACTATGTGGCTCATACAAACACAGCGAAGGTCAGAGGAGTTAATCGATGCACTTCAGAAATAAGAGACCCAAACATTCAGAATTTCAAGAGCATTTGTACTTTATTAATATTTGCCTTATGTTCATAGTCATCCAAGGAATCAATGTACACATTAAATATTTGCACCAATCCCCCCTCCCCCCTTGTCTGTCTGTCTCTACACCCCCATACCCCCACCCCACCCTCTCCTCCCCACTCCCGCTTCAGACAGAGCAGGCAATTAGCACTGGCTTCTCCACTGTACTATCTATAATAAATGTCACGCTATGCGTGGGTCTGGGGGATGGGGTATGTCTGCCAAACCCCAGAGCCCCTGATCATCCCGTGGCTGCCGTCACATTATCTTTGTTTACCCAGAGTAAAAATATATACCCGCCTAATCCAATAAGAGCCCATGGAAAATGTACATAAGCCATTTACTGAGAAAATAACTAATAGCACTTCAATTTGGAGTCAGTGTAGCTTTGTTGTTTTGTTCTTGTGTTTTAATGTGTTTTTTTTGCTTCAGCTTTTTTTTCCCTTCATCCGCAGCTTGGAGATGGAAAGGTCTGCTGGGGTCTGTGTTTGTGTGAGTTTGTCTTTGAATGTGTGTGTGTGTGTGTGTCTTTGTGTGTGTGTGTATCTTCTGTGTGTGTGTCTGCTTCCTTGCACGTACAACTTAAACCCCTCCCCACCCGCACCACCACCATCACAATCTCCCCCACCACCCCACTAATATTCTCAGTGTTTCAGGCTTAAAGAAGGTGAACTCTCACCCTTCCCTGCTGCTGCCGAGCGGAGATAAAAGTTTCTCGAACTGTGAATTACACGCGGAAGTCGATAACACCGGAGCCACAATCAGCTTTTACACTGCGGATTGGGCGCACTGGGTGAATAGCATGTCCCCCCTTTTTTCCACAGCTGTCATGGGGAGACAAGCGATACAGCTCACCTGGAGGTCTCTGAAGCACCTCTTCACTCCGTTTGCGAGCAGGCCCGACCGAGAGAGAGCACATATCTTATTAAGGTCTCTGTCTACACCCAGACAACGACAACGACAACAACAACAGAATAGGGGCAGAAAACGTACTACTGATCTTTTGCCTCTTTTCTCTTCTCTGTGGCAAAGTCTCAGCTGCTGCTGCAGTCATTTTAGCAGGTTGTAGCTCTACTCCGCATGTCTTGACTACTAACATCCAAGTGTTTCATACTTGTGTTTTTCTTTAATAATAAAAATGGAAAATAACATATTATTCTCCTGGTAGCTCAGCAGTTGTACCTTGAACCTTGAAATAAGATTGGATGCACAGTTACAAGGAAGGACTTGAGCACACTGGAGAACTTAAATGCTATCAGCCCTTAGGTGTAATTGCATTTTACAGTGTCTAACAGCACTCTGGGAAAAATGAAGCTGGGCTGACATCGCCTGTGGAGAAGGAGAGGAGGAGGAAGAAAATGTGAGATTACTTTTTTTTTTCATTTTAAATCATGAAGCTAGACAAAGAAAATCACAGCTGCCTTTTAATACATCTTGCTATAAATAAAAGCTTTAAGTGGATATACTATAAATAATTATAGTCCTACCTTTAAAAGGGTTGTGTATTAAGAGTTGGTAATTGTTGCTAAATTAACACCAAGCTGCATATAGCCTGGATTTTGTCACGTGTTTACTTTTTTGTAAAAAGGCAAAAATTAGTGAGAAAAATCTCAAAGCATTCAATCAGAAAATTATTAGCTCATGTCGTAAGTTAACAAAAAAAGACAAAAAATAAACACAATTTAGATAGAATCTCTGCATTCCTGTTATTCCTCTGTTTTACAGTCACCAAAGCTCATTATCTTTGAACAACAGACGACAGAAGATTGTTTTGTGTCTGTCTTTCCTTTCTGATTCCAAGTCATCCCTGGACACCTTGCCACTTGTGAACTTCAGAGGTGTGTGCATTTGTGTGTGTGTGTGTGTGTGTACAAGAGCACACACACATTTGGTGGGGGTGGGGGTGGGTGGGGGTCGTTGCTCTCTAGAACAGCATGAGCATCTTATGTATTCACGGGCTGATGAGTCAGATAATCCAAGTTCAAATACGACTCTTGTGGGGTGAGGGATTTAAATGATATTATATAGAAATGAGATTTTTTTCTGATCTGGAGCGTCTAAGTCCTGATCCAATCTATGCTTTAATTATACTGTTTTCCTCCTAACTGGAAGCATATCCTCAGAGCCCCGTTTTACTTCCTCCCTCCCCACGTCACCCCTTTATTCATTGTGCTGGGATACAAATGGGAGATCCTTTGTGTGCACGTTGCATGTATTACAATATCAAGTAACCAAGATGCCGCCGTAGCGCTCTGGCAGTGATGGCAGTGATGGTGCCCCTGTGTGCTGGGGGCCGGGGGGGTGGGGGGGGGGGGGAGGACTTGATTCACGACGTCTTAAAAAAAAAGACAACGCGGGAAACGTCGTATCTGTCCGTCCATCTCCCCGCATCAGATATATGGCTATATCAATATCGAGAGCACGGAGGTGGAGGAGGACTCCCCAGTGCAGCGGTGCATAGGTGCTGTCGGGTCGTCTCTAATGGCCGTGCTTGTGTGTTCCAGAGAGGAGGAGGAGGAGATGGAGGAGAGATGGAGGGAGGGCTAGGCTGGTGGGTTTGGGGATGGTGAAGGGGTGTGTGTGTGTGTGGTTGGGGGGGGAAGGAGCGAGGGGGGCAGAAGGGTATTGGTGAATATGATCAACCTGAGATGATCTGATAATGGTTGTGTGTGTGTTGTGCGTTTCAGAAAGGCCGGCTAGCCTGGTGGGTTTGGGAATGGTGAGGGGGTGTAGGGGGGTGTGGAAGAGGGGTGGAAAGGGGCAAGAGAGGGAGGGAAGAGGCTTGGTGAATATGATCAACCTGAGATGATCTGATAAGGGGATTCCTGAAGTGCTGATTAGATCTGGGTCATGTTTGTCTTCCAGTAACGGGGATTACATGATTTATTAGAGAGCAAGCATTCACAGCACAGGGTGCTAATTCTCCACCTCCACCCTGGAGAGAGGGAGAGAGAGAGAGAGAGACAGAGATAGAAAGAGAGAGAGATGAATTAAGAAGAGGGAGAGACTCTGAAGGAGTTAATACATATTAAAGAGCTGGGGCTTCTTTTCTCCCTTTTTTATAAGTGCAGAGACAGGAAATGTATCACTGCATCTGATGGGGCTTCTGATCAAGCATAGATTTCTTTCAGCAGAGAGAAAAAATGAAAAAGTAAAAAATGCTTGCTTTAGCAAAATATGAATAGTAGACAATATTTTTGTCTCCTGTGTCATGTTTTACAGTAGTCTGGCTGGGTTTACACCGAGGACTAGAGTTCTATCTGCCGAAAAACAAGGGCCTTATAATTACAATTTCTTGTTCAGCATCTCTGTTCTCCTTTAATCTTGACAAATCGCACTATAATATAATAATTATGCTGCAGTGATTGTAATGGCAATCTGTTTGCATAGAGTGTTCGGTTCTGATGCACCTTCGCTGACAATGACAACTGTGAAGATAACGACCATGGCATTTTGCTTGCGTGGGTTTTGGTGCTTGTGTCTTATGAGAGACTATGAA
The DNA here is from genome assembly GCA_027475355.1 of Coilia nasus. Classification (NCBI taxonomy): domain Eukaryota; kingdom Metazoa; phylum Chordata; class Actinopteri; order Clupeiformes; family Engraulidae; genus Coilia; species Coilia nasus. The sequence goes on along the minus strand of CM050215.1, from coordinate 15,997,965 downwards.
GGTGTTTTGTTTTTGTTTTGTTTTTTTGGTGACACTTCATGTGAGCAGTTCCTTTTACAGCGTACCTAAATGTAACTACATGTAATATTATGTACTTACACTGTACTTACTTAACACTCATCCTAATCCTAACATTTAACCTAACCCTAACCCTAACCCTAACCCTAAAGGACAGTGTAAGTACATCATTTTACATATTGTTGCAAACTTTGTTACATTGTTCTTCGTGATGTAGAGCCACTGTAACAGGGACTGTAAAATGAAGTGGCAACACTTTATTTTTTACGCTTCCTTTTTTAGTGTCCAAATCTAAATGTAACAGCATGTAATGTTTTGTATTTACACTGTACTTACCTAACACTAACCTTAATAACAACTCAATGGTACATTGTAAGTACATAAGGTTACATATTGTTACCAATTAGGTAACACAATAAAGTGTAACTGTTTTATATTCGTTTCTGATCAGATAATGTCTGAACACGCTGTGCTGGAAGGGCACTCTGGAGCACTCAGACAGACAGAGGAGGTGGTCCGGCCGGCGGCGTTTTTTTCTGCCATCTGGCCGCAGGAAAGCCAGATCGGGGTCAAGGTGGGTGCCGATCTTTCTGCTCCCCTGGCTGGCCATCAGCCTGCCAGTCCAGTTATTTACGGCCCACACTCCTCCGCTCTCCTCCTCTCCTCTCCTCTCCTGTCCTCCTCTCCTCCTCTCCTCCTGCTCTGCACCTCTCCTCCTCTCTTCCCCCATCCCTGCAGCTCAGCCCGCAACTCAAGGGTGTGAAGATGCCAGCAGCACGCTCCACTGAAGACAAATCAGGCCCAGGCTCGTCGTAAAACACACAGAGACATGCACACACACACACACACCATGACAACACACAAAGGTCATGACCTTCTCACCGTTTCAACCCACTAGTCTGCCCTGCATGCAAAGCACCTTCCCCATCGACACACCCATAGTCCTGTCTGGTGACCTGCTCTGCCCACCTGACGTATCTGCCCAACAGAGGACGGGACAGGGTCCCCCTACCTGCCACCCCAACCCCATACTGGAAAGCCCTACTTGGCATGGGCACCCTGTTAGCATGGGCATCTGCCCAGTAGGTGATGGGACAGGACACCCCTACCTGTCCCGACATCCCCTGCCCCCACCCCCACCCATGCCCCATGCCAGGGACCCTCCTGCTCCACCCTTTCAGCATGGGCATCTCCCTACAACACCACAGCAAGACAGAAAGACAAAATAACCAAAAAAAAGCAAAAGAGGAAAAAAAACAATTTGCTTTCCCACCCACTGTCTCCACTCTGGGGTCTCAGTGGGTGGTAAAGAAGAGGGAGTCCCTTCTCTCTCTCTTTCTCTCTCTCTCTCTCTCTCTCTCTCTCTCTCTCTCTCCTCTCTCTCTCTGTCTCTCTCTCTCTCTCTCTCATTGTAGCTGTGTGGATATCACTGCATAACCGCATGGCTCTGCTCAGTGCTGCTGGAGGGCGAGAGAGCTCAGGCTCATTCCAGCTGGCGCTCCGCTCACGGCAGGGGGCCTCCAAGTGCGACTACCCCAGCCGCTGCTCACCCCATCCCAGCCTCCATCCCTCCATGACCACAGCCTCTCCCTGCCTCTCACTTGTCTCAAGTTAGCAAAATATCAAAGATCAAAAAATCCTCGTGATCTCATTTCCTGTGCTTCGAGTTGTTACTTTGTTAAACAATATCATTGCCCTGCCCAGGTTTTAATTCTGGTTATCATTTTTATCGCTATAACTCACTTTTTATTAACACACACAGTACTCGACCACAGAGACAAGTGGTCTGCTCTGCTGTGGTGCTGAAGGTGTATGTGAGCTGGACAGACAGAGAGAAAGACAGAGGCAGAGAGAGAGAGGAAGAGAGAGAGCGCGAGAGAGAGAGAGAGAGAGAGAGAGAAAGAGAGAGAGAGAGTTTTTGCCATTGTCATGTTTTGGTTCCTTTTTAAGAGGCAGGAAGTCGGCGAGCCCCATAGCGCCTCACCTCCACATGCCTCCCTCCCTCCATCGCCTACTGAGAGAGAAACATGACCTCCAATCCATTGGCTGGCTTTGTAGGGCCTTTGTCAAACTCGCACAAGAACATGCATAGTCATTTAGGGCTTTCAAGCAGGCCCATGGGTGGGTAGCGGGGTGGCTGGCTGGTGGGGGCTGCATAAAAGCACTCGTATTTAGGGATTTAGAATGGGGGAGTGGGAGTGGGGGGGGGGGGGGGGGGGGCAGTTTTGCAACCAATGCCTGAGTCAGGGGTGCTGCTGGTGTTTGGGGTCCCCCCTGTCCCTGGCCTCACAGAAGCTGCTGGCTGCATGAATAACACACTGGGCCAACTTTCACAAACTCATGGAGGGTCTGTTCCTCTCTGTCTCTATCTGTCTACCCAGAATCCCTTTCCCTGCTGAAATAAATTGTCCTATTAAAATAAAACGCTGTCTATATACGTTTAATAAATTGAAAACGCTTGTTTGAATCCCCCCGTAATTTGGAAGCAATCCCAAGCACATCACCAATGCTGGTGCGAAATAAGATTATTTGCAGTGTATTATAATGTATGCACGGGTTTTATATGACCAAACAGTGTCACTGAACCCCCCAATGAAATGGCTGCTTATTTATATGCAGTTATTCAGGTACGCAGTAAATTCCAATTACTTCTTTAGATTTCTATTTAACATGGGAGGAAATATGACAGGGAAGCTCTTTGTTTTTGAGCAGCAATTGTAAATCTTTTTAACCCTTTCTCTGGGTGTGCTCAGCCAATGCAGTGGACTGTGCCTTCTAGTTTGCGCGTTATGCCGCACATTGTCTCCTATGGAAAATGTGCATGTGTAGACATTTTATTAAACTAATGAGACGATATTTCCCGGTTCAGATTGTCAAACTTGACAGCAATTGTATGTGTGCGTGTGTGTGTGTGTGTGTGTGTGTGTGTGCGCGCGCGCCTGTGTGTGTGCGTGCGTGTGTGCGAGTGAGTGGGACCTCATGCATTTATATCCCGACGCTCAATCCCGTGCTCAGCTCCCACTGGCCCTAAATCCCTGGCGCTCTCCCCTCCAAGCACAGGCTGACGTGTAGCATGCTGGAGCGACCGCGTTTTGCCTATGCATTAGCCATTCATTTCATCTGCCTGACACCTCTCCAACATAAAACCGTACGGCAGAGGTAAAATATCTCTCTCCTGGCGAAAATAAAGCTTTGTCTCCCTCCTGATCTATAGGATATAAAATAAAGCCATGGCTTTGATGGTGGCTTTACCTTATGCACGGCTTGCCTTTTGTGCACACAAAAGCCAACGAAGATGAATGAGAGCGGATTGCCAGGGCCGTGTCTCCCGTGGTCCTTCAGGATCAGTCCCGCCACCACAGCCGACCGTCATGCTCTCTCGCAGTCACCCAGAAGTTTTGTGAGGACGGCGTTGTTATTGATCACTGCCTGCCAATAGCCTCATTCACCGATCAATTAGAGCTTTCTGTTTCGAAACTCAGATTAAGCTGCATCAACTGAAGTCTTACATGGAAACGGGAATAGATTTTTAGCAAATCCAAAAATAAGACAATTATTATGCTTACAGCATCTTTTATGTATTTTTTTACTACAGTTAAGTCCTTAAAATACTACATATATTTAATGACTGTATAATTACATATGTACTATTTTTTCGTTGGACACATTTTTTAGCCTTGAAAGAAACAAAAGAAACAAAACATTTTCTTAGCAGCATGCATTAGTTTGGTCTCCTCTATGCTTCACATACCGTCTTATACATTAATATTTTTAAATTGTATGGTATTATTTTTAATGGTTAACCAATTTCGTTTATTGAAATGCCATGTCAAATTTTATGTCACAAGCATAAGAATTCAAATGTGTTTTTCGCACCATCTGCCTTGTTTCCTGCAAGATATTTTGGACATATCTCGTGTGCCATGTGCACATTTTTGCCTTATTAGAAGAGACACACAAATAAATCACAGACAGCTGAAGATAAATCTTACAGTTATCGTCTCTAGGTTTTTTTAATTCAACCCAAGGCAGTTGATATCAGCGGCAGGCAGGACGGTACTAGCTTGCGGGGCTTTAGCTCAGAAAGCTGCTCCTGTGCTCCGGCTATCTGCCGATTTTCAGCCTCGCAGCCTGTCCCCAGAGCATTGCCCACTGCGCGATAATATCTCGAAGGGAGTGGTTATCACTAGACATTATATTATAATCATTAGTGATCCTAGCCCTTTCACCCGTAATGCAGAATAAGCGCGTAGATCCATTAATCTAAACTAGAGCAACTGTTCGCAAAGAGCACTCGTCCCCATTCTTGCCCGACGGGGAGTAATGCTATAATTTCCATAACTGGGACTATGCGGACCTAATGGAGTGGAGGTTTAGACAAACTATTCCTATAGTTATTCTTGCCAAACATGGCAGCTTTACTAAAGTTTACATTTCACAGGATGATTTTATTATTTTGTTGATTATCTTCTTTATTTATTGTGCATAGTCTATGTTAAAGGTTTTTATAGCTTATGGCCAAGGGCTCCTTCATATTTTGACCGTAAGGAATATCTAGGTATTAACTAATTATTTGCATGTGTTGTGATGGCGTATTCAGCCGTAAGTTAACTGACAGCGTCCATCAAATCCCCTCGTCAATGGTGTAGTCCTTCCGAGTAGTATTGAATCCGCCCCCTAGTGTTAATCGTCTCTCTCTCTCTCTCTCTCTCTCTCTCTCTCTCTCTCTCTCTCTCTCTCTCTCTCTCTCTCGCTCTCTCGCTCTCTCTCTCGCCCGTGTGTGTGCGTGAGTGGAGGGAAGATTCTGAAGGTTATTTGCCTGAGAAATTAAACATAAAATAAAAAATAACACACATTTATATTATATGGCCGTATTTTACTTTAGCTGGTTGGGCCTGTTTCTCCCTCTGTCTCATTAGGAAAGACCTCAGTTGATATGAAACTCCAAAAGTTGCATTTATTCAATTCCAAGACTGAAATGCAAAGCGAAGCGGACTGTCGTGTCTACGTTTGATTATTGGCTTTGGGGAGAAATAACAGCTGTTCCTAGTGATGCCACGGCGTGAGATCTATAACTACGATCGAATTTCTTTTGCTAGGCTGCGGTGGAGTTGGAAAGTCAAGAAAATGTTTGTTGAGTTTGTGGTCAATATTCACTGACGTTGTTGGCATGTTTGCGTTTTCCCAGGTCTAAGCACAAGAGCACCTGGACACTTCTCTTTAGACGTGGTCTTCACTCTCACGTCACCTAAAAGTTGCATGCTATAGGTATTGACCAAATCCCCTGACGGTGATGTGCATGCTGTATACATTATAATAATCGCTTACAAATAAATATCTGGGTGCCATGATATCAATTGCCTGGCACCACAAACCTTAAAACATGTTTTTGCTGCGGTCTGATATTTTGGTGTCAAATATTTTGCAGCTGTCGCAATGCTGCCGGGGTCAATGGGATCGTGGAGGAGGCATTAGGGCTGCGGTATAATGCGTGATACTGCTGTGGTTTGGCTTCATTGGCGTCTCACCCCTCTAATCACTTTTGGCATGCTACTGGACGAGGAGAGCACAGCATCTCTCTCTCTCCCTCCCTCTCTCTCTCTCTCTCTCTCTCCCTCGCCGAGCCCCCTCTGCATCCAAGTGGATTGGTTCACAGTGTGCTGCGAGGCGGCCTGGTCGCTCCTATCCCCCACTCGTCCACACTGTGGAAAATAAAGACATATTTTTTTAATGACTGAAACCAGACCACAGGCTACACTCCATCGCAAGCGTCGTCCCTATTTGGCTTGCTCCGGGCTGCCCTGCCTCTTACCTCCCGGATTCATGTGGCGTAGGTCAAAAGGCGTAAACTGACAGTGAATCGGCGTGGGGTCAAAAAAGGCGTGGGGTTTACACGAACGGTGCTGCAAACAAAGAGTTGACAAGTGTCGCCTTCTGCACCTATTTAAGCCACCTGCACCTCTGTTGTCTACAAGTTAGAGGCTCAGTGATGAGAAGATACTTCCATTTTTACCTTACCTTTTACCTTATATTTTGTAATATAAAATGGAAAATAGGTAATGACACAGAAAACGCACAGAATGCACTGTGGTGTATTTTACACAGTTTCAAAAGATGCCACTTCAGATGTAAGAATAGGTAGCCTATGCAGTGAACCCTCCTACATTTTAAAAGGGTTTTTTTTTGGGTTCGGTACAATTTCTAATATTTATGCTTAGTTGTATTCCTAATTTACGTGAAAAAAATGGTTATTAAAATTAATATTAATTTTCAGTAAAATGTCCTCTGTGCCTTCTGCATTCATTCAGTCTGTCAATAAAAAAAATAGCCGAAACATTAAGCTAACAGATGATGATTTCATCATAGCTTAGGTAAAAGAAATTGTCCCATAATTAATATGAATGTGTGTTCGGATATACCATGGTTATCATCATTCATTTATTCCTATTCAAGAATGCAAACAGGTGCCAAAATATAGACCACTCGTGCATTTGACCACACATAATATTTATTTATTTAGTTGTTTGTTTATTTGTTTGTTTTTTTATTATTATTATTTGACTTGCCCACTGGTCCCTCTTGGAGAATGCGCATAAATGTGTTGCCTACATCATATTTGCTTGGTGGCAAAATATGGCTGAAGTGGCCTGAGTTTTACTTAATTACACTGGCAAATCCATCATCGGTGCATAGGCAGCAGAAATCAGGCGTTAGAAATGCTGGGCTCGGTGATGCGGAGGACGGCCTAAGGCCCCATGGCTCCCGGCGGGTGCGCTCAGCTGATCAAAGCCCAAGTCAGGGGTAATATTTCTCACTTTATTACCGGAGTCACGCCAGTGTCTGCACGGCCAACGATCACAAACTGAACTGCCCACTCTTTCTAGCAGGGCTAAGGTCACGTACCAACACAGGAGAGAAAAAAACGGATTAGGTATCTTCAGCAGGTGACAAAATATCACACCGTCGCCTGAGTCAACTAGCCAAAATTACTCAATAATTCTGGTTCTATTTCACACAGTGTCATTGCAGCTGGGTAAAAATAGGCATTTGTAATAGTGTATTAAAATTAATTTAAAAACATTAAGGGGGAAAAGCACTTCATTTTTTTCTTTTATGTATTTTGCGCCCATCTATTCTTCATTCCTTTTGTGTAGAGAAAAATATACATATATGACAAATGTGAGTCAAAACACTTCGCTATTTACACGGTACACTGAAAGTAGACTTGATCAAGAATAACTCTGTTTAATGCATAAAACCGGTAAAACCTTATCAAGCAATATTAAAGTATATTCAGTTACTGTCTCATTCGCAATGCAGAGACTTTTGTTTTTGTTTGTGGTTTCATTTGTAGTCAAAAATTCAGATGGTCTCTTCAGCTTCAAGCATTTTTTATGCTTAGTGTTTGCTCTCAAATCGGTAACAATTAAACTATGCTCTCGATTAAGGATATTATAGACTGACTTTGAACTGCATCGTATAAACCATCAGGACTTCAGCCAATTCTTGCTAGAAGACAGTCTATGTTGAACCGTTTAAATAAACCATTAGCTCAAACCAAAAATAAAAAATGTGTGGGATGTAAAATATATTAGGCAAAAACACTACGAAGGGGGGGGGGGTGGCAACAATTGTCATTCTTTCAAAAACACGAAAGTCCAGTAAATTTAAAGACAATCTGTTGTGAGCTATCAGCTCTGAAATGGGGATGTGTAAGACGTATGTTAGATGTTCACGGGCATGACTGGCAGTGGAGTCGTAGTGCTGCGCATTTCCCAATCGATAGCTCCCTCTAGCCTTTCCATCGCCCCCTTCTTTCCTTTCCGTAAATGCATGAGAGATGCAGTTTTGTTTTCGGTCCGTGAACGCTGCTGTGAGACATGTCTTTATCTACCATCTAGCTGCATTTAAATATTTATTCTACGGGTTGTAGTTCTGCCTGTAGATCGGTGGTTTCTGATACAACACGTTTATAACATAGGAGGACTATTCTTGTTTACAGAAATCGCTGTTGTGGCACATTGCAGACTTGAAACGAAGACCATCCAATGAAAAAAGTTTTGCTATGTGTTGTGCGTCCCGTAGCATTATGATTTTAGCCAGCCTAAATATTTCTTTAAATATGATGTGTTGTTATAAATGCTGCGTGTTGTGGTTAAAAGGGTGCAGTAATGGACGGTAGACAACTCGAATAGCAGAATTATTACTCGGTTTTTGACTGTTTTTAACCACCAATATTGATAGTGGAATATGCCCTCAGAAAGGGTTTTTTCATTTATCAGAATCTTGTATTGCAAAATCATAAACTTCCACCATATCGGGCAGATAATTCAGACTTCATTTTCAGTTGGTAGCCCACAAATGATGGCCAGTCCTGACACCTAAGGTGTCGTGTGTTGCCCATTTCTGTCGCCAAACTGTCAAAATTCTTTCTCAAACGACCTCTGCCGCTCTCTCCACCCCTGCCTCTCCCAGTCCTTCCCTCTGAAGACGGTGGAAATAAGCCCAGCTGCTAGCACGTGAATTAAAAGCTCTCTCGCGCACACTTCCCAAACAGACACGAAAGCTCATCTGGGAGGTCGACCCAGCGAGCAAGGTCTGACAGAGAGAGAGAGAGAGAGAGAGAGAGAGAGAGAGAGAGAGAGAGAGAGAGAGAGAGAGAGAGAGAGAGAGAGAGAGAGAGAGAGAGAGATGCACAGGCGCAAATATGGTGCGTGCTCATCTCTCTTATCTGGTATTCTTCACGAAACACGTGTCATCTAAGGGTCTTGCAGTCAAAGAAAGCACTCCCCAGGCGCTCTTTGGCAGCTGTCACAGTAAGGGCCATCTATGGCCTTGGCCGGGTCCCTCTCCTGTCTTTTACATGAGAAGCACCCATATGCATGTTGGAGCGTATTGATTCTAGTGTTTCAGACTATGGGCGTTTGGACAACATACAAAAGCAAAATATAAATGGCAGAGCGTGTGTGTGTGTGTGTGTGTGTGTGTGTGTGTGTGTGTGTGTGTGTGTGTGTGTGTGTGTCCAGTCCATGCGTGTGTGTGCGTAACTGGGAAGGAGGAGTGTGTGTGTGCGTGTGTATACGAAGGAATATTCTGTTTGGATGTTGTAAGTGCAGCGTATAATTACAGCTAGGTGATGCTGTAAGAAGACATTTAGTAGGGAAAAGGACTTGTTCATGATCACATGTTATGATCATCAGTCACTGTTAAGGCATGACCTGTTTTGAACCCAATATCCCCTCCCATAACCCTGATGCCTAAAGATGTCTCAAATCCTAAAATAATATTCATCTAAATTTCACTCTGTTTCTTTATACCATCTTTGTCTCGTTCTTACGTTCCTTATAATAAATAATAACTATTGCTGTCTTAATATTTTACTTTCTTATTTATCTTCTCCACTTTAAAAATGTAGGCTATATCTGACTTATTAGTAATCTCAAAATGTGTGTCATTTTGCAACATAATCAATCTCTAAATGCATTAAAACTGAAAGAGTCTAACCCAGATCACTAAATTGTGCGCAGGGTGTTCATCAGCACTTTCTGATAACAATTACATGCAGTAGTTTTTTTTTTTCGTGCCCATTTAGGCATAAGACACGAGGATGTTTTTAAAACGGAATAGGTAAATAACACTTCCTGTATATTGCTCATCTTAATTAAACATCCAAAGGTGTCTGGGCCATCAAAAACTGTCAAGGCGATCTGCTCAACTGTAAACTTTAGAGCCTCTTCGTCTTTCACTTTCTCCCATTAGACAAAAGACCAAAGGAAGGCTAATCGCTAAGGTTACGAGGATGGAGACCCGATAGGATAATAGCAATCAATGCAATTTACTCTATAATCCCCCTAATAGGCGCTTGCATTGAAGTCTTAAATAATGTGTAATAGAACATTTAGAAATTAACAGACGAAAAAGACAGCCTAGTCATGTTATAGAAGGGCACGACATCACGACACCTAGACAGAAAAAATATGGAAAAACACCAAAATAGCTTAAAATAGTTCGTTTAAAATCTCATGAACAAACGACAATCCTATGACTTTGAACTTAGACTTACCTTCCCATGTGCTTTGGTGAGACTGCATGTTGTGTCCATAAATATATACCCATTTTCTTTTACACAGCAGTCTTCTAAAATAATGTATTTTTTTTTACAAGAGTTTTGATTGTCGAGGCATAGCGCTTGCCAAATGACAAGTGTGTCTCGACCATCCACCTTTCAAGAAGTTGAGCAGTCCCAAACAATTTAGTCTGTGGTCGTCGCTTTAGCAATCTTTATGAGACTAATATGACAGAGTCGATACACCTTTCTCATTCACTCTTTCGCAGATGCTCTCTTGAGGTAAACCCCACACGCAACTACACACCAAGCAGCACCAACGACAGTTAATTACTCTGGAATACGTGCCGTAACATGGGCCATAGCTACTTATGCAAAAAGTGACACGGCCAGTTCTTCGCTGTAAAATAAAAATGAAGCGCATAGCTACCTCAAGTGCATCTTGGTGTGATGTCCGTCCTCCTGAGAAAGATTACCACGCAGATAATTACGCAGTTTCTTTCTTGGACGGTCTATATGTTTTCTGCCTGCTGTCCACATTAACAAAGATATGACAGTTTCTGGGTTTTTTTGACAATTGGTTTCTTCTGTTCCCTATAAATAGTACAGACTGCGCCTGTAAAGCTTTGAGGGGCTAGCTAATGGTTACTTGAACAGCGAGGTGCTGATTGGTCTCTGCCTGGCGTGACGTCACGGGGCTGTGAATAAGGATGGCTCGTGTGCTTTCAAGAACATGCAGAATACTGAGGGCTGTGCGAGGAGCGTCAATCCTGCATTGAGATGTCACACGAATCCTGCACCCTGTAACATCGCTTTCTAAAAACCGAAGGAAAGTAGAAACCCAGAGGGGAACACAGTTTTTCATCGACATTGCAGCGTTTCAACGGTTTTGTTTCTCCGGTGATGTTCAACAGTGTGGATAAGCGGTGATGTCGAAGTGCGTTCATGTGTTTTGGGGCACGCTTGTCTTGTTTGTTAGCTTTACCTTGAAAGCTCTGCTGTAAAATTTGATGCCATACAAGACTGCTTTAGACACCTCGTTTTCTCTCCAATGCCTGACTTTGATGACCACAGTGACGTATTGATGCGAAAAGATGCTCACATATTAGGCAGCATATACCTGGAGGCTTGATTTTTTTCGCGAGCACTGGCTTTTCTTTTTTTCTTGTTTTGCTTCTGAATTGCTTTTTTTCCACGGAGGAGGATCTTTGGTACTACCTCATACCCGAGAAATACCCAACCTGGCAACCCGTCATCCTCTATCCAATTTTGGACCTTTACAGATATCCCCACTGAGAACTGGCACTGAACGGAGAGGCACCGACGCATTCAGCTTTGCCCACTCCGCCTCACCCGGACTTCCAAGCAAAAAAAAGGAACCCCAAACCCCCAAACCTACACTTACATCTTTTTTTCTTCTTCATTGGCGTTTTGATAGGAAAAAACCTGAATGAACAGATACTCGCGTTGTCCAGACAACGGTAGAGTTGTGGGAGCACAGCCAAAGACGATGGTCCACTGTGCTGGGTGCGAAAGGCCTATATTGGACAGGTTTCTCCTCAATGTGTTGGACAGAGCATGGCACGTCAAGTGCGTACAATGCTGCGAGTGTAAATGTAATCTAACAGAGAAATGCTTTTCTCGGGAGGGGAAACTCTACTGCAAAAATGACTTCTTTAGGTAAGCGCTCCTACTTTTAAAAATTGTAACACCATTTGTTTTGTTTTGTTTTTCCCGTGCTGTCCATCTAACCTCTAATGCTCCTCAATAAGCCCACAGTCAAATAATATTCTGAGTGCCTCTGGAAATGCTCTAAGATGGACAGGCCTCCGTTTTGACACACACCCAGAACCCCTTTTCTGTGTTATATGGAGAGGAGGGTATTTGAGTGTAGCGTAATGCGTGGGTGACAGACAGTATGGACAGGAATGGTTCAAATAAAAAAAAGACCACCATGTTTTTAGTCAAAACACTTAAAGTGACTCTTAGCCTATGATCTCTATTTATTTTGTTATTTTGTTTAACACTGGTCAATTCAACTATTCCGCAAAGCAATGCAATTTATCCTAATATACAGGAAAATATAAGGTAGCTAACCTTTTCAAAATAGTTCTGAAATCAAAAATGCTTAGGCCAATTGCTGAGTGTGTATCACACTCAGGGAGGGAAGTCCATTGAAAACACGGGGTGTGAAATAAAGACTCAGGGGTTAAATTGGCGAATCTTTGATCAGGACAGCCACTAATTAAAAGCTTGTTAATTTGAATTGTCATGTTAAACAAAAGACCACATACATTAAACGTTTGTGTACTCGTGTACTCGTTCGCAGTGAGGGTCTTAAGGAAATCACACTTTGTTTACAAGAACTGCCAGCCAGGGAAGCCGCAGGGATCAATACTTTGCCAAGCTTCTTGAGGGAAGTGTAACCTGGCCCGGTGGCAAGCTGTCTGTACAAGCCCGTGTTTGCCGTGGTTCGAGCGAAGATGTGATAAGTGGATTTGAATAATAAACCAATTTAAAGAGGAAACACATAGACAATGCAATCACAGACTTGGAATCAACAAACCGTGTGCGTAATCTGAATACACACTATTATAAAGTACGATCAACAAACATGTATTTGCTCTTTACAGGTAGGCCCGTGATTTGTATGGTGTATTAGATATTATGTGAGTTAGGCTACAACCTCACATTAAATAATCTATCTCTAAAGCCGTTATCCCAAGTAAATGTTATTACTGTGTAGCACTATATTAACAAATCCTTGCGCTGTTATATTTGTAGAGTATACCTACGCATTTTGGTCTTGTATTTTGACATGTTATTATGAACAAGTGATCCATTGATACACTAATAATTGCTCTGGCAACAATTTTATAATAGCTACTTGTATTAATGTTGACATTGACCTACTGCTAAGAAATATAACCTGCTTTAGCTATAATTCCTCATTCTGTAGGGAAAACAATACAAACTAACAACAACACATTAATACACTGTTTAGCAGTGATGGCGACACATTTTACAGGCCCGCTGTAGTTTTGCCAAGCTCTTTTCTCGTCCTGTAGCTGACGTATCCTTTATTTTCTTTTTCACAGACGGTTTGGGACAAAGTGCGCCGGCTGTGCTCAGGGGATCTCGCCAAATGACTTGGTCCGAAGGGCACGGAGCAAGGTGTTTCACCTAAACTGTTTCACCTGCATGATGTGCAACAAGCAGCTTTCCACGGGAGAGGAACTGTACATCATAGACGAGAACAAATTTGTCTGCAAAGACGATTATTTAAGCAACACCAGTGGAAAAGACACAAACCTCTTATCAGGTGAGACTTAGGTAGGCACAGGCAAAAATCTCCTCAGATATTGTAGGGTATTACAAGGGATGGCGTCGCCATTTTGAAAAGAAACGTTAGTGGATCACAATGAAGAGGGTGGGCGTATATTATGGGCTATTCATTCTATAATGTTGATTTCGGGACCTTAGTGTCCCACTGAAAACGTTAGAATGTTGTAGTTTTTATAGCTGTGGGCCACTTAAGTTAAAATAACAATTGTAGCCTTCTTTGTCCAGACTTGTGTACTAGAATTTTACTTACAGGGTTCTTTTTATTTATATACATCTGATACAAAATCAGTTCTGCCCTGCAAGATTATCATATTTTCTATATATCTATATGATATATCATATCATATTTTCTATAATCTAGTAAAATGTCAGTATTGAGAATTATTATGGCGTGGAACCGGGGCCTCTATATCATAATATTGTGTATAAAGTTTTCTTTAAAATGACACAAATTACTTCAATTTACGTTAACATAGCCTTTATTACAAAATAATAAATCTGATATATCTGCACGGGTTTGCTAACATTTTTACACAGTAAACAAAGGCCACCGTGCGCGTGGATTGCTCTGGGCTACAATTCCAACTAATTTGCATTTCCCCCTCTTCTTGTGCAGTAACCGCCTGCAGTGATCCAAGTTTATCTCCAGATTCTCAAGACCAGCTACAAGACGATGTAAAAGACTCTGAAATTGCCAATTTGTCAGACAAAGAAACGGTTAATAATGAGAACGACGACCAGAATCTCGGAGGGAAAAGGCGAGGACCACGAACCACAATAAAAGCCAAGCAACTGGAGACTCTCAAAGCAGCGTTCGCTGCTACACCCAAACCAACGAGACACATCAGGGAGCAACTAGCGCAAGAGACTGGCCTCAATATGCGAGTCATTCAGGTACTGTTGTAATTTAATGCGCTTAACTCTGGGTCGCGTTAGCAGTAGCTGCAATGCATTTTAGAGGGGTTTTTTTAAAGGTTGTTGGGTATATTTATTATTCCTTCCTTTATTCTTCTTATTCTTCTTCTTGATTGGGGTAAGCTTTTCTTACGCACCTGCTTTATTTTATGGAAAGACGCATACTTGCTCGAGGCAGCTTGGCATTTTTAATTTTGCTTTTTTTTCTTTCTATCATTTAAATTCGATTTTGATTCGGGGTGACTTTGATTACAAAGACATAATCTTTAAAGAAATGATTTCTACGGGTATCTCGCTCTCTACTTGGCCTAAGCAATGGTAAAAGATGCCAATTGGCGTGAGTGTGGTGAAAACGATGGGTGTCTTGGCAATGCCTTGCCATCACGTTTTGCGACCACATTTAGCCATGCTGGGACCGCACTCAGTCGAGTGGAAACATGCATGTGCCCGACTCACACCCCCTTGTTCTGAAACACACCAAAAACAGACTACTGATAGCCTACTTTATTATTATTATTATTATTATTATTATTATTATTATTATTATTATTATTATTATTATTATTATTATTATTATTATTTTTGCCGCCTAGCTGGTATTGTTAGTTGGCAGTTGACAATGAGGGACAAATGAAAAGTGCGCCAACAGCTGGATAAAATGAAGTACTGAAACTTCCAAATGCCCAACCATCCACTAAACAAGGCTTGAGTATCTTCAAGAGCAGATTAATGAATAGCAGTCAAGAGAATACATTAATGTCCACACGTGAGATTGAAATGGAAGATCAAGGGTTTAAAAACGAGGTAGGAGATTAATGGAGCGTTTTTTGGCGTAGGAAGTGTAAGTGTAAACTCTTGTTAGCTTAAAGGAATTCAAGGATGAGTATATAGATTACGAAATAATAACCTCACACAGTCGTTTAATATGTCGGTAACAACAGACCTATTAGGTATTAATTGGAGATTTTAAGTTCCCGCTGCTGGCCCACAGTCGGGGTAAATGGAGGGTTAAAAGATCATTAAAGTGAGGTTAGATTCGAGACTCTTGAAGTGACTATAATTAGGCGTAATCTTGTCGCTGCAATACGAATTCACTCAGTCACATCAGCAGTCACTGGATAGCAGTGAAGCTCCGAGTACAGCATCATTACGTGCATCATTCATAAACAAAGAAAGAGAAAAGGAGGGCATTATAAAATATCCATGCATTACTTTTTTGTTATGTCCCACAAAATTATGCATATTAACGAAATATCTAACTGGACATTAATCTTGATAGACTCTCGATTAGCATATTTACACCCCCTTTGTTCAAAAATAATATTAATGTAGGCGCGCTAGAGGCCTATGAATTTTTGGACACGTTACTATTCAGACGTTGTTATATTATTGTAACAATGTTGTTATTCACTTGTATTATTATTATTATTATTATTATTATTATTATTATTATTATTATTATTATTATTATTATTATTATTATTATATTACAGGTGTCATTATTTCATAAAAGCATTGACGTATTTTGTTAGCATTGTTTTTTAATTTCTAGTTTGTTATCGGCTATACCAAGTACAATTATTTTGTTGATGAGTAATTCCACGAAAAATGTTACAGGTGTTTTTGACTAAATAACAACTTATTGTTTGATATTCAGGTTAAAACTGTCTATGTTTTGTTGTATATATTATGGTGTTTAAAATGGTATTGGACACTTAGCTTGAATGTATTTGGAACAGGTATGGTTTCAAAACCGAAGGTCCAAAGAGAGAAGAATGAAGCAACTGAGTGCCCTTGGCGCAAGGAGGCACGCTTTCTTCCGAAGTCCGAGGAGAATGAGGACGCTCGTCGACCGACTTGAACCAGGAGAACTTATTCCTAACGGCCCGTTTTCTTACTACGGAGGTAGGAGGGCTTTTAGTTGTGTCGGTTTATCCTTTTCACACCATGGTCTGAAATGTTTAATTATTTTACACGTCATTGTCAAGCTTTGTTTCTATCTGTCGAGCTGCCCCAGGAAACCTTTGAAGAGCATAATGGCTAATCAGACGAGGTGACGGGCAATGACAATTCTAGATGTTACAGCCAAGGGTTGGAGAAGTGTTAATCGGCTGTGGCACTTTATCTGATATAACATATAGAAGCAAACTGATATAAAATAAGATTATTTTCGAGGGTCACGTGCTCACACAACCACTACATTTTAGGCAGTCAATGCTCATGATTTTCTCTCGAAATAAAAATCTGACATAGGCTATTTGAGATCACGATGGAAAGATGGAATATATAGGAAAGCATTCAGATGAAGAACTGAGCTGCCTGCCAAAGTGAAGGGTATTGTTGTTTTTGAAGAATGCCTCATAGTTCTGTTATGGACATCCAAAGCGGCATTAACAAGTCATTTGTTTAATCGAGCATACATTAAAGGTTAGAGGGTTTAGGGTCCTCTAAGCAATATCATCTTGAGCATTTCAGCGTGCCTTTATGTAGCTTACAGGACCTGAATTTTAGGAAACAGGAAAGAATGGTTTCCACTCGCTGTTTTAAATTAGACAGCGGACCATTTATGACACGATAATATATGTATATACTAAATGTTTATTTAGTTTGTTTTATTTATTTACTACAAACCCCTTAGTTCTGCATTACTGCTTTAGTTACTGTAAGTAATGGCTGCTTGAGTTCCATTGATATTATAAATAGCATGCTTTGAGAATAAACAAACAATGAATTTCAAGCGGGCTACAATTAATGAAGAAATGGCTTATAAACTACTGGGAAATAATTCCAAAGAGCCTGGTGCCCTTTTATAGAAGTATTTAATTATTTCACTAGCATCCCTTTATATGCTGCTACGGAGCAGAGCTTTGTCCCTAGAACATACTTAGCGGATGGACTAGGAAATTTATGTCTCAGAAGGTAAAATCAGTGATAGAATGTTCTGGTTTTTAATTAATTTCTCACCAGTATTGTTCACCCTGCTCAAATACAGTTTTGATTTGATTCTCACATGCTCTGTGACGAATAGGCCCCATTTTAGTTGGACTCCAGGCACTGTGTTGTATAGCGGCCACCAGAATATGTTCTTCCTTCCTCTCCTTACTGTCTTAACTAGGGCGACTACCTCCAAACAGACAAAATGTGGCACAAGTAGCACGTCTGAGTGGGAAAATAACCCTTTTTTACATCCTCTTTTCCTACTCGTTTATTCCCAGATTACCAGAGCGACTACTATGGTCCTGGTGGGAACTACGACTTCTTCCCGCAAGGGCCCCCATCCTCCCAGGCCCAGACCCCGGTGGACCTCCCATTCGTGCCGTCGTCCGGCCCCACGGGCACCCCCCTGGGGGGCATGGACCACCCCATCCCCGGCCACCACCCGTCCAGCGAGGTCCAGCGCTTCTCCGACATCATGTCCCACCACCCGGGAGACTCGCCCAGCCCGGAGCCCGGCATCCCCGGCCCGCTGCACAGCATGTCGTCGGACGTCTTCGGCCCCAGTCCGTCCTTTACCTCGCTCTCGCTCAATGGAAGCGGATACAACAACCACCTGTCACATCCCCCCTCAGAAATGAATGAAGGCACTGTTTGGTAGCTGCCTCCCCCTCTCCCTCGAAAAAAAAAAAGAAAAGAAAAAAAGAAAGATGGACAAGACCAGTGGAGGGAGAAAAGGAGCTGGGGACAGCAGAGGGGAGGGAGGGATAGCAGGGATGTCACAGTTTCGTTTTGAGCATCTATATTTATTGTTTTTCACATTTCATTTCTCTTTATTTTGCTTATTGTTTTTAATTTTTTTTTCTTGGTGAGAGATATTCTAAGACGTGAATTCAGCAGATGCCAGTGTGGTCGTTTGTCTCGATATTGTGTTAATATCCAATTGCTTCATATTTTTTTCGTTTTGTAATCAGAAGATGGACTCAACCACAGATTTAAAAAAAAAAAGACTGATTTGTGACTGTTGACCCTGTTGGGCTATAATGCGTCCCCCTCTCCAGGTCTGTTCTGGTAAAAGACCCCTTATAGTGCAAGGCCCAGCACAGCATCGTCCCTCCAGTGTCCCTCCATGCTTCAACAGCAAAACACAAACAACAACATCACTTGGAGAACAACGCTCTGGACTTGAGAAAAGAAGAGAGAAAGAGAGAGAGAGAGAGAAAGAAAGAGGAAAACCCACCATTAGCTTGTGTCAAAGACTGGACAGCTTCACAGAGAAACACCTAAGATGGCTGGTCCTGTGCTCAGTGCTGATGTAGGCCCCCGGGAGAAAGAAGGAAGCCGTCAGACTTAATGTACTTATTTGAAAACTCCTCAGACCTCGATGCCTCCAAAGGCTCTGCCATACTGACACTTAAACAATCTTTTTTTGTTTTGGTTTTTGGACGCTAGATATGTTTCTGAAGGCCGGGTGGGGTAGGGGAGGGGGGAAGCATTTTTTTTCTTCTCTTTCTCTTTATCTGGATATTTTTCTTTTCGTTTGTGTTCAAGAAATCCACCAAATCCGACAAAGTTGGCCTTCAAAAGGCAAACGCTAAAAAAAAAGAATGGAGTGTGAACCCTTTATTTAATGGAAGAGAACTTGAAATGTTGCTAAATGAAGTCTACCTTCTAAAAGTATTTTAACGAGGGTCTGAAAGGGACTTAGAGCAGTCAACTGTTTACGTAATATATTTAATTCAGGAGTTAAAAAGTATCAACCATGTTTTAGAACCTCTTGATCCAGATAAAATGTTCCAAGCAACCAACCAAACTTTTGTATTGATTTTATTTATATTGTATGAAAAAAAAAAACAAGTTTGCTGGGGTTGTGGTTCACTGTGCTAGTTTGTACAAGATGTTGTTTACAAAAAAATGTAAAAGGAAAAAAAATACAAGTTAAGTAGACAGTTGCCAAATAAAAACATAGCACAAATACTGTAAAAGTGCTTTGCACCATTATCTGCAGTGTTGAAACAAAGTGTAAGTGTTAAAAAATGCTAAGAAGTATTTACTTCTTAATTTTTTTAGTCTGCTGAAAAAAACACATTCATAAAATTGTTAATATAACATACTTAGACCTACAAGTTTTATTTTTGTGTCTTAAAAAGGAAAATCCAAACTATTGAAATTGATGGTCAAATATGCGGCAAGCAGCTGCTAACTTTCTTTAAATATCAAGCCCTCATGGTATGTCTTTTATTGTCCTAATAAACCTAAGCTTATGTGACCTCCAGTGCATATTAGACCATTCACTGTATAAAGACAACATGTTTAACAAATTTGTGAGTTTTTAATAAAATTAGAAAATATGACATTTGGATTAGAAATGTTTTTCATTGGGCAAAATTAGTATCTCCGCGTACCTCCTCATTCATTAGGTGATATGATTACATCATTATGTGATATTTTAGGAATTCTTCATGAATTCACTTTATTATTTTTGTGTGTCCTTGTCCACTCTCGAAGGCTCTTGAGATTTCTCCGTCCAAGAGCTCCTCCCTAGAGCTCACCTTCCCACATCCGAGTCTCTTCGACAGTCTCTTACCTCAGCACCTCGCAGTCAACAGTGTGTTCGCGCTGTTCTTTTTACATTACAGTTAAAAGACATTTTCGAGGGTGCTTCAACGGGAACGCTGAAATTGAATTTACGGGCATTATTCAACACTCCACAAATAGAGTGCCATAGACCCAATTACAGGAGACGATGATGATACAGATCAAATGATTGGGGAGCTCGTCTGAATCTAACCCACATGATTTCCAGTGGCTCTCACTGGAGAGTGTCAGGGATGACCCATTTTCACACGATAGGGATTGCGTGTGTCGAGGGACACACTAGATTGTCCTTCATCACAATGGAAACTATTGATGTGTCATGATAATTGCTGAAGAGCTCAAATGTTTTCAGATTTTTTTTTTCTTTTTTTATTATTCTTTCTAGTAGCTCCAGACCTTGGTTTTTGCACCAGCGTTGGGTAGCTGTGTAATTAAGGCGATCACGTTATATTTTTATTTTCTCTGTGTTTAAAATGAAAGCCTTCGAAAAGAGGTCACTCACATGTCCTGAAAGCAAGCTATGCTGGAGCAGCTGTGCCTCTTCACTCATGTGGCCAGACAGAGCAGCGCAAAGTGGTGACTGTGTATTTGCTGGTGGTCATGTTGCTAAACATATACGCACAAAACAACCAGAGAGAATATGAGGTCTGTTAGTCTGTACAGACACAGCACCTGGGGTCAAAACTATGGGAAACCTCCCCTGACTGATGCAATCTTCTAGGTCAATGTGTCCTTCTGTATACATCTCATCATCACCTTTCTCATTAGATTGGACGCATACGGAGAGAGAGAGAGAGAGAGACAAAAACAGCAACAACACACCGAAACTGAACAGCTCCAACCCCAACCCCAACCCCAACCCAAAACGCCTGTGAGAGGCACCAGCACATCTCTCCTCCTCACAAAATATTAATGACCATGTCGAGATGCTGAGCGAGAGGAGAGAAGGAGAGAGAGCGAGAGAGAGAGAGAGAGACAGGGAGAGGGAGAGGGAGAAGGAGAGAGAGAGATGTGGCCATTAAATGGAGCCCCGTATCTCACATGAAAAAAAATGACAGAGGCAGAGAGAGAGAGAGAGAGAAAGAGAGAGAGAGAGAGAGAGAGAGAGGCTTTATCTCCCAGCCAGCGCGGTGTGGTGCAGTGTGAGCGCGGCCAGCCGTCCCCTCCACACAGCACACGGCTGCCCCATAATCCACTATGAATTAATCATGGCCGCCGCGCCCGTTAAACAGGCCTGGCGGGGCCCGCCCGTGCCCCCGGGCTTAGCCGCCGCGCTGACTCCATGCATCGTGACCCCCAGGGGCCGCACCTCTTTAAATTCAAATTCCATATTGATTAGAGATCGGCTATTGGTTCAGGCTGACCTTGTCGTCATGTTAAATATAAATGGGGCCTTAAGAGTATTGAATGTTTTTAAATGACGGTTTAAATCTTGAGTGAGGGAATTTAAATAGATGACCACACAGCAGCCACCAACATACATACATGCATGCACACACACAAACAAACACATGCACACACACACACACACACACATTTACACACACATGCACATACTATGCACACACACAGACATGCATATGCACACACACGCACACACACACACACACACACACACACACACACACACACACACACACACCTTTCTCAAGGCGGAGGTTGTTTATGTTGGAGGTTAGATGAAGTGGGGGATGGGGCATAAAATAATTTCGGTTGGCTGAAATAAATCTTATCTTTGTTAGCATTCGGAAAAATCAAAATTGAAAAATGTGTATGGTTTGCATACAAATAGACCACTCTGAAGAATGTAAATAATGTTTGCCAAATATAAAATAATCTCCTGAGAAGGAGAGAGAAAGAGACACCGTTCTTTTCCCTTCACAGCATGGAAAACAAAAGCACACTCATTTTTGTGTACACCTGTGCTTTTAGAGCGCTTTACATTTGATAACAATGTAAGCAATTATTTGATTACTGTAAATTGATTAAGGTATTTCAAATAAAAAGATGGGTATATGAGCAGAATCTTACAAAGAAGTTATGCCCTGCATGAGGTTTGCTCATATAATGAATCGCTTGGTATTATTTTCACTTCAAGATGTATTACATGTACAGTTGCCCATAGGAACGGCTAATGCCTGCCTTCACTGTAGAAATGGACTTGGAAGCATATTTACTAACTGCAGATTGAGTCTCATACACTCCCGTGTGACAGGTTAGTCCCAGAAATGATTTGGTCAACAGGATGTGCTCATTCAGTGCATCAGTGTGCATGTGAAACCTCCGCTATTTATCTTAGCCAAACAGGGATACTTAACTAACAACCATTAGTATGTAACGGGCTGGGCTGCTTGAAAGGACTTCTGTGTGTGTGTGTGTGTGTGTGTGTGTGTGTGTGTGTGTGTGTGTGTGTGTGTGTGTGTGTGTGTGTGTGTGTGTATTATTGCAATGTTTTTGCCTGAAGGTGTGTTAAAAGGCATCCTATCAGAGGGAGACAGAGTAATGGAGTCCTGTATGTATGCCATGTGTGGAGAAAAGGTCACCTGCTTACTGTTTCTATGACTATGCAGAGACACTGAGGAGAGAACCAGACATGCACACACACACACACACACACACACACACACACACACACACACACACACACACACACACACACACACACACACACACACACACACACTCACACACACACACACACACTCTAGAGTAGTTAACACACGCACACAAACACACACACACACACAAAACTCAACTCAAAAGTGCAGGTGCAAGTCATGTAACAGAGTTGATACTCATTCATTCATTCATTCATGCAATACCTCAACCACAATTTGTAAAGATCAATATTATAAATAGTCAGTAAAATAATTTGACTGTTGCTGTTAAAAGCCAAATAAGTAAATGAAAACACATAATGTGAAAATAAGGCACGTGGCATAAAGGGGTTCAGTAGTGATTAGCGTCAAGAATATCTTATTTCATAGCCTCCATTTAAAGATGTGAAAAGTGTGTCTGTGAATATCAACAATGTCGAGGAAGATAGTGACAGAGATGATAGTGAAGGTTATTTGTTTGTTTACAGTGACAAAATACCTTATTTATACCTTATAAACCCCAACTCTGATACATGTCACAAGTGAAAGTGATGGTGAGGATAATTACATTGATGACATTGTAGTAGTCTTTAAATAAAACGAAAGAAAGACGAGGAGGGAAATGAGCTTTGAGCACAGACCTGGAGTGAGTAAAAAAACACACAGCCATAGAATTATAACAGACATCACGTGCAAAAACACAAGAGGTGTCGTCTCTCCGTCTGAAATCTCCATGCTAGTCTAGGCTGCTCTGACTTAACCCCACGCGCCACTACAGACAAGCAGCATGCAGCAGATGTTGCAGTCAGTCACTGAGTCACTGGCCTCTGGTGATCAGCTCTTTGTCCTCCTGGCCTCTCATTTGCAGACTCCATAGTCCTTGTGATATTTATTTCCATGTCTAGGACACATGCTAGTTGCTGTCTGTTTAAACAAAACAATTGGTGAAATCACTCGTTCCGGAGCAGGCTTCACTCAGGTCTCTTTTTCTCCCATTCTGAGAGTGCTTGAGAATTAAATAGTTATTGTTTGTATTTATTTTTTAATTTTACTAGAAGCCACATGATGTCCAGTATAACTAGAATGAATTGTCTGCTTTTGTAACAGGTACCTGCAGTGCTATATACTGTATATAAAATAATAATTTTGCATTGTGTTGCTATAAATACTTGTTATGACGTGATAAGGAATGAACAACAAGGTCAACTGCATTTTATGCAGTATAAGAGATGTTAAATAGCCACAGTACAGCCATGTTTACAATATGTCTGAAACATACTTCTATATAATTTACAGGCTGAAACCTATCTCCAATTCTATAAATGTGGCCACTGCAATTTTATTTAAATTAGCACAGGGATAGGAAGTAGGAGGTTAACCATGAGCAAAGTCTTGCAGTACAACATAATATCAGGGTGGGCTCTCATCATTATAACAAATGAATTAAATAATGCATCTATTTTGCTAGTTGACATACCACAGTAATCCTGATTACAATTTGAACAGATTTGAACAGTAATGTAATTTCCCTCTGTTCCATGGGGCTACTTCTCTGCTCCGCAATCTCAGCTGATCTTATCAGATGTTGAGCAAGGACAAATGCATGTATTTCCCCACTACGTAAGGGGACTGTTTTGAAGGGACATAGAGATAACACAGATACTCTGCTTGAGGGGTAAATCCATGCAAAAGAGCTCTTCTGTCACCAGGGCACTGTGTCATCGCTTTGTCACTCTGTCATCAACATGCGCACTATCAAAGTGCACTGCCATAGCCATGGTAACGTCTGTCATAGCTTCTGCCGTGAATTACCACCCAAACAATCCCAAAGTTGCCCGTATCTACAGTTTCACAGATCTTAAATAATCCAGTCAGATACAATATTTTTTATTTCCTTTTTATATGTTATATTCTCTCTAATCACTATTGTTTATTTATATTTTTGTATCACATGTAATATAAAGCATAACGTATAACAGTGACAGATTCTCATTTATTAGTTATATATTGTCTGGTTCACCATCAGAATATCTGGGCCCTTACATTCTCTAACCAGACATTTCTTACAGGCTGTTTGGTTGAAATGCCATAACCTCGAATTAAAATAGATTCATACAACATAAAGACACCCTTACATTTATTACACTGCACAGTTGTGTAATGGCATATCAGTCAACACTGTATGAACACATTATTAAAGGCACAGAAAAAATGCACACGTGCAAGAGGTTCTAATTAATTAACAGCAAATACTATGCAGATATCCCAGCCAAATGCCACTGATAACTGCTGGTGTAATAAACACTAGGTGTTTGTTTGACTGTGTCTCAGTGCACTGTGTGTGTGTGTGTGTGTGTGTGTGTGTGTGTGTGTGTGTGTGTGTGTGTGTGTGTGTGTGTGTGTGTGCGCGTGTGTGTGTGTGTGTGTGTGTGTGTGTGTGTGTGTGTGTGTGTGTGCGTGTGCGTGTGTGTGTGTGCGTGCATGTTTGTATGCTTTGCTGTTAATCAAAGAAATCCTAGATTATCCAGAGGGAAATGTCTGGATCAAAGCAGAGATTTATTGCAAGAACTTGGATCATGGTTAATCAATTTAAGTTCATTAGACAATGAATTTGTTGTGAGGGCGCACAACTGTTGTGTTTATTGGTTCCTGACTACAGTTAGCAGTTAATTAGGGCATTATGAAGAGGGGCTGTGACTTCAATGTGAAAGTGTGCCATGCTGACCACAGTCAAACAGATATGGAGCACCTTGTAAATCCACAGGCTTCCCTGTTACTACTTTGTCATAAATTAGCAGTCAGTGATTAAATCTTCACATTCTCTGGGCTGCATGTGTAAACTTTTAGTTCACTCCAGGTTGGAGTAAATTCACATTATCTGTGTTACTTTTACATCAGTGAGTAAATCATTTCAGCTTTTTGATGATGTTTTCTGGGTAGCCTCTTCCTTTGTTAAAATGTTGTCTTTTTAAGTTTACTTGTTCTTATTGTTTGACTTTGGTGGTTCAAGATATTTTTGAAATTCATATTTCTGTTTTGATGTCATATAATTCCATTACTGATTTTACTATGTTTTGTATCTAATGTCTATAATTCAATCAATGTTTTGTTGGTTTCTTACTTAAAATATCCCTTGATTTTATAGGATGTTTTTCCTGTCTGAATTATGTATAAAACTGTACATTTAAGTACATAATGACACACACCCAATAACTCAAAAACTCAATTGTTTACATAAAAAAGTTCGAAGCACCTTGTTGTTCTGTAGGTTGATCCCAGCTTTCCACAGTGGCTTTAGAGAGCCAGTGGTGCTCTTTCACCCAGAACAAGCAGGGACACAGTGACAATCTCATCTTAGCTCACTTTCTGCTATAAACAATATTGCCATGATGTGGCTGACGCACATGGCACACCGTATTTGGTTGAGTGGTGTTGTTCAGGGCTGTGCCTGGTTTAAAGGCACAAAAGTCAGCATGATAAAGAAAAAGAATCCCCTCACTAAGGTTTTTTTTTCTGTACGTGTCGACCAAGAAGTCTTCCTCAGCAGCTAAATTCATATCACGTCCATGTGATATGGACAAAAGTGAAAATATTTCCAGAATTACTTGTAAATTAGGAGAAGCCTGAGGTCCCATGTAACACTATATACATGTCATTTCAATGGACACAGAGCTTCAGTAGGTAAGACTTTCCCCAGGTATTATGTACACTCCAGCATCCTCAGGGTTCTGCCAAAGCCTGCTGCTGTGGGGCATGGAGATGCTGCAGTGGGAATGAGAGAGGGGCGTCCTCCTGGACTGCAGCTGTGGTCAGGGGCCAGGCAGCCATCACAGACATGCCACTATGATCATCACCTGTCCCTTCTTATGGGCAGGCCACCACAGACATACATACTGTATGTGTCAGGCCTTTACAAAAATCTGCCCCAATATTTTTTTTCTTTTTTTAAAGAAAGAAAAAAAAACAGTCTTAGCAATTAAAGCAGGCTTGTGCAAGTGCAGCCAGCCAGTGCAGCTATTCAATTCCATTAAAATGAATGAATCAACGGCATGCAACGGTGCAGTTAACAGGAATTAAAACTAGAGGCAAGATGACAGATTACATAGGAAATTGAGTGAAGTGTGTGTGCGTGTGTGTGGGTGTGTGTGTGGGTGTGTGTGTGTGTGTGTGTGTGTGTGTCTGTGTGTGTGTGTGTGTGTGTGTGTGTCTGTGTGTGTGTCTGTACTATACGTGTGTCTGAACTGTGTGTTTGTTTGAACACACTTATAAGATATTTGAGGGTATTAACTTGTTCCTTAGTGTACAAAAGAAGCAAGACTATAACACTACTATGCTTTTGTCTTTTACCCTGTCTAATTTGATATCTGTATTTTAACATGTAAGTTCAGCTGTCGTATCACGACTGAGGAAACTCCGTGGCTATAATGGTTACACAAAAAAATGTAGCTGTTCAAAATTATTTCCCAGGCTTGTTCACACACATAACCATTCTGCATTCTAAAACTGGTCCTCTATACACCCATCACCATCACATTTACAAAGATTTCAGACCTCCTTTGCGATGATCACCAGAACAGTGTGAGTCCAAAAGTAAAGGAGTCGTCTGGAATTTTCCGGCACCTGGATTATTATGTCTGCGCCAGGCAGAGCTGATTATCCTCCAGGTGGTGATGAGTCCCCCAAAGACGCTGAAATCCTTAAAGCCACCCAGGTCACAAGCCATGTCAGCAGCTTCTCTCAGTCTCTACCAACACACCTATTAGACACACACACACACACACACACACACACACACACGGACACACGCACACACGGACACACGCACACACACACTTGCATGCACACACACATGCGCGTATGCACAGACATGCGCATGAACACACACACACACACACACACACACACAAACACACACACTCACACTTTTCTGCTAGGCCCAGGATAAGTCAAAAAGTTCTGAAGGAAAACTTGCTCATCTGAGCGCTATACTGCTTAGTGGGGTTCTGGGATGCCGGCTGCAATTAT
>CM050215.1:15950467-15957967 GCA_027475355.1 Coilia nasus | reverse complement strand
ATTATTATTATTATTATTATTATTATTGTTATTGTTATTATTGTTATTATTATCATTACCTCCGCCAGTGGAGGTTATGCAATCATTGATGTTTGTTTGTTTGTTAGTTTGTTTGTTAGTTAGCAACATAACTCAAAAAGTTGAGGATGGATTTTGAATAAAAATTTCAGGGTAGGTCAAAAACGCAAAAACTTAAAAGTGATTAGACTTTGGTGGTGATCTGAGCTGCCCTCTCGGAGGTCTGCGCTCTCTGAGTGCTTCTGTAGTTATCATTACTGTTACTACTACTGCCACTACAACTGTTTGTGGTGGTGCTGGTGTGGTGGTGGTGGTCGTGGTGATGACGATGTTGGTGGTGATGGTGTTGGTGTAGGCTGGAGCAGCTTTCAGTGGGACAAAATGGACTACAGACTATTACATGCAGGAGAGAGGAGCAGAAGAGATAAACAAAGAGAGAGAGAGAGATAGAGAGAAATAAACAGAGACTGATAGTCAGAATATGAGAGAACGAGTAAAAAAGAGATAGGAGCGGAACAGAGAAAGTGAAAGTCCCAGAGAGAGGTAGAGAAAGAAACTGATAGTAAGGATGGGAGGAAGGGAGAGAAAATGAAAGAAAGAGAGAGACATTAAGAAGGGAGAGAAGAAGAGAGGAGGGAGAAGAGGCAGGACGGCTGGGACAGTGCCTCGCCTGGGGTGGTGGCCGCTCGCTCTGCCACACAAACTTCCTCAGAAGTAGAGCGTCAAAGGCGGATTTGTGCCGGGGACTGCGTGCGCAGCAAATTGGCAGCTCCGTCAAATTATTCCTGCATTAAGGCGCCATGGCATAATCCACTGCAGGCCCCGCCGCCCCTCCCCCAGCTTGTAACTTTTGTCAACGTAAACTGCAGATTTCATGCTCTGCCATTAATCTGTCGGATTACGGTTGCAGTTCAGGGGGGGACTTATATTTTAATGAATTCCTCTCCTAGCTTAACTTGGGGTGTGGGGGAAAAGTACAGAGAGAGAGAGAGAGAGAGAGAGAGAGAGAGAGAGAGAGAGAGAGAGAGAGAGAGAGAGGGGGAGGGAGGCAAGGAAAGTGACACAGAGGAAAAGGGGCTCTGTCCAATGCAGGTTGGGCCCCCTGTCTCTCCTCTCTTTTCTGTTCTCTACTATCACTCTCTCTTTCTGTGTCTCTCTTTTGCTTCCTTACTCTTTCTCTTTCTCTCTCCCTACCCCTATTCTCTCTCTCTCTCTCCATGCTATCACTCTCTCTTTCTGTCTCACTCCTATCACTCTCTCTTTCTGTCTCACTCCTATCACTCTCTCTTTCTGTCTCACTCCTATCACTCTCTCTTTCTGTCTCAATCCTATCACTCTCTCTTTCTGTCTCAATCCTATCACTCTCTCTTTCGGTCTCACTCCTACCACTCTCTCTTTCGGTCTCACTCCTATCACTCTCTCTTTCTGTCTTACTCCTATCACTCTCTCTTTCGGTCTCACTCCTATCACTCTCTCTTTCTCTCTCACTCCTATCACTCTCTCTTTCTGTCTCACTCCTATCACTCTCTCTTTCTGTCTCACTCCTATCACTCTCTCTTTCTGTCTCACTCCTATCACTCTCTCTTTCTGTCTCACTCCTATCACTCTCTCTTTCTGTCTCACTCCTATCACTCTCTCTTTCTCTCTCACTCCTATCACTCTCTCTTTCGGTCTCACTCCTACCACTCTCTCTTTCTGTCTTACTCCTATCACTCTCTCTTTCGGTCTCACTCCTATCACTCTCTCTTTCTCTCTCACTCCTATCACTCTCTCTTTCGGTCTCACTCCTACCACTCTCTCTTTCTGTCTTACTCCTACCACTCTCTCTTTCTGTCTCACTCCTATCACTCTCTCTTTCTCTCTCACTCCTATCACTCTCTCTTTCTCTCTCTCTCTTTTCCCCTAGCTCTATACTCCCTCTCTACCTCCCTCCTATCTCTTTATTTGTCTCCCTCTCTTTCGCTCCCTTACACTTACTCTATCTCTCTGTCTTTCACCAACTCCCACTCTGTCTCTCTCTATCTCTATCTCCCTCTGAGCCCTATTCACTATCTTTCCCTTTCTTTCTTACTCTGTTTCTCTCGCTATCTTTCTCTGCCTATCCCATTTTCTCTCTCTCTGTCTCTCTCTTTCCCCTACTCCTATTCTCTATCTTTCTCTGTCTTTCTTTCTCTCTCTCTTTCTCTCTCTCTCCTAGCCCACTCTCTGTGTGTGTGTCTCTCTCTTTCCCCTACCCCTATTCTCTATCTTTCTCTCTCTCTATCTTTCTCTCTCTCTCCCTATCCCACTCTCTCTCTCTGTCTCTCTTTCTTGCTGTCTCTTTCCCCTACCCCTATTCTCTATCTTTCTCTGTCTTTCTTTCTCTCTCTCTTTCTCTCTCTCTCCTAGCCCACTCTCTCCCTCTGTCTCTCTCTCTCTTTCCCATACCCCTATTCTTTATCTTTCTCTCTATCTCCCTATCCCACTCTCTCTCTCTGTCTCTCTTTCTTGCTCTCTCTTTCCCATACCCCTATTCTCTATCTTTCTCTCTCTCTTTCTCTCTCTCTCCCTATCCCACTCTCTCTCTCTGTCTCTCTCTCTTTCCCATACCCCTATTCTTTATCTTTCTCTCTATCTCCCTATCCCACTCTCTCTCTCTCTCTCTTTCTTGCTGTCTCTGTCCCCTACCCCTATTCTCTATCTTTCTCTCTCTCTATCTTTCTCTCTCTCTCCCTATCCCACTCTCTCTCTCTGTCTCTCTTTCTTGCTGTCTCTTTCCCCTACCCCTATTCTCTATCTTTCTCTCTCTCTATCTTTCTCTCTCTCTCCCTATCCCACTCTCTCTCTCTGACTCTCTTTCTTGCTGTCTCTTTCCCCTACCCCTATTCTCTATCTTTCTCTCTCTTCCTCCCCACCCCAGCCCTCTGCTTGCCTGCCTGCTGGCATGAGTGTGTGAGTGCTCCCCGCTGTTGGCCCCCTCGTGGGTGCTGGAGAGCTGTCACGCTGGGGACCGCTGCCTCGCCCCACGCCGCTGACACCTCCTTGCGTGTAGGAGCCACTGTCACTATCACCGCCACCGCTGCCACCATCGCCGCGCAATAAATTGAATGTCTCCAGGAGCGGCGTTTATAAAACAAGACAAATAATGAATTATTCTTAAACCGCCACATCAACAGCAGCAGCAACAGCAGCAGCAGCAGCAGCAGTGGCAGACATCACCCCCCCCCCCCCCACCGGTCTCTTCTTTGCTACTAACATCTTCTATTTACATACCAAGCACACACACACACACACACACACACACACACACATACATACATGTCATGTGCATACACACACACACATACATGTGCATACATACACACACATGTACACACACACGCAGAGACACTTACACACACACACACACACACACATACACAAACACACACACACACACACACACACACTCCAATCCACCGCTGCTGTGCCTATCTGCATTCTTGTTGCGATTTGTTCTTTGTTGCCTCTCTATCAGCAGTCTCTCGCTCTCTCCTTATTTCTCTCTATCCCCCTCTCTTTCCCCCTTGCCATCTTTATCTGCTTTGCCATCTCTCTTCCTTCTCTCTGCCTCTCTCTATCTTTGAGCTGTCAGCACACAGCACAGCCCCTGACGCTTCGCCTCCACTATCTCTGTGTTGGTGGGGTGTACCGAACCCCTCTCCTCTCCTCTCCTCTCCTCTCCTCTCCTCTCCCCTCCTCTCCTCTCCTCTCCTCTCCTCTCCTCTCCTCTCCTCTCCTCTCCTCTCCTGTCTTCTCCCTTCCTCCCCTCTTCTCTCTCCTCTCCTGTCTTCTCCTCTCCCCTCCTCTCCTCTCCCCTCCTCTCCTCTTCTCTCCTCTCTCCTCCCCTCTTCTCTCTCCTCTCCTGTCTCCTCCTCTCCCCTCCTCTCCTCTTCTCTCCTCTCCTCTCCTCTCTCCTCCCCTCCTCTCCCCTCCTCTCCTCTCCTCTCCTCTCCTCTTTCCTCCCCTCCTCTCCTGTCTTCTCCCCCCCTCCCCTTTTCTCTCTCCTCTCCTGTCTTCTCCCCTCCTCCCCTCTTCTCTCTCCTCTCCTGTCTTCTCCTCTCCCCTCCTCTCCTCTCCCCTCCTCTCCTCTTCTCTCCTCTCTCCTCCACTCCTCTCCTGTCTTCTCCCCTCCCCTCCTCTCCCCTCCTCTCCTCTCCTCTCCTCTCCTGTCTTCTCATCCCCTCTCCTCTCCTCTCCTCTCCTCTCCTCTCCTCTCCTCTCCTCTCCCCTCCTCTCCTCTCCTCTCCTCTCCTCTCCTCTCCTCTCCTCTCCTCTCCTGTCTTCTCCCCTCCTCCCCTCTTCTCCTCTCCCCTCCTCCCTTCTCTTTTTCTCTCCTCTCTTTTCTCTCTGCTCCTGCCTGCTATGCTCTTGTTTTGTGTTGTGTTCTTATTGCTTTTCTTCTCTTTCCCTCTGCTCTCCTCTCTTTTTTTCTTTCTCTCTCATTTTTTCTTTCCCACTCTTTTTTCCTTAAAAAAGTCTCCTCTTTGCACCTCTTTTTCTATCTTTTTTCTTTTCCTTCCCTTTCCTTCCCTTCCTTTTCTTTGCCTCTGCTGTCCTTTTCTCTTCTTCTCTTCTCCTCTCTTCTCCTCTCTTCTCCTATCCTATACTCTCTTCTCCTATCCTATACTCTCTTCTCTTCCCCTCTGCTCTCAGTGTTGCCTTGATGTTGCTCTGTACACTGGGGAAGGACCCCACTGTTTAGGCTGGCTAATGAGAGAAGCCTTTTGAGAGCTGGGCTTTGATTGAAAGTGACACGACTGTCACCACTGAGGAATGGTCCAGCCCAGGAAGAGCAGGGATCCATCCATGCAAGAGGGTGCAGGTGCAGCAAATCCATTCTCTTCTCACTCACTCACTCACTCACTCACTCCCTCCCTCCCTCCCTCCCTCCCTCCCTCCCTCCCTCCCTCCCTCCCTCCCTCCCTCACTCACTCACTCACTCACTCACTCACTCACTCACTCACAACATCCCCCCCCCACCCCACCCACATTGTTTTGTTTTCTTTTTGTCAAATTCAAATTCAAAATAGCTTTATTAGCATGACTGTTGAAATACACTTTTGCCAAAGCATAAAGAAAATCTCTTTCTGTTTCTCTCTCAAATTGTATCCATATCAGCAGTACAGTACCGACATCCATGCTGCGGGACTGTGCAACAGCCAAATGTAGTTTGGACAACTCAGCACATCCACATAGGGCACATCTCAGTGCAGGCTAAAATCTCCAGAGTTCTGGGAAAAAAAATGGCCACCTCTTCTCCCATACCGCCAAGCTTCCTTCAGCCACTTCCCAGAAGCACACTGCCAGAGCTGGCCAGCCCCTGTCCCTGCCCCTGCTCCTGCTGGAGAACTCAAAGCCAGAAGGTGGTGGCAGTGGGGTGGTGGTAGTAGTGGGGTGGTGGCTTTGAGGAGCAGGGACTGATTCAGCTGGAGGCCAGCGCAAATTTGCATTGAACAAGTCTGACTACTTAATTCCACTTTGATCTTTATTTCCTGAAGAGGGGATTGTCTGCTGCCCCATCCAGTGAAAATGTGTGTGTGTGTGAGTGTGTGTGATTGTGTGTGTGTGTGTAGACTAGACAATGCATCATCCTCCTCCATCACACAATCTTATGTCTCCCTTTTTTTCTCAGGCCTCCACACACTCAGGATATATGGGTTTACATGACATCGTAACTCCCAGGAGTATGTTTTGCATTAATTCTGAAATAATATTCATGGAGTGCAGTGGTGGGTTTCTAAAAAGCAACTCCCTGACATGGTCTGAATCGCTGTCGGATGTGAAGGAGGTTCAATGGGTGTCTCTGCTCCACTGACTTTTATCATTATCTAACCCAATTTCTCACTTCATTAGAAAAATCACTTGCTTTCAAAAGTGTGCAACATCATAAAATGCCATTAATAACAACAGCAGTAACTACATCAGAGATGACCTTCAAAAAGTGTGTCATGTGAGTAAATCCAAATAGTCAGGTACAGCCACCGGATTTTCACTACAGACAATCAAAATGGACTTTAGAGATCATCTTCTGTTGCTAATCTTGCATTAGCTTAGGAGCACAGGCCTCAGCAACCTATGACATCATTATCTCTCCAAATGATAGACCCCTACTATCTAAACAGTCTGGAAAAATCATCCTTGCCAGCTTATACCTTATACTGCCACACCCTCACCTGAGTCAGCCATATCCTGTCAGAAGAGTCACAACTGTAAACTAACCACAGCAGGGGAGGCAGGGAGAAGAAGAAGGAGGAGGAGGAGGAGGAGGAGGAGGAGAAGAAGAAGAAGAAGAAGAAGAAGAAGAAGAAGAAGAAGAAGAAGAAGAAGAAGGAGAAGGAGGAGAAAGAGGAGAAGAAGCAGAAGGAAAAGGAGGAGGAGGAGTCATGGCAATCACAATGACAATTATAAGGATGATGATGACAACAATAATAAACAAAGTTGGATAAAGAAAAAATTAAAAGAGAAGATCATGACAATTACAACAACAAAACAAGAAGAAGAACATGATGATGATGATGGTTAAGATGAAGAAGGACAAAAGATAAAGAATAACAATAAAAAACGTACAATGATGGTAAGGAAGAGCAATACAAAAAAAAAAAGAAAATGATCACAATTACAGCAATGAACAAGAAGAAGAAGAAGAACAAAAACAACAACAACAACAACAACAACAACAACAACAACAAAACAACAACAACAACAGATAATGACAATGACATTGATGATGATGATGATGATGTTTTGATGATGATGATGATGGTGATGTTGATGATGATGATTCTGAAACAGGAGGGCAATAGTGATGATAAAGAAGATCTCATTCCCCAGTGCTTTACAGTACAGTTCTCCCTGACAGTGCAGTCCACGCCCCCAGTCCCAGTCCCCAGCAGCAGTAAGCAACAGTAGCAGCCGCAGCAGTGCTGCCACAGGCAGCCCCTACTCCCCCTCGCTCTGGGCCAGATTCATTACCACGCGGAGCTCGAGTATTAAGATATGGCCGCATTAACAAAGTTGTCCTGTATCTTAATTGAATCTCGCCCGCAAGTGAGCGGCATCTGGATTATGTTTACCTGAAATATAAGCAGGTCGCCGCGCTGGAACATGGACCCACTGATAAAACACTGGGTTATTCATCCCAATCCTAATCCTGACTTTAATTTGTTCCCAATGGATGTATCTGTGCGATGTAAGCTCCCGATTGGTTTTTAAAAACGAGGGAATTTGCAGGTAGGTTAATGTATTACAAGGTGCCGGTGCTCCCAGACTAGGTTTTGTGCAGGTCATTTTTTTCTGTCTGTCCCCCAGTGCCACACACAAATACAAATACAAAAACACACACACACACACAAACACACACCACATACCCACACACACACACACAAACACACACCACATACCCACACACACACACACAAACACGCACACGGCAACACACACATGCAAACACACGCACGGACA
>CM050215.1:15942967-15945467 GCA_027475355.1 Coilia nasus | reverse complement strand
ACTGCAACTCAAATGCTGCTAGACTGTTTGCTAGACTTTTGTTATTCAAAGGTGTATTTTCATGATGGCAAAACTGGATCCTTGGCTAGATGAATAGAGGAGTATTTAAATTCTTGAGTTCAACACCTACACATCACTACAGCATTCATTTGTGTTCAAGAAATTTGAAGAGGCTTCTTGCGGTCTGTGTATACTCACTGCTGTGCATAACCTATTCATTTAGTAAATAACATGCCAAGGTAAATATTCCTTAAGCACATATATACAACTGACATGTTTCTGCATGCCCTTGTGTTTAGCTTTTAATGGAAGCAGGAGATATTCAGAATATCAGTGTGTATTATATCATGGATGTGTATGTGTGTAAAGAGCAAAGACAGAGTGAAAGAGAAAGATAGTGAGTATGTGACTGTGTTCAAGGACCTGTAATTGAGCTTGCGTGATATGTTAGCAGTGTTGTATAAAGTACTGGAAAATCACACTCAAGTAAAAGTACAGGTACCCCTTCAAAAAATGACTTTGGTAAAAGTCAAAGTCACTGACTGAAATGTTACTTGAGTTAAAGTCTTAAAGTATCAGAAATTGCTGGTACTTAAGTATGACAAGTATTGTAAAAAATAAATGTACTCAAGTAATGTAATTAAAAGTACAAGTAAAAGTTAATAACAGGCAAAGGCAGTCTGAATTTGTAATATTTTTTATATTTTGATTAAGTGTAAAGGGCCGGGTTTCCCAGATGCAGATGCAGACCCTTCTTAAGGCTCACGTAAGAAACAACCGCGTTTCCCAAAATGCTTCTTAGCATTGATGAGTTCAGTCGGACGCCACATGTTATACCAGAACTTCAGGTGGGAGCATATTACCAAAGATTAGAAGGTTCGTTAAGAAGGTTCTTAACTGGGAAACCCGACCAAGGTCATTTAGCACCTATGGTTAATCTTAAATGACAAGCAATTACACTGCTGAAAATGCACACGCATGACCAATTGCTATCATTATAAACAAAAGTGGAGAGAAAACTGAATGTTATCTGGCATTTGAAGATGGAGACCACAGTTTGAAACCTTTCTTTCGTAAACCTTTGTTTTTTGAAAACAAGATTAAGTCAGTGCTGAAAATGAGGCATACATCACCCCATCAAGAAAAAAAACATAAAACACTGCTGTCTCCGTCTCCTCTTCCATCAGGACTGAGTGCGAAGCTAGCTTACCGCGTGAAGCCAACAGGTGTAGCCTATTGGTTGTCATGCGCAAGTGGCAATTGCGAACAAGACAGGCACATCCTGACTTCATTGCAGTCTTTTTTTTTTTTTGGTAACGAGTAACTAAACGGCACATTGAAAATGTAGTGGAGTAAAAGTATGCAATTAGGTTTGGAAATATAGTGAAGTAAAAGTAAAAGTTATTATTTTTTTAAAAACTCAAGTAAGTACAAATTCTTCCAAAATGTACTTACAGTTTTTTTAAGTTTGCTTAGACACTAAAATGTAAAGTTTCCCACAATTAGCAAAATCTAAAACTCAAACAAAGAAACATCGGCTCAGGTTGGCGCCACTCTAAGCACATTTTCAGCTTCACACTTTTTGCCAAACCCTGCAAACAGTGATTTGCAAAACATTAAACACACTTATATGCCTTACACACGTGATTATATTGTAATGTCACATTCTTTCAATTTCTATACACTAGCTATCAATTGACCACACCTTTGCAGCCAACTGGTTAAACACAATTGTCAGGTGCCAGAACACTAAGGGCCAAAATGCAAAACTCAGCAATCAGGCTTAAACACTGTAAAATCGGGGAGTTACCCTGACTTGAATAGAAATGTAAGGCAGTGTTGTAGCAAGAGCAATCGAAACAGGGACAGAAAAGATGAGAGAGAGTGAGGGGTAACAAAAGACAGACATAAATACTGTTACTGCAAAGTATAATGGGCGGGAAGCATGGACAGAGAAGACGAGGACTAGATTGATCACTTACGAATGACATTGGTTGACTACCTTGAAAACAATAGGTTGAGACATGCCACCAAATTGGACAGAGATTAGGCGTACTGTACCTTTTTGTCTCCAACAATACTTTATTGTGTTTTACTGTGTTTACTATGAACATGGTTCTTTGTAGGAATGTTTGTCTTTCAATTTACAAATTGTGCAACCATGCAACAAGCAAACACTTCAGCATATGACTGATTTTGCATTGAAAGTAAAAAAAAAATAGCAATTGAAATATATTTAGTGAGCAATATTAGTGATGTGTTGTGTTTTGTGAATGTATTCATGTAATTTATCTTACTGAAAAAAATGCAACACAGATTATGTCATTAGAAAAGTCAGAATGTAACAAAGTGTTTAGAATTTATTGCCATAGTGTGTAACCCATTCAAACACAAATAGCTCATATGAATCATGTGTCTGCGATTTGGCGACAAAATAGCATTTTTATAAATAAGTGTATAGTTTTGAAAGAAGAATATCATTTTGCAATAGATCTGGGGT
>CM050215.1:15930467-15935467 GCA_027475355.1 Coilia nasus | reverse complement strand
AGTCTACAATTATTATTAGCCGTTAATGTCATGGTCCACCCTCGCCGGCTGCAGCATGGCATCAGTGGATACAGATGATGTAATTGTGGGGTGTATCAAATGCCACTGATTGACTGGCTCATCACTGGGGTAGGGAGTGAGAATGGGGGGGTACAAAATGAGAGAGAGACAGAGAAAGAGAGAGAGAGAGAAGAGAGAGAGAGAGAGAGAGAGAGAGAGAGAGAAGGCATCATCAGGCTGCTTGTGTCCGGACCTCAGACGTGTGTGTGTGTGTGTGTGTGTGTGTGTGTGTGTGTGTGTGTGTGTGTGTGTGTGTGTGTGTGTGTGTGTGTGTGTGTGTGTGTGTGTGTGTGTGTGTGTCGTGTGTGTGCACCTAACACAGGGACAGTCCAGCCTGCAGCGGCTATCTGTCTCCTAATGATAATAACAGATTTAGTTCATTTCTGCTGGGGAATGACACACTCTACACACAATTTTCTGCTTTTGTTTTTGTTTTTTTTTGCTGCTGTACCTGTGAGGTCCTCATTCGAGTCTTATTGCTCACAAAAAGAAATAAATATTTTTGTTCTGCCAATAAACATCCTACTTCAACCCATCAAATATCCCTGCCATTGTGTGTGTGTGTATCTCTCTGTGTGAGTGTGTGTGTGTGTGTGTGTGTGTGTGTGTGTGTGTGTGTGTGTGTGTGTGTGTGTGTGTGTGTGTGTGTGTGTGTGCGCGTGTGTGTGTGTGCGTGCGCATGTGTGTGTGAGTGTGTGTGTGTCTTCCTGACGGTGCGTGTTTGTGCATATTTTATTCCTTTTTAGTTGTGAAGCATCTCACTACAAGAGATGTATTGAAATACACCCATCCCAGATGACCCGGCGTGTTTCTGAAATAAAGCAATGGAGCCTCTCTCAGTTAAGCGCTGATGTGTTTGTGCTTGTTCTCTGTACCATAGCGCTATACAAAACCCCACAGTAGAAACGGACTAATTGTTCTTTTGTAGAGCGTGCCCCCAGCCTGTTATGTATTTACGTTAGATGGAAACATTCATTTAGCACAAACAGCCTCTATCTCTTCCCTCTTTTTGTCTCTCTCTCTCTATCCTTTTCACCTCTCCATCCCTCACCCTCTCTCTCTGTCTCTAGCTTTCTCAATATCTCTCTCTCGCTCTCTCTCTCTCTGTCTCTCTTACTCTCTCTCTCTCTCTCTGCTCTCTCTGTCTGTCTCTTTCATTTTACCCCCTCTCTCTGAATCCTTTACCCCCTTTCTACCCCTTCTATCTCTCTCTGTGAGTCTCTCTCTCTCTTTCTCTCTCCCTCTCCTTCTCTCCCTCCATCCTTCTGTCTGTGTGTACACATGGTGCTGGGGAAGTGTGTGAGTGTGTTGGCACCTATTGAGCGGCGTGTGTGCGAGTGTGTGAGGGAGTGAGGGAGAATGAGAGAGAGGGAGTGAGGAGCGAGGGAGCGCGGGTGAGGGAGAGAGGGAGTGAGGGAGAGAGGGAGAGTGAGAGAGAGGGAGTGAGGGAGCGAGGAGAGCGGGTGAGGGAGAGAGGGAGAGTGAGGGAGCGAGGGAGCGGGTGAGGGAGAGAGAGGGAGCGAGGGAGAGAGGGAGAGTGAGAGAGAGGGAGCGGGTGAGGGAGAGAGGGAGTGAGGGAGAGAGGCAGAGTGAGAGAGAGGGAGTGGGGGAGCGAGGGAGCGGGTGAGGGAGAGAGGGAGTGAGGGAGAGAGGGAGAGTGAGAGAGAGGGAGCGAGGGAGCGGGGGGAGGGAGAGAGGGAGCGAGGGAGAGAGGGAGAGTGAGAGAGAGGGAGTGAGGAAGAGAGGGAGAGTGAGAGAGAGGGAGCGGGTGAATGATGACGGCTGGAGAGGGGCAGATTAATAATGTTCATCAGGCCTCCCCCGACCCCACGCTGCTATTGACCCGTTCTTCAACCCTCCATCTCCACTTATCAGATCTCCATTCGTCACTGGCATCACTCCTCACTCTCTCTCTCTCTCTACCTCTCTTTCTCTACTTTCTCTCTCTCTCTTCTCTCGCTCTCACATACACACTCTCTCTCTCCTCTTTTCCTTGTCTTTTTCGCTCTCTCTCTTCCACACACACACACACACACACATTAACACACACACACACATTACACACACACACACACACACACACACACACACACACACACACATTAACACACAACACACACACACACACACACACACACACACACACACACACACACACACACACACACACACACGTACGTCCTCTCTCTGATCATTTATAATTACTAACCCTGAAATGTATGGGGTGTTTCACTCTGTACGTACTTCCACTAAACTCCCTAATCCAGTTAAAGAGGTTAATTTTTAGTGTAAGGCTAAAATGCATCCATTTACCTGGCAAGCATCTGCCTTTAAGTTATATGACCCGAAACACACCAGCACATAAATCCCACATCCATTGCAATCTGGATATTTCACATCCATCTCTCACTGTTATTCATTCGTTTCTATCTGTAATTCCATCTAAAAGTGCAGTCATTTTATTATATTATAAGTAATATAATATCTAGAATAATACTGTAATCCTGAAGTCACATTGCCATATGTAAGATATATTTATATTGCTGTATATAAATATCTTATTATTATGATTAAGTCATATTGCTATCAGGAGCCCAGAACCACAATTCTATCCAAATGGCATAAATTCCTCTCCTCTCTCAAAAAAAAAAAAAAACATTAAAAATCTGCAGCGCCATGTCCTTCTGTAAGAGCAGTGCTGGACGGAGTTCCCACTGTATCTGGCACGGCTCTGTGTTTCCTGCGTGAAAAATGAGTCCTCTGCAGGGAAGTTTCATAACAAACATGATCTATTGAATACAAATTAGGGCTGTAATATATTCATAAATCATGGCTGCTGGCAGGGCTTTTAATTCATTTTGATTAATAGTGACGTGAGCGAGAGATAGGCAGCGGCGTGCCGAGGTCTGCTTTTGTCTTGGATAGTTCACATCCTTTCCAGGGAAACCGCAGAGGGTGTACATCACATCACGCTAGCAAGCAACATACACGTGCACACACACACACACACACACACACACACACACACACACACACACACACACACACATACACACACACATGCATGCAAAGCAGAAACACAAACACACACACACATACAAAACTCTCACACACTATATACACCCACCACTGTATGTAAACACACTACACACTACAGCAAAGACACACACACACACACACAAATAGACACACCAATACTTACCACAGTGCACACATACACCACAGATGCTTAACCTACACCCAAAGTACTAGTTCAAAACAAAAACAGATCCTCTGTCTCTCTCTCTCTCTCTCTCTCTCTCACACACACACACACACACACACACAAATGAATTAGGAAACACATGTGAATGCATGTGCCTCAGTGCTCGAAAAGCATCAGGCGACAATCACACACCAACGATGTTGTTCGGAGCAACGCATCCGTAACTGGCGTGGCCCCAGACATACAGACAGACAGCCAAGGGGCGGCATCAGCCACGCACACGGGGGGCCAGGACTACGAACGATCGCTCGAGTGGACTTTTGTTCAAACAAGCACCTCTCATTAC
The DNA here is from genome assembly GCA_027475355.1 of Coilia nasus. Classification (NCBI taxonomy): domain Eukaryota; kingdom Metazoa; phylum Chordata; class Actinopteri; order Clupeiformes; family Engraulidae; genus Coilia; species Coilia nasus. Next base: position 15,931,856 of record CM050215.1, on the reverse strand, counting down.
GCTCCCCGCACCGCTCCCATTCAAAAACGCCAGCGCATCGATATCTGTCTCCTCCAGCACGCCACCACCACTCCATCACATCAAAGGCTGCAGGGGCCAATTCAACACAGATACAGCCCACATGACCATGTGTGCGTGAGTGTATGCGTGTGTGTGTGTGTGAGTGTGTGTGTGTGTGTGTGTGTATTCGTCCATGCGTGGGCATCTGTATGTGTTTGTTTGAAGCCATGTTTTGTCTTTGTGTACATGCACAGTATATATAGTATCTGCGTTTGTGTCTCAGGTGCACTTGAGTGCATTCATTTCTGTGTGTGTGTATGTGTGTGTGTGTTGTGTGTGTGTGTGTGTGTGTGTGTGTGTGTGTGTGTGTGTGTGTGTGTGTGTGTGTGTGTGTGTGTGTGTGTGTGTGTGTGTGTGTGTATATACAGTATTTGTCCATGCATGGGTGTCTGTATGTGTGTGCTTGAAGCCATGTTTTCTCTTTGTGTACATGTATATATAGTATGTGCGTTTGTGTCTCAGGTGCACTTGAGTGCATTCATTTCTGTGTGTGTGTGTGTGTGTGTGTGTGTGTGTGTGTGTGTGTGTGTGTGTGTGTGTGTGTGTGTGTGTGTGTGTGTGTGTGTGTGTGTGCTTGTATACTGTACTGTATGTGTCCATTCACACCAGTTCACAGAAATGACAAAGAGGACATCAATATGTCTTCACACACAATGCCTCTCTTAAAAGGCAGGCGCCAATGCCTTTCTCAGCTCAGCAGTGTCATCCAAAAACAGAAAGAGAGAGAAGAGAGAGAGAGAGAAAGAGAAGGAGAGAGAAGAGAGAGAGAGAGAGAGAAGAGAGAGAAAAAAGAAAAAAAAAACTCTTCTCTAACTTGACATTTACCCGGCTACCCTGCTTCCCCCTCCACATCCATTTTGTTTCATGTATTGTAATGGTGACATATTTCTCCCGGTGGGGAGAAGGAGAAGGAGCCACACCCGTCTCCTCCCTGCTGAAGGTTGATGTGACAGACTCTCCGCAGGTTGGGGGCAGGCCGCCAACCCCATCATATTAAATAAGGCCAATATTATACTTAGCGGCCCAGTTTTACTGCCTGGTCATTAAGCCCTCTCATTACTCTTTTATGGGGAGGTCGCGTGAGTTTGGGCCGGGGTGAGCCCGCGAGGTATGTGTGTGTGTGTGTGTGTGTGTGTGTGTGGGTGTGTGGGTGTGGGTGTGTCTGTGTGCGTTTGTGTGTGTGTGTGCGTGTGCGTGTGTGTGTCTGTGTCTGAGTAAGAGACAGAGACAGAGAGATTGTGTGTGTAATTTGTGTGGGTGCGTGTGCGTGCCTGAAAAAAGAGTAAAGGAGTACTGAAGTGTGTGTGTGTGTGTGTGTGTGTGTGTGTG
>CM050215.1:15910467-15925467 GCA_027475355.1 Coilia nasus | reverse complement strand
CTAGAATAAGATAAGATAAGATAAGATAAGAAATCACTAGAAATGATAATTTTTTTACTAGGTCTAATCGAAAGTTGCTTGTTAATCCAGCAACAAAGGTGCCAAATCAGCAGCACTAGTCCATTATCTGTTAACAGTGAATTTGGAATTTTCAGTTGAGCTAGCCACAGAGAGGAGAGTCGTCCATCCTTCCCGCTGTCTGGCCAGAGGGCCACTACTGGAGGATGTGGAGGAGGCAGGAGGAGGCAGGAGGTGGAGAAGGAGGCAGGTGGTGGAGGTGGAGGAGAGTCAAGGCTGAGACTGAGGCGAGACAGGAGGAGGTGGAGGAGGAGGTGGAGGAGGAGAAGGCATGAGGAGGCAGGAGGAGGTGGAGGTGGAGGTAGAGGTAGATCCAAGGCTGAGACTGAGGCGAGGCAGGAGAAAGCTCTGGAGAGCAGGAGAGAGAGCAGAGGACTGGTACTGGAGGAGGTGGAGAAGGCAAGAGGAGGTGGAGGAAGAGGTGGAGGTGGAGGAGAGCCGAGGCTGAGACTGAGACTGAGGCAAGGTGGGAGCCCCGGGGGCCTGGGGGAGCAGAGAGCTGATACTGAAGGAGGTGGAGGAGGAGGTGGCGGTAGAGTAGGTAGGAGAGAGCCGAGACTGAGACTGAGGCGAGGCAGGAGCCCCCGGGGCCCTGGGGGAGCAGAGAGCTGGTATTGAAGGAGGTGGAGAAGGCAGGAGGAGTAGGTGGAGGTGGAGGAGGAGGCAGAGGGGGTCGAGGTGGTGGTGGAGGAGGAGGAAGGGGAGAGCAGAGGCTCAGAGTGAGGTGAGGCAGGAGCCCGCGTTGCCCTAGGAGAGCAGAGAGCTGGTACTGAAGGAGGTGGAGAAGGCAGGAGGTGGAGGAGGTAGTAGTGGAGGAGGAAGTAGGGGAGAGCCGAGGCTGAGACTGAGACTGAGGCGAGGCAGGAGCCCCCGGGGCCCTGGGGGAGCAGAGAGCTGCTACTGAAGGAGGTGGAGGTGGAGGAGGAGGTGGAGAAGGAGATGGAGGAGGAGGAGGAGGAGGTAGGGGAGAGCCAGGGCTGAGACTGAGACTGAGGCGAGGCAGGAGCCCCCGGGGCCCTGGGGGAGCAAAGAGCTGCTGCATTGGCAGAAATATCTCCTGTGTGCAGGAGAGCCCTCGGGGGCTGAGGCAGCTCTGCTGGAGCCTTCCAGGGCAGGCACGCAGAGATGACAGCACAGACAGAGAGAGAGGGGGGGGGGGGGGGGTGGGAGAGAGGAAGAGACGGAGAGATGGAGAGAATGGAGGGAAGAAGAAAAAAGAGAAAGAGAATGAGAAAGAGACAGGAAGATATGTGAAGAATGGAGGAGATGGGTGGAAATAGAAAAAGTGAGAGAAGGAGAGAAGTAGAGAGAGAGAGAGAGAGTGGGAGAAAGAGAGAGAAAAAGACAGAGTAGGAGAAAAAGAAGGAGAGATAGTGGGGAAGGATATATAAGCTCTGTGCAGGCAGGGGACATCACAACCTGAGTCAGAACCAACTTCTGTTGACATAATATGCACACAATCTGTGTGTGTGTGTGTGTGTGTGTGTGTGTGTGTGTGTGTGTGTGTGTGTGTGTGTGTATGCATTTGTAAGTGTATGTGCCTGCGTGTGTGTGCATATGTGTGTGTGTGTGTGTGTGTGTGTGTGTGTGTGTGTGTTTGCGCGCACAGGTGTATGGGAAGCTATGGTGCACTAGCCAGACTGCTGTGCTGCAGTCTGTGAAGGGTCAGTGAGCTCAGTGTGTTATTTACAACCACAGGCTTTAAGACTGTGTGCAGGCCTGGAAGCCCTTGAGCTGACCTCGGTACTGCACAGAGAAAGAAAGAGGGATAGAGAGAGAGAGGAAGATAGAGAGAGAGAGGGATACAGAGGCAGAGAAAATAAGAAAGAAAGAAAGAAAGAAAGAAAGAAAGAAAGAAAGAAAGAAAGAAAGAAAGAAAGAAAGAAAGAAAGAAAGAAAAGAGAGGGAGAGAGAAAGAAGAAAGGAAGAGCAGAGCGAAAGAGAAAAGAGCAGCAGGAAAAGGGAGAATGCACCATATGAGCATTTATTGGCCAGCATTCAGACACAACATCAAGGTCTCATAAACATGCCTTTGTCGTAATACCCCCTTCTTGTTGCCGACACACACACACACACACACACACACACACACACACACACACACACACACACACACACACACACACACACACACACAATTAAGCACACATAAACTCACACACACATGCACTCACACACACATACATACACTCACATACCCCCCCCCACACCTAAACACACATAAACACGCACACACATGCACTCACACAAACACATACACAGTCACACACACACACACACAATTAAGCACACATAAATGCACACACACATGCACTCACACACACTCATACATACACAGTCACCCCCACACACACACACACACTCACCTGCAGTTTGTCATTTGTTGCCAAGCACCATGGGCCGTCATCTTCTGTGAGCAAAACTTGCCCTCAACGTTTTGTCATCTCAATGCCGAGGTGAAAACAAGACAAGAAAAATGGCAGCTACATGCCTATTGGCAGCCCGGAAATTTCTACCGCTGCCAAAGAAAGAGAGAGAGAGAGAAAGAGAGAGAGAGAGAGAGAGCAAAATAGCAGAAACACAGGCAAATGATTTGCCTGGTAATAAATGGTTTAAATGCCTAATGAGAGAGAGGAGTCTCCTCTGGAGGCATCCCTCCATTCACTCGTTCATTTATTCTAACAATTTACCATCCCTCGCTTTTTTCACCCCCAACCCCCCACTCCTGCACCCCACTACACACTCCCCACCCCACCCCACCCCACCCCATCCAGCTCTCTTGTGTTAATTGCATACATTACAAACAGTGAAAAGGCAGGTAAACTCTCCTAATTTTGCCTCCGTTTCACAAGGGAAGGGGGGTTGGTGTGTGTGTGTGTGTGTGTGTGTGTGTGTGTGTGTGTGTGTGTGTGTGTGTGTGTGTGTGTGTGTGTGTGTATGTGTGTGTGTGTGTGCGTGTGTGTGTGTGTGTGTGTGTGTGTGTGTGTGTGTGGTGGGTTGGGGGGGATCGTGCAGTCTTGCTGTGGGAGGCGTGCAAAACTAACTCACAACGCAAATAGCTGGGAAAGGGGCCTTTAAGCTATGTGGCCATTAATTGAAAATTGGGAATGTGCATTTGCAGGTGTGCTGCTGTCCCACCACGACTCGAGGGAAGCCTGTGTTTAGGGTAAATGAAGCATTCAAACACACACACACACACACGCACACACACACACACACACACACACACACACACACACACACACACAAACACACACACACTCACACACACACACACACACACACACACACACACACACACACACACACACAAATACTTACGTGCATACAAACATTACAAATTATTTTTTTGTCCCCTGCTATCGTCCTTAAATGACAAATACGGAATAAATTGATTCAGTATCAGTGACATCCCATCAAGTGATCACAGACGTGTCGGCCATAAATTTCAAATTAGCTTCTTTTTTCCTCCCCCTACATTGTTGATGGCTTTGAGAATGTGAGTTAATTAGTGGCTAATAAATAGTGCAGAGCAGGAGAAGTGAGAGGGTGTCACTATATCACTCTTGACAAACATCAAAATTGAATCCTATTGGTTTCTAGTGCCTGCCAACATTGATGTATACATTGAGAGAGGCCCATTTTGCTTTTAACACTCCTGTGCCTATTTAGTCATAGCAGGCGCCCTCTGAGCAGCAACCACAAATGTGCAACACTGCCATCTAGTGGTACTTTCATTCAAAACCAATGCCAGAGTGGACACCCGTGACAATGACCCTACAAGCTAAACACAAAGCATACACCATATTTGTGAACATTCTAGTAAAGTATATTTTCATTAATCAGAATTTCTCAGACACATTTTCTCTCTTTTTCTTTTAGACAAACACTGACTTCCCACAACACTATGCACATCTGGGGAGGGAGACTGCAGCAGTGCAGTAGGGCAAACAGACATGCATAAAAGTGCCTTCACGCCTTCAGCCACATCAACGGGAGGGGGAGGACTCTGGACCAGTGTGGTCAAGAGGATGCCTGAGAGTTAAATGGTCAAGCAAACCACATGAAACAGCACCTCATCACATCCTCTCCTCCTACTCATTCTGTCTCTTTTTCTTTCTCTCTTTCTATCCACCCCCCCCCCCCCCCCCCCCCCAAATCTTTCTCTTTCTCTCAGACCACCCATTAGACAGAGTGCTGCTGGATGAGAGAGGTGGTTGTGGGGAGGGAAAAAAAACTTTTTTAATTAAAGCCTACACGAGTTCACAGCTGACCCCACCACAGACCCCTCACTTTACCTGCAGTGCCTGCGTGTCCCACAACCGCCACACCACCCACCCACCCCACCCCACCCCATTCTCCTAATTACGGGGCGGCGGACGGATTGGCTAGGCGGGTAAGCAGGCGGGTGGGCGAGCGAGGGTACGGCGGAGCTCTGGATCGTGACTAATACCCAATGCGCAGTGGCGGAGATCAGGGGCCTGTGCTTAATGGGATTGGGCTGGGGGAGCCAGGGGAGCAGGAGCAGGAGCAGGAGCAGGGGGCTGCTGTCTCAGGCCGCTGGCCTGGCAGAGGTTGCCGGCGGAGAGATGATGAGGGTGGGTGTGGAGGTGGGGGTGGGGATGGGGGATCATGGCGGTGGGGGTGGTAAAACAATGGGAAAGAGGAAGCAGAGCCATTGGAAGGAATGCATCCAGACACACATTGGGGAGGTGGCTAGCAAGCACAGACACAGCACTGGGCATTGCGACCAAACTTAAAATGACTTAGTTGGTTGGTGTTATACACTTATACACAATATTATAACATGGTTTGATCCCAAAGTACTAGAAACGCATATAAAGTAAGTCCTCTGGGCAGGTAGGTCAAAATGACATTAATGCAACATGCTATTTTCTTTTTATTACATTAAATGTAGTAACAGTTTTTACAGTGTATGCACTGGGTGCACTACTGGCGTAGGTTTAAATTTGCAGGATTAATGAAGTGCCACACATCACATGAACCATGGTCTCTCTAGTTTAGTAAGGCAAAGACAATGGTCTGCTGGATTTTAGAACGATTTTCTTTAAGAATATTTCCAGATGTTAAAGAATTCATCAAACGGAAAAGTCAACTGCACCCTAAATTGGCCAAAGGCCATCTGGCAACAACTCACCCTCATACACACACAGACACACACACACACACACACACACATACACACACACACACACACACACCATCCTACAAACGGGCTATTTCTGAATGACCAATAGTAACAGCACCAACACACTCACACTCACACACTATTCCTGCAAGTCCAGTAGTAACACACTCAGACTCACACACTACTCCTGCATGTCCAGTAGTAACACACTCACACTCACACACTATTCCTGCAGGTCCAGTAGTAACACACTCACACTCACACACTATTCCTGCACGTCCAGTAGTAACACACTCAGACTCACACACTATTCCTGCATGTCCAGTAGTTAACACACTCACACACTATTCCTGCAGGTCCAGCACTGACACACTCACACTCACACACTACTCCTGCATGTCCAGTAGTAACACACTCAGACTCACACACTATTCCGGCATGTCCAGTAGTTAACACACTCACACTCACACACTATTCCTGCATGTCCAGCACCGACACACTCACACTCACACACTATTCCTGCATGTCCAGTAGTGGTGCAAATCGAAAAGGGCAGAAGGCTACACCTTCACTTGACACAGTTGCCGAGGCTGCAAATTCAGACAGCCGTAATTCCAGCATGTACATCCTCTGGATTAGGAGCTGCACTCATGGCTAAACCATGTGAGGGCCGCACACACAAGCCCACCTGCTGAGGCAGCCCACTGTGCTCACCCTAGAGAGAGGAAACACCAAGCACTTCTCCCTCTTTAGATAGATAGATAGATAGATAGATAGATAGATAGATAGATAGATAGATAGATAGATAGATAGATAGATAGATAGATAGATAGATAGATAGATAGATAGATAGATAGATAGATAGATAGATAGATAGATAGATAGATGATTTCTCGGTGTGACATGTTGTTAAGTGTCTATTATGGGTTAATACAGACTTAACACACTCTCACAACTCACAGTCATAAAAATAATAAAAAAGTGAAGTATAAAAACAAAAACAAAAAAAGATGAAAAGAAACTATGATATAAAGGCTTTACCTATAAATAAAAATGGCAATGTAGAGAATAAGACAAAGAAGGAGTTCTTTACAAAAGATTAAAATTAGACATAATGTTTATGGCGACTATTTATTAACAGAAGAAAAAAATGCTAGTAAAGAAATATTCCAATATTATTAAGGGGGAAAACAAAATATGTAAACACCTGTTTAGCACTGGGCCTATGCTAAATTAATCTGCGATACTGTGACCAGTACCCTCCACCTCGAGCTAGAGTGAGGTGAGAATTTAGCCACCGAATGGCCGCCACACATCAGCCAGTTAGGTGCTGTACAAAGGTTGTAGTTATTGAGGTCCCCGTTTACTGTAAAGTGCTTTGGGTCGCTTGAAGAAAAGCAGTGTATTGTTGCTATGGTGTGGTTAAATGTATTGCATAAGTCAATTAATAAAGAGAAAAAAAAACTAGAGAATATAGACACTTGTCCAGCACTGGGCCACTCTCCACCAGTGTTCCTTCCTCCTACATCACTTCCTGCCATAGGATGGGGCGGAGGCTGGGAGCTGGTGAGTACGGTGTGCCTGTGCAGGGCAATTCAGGATAAAATAGAAAACAGAAATCAATTTTATTCTGGCATACGAGTGGCCAGTGGAGCAGGGACAGACAGGGGAGCCAGACACTCGACGTGTGCACACACACACATACACACACACACACACACGCACATACACACACACACACACTTGATGGACACACAGACAGAGCAGTATAAATATGTATGAAGCCAAATCTGTCCCTGCTTCTACTTTGACTGCCAGGATAATATACCATTATCTTCCTCGGGCCCTTGCTGTGTGCACGCGCGCGCGTGTGTGTGTGTGTATGTGTGTGTGTGTGTGTGTGTGTGTGTATGTGTGTGTGTGCTAGTTGGTATGACTGGACCGAATATCATCTGTTGGGACCACTGAAATCTTATACTCTAGCTTTAAACTTTGGTTTGAAGAGCAGAAACTTATGGAAATTTGTGATAGCTAAAAGTTACCTCGGGAAGACAGAATCCAACACTCTACATATAGTATGCCCGAAGGTGAAACTCTGGCTCATCTTTGTGGATGTAAACACTTTGTCTACATTCTTTTGCTTTTGCAAATTCAAAATATGCCAAAAAAAAAACTGTTAATAGCCGAACCAAAATGAAGCAATAACTAAATTTAAAGGGACCCTCTGCAGCCAGGCAAGTGTGGCTGTTTTAGACGGAGGCTAAAATCATGAAGCACCTTGCACCATATTTCACTGGGACGGGGAGAGGCAATTAAACACTCCTGTACAGATAGTCCCAGTGCAACTGAACTCACCTTCATGTACTGTATTTACATTTTCCCATTATGTCCGGCGGATGAAAAATCGTGCTTACTATCCAAGAGTCTCTTTTATGGCCGCGTAATAAAATTAGACATTTATAATGCCACTCTCTTACATTGCATTACCGCTCTCCTTGTTTTATGGAGGTTGAGTCAAAGCCATCGCAGGCAACCAAACCTCCCGCCGAGTGTCCTCTCTCTCCACTGCAGACAGATGGATGCCCCACCACCACACCCCACCCCACCCCCATCTCCACACACACACACACACACACACACACACACACACACACACACGTAGGGGAAGGCCAGTCGAAAACTATTTCTCCTCGACTTGGGAAATTTCCCCCTTGATTAAAAAAACTTTTCAGCGTGCTGGCTGACGGGCAGACAGAGGAGAAGGAGTACTGGAGGTATTTACGAATAAATATTCCCCTGGCGAAAACACTGTGCAGCTGTGGTCTCCCCACGCGCTAGTCCTATTTCGCCCCCCCCCCCCCCCCCCACACACACACCTCACCACTCTTTTATCACGGACTGACACTTGTGGTGAGCTGGCAATCAGAGGGCGCCGGCCTCAGCCATAGAGGAAGTATGTGTGTGTGTGTGTGTGTGTGTGTGTGTGTGTGTGTGTGTGTGTGTGTGTGCGTGCGCACGCTGGCTCTAATCTCAACTGTTGCATATCTAATACTAATTGGAATCCTGCAACTGGGTCACTGTCATTGTTTCTCAAGTACTGTCAAGTCGGGGGGAAACATATGAAACTGAAATTATACCCTGGCGCAGGGGCCGCGCCTGATTGAATCTTCTCCCAGCCACTGATGTGCTCTCATCCATCCTATTAAAATATTCAATCTGCCGTCCCAAAGCCCCCCCCTACCCGATACACACACCATACACACACACACACCATACCCACCCCATCCCTCCCCTCCACCCACCCCCCGGCTCTGAAGGGTCGAGCAGGGGAAAGGGGAAGGGCAGTGGCACCAGGGCCCCAGTGCTCTCCACCCCAACCCCCCCCCCCCTCCTTCCCCACCCCTAAAGCCCCCCTCCACTTCTCGCTTCCTCTCGTCTCTTGTCTTTCCCCGTTCTGTATTCCCAATATCTCTCCCACTCTCTTTCTCTCTCTCTCAATCTCAGACTCGCTCTTCTCCTTAACGCTCCCTTGTCTATCTTCCTTATTTCGCTCTCTCTGTCTCCCTCTCTCTCTTTCTATTTCTCTCTCTCCTTATTTCAATCATTGAAGTCCAAACATTCCACGACCAGAAAAAAAAGCAAGAGCATCAGCAGCAGCGGCAGGCTTCTTCTTCTTCTTCTTCTTCTTCTTCTCTGCTGCATCTTCGGACAGAGGTTTAATTACCATTCCACTCCGCACGCAGACAGTTTGGGGTCGCCGTGTTTGTTTATGTTTCGACTCCAGACGAAATCTCTCTTCCCCCAAGCTATCAGATTAGGGAACACTCTTACTACAGCCACTGTAATACTGCAAAACCACACACACACACACACACACACACACACACACACACACACACACACACACACACACACACACACAATCTATATGTTGAATAGTCACAGAGACAGGGCCTGACGGGATGAGCCTGCCTAACACACCCGAGAGATGCGATGCGTTTTTTTTTGCAAAGGCATCAGATCTATGCTCAGCCCTGATGAGATGGCAGTGGGATAAATGGAGACGGCGCGGATTAAACAGTGACACGTTCAGCTGAAATTAATAATTAAAGCCGTCCCCATTTTTTTTTCTTTCGACGCTTGCTTTGGAGGACGACGGGGACAGGCTGGGGCGCTGGATGCGTTTCTTTTCAGCTTGACACGTCTGACTGGCAGGGCATAAGGAAGGCGGACTGCTCGGGCGAACTGACTGGATGCTAATTCTTGGCTCGGCAAAAGGCACGGTTTGCGATGTCAGATTGCATTTTAGTTCTCTCTGTCAGATTACAGTTTGTTCGTTCGCTCGTTCGCGGGACCCACATATGGCTGTATCAGTGTAATCATGTCATCAACTGATTCGCTCGCTCCATTACATGTTCTTTATCACTATCATATTTCATTCCATACAGGGTTTCTCTTTTTGCTGCTCTTTTACACACACACACACACACACAGCAAATATGTTCATGTGTGCTTTCACACACACATGCGCACAGATATGACTACACAAATACACACCAGCACATACACAAATACACACAAGCAAATATAAAAAAGCACACAATTTCTCTCCCTCTCTCCTCTATGTTTGTATTTCTCCAAGCTACCGCTGATTTAATAGAGAAGGCTAATACTGCATATCAGGTATTGTTGCTTTTATGGCGCAAAATTACTCTCCTGGGGACCATTATCCTTCTGGGGACATCTCACAGAGACCTCAAATATAGCCTGAGAGAACAGCAGTTGTCCTGAGGAGGAGTTCCCCGCCACTTCAGTCACACACTCTCTGTTTCTCATCAGTCACCCTCGGGGTCGTTGTATTGATCACATGCATCAGCACTGTGTCCACCACAGTTACAGATAATCAAAACTACACCAAACTTCCTTTTGAATAAAGTGCTTACAACTGCAGTACTAAACAAAGAAGACAGTGCCCTGATTTTTTTTTTATTTTGGCTTTATCATCTCGCTTTTAGAGGCTGGATCACTAGACAATACATTTTTAATAAGGGATATTTTTAATGTTTTTTTGGATGTCGTTACATGTTTTAATGTTTTAGAATGTAGACTGTGTATTTATAGATACAGTGAATCTATATCAAACTAAAATAAAGTCCAGTATTCAAAGGACAGACAGTATTTAAAATTGCACTTCTGGTATAATTTCATTTGAATCATTTTTGTATTTTTTACATTTTATATTGTATTTCATCTACTGTGTACATTTCTACTGAATTGTATATTCCACTTGCGTATCCTTAGAGATGTCAAAACAACAACATAAACTTTGTTTCTCAAGGTTTACAAATTTTGTTGCCACTCCACAGATTAATCTCTCTCAATTCCAGCACATTCATTCTTGGTTGCACAGCAGGAAGCAATCGCTGTTTGCCTGTGCGGAGACAGAAATGGGAACTTAATATGATGGTTGTTCATTCTTCTTAGTCGTATTATGATCCACTAATCTCAGCATGTTCAGACTTTGCAAAACAGCCACTTACACTGTGCCGACAAAGTGCTTTTCACTTCAGAAAACATTTCCATGCAAATGCAGAAACCCATAAGCACTCACGTGTTGTTTGTAACATGACTTACTCATTCATGTTTTATAATTCCATTGCTTGAAAACCTTTAAAGGTTTGTTACTGCATTGATTAGTTTTCATATTTACATTACATTACATTTATATTACATGTAAAGCTATTTTTTCTGGCTCATGATGGTCTTAACACAGGTAATTCCATTGCTTAATATTCTTCAAAGTTTTTTTTTTTTACTGTTTGTTAGTTTTAAGATTATCCTTACATCTGTAGACATGTTTTATGTCCCTTACAGTCTTAATATTTTGTAGGGATCACCAGGTCCAGCATGTTACAGGGAACAGTGGAGACACCCAGAACGAGTAAGTGGTGTGTTTGTAGGGGTCCACGGTTCACTGCAGATTCACCTGACAGGATTTAGACCAGCTCAGTCTCACCTCACACCAGCTGCACACATCTTCCTGGGCACCTCCAGATGCCCCAATCTGCACATCTTTTACTGTCATCCCCTCATTCTCTTTCTCTCTCTCTCTCTCTCTCTCTCTCTCTCTCTCTCTCTCTCTCTCTCTCTCTCTCTCTCTCTCTCTCTCTCTCTCTCTCTCTCTCTCTCTCTCTGTCTGTCACTTTCTCTCAGTCTCGTGGTTTTTTAAGCATCACTGGCATCAAAAAGAACAAAAAAGCTGTAGGTTAACATACAAAATAGTAACGGCAGACAAAAAAAAAAAAACAACACAAGCAAAGCAAAACAACACACATGCCTACACATTTCCATCATCCATGTAACATGTTTCTATTTCATTTTTTGTCTACCTCAGCATGGCCCCCCCTGTTTTGTTCTGTTCTCTTCTCTTCTCTTCTCCTCTGTTTCCCAGCGCTGGAAATGGTATTTGGAGACAAACAACTTCATTCTGCCGTGCGTCTGTAATTAGCTGTGGAATTAGCGCGCCTGACGTGCCTCCATAGATCAGCAGGGGCCTCCGGGGAGGCAGCGGGGCCCGCGCAAGCCGCATTTCCAATTATTGTGTTGAATTGCTAATTTAGTTATTGTGCCTCCCCGTAATTGTGATGGGTATTGGGTGTGCGATTCAATTTGTTTTAAATATTTGTGGGCTGGTGGATTGGTAATGGAGCTGACCTATCTAGCGGCCCAGTATGAAAGTGGGAAGGGAGACAAAAAAACAAAAGGGAACAGACTACAAAGATGTTCGTTCTCTTCTTCTTTCTTTTTTTTATTCTTCTCTTCTCTCTCTCTCTCTCTCTCTCCACGCTCCACCCCTCATCCACCAGCAGCTTCTCCTCTTCTCCTTCTCCTCCACCACCATCATCATCACACCACTGCCGCCACCACCACCGCGACTTAGTTTGATCTGCCTCATCCCTCTTAAGACTGTTGAAGTTAAAAAGCTTGAAATTTAGAAAATAGCACTTTGATCATCTGCGGGCGGAGAGCATCGAGCATTAGACGGCAGAACGTTGAGGGCTTTGGTCGGGGAGATAAGCAGGAGGGTTGGGTTTGGGGTATGTGGAGGGGTGGAGGATGAGGGGATGCCTTTCTCCCCCAAATGTTGCCGCAGGAGTATTGTGTACGCAGGAAAGGTGCCCAGTGGTCGGGGCAGGATTTGGGGCAGAGAGTTTGGAGAGCTGCAGGGCCGAGGATCCACCTCCAAGCTGCACTCTCAGTTCTGTAAATGGATCCTAATAAACCCTTACTGTACCACGGTCAAACCAGCCTCCCAGTAAATATAAGCATCCACTGTCCAGTCAAATCATACAAAAAAAAACAACAAACACCACTACAATTATCTTTCTGGCTAATTCAATGGCAGTAAAAAGTCATGATGACTTTAATATGCAATATAATTAATTACTCTCCTCCTCATTTCTAGGCATGCACTATTCAGTCAGATTGCAGAGCTCCAATTAATTTCTCAGCCCAAACAGCGGGAAGTCTTGACCATCATTAAGAACAGGACATGCCGGCACTAATCAGAAAAACAGATCGATTGCAGGCAGCAGGAAAAGACAAGCCAGAGCAGGCCCTCGAAAACTGCTCAAATTTGCACGCGCACACACACACACAAACACACACACACACACACACACACACACACACACACACACACACACACACACACACACACACCCTTCAGACCCTCTCCCCCTATAAGTGAGCGTATCTGATAAATCCACTGGATGTAACTGACTGAGACATGAGATATATAGACAGTGCAGTAAATCTCATCTGAAAACATTTGTAAAAAACACACAAGATGCACAATGCATTATATGACCCAAGTGAAAAAATAAAATGCATATTTTATCTCTATTGTGATCATTTGTACAATGCAATTTAATCATTTCTAATCATTTTATTGAGAATGGCAGCTCAAAAAGGGTCTCAATACAGATGCCATAGTTTTTGAAATGAACACACTCATCTCTCAAGTACACAACAAAATAAGATGAGCATCATAATGACTTACAACTGAACACACTCATCTCTCAAGTACACAACAAAATAAGATGAGCATCCTAATGACTTACAACTGAACACACTCATCTCTCAAGTACACAACAAAATAAGATGAGCATCCTAATGACTTACAACTGAACACACTCATCTCTCAAGTACACAACAAAATAAGATGAGCATCCTAATGACTTACAACTGAACACACTCATCTCTCAAGTACACAACAAAATAAGATGAGCATCCTAATGACTTACAACTGAACACACTCATCTCTCAAGTACACAACAAAATAAGATGAGCATCCTAATGACTTACAACTGAACACACTCATCTCTCAAGTACACAACAAAATAAGATGAGCATCCTAATGACTTACAACTGAACACACTCATCTCTCAAGTACACAACAAAATAAGATGAGCATCCTAATGACTTACAACTGAACACACTCATCTCTCAAGTACACAACAAAATAAGATGAGCATCCTAATGACTTACAACTGAACACACTCATCTCTCAAGTACACAACAAAATAAGATGAGCATCATAATGACTTACAACTGAACACACTCATCTCTCAAGTACACAACAAAATAAGACGAGCATCCTGTGCTCAAAGATCCAAAAGTGACAAATACTGAGGTAGTCATGTTGACGTAAACAGGGAGGCAGAAATCTGAAGGCCGTGTGTGTGTGTGTGTGTGTGTGTGTGTGTGTGTGGGTGTGCGTGCGTGCGTAAGTCCTCCCACACCAGTGCCCTGCAGGGCCAATGCCTTGTTTTGTACACTGTTATAATCAACCCAGCAATGTACACACACAGACACACACACACACACACACACCTATCTACCTACCGGAGAGTCAATAGAAAAGTCTTTTGTCAGGGGAGGCATCGGCAGAATTGAATATCCCGAGGATAGCGTTGCTGGTGAATAGGGATTCCACAAGGAGGCTGCAGTCATCGGACATGCTCTGATGCACCCACTGCTAAAAGGGACAACACGGCACAACGTACAGCAAACGGCGTGCTTAGGGTTTCCATCACTAACATTTTTCATTGCTTTTTACTATTGCACTGATTTGCACAGGCACTGCCAGCCCTGAGCCCTCACCACAACTACTGTTGCTAATGCACTTACCAGTCGATGCCTCATGCTTCTGACTTGTATAGATTCATATTTGTCTTTCTTTTAAACTTTGGACTATGGTCAGCCACATTGTTTTTGGTTAGTTGGTATTTTTGTTCACTAGACAGATTTCTAATTTGTTACAGCTAATTATTCGGAATATTTTTTTGGGTGGGTTAAAATCAAAGGCACTGACAGAAATGAAAGCTTCAAAGTGAATTTTATAGACATAAAAATTACAGAGCGTATGATACATTTTAATACTCAACAGCACAACACCATGTACAGTTTTCAAATTCACGATTCTTTTATTAGAATTAAATACAAGAACATAAAGATCTGACAAATCTCTGACTGCGTCTGGCAGAAGGCAGTTCAGAGGACAAGAACATCATAGCTTACAGGTCAAGAACACAAACTTGTACCCAAAAAAGTAGTACATTTCATCTGGCAGAACCTTCATATTTAGTGTTCTGGGTGCAAATATTATGTGCATTAATAATATGTATTTTGGTTTGACAACTGCAATTAGCTCTGTCTATTTTGTCTGAGTTAGTAGGTGTGAGTGTTTTTGTGTGGGATTCACAGCTCAT
>CM050215.1:15895467-15902967 GCA_027475355.1 Coilia nasus | reverse complement strand
ATCAATCACGGACATAATTGGAAAAGTCAAACTGTGCGGTGAGTAGAAATTACTGGGGGAAACACATTCGCCAAAAATTGAAATAAAATGAGACCTTTAAGATGCAATTTTGTGTGCGTACTGCATGCGTGTTCCATACAGTCACTGTACACCTTGAAGATATATCAGTCATGTGTCTGAGTGATATTACAGCTATAAACACCTATATTTACACATGCTAAATCCAATACATCAAATGCAAATAAAAAGGATTAAAAATGGGCTCTTTACGTATTACTCTATATATTTTTGTGTCTATGCAATTATACATACATTATCCTCTACGAATATACGCTTTATATCTCCTGTGTCTTTAGGCATTTAATTGGGCATAAATACGGGGTAATTTATATGCTGCTTAGGAAACCTCACCACGATGACAAGACGTTTCAGATCTACACACATAGACAAATACTCAGTAGAACATTCACAGTTACACACACACACAGACACACACACACACACACACACACACACGCAGAGGCAAAAAGTGTAAAAACACTAGGAGAAATACACACATGTGCGCGCACACACACGAGCACGCATAAACACGCATGCGCGCACACACACACACCATTTTTTCTGTCATTTAGGAACCCGGCCAGGAACAGGTTAACAGACGGTGGCATAAAGGGACTGGGAGATGTATGAATCAAAAGTCAACAAGTTTCACAGCTACCCAACGCCACACCGATGCCTTTTGGACTCGGCTTGATAGGGGAGAAAATGCATATTCATGAAGTAAGCAACTTCTGATCCCAAACAAAGTAAAGCTCTGGCTTATGAAGATTGCGCGCACGTTAATGACTTCTTCGTTTTAAGCCCGCATAAGAAAGCCAGATTCCCTGTGCTTGTAGTCCATGAGAATATTTAATACCGTTATTAATCATTTTTAATCCGTTTGCTTTTAATTAAGAAACAGCATGTTGCTGTCCTATCAGCGCGTGCCAGGGTGCAGATTAATTGTAGCTTAAGATAGCTCGGCTTGATTGGTGTAATGTATTAGCTAACAAGACGCCGGCTTCTAAAGATACTTGTACACTACCTTGGGAACTTGGCACCACTCCAGGGTCTGTCTCTCTCTCTCTCCTTCTCCCCACTCTCTAGTTTGCCGTTCTCTCTCTATCCCTCCTGCCCCTCCTCTCCTCCTCCTCTCCTCCCTGCTCTCCCTCCTCCCCTCCTCTGCCCATATCTGTGTTCGTGTTGCGGCTCCCATTTGAAGGCGAGTGGGGAGAGTGAGGGGCACTGCTATCATCTCAGCATAGGGGGTTTATTTGTGCCTTCATTACCAAGCCACCGGGGCTGAGCGCCCGGCCGTGCGAGTGTGTGTTTCTGTGTGTGTGTGTGTGTGTGTGTGTGTGTGCATATGTGAAACTTTGTACGTGTGTTTGTGTGTGTGTGTGAGAGAGAGAGTGTGCGTGTGTGTTTGTGTCTGCATATGTCAAATGTTATGTGTGAGTGTGTGTGTGTGTGTGTGTGTGACAGTGTGTGTGTGTGAAAGTGTGTGTGTGCATGTCCGTGTATCAGTTTGTGTGTGTGTATAGATACGCTCGCTGAGCTTTTTGTCCCCTGACACAAGCCCCCGGCATAGGAGACGTAGGGCGTAGGGCGGCCTGCCTCGAGGCGACTCGACTGGGCTCGTCTCGGTTCTGCCCGCCAGGGACGAGGACAGGAAACCCGAGAGGCACGCATGTCTTCCCCAACCCCCCCACCCCCCCCCTCCGGTGAAGGTCTGAGAGACCAAAGCCATCCCACACAGTCACTAACAGAGGATAAACACAAGTCAACACATGACAAAGACCAGACATACACACATGGGGAATACAAGCAGACGAGGGGATATTAAATATAATGAGAACAATTTAAGGTTGCAGGCGTACGGATGGGGAAAGACTACGTCCACTGTGCCCAAATGTCATGGACACACTTGGAGTCGCTAATGTGTGTAATACACCTGTGATGCATGCGACGCGTAACCTTGTTGTGCTAATAAACTGGAGGACATGCAGCGACATCATTTAAATAAAGAAAACTGGAACAGATTTTGGTTTGCATTTCATGTCAACTGTTGGGCTTGTAAATTAACTTTTGACATTTTATTTTTATGTTTGAAGTATTCATTTATAAAGAGTTGACAAACAGCATTGTAATTGTAAAAAACATGCTAGGTAAGCTGTCAAAAGCTGATGAAATAAAGCTACCGACATTATTCCAATTAAAAAAAATATATGTACACGTATATTTTAAGATTAAATGTCCTGTTGTCCGGCTTAGGGTGAAATAATAAAATTCAGCTATTGTTTACATGGATTTCGGTGAAGATACAACTACATGTAATTAGGCAAGATTTAGTTAGTATTGAAAGGACTTTATGTGGCGCATTATGGTCTATGTAATAATACAAAACATGAGTGAAAAAGGCATGTTTTTCTTTAACTACAAGCACAACTTAATAATTAATTAAAAAAAAATAATCTTTTCTGCATTAATTCTGTAAAAAGCATCACTCCCCATACAAGGCAGGATCTTTCCACTGTAGACAGAGTTGTGAAAATTCAGAGATGAACTGAGACTGACTCTTGAATTTGGAACTGGAGACATGTTTTCAACTGAAGTAGCAAACAGAATGCAGAATTTTAATTCACATTTTCCACAGCCCTGCTGCAAGTAAATCAGTCTGCTGTGGTCACTTCTATGTTGTGATGAGACAGGGAGTGTTTGAGAGTATGTGTGTCTGAGAGTGTGTGTGTGCATATGTGCGTGTGTGTGAGCGTGATTGGTCTGCTCCTCACCTGCACGGCGCCCTCGGCCTCCACGAACCAGCGGCGCAGCATGGCCTGCATCTGTCCGTCAGTCAGCTCTGCCCCGCCCACCTCGCGGATCCGCCGCTTCACCTCGGCCTCCAGCAGGAGGCGCCGCAGACGCCAGTAGAAGAACTGACGCGACGTCTGCCACTCTATCACGTCCTGTACACACACACACACACACACACAAACGCGCACACACATACACACAATTCACACATCATCATGTAAATACACAAGCAAATATATAAGCAAATACACCTATGACGTGCATTAAAGCATTGACATTAGCCACTGTATGACATCCAGCAATACACACACACACACACAAACAAACAAATATACACACATATGGCATGATGAGCTACTCATGAAATAAAAAGTAAATACACCTGTGATGTACTGTGCTCAGACAGTGTCAATGTTACGTGCCGTATGTACTCTGGTGCATACATGAATGCATCAAGCATACACTCTGGAAATGACAACCTGAGAGAGCTTAGCTGCCTGGTAGGACATGAACTTCCCCACTGTTAAGGGTACTACTTACAGGTCACACTGCCCCTCTGGACCCTCAAGAAGAAAACTAGTAAACGACAGTGAGAGAGAGAGACAGGAGACAGACGGGGGGAGACAGAGAAAGACAGGGAGAGAGAGATAGAAACAGATAGATATAGAGATAGAGAAAGATGGAGCGATAGAGAGAGAAAGAAAGAGGGGAAAACGGAGACGAGGGCAAAGAGGGGAAGAGGAAGAGGAAATTTGACGCTCTCTGGATGAGGAGAGTTGGGAAGTGTGTGTGTGTGTGTGTAAATGGGCATCTGCAAACACCTCACACAGCCGACTGCAGCAGAATAGGGGAGACGATTCCACTCGGCCCAGCACAAGAGTGCTCGTCCACACTGCAACAACCTCTCTTTCTCCCTCTACTTTCGACTTTACTCTCTACAGCACTTTCGCCTTATTTCCCTTATTCTCTGCATTTCTCCATTTTCTTGGCCTGATTCTTTCCATCTCTTCGCAAGCCCTCTATCCCTCATTCTTCCCTCTCTATCTTTCTCCCTCTCTCTATTCCCCACCTATTCCTCTTTTTCTGTCAGCATTTCTCCATCTTCTTGGCCTCCGTTCTATTCCATCTCTCTGCACGCCCTCCATCCCACAGCCCCCCCCCCCCCCCCTCTCTCTCTTTCCCTCTCTTGGCTGTGATGGATAGAATAATGGCTCCCTGGCTCATGTAGACGTCTGGCTGCCCAAGCTGGCCGATACCAATCTGTGGGCTTGTTCAGAGGCTGAGCTCTATTGCTGGCGGTCCACTTTATATCCCATATCATCCCGATCAATCACAAAGTAAAGAGGGGGCTTGGAGTCTGCATGCATAGCAGGTAGCGTCTTTTTCTTTTTTTTTTTGTGTGTGTGTGTGTTTTTCTTTTTTGAGGGGGTGGATGGCTGGTGGTGGTAGTGGTAAAGGTGGTGGTGGTGGTGGTGTGCTTCAGTGTATGAATGAATAAATAGATGGATATTTCCAGGCGCTAATCTTTCAGATGACTAAAATACTTCTCTCCTGTGAAGCAGCCCATTGTGGGAGATGAGAGTTTGATTGGATGTCTCCCCTGGGGTGCGCTCTCCATTAACCAAGGTGATATAACAGGTAATCAGAAGATAATTAAAAGGCTTCACTTCTTGCGAGTGCTGCTTCCGAGGTGGGTTGCTAGTAGTGGTGGTGGGGGTTGGGGGGGAGGGGGTGTTGGCTTGGGTAAGGGTGAGGGTGGTGGTGGTGGTGGTGGTGGCATGGGGGGTGGCTGGGGGGCAGGGTGGGCGTCGTGGCGTCAAGCATTCACCGAGGCAGCATGATTGTGATCTCGAAAAAGAGAGCCAGAGCAGAAAGAAAAGAAAAGAAAAAAAAAACTTCTGAGGGTGCACTGGAGCGTGCCACAGGTAGGTTATCAGATCCCCTGCTACGCATCATCCATTTCAAATAAGCAGCCAGAGAGTTTCTGCCTCAGGAACGAGTGCTTGCCTTTGGTGGCGAGGATGCTAGTTATTAGCTTTTAGCTATTAGCTATAGTGGCTAGCCCAGGTGTGGCTAATACGGAACTCACCGTGATGACCCCTTTCTCCTGCATGCGCCAGGCGTGTCATGGAGGTCAGCGAACTGCACCGCCACCTGGTGGTAGATGGGTAACAGGAAGTCTTCACGCTCTTTCAGGGCGCTCTCCAAATCCTTCCGCACAGCGTCGGTCAGGTCGGGGGGGGCTGTTGAGGACAAGGCAGCCATGTTAGACAACGCTAAGCTAAGTGCTAAAGCAACAGAGAAGACAGCGATACACAAATTCTTAAGCCGCTACACCATGACATTCACAATGAAAATGTATACATCCTCACAGATTAATTGGCTAGGCAGTATAGCAATCCTATGCAGAATTCTGTTAAGAGTGTAGAGATTTGGTAGCCTGGTAAACCAGCCCCTTGTACTTCATTTCATTTTGTACAGAGGGTCTGGACCAGACATCATCGGAAACGATTTCTTCCTGGAGGTGTGTGGACTCTGCCAAAGTTTAAAACAAACCTCTGCCTTTACCCAATCACTACGCCTGGTCGTCACATATGCAATTAGCCTACCTACGCACTACAATTCAAATGTAGCACACAAGGTCAATGTCATGGCTAACGAACACACCCTCTGTTCGCTGATTGGATTGGTCTTGCTGGGCCGACTAAATGACCCTCAAGAGATTCCGGTCCAGACCCTCTGTACAAAATGAAATGAAGTACGAGGGGCGGGTTTACCAGGCTAGAGATTTTTGTGTGAAGGGTGTGACAATTCTACGTCAAACAAAGAAAGCGAAATAGGCAAAAATGACCTCAGGGCACAAAATTCCCATATCTCATATCTTCCGAAACAAATGGTTATGTAATGCATGAATAAACAAACCAACCAACCAACAAACAAACAAACAAACAAACAAACAAACAAGCAGGGGAAGCAAACAAAAGAAAAAAAGGGGGAAATGAAATAAATGCACCGTTTTACAGGCATAGTCCTTTTAACAGTACGGTGTGGCATGCTACGTGTAGTACATGCATGTAGTCAAGTTCACTATGTCAGTTTCATCTAGTTGCATAGTTGCAGCTCTATGTCAATAGCTATTAGCCTTTGTAATGATGTTTGCACACAGAGTAACCATCTCTAAATAGACGGAGAGGATGCACACCACTGCATGCATATACATGCAGAGATACATGGACCCACGAGCACACACACACATAAACACACACACACACACACACACAAAAAGTGCACACACAGGTTGCAGAACTGAGACACTAACACACACACACACACACACACACACACACACACACACACACACACACACACACACACACACACACGGACCACAACCACACACACATAAACACACACACAACCAAAAAGTGCACACACAGGTTGCAGAACTGAAACACTCACACACACACACACACACACACACACACACACACACACACACACACAGCGCTAGGCTTGAAGCGCTCACTCACAATGAGGGCTCGCCCGGTGGACTTGGCCAAACAATCTGGGCTGCCAGCTCGGGCAGCGATTAAGATGACATTAACAAATATGTCAATGTCTATTTTCTGCTCAATTTGAAGCCTCAACGCTGTAAAGATTGCCTCACTCTCCCAGGGAGAATCCAGAGAAGCACACCAAATAAGCAGAGCGAGAGAGAGAGAGAGAGAGAGAGAGAGAGAGAGAGAGAGAGAGAGAGAGAGAGAGAGAGAGAGAGAGAGAGAGAGAGAGAGAGAGAGAGAGAGAGAGAGAGAGAGAGAGAGAGAGAGAGAGAGAGAGAGTGAGAGAGCAAGAGAGAGAGAGAGAGAGAGAGGAGAGAGAGAGAGAGAGAGCGCGTGTGTGCATGTGTGTGTGTGACCATGAGAGAGAGTGAGAGTGAGTCAGAGAGCGTGAGAGAGAGAGAGAGAGAGAGAGAGAGAGAGAGAGCAAGAGAGAGAGAGAGAGAGAGAGAGAGAGAGAGAGAGAGAGGAGAGAGCGTGTGTGTGTGGGTGGTGTGTATTAAGTATGCTTGTGTGTGGGGGAGCGATTGTCTGTCTGTCTGTGAGATAGTTGGGGAGAGGGCAAAGGGCCAACAGACAGGCCAATCGATACACGGGAGTGGAGTGAGCTGATAAGCACAAAGCGTTTCTGCACAGATAGACACACACACACGCACACACACGCACACACAGACAGACAGACAGACAAGTCAGCCAGAAAGGAGCTGAAGTCCACCGTTCCCACACCAACATCAGAATACATAAAATAACTAACGATCACCAAACACACCTCCTGGCGAGAAAATAAAGACACAAGAGATATGCCTTAGGTGGCAAAGCGACAAACGAAACCCAATGCACCTTGCTTATGCTGCTTTAATTCCAGCAACCACTGCAAATGAAGTCGGTAAACAGAAGCAGTAATTGTAAGAGAGAAAAAAGGATGGGGGAAACTCAAGCCTGATGAAGCAACCCGGCAGTTAAATGCCCAGACCTTGTTAGTCCATCTAAACACACTCCCGTGGGTCCGACCCTTGCCGCGAGGCTGATCCTAAATGCCCTTTAAGCGTTTAATCGGCTCAGTAATTACTTAAATGACCTCAGGCCCGAG
>CM050215.1:15882967-15890467 GCA_027475355.1 Coilia nasus | reverse complement strand
CTCCATCTCTTTCTTTCTCTCTCTTTTTTCTTTCTCCATCTCTGTCTCTCTCTCTTCCTTCTCCATCTCCTCTCTCTCTCTCTTCTCTTTCTCACCATCTCTCTCTCTCTTTCCTTCTCCATCTCTCTCTCTCTCTCTCTCTCTTCTCTTTCTCCATCTCTCTCTCTCTCTTTCCTTCTCAATCTCTCTCTCTCTCTCTTTCTTTCACCTCATCTCTCCTCTCTCTCTCTTTCTTTCACCATCTCTCTCTCTCTCTTTCCTTCTCCATCTCTCTCTCTCTTTTTCTCTGTCTTTTCTCTCTATCTTCGTCTTTATATATAACTGTCTTTCTCTTTCTGTCTGTCTCTTTATCTCTCTCGCTCTATGTATTTTTCTCTCCATTTCTTTCTCTCTCTTCCTCTCTCTCCTTCTGTTTTTGTCTCTCTTCCCCCCTTCTGTCTTTATTCTCTCTCTCTCTTTCCATCCACCTCTCTTTCTCTCTTTCTGTCCATCTCTCTCACACCATTACTCCTCTGGCTTGCGGCAGTGGTTGTGGCTGGGCATTTTTTTCCCTTGTTTTTTGCGGGCGTGGAAAACAAACAGAGATTTCTGGTGGCGGGGAGTCGAGCCCGGAGTCAGTAATGGTCGCGCAGCGGATGCAGCCCAGTCGCCTGCAGCCTGCCCAGGCTGTGTGTGTGTGTGTGTGTGTGTGTGTGTGTGCGCTTGTGTGTGTATGTGTGAGGGAGAGAGAGACAGAGCAACTGCTGGTGCTTACAGCTCGCCACATTTTACACACAATTTCTCCCGCAGCAGCAACCCACTCCAAAGAGGAGCAGTTAACCCCCTCACAGCCACAGGGAGAATGGGGAGCAGAGAGGAATAGTATGTGCATTGCACTGTATTTATGTGTGTGTGTGTGTGTGTGTGTGTGTGTGTGCTTTTATATTGTATGTTTATGGTTCACAGCAAGTTACGGTGCAAACAGAATGTGTGCGCATGCACTGGTGCCTTCCCTGGAGGAGAAAGTTGTGTGTGTGTGGGTATATGCGTATATGTGTGTATATGCGTATATATGTGTGTGTGTGTGTGTGTGTGTGTGTGTGTGTGTGTGTGTGTGTGTGTATGCATATACATGGATGTCTATATATGTGAATATGTATGTTTTTACTGTGTTTACTATATGTATTTATGTTTGCATTGTACAGTGTATTTACATATGCATGGTCATGGATAAATCTGCTTTGATTCAGTACATGTGTGTGTGTGTGTGTGTGTGGGCGCATGAATGTCTATAACTGAGAAGCTACTAGGTGGCCCATGTACAGTATGGCTGTGTCCAAAAAGGAAAAAAATGCTGCCTTCGAGGAGAGCGTTTGATGGCAGCAAGGCATCACGGCTGTCCGAATCAAACAAATGCATAAAATGCTGTCTTCGAAGGTGCCTTTTTTGCCCAATTCTGAGAGAAGCATAGACTCCAGAAAGTGTTAAGAGTTGTAGAATCTAAGATCTTTGATAGATGCTTCCTTCATGCTGCCTTCAATGTCCAACATCCTATTGAACTATGAAGTCAGCTGTTGGTGTTATGGCAGCAGCGTTCTGTGTTGCTGTCTAGCCAGGCCGTCTAAAACGAAAGTTTTAATCGCCACCTTGATGCCTGCTTAAGGTGTGCGAGTTGTTAGACAGTGAAGGCAACAAGGCAGCAAGTCACTAGCTTCCCGTTTCGTACATATCCTATGTCTGCATGCTTCTGCTGTTGCTGCTAGAGAGGAAGAGCTGACTGGTGCCATCAGCTGTGAAGGACACACTCACTCACACACTCATACACTCACGCACTCACCCAGGCGCTCGTGCAGGCTCCTGTAGGGCTGGTCTACGCGCAGCATGACCTTCAGCAGGTCCTTCTTTCGGAACTTAATCTCCACCGTGCCCTCGGGCTCCAGCACGCCCCCACTAGTGGGGCAGGCAGCACACACACACACACACACACACAGTCAAGATGGTTAGAGCAGGGTGTGTTTGGGAGACCTTTAACTTCACCAGGCTCCCAAAGTTACATTTTTAAGTTCATCAAATGAATGAATTCATAAATAAATATATAAATAAACAATTAATAGTTAAAAGCTCTTATTACCTTCCCTGCTGGTAGCAGTGTTTTGACTAATTACATTTCATTTAGTAATACACAATTTCCAAAGAGCAACATTTTTAAGCAAATAAATAAATAGCACAGCACATAGAAGTTAATATTTACTTTTTATACTATTAATTGTCACTGTAATTATTGCAAAAACGTTTTTTCTTACACAGTCATGAAATGTTCCCACATTACACATCTGCCATTTCACTCTGGCTGCAGTTATCTTACCGGCTCTCCACATCGGCGTACATCTCCATGTGCTCTGGGTTGATGGTGGGGTCGATCACCACCCAGGAGCCCCCCCTCAGCTCCGCCTGCGGTGGGATGTAGACCAGCACTGGCTGCCTGTACTCCCTCAGTCCATCCACGATGTAAGCCCCGAACTTTAGCACCTGGTCGTACATGTCTGCAGAGGGAGGGGGAGACACGGGGGAGGAGAGGAGACAGCAGGGAGGGTAAAGAGGTAAATAGGCGGCCATGTTGTTGCAGCATTGAGCAGATGTCTTTCTCATGAGTGGGTTGAAGGATGGAGCTACTGTACTCTGATTTTTTTCTTGGTTTTCAAAGACCTAGACAAATCCATGCAAGCAAAAGTACATTTATTTATATAGCACATTTCACAGACAAGTCAGTCACAAAGTGCTTAACAGTGGCAAGACAACTGCACAATAATTTAAAAACCATTGCAGCGTGGGTTGAGGGATGGAGCTTCTCTTTGTTTTTTTGCCTGTCTTTTTTCCCCCCACAAACTCTCAGACAAATGTACCATCTCAGCGCTGGCTCTGACATATGGTTATGTCCCCACGGCCCACAGCCAGAACCAACAGCACTGATGGTGGCCTTCATCTCTGCTGCCTACTGCACTGCCTTACAGCACAGGGGCTGCTCTTTCTGCTGCTGTCTGTCTGAAGGGCCCTAAACTACACACAACTGCAACAGCTATGAGGAATGGCCTTCAGAGACAGAAAGGGAGAGATAGAGATAGAAAGATTCTGACAGAATAGAGACAAAGACAGAAAGAGAGAAATAGAGATGAAAAGAGAGAGAGACGAGAGAGAGAGATAGAAAGAGAGAGAGAGAGAGAGAGAGAGAGAGAGGGGTGGGGGTAGCAATATAAGGGTGCAATACTGTGATGCTGGTTTTTTTGTATGTGCAGATTTGGCAACAGTAAGGAAAGGTTGAGATATAGTTACAGAAACTTTAGAGCAAGACGAAGAGAGAGATAGGGAGGAAAAAAAATAGAAAGAAATAAAGAAAAAAAAAGAGAGAGAGAGGCTGCACCATTGTTTTACAAACATAAAAGAATCATCCAAGGCAATGCAGCCGCAGCCAGATCCGTGGCAACCGTAACCTTAGCAGCAGAAACAAAGCCATCAGCCCCAGCATCCGCATCAGCACCAGCATCAGTGGCTGTCCCCAGAGCGCCATTCCTCCTCCGCTGTGCTCTGCTGTTAGTCTGGCATGGGCGGCGCGGTGGGTGTTGGTGCTGAGCAGTGCCGACCAGGCAGGGGACCCCGGTGTTCATTTCCAGTGCATTTCATGCATGGCGTCCTCCTCAGCCTGGGGTCAGAGCTGGTGTACTACCCCCCAACCCACACACACACACACACACACACACACAAACACATACACACACACACACACACACACACACACACACACACACACACACACACACACACACACACACAGGCACATATGCGCATACACACACACACACACACACACACACACACATACACACACAGACACACGTGCACACACAAACTAGCACACACAGGCACATATGCGCATACACACACACGCACACACACAGACACACACACACACGTCGAAATAAACCAGCCCCGAAATGACTCCACCAACACCAACATGAGCCCCATCCCCAGACCAATCCTCCTCAGCCTCCGCTAATTTAATTTTTACATTATGCTGTTATGCTGAATAACCTTTGCAGGGGAGACTGGCTTGGGGTGGGGTGGGGGAGTAGGGTGGTGAGGGCAATAGAGATGGGAGGACTGTGGTGTTGCATAGTGGTGTTGATGGTGGCTGGATAGGGTGTGGGGGGCGGAGGGGATGGGGTGCTTTGTGGCCCAATCTTACATCCAATTTCCCCACCCCTTCTTTCTCCCCTCCCCTCTATTCCTTTTTTGCTCTCTCTCTTTTCCTCTTTTTTACCGCCTGAATTAGACCGCCTAGTAAAGAGTTTTCTTTTTTTTTTTGTTTTTTTACTAATGTCAATTTACAGCCTAGCAAGAGCAGCCTCTAATCTTTTCCTACTCATTACACACAATTTCCAAGTCGTTTGGGCGAGCCGGCGATTGGCTCCTTGCGGTGTGTGCAGTGAGGGGTGCGCTGATTGTTTATTATTTATTTATTTATTTGCTTACTTACTTATTTACGCAGGCTCCCCAAGACCCACTCCACTCGCCTGCATTTTCCCGATGAATAACCAAAGTCCCGCCAGAGCGAGTCAGCGAGCGAGTGAGCGGGCAGGCGGGCGAGCTGGTGGGCAGACAGGCCGATGTGGTGGGTGGGTGGGTGGGATGGGATTTGCGGGGGGTGGGGAGGGGGTTGGGGGGTAACAGAACGACTCCCGCTTCCCTGCAGGCCCCGCCACGGTGTAGGCTTGGTGTTCGGTGCGGGGACTTAGGCAAACACGGCACGCACCTCCACAAACACGCCGCAGCAAACTACCTCACAGAGCTGGGGGAACAAGGGACCGCAGGCATGCGTATACGCCGAATAACAACGCCCTCGAGCAAACAAACTCAAAAAACAACAGCGAAACACAGGCCACACACAATGCAGATCACGGTTTCTAAATAAACAAACAAACTTGTCCGAGAGAGATGACTCATGTAGTAATTTACTGTACCAGCACTGCACATGCACCACGTTACATTTATGGTAATAACTCTCAATCCTGTCACCATCGGAAATGTTTCCCTGGCTATCAAATGCACCAGGCCACTCACCGCATTATTAGAAACATCTAAAAACAAGAAGAGGTGGAAAACATACACCCAGAGGTTCACTTACTGCTCTGAATACCCCCTCTCACCACACACACACACTCGACACACACACACACATACACAAAAGTCAATCCCCACCCCTCATTGGACTGCCGATGTAGTTAGATGGGCACTCCCAGAATGCACAGCTCTCACCTCGCCTTTTGTTTTCCTGGCTGACTACAGGGAAGCCCAGCAGCCCATGACTATCAAAAGCGGAGCAGGACAAACAAAATTAATTAAACAGCGGCGTGTTTGACACCTAGCTGTCTCCGTTTAAAAAGCTATTAAAGCACGCGTTGACACGCTGTCTCCAAACAGACACAACCCTGCACACACACACACACACCAACCCACACACACACATTCTTCCACCCAGAACAATCATGCTGGGGGCTGGCTGAGACAAGGGATGGAGGATGGAGGAGAGGAGGGTAGACTACCATACCAATGGCCAACTCATTTACATACTTCATCGTTGCCAGATTGGTGCTACTGCAACCAGTGTCATGGCCACTCTGGGTGGCATCACAAAAGGCCCAGGAACCGGGCCATGATTGACACCTACTGCTGGTACATCAGGTTGGTTGTCAGAGGTGTCAGTCCCGGCTTCAGAAAGTAAAAACCTGGCCACACATTACTTCTGCCTGTGCACTCATCACACGTGATTTCACTAATTAGACAACCTACCTGTGTGATGATGATTAGGCTGCCTATTGAGATCAGCTGGTTCAGAAAAAAATGGTTGGATCAAAAATGTGGCAGGGTTTTTTATTTACTTTTTGAACCCACTATTGACAACTCTGATTGTTATGGGGAATAAGGGAGGCAGGGTGCAGGTGAGAGGTTACACTACATTACGTTACATTCAGCTGACACTCCTATTTGGGACAACTTACCTTGAATTAGGTACAAGGGACAATCCCCCTGGAGCAATGTGGGGCTACATGCTTTGCTCAAGTGCACCTCAACTGTGGATGAGGATCTGATTTGATTTGAAGGATTAAAGGAGGTTATTCACTCCTTCACCCACATTTTCCTTCTGGTAAAGGTATGACCCTGCAAGTCCTGCCACAATCAATGTTTATCAAAACTGTCAACACGCACTCTGAAACCTCCCTGTTGAACCATTAGATTAGGGCATAGCTGGCAGCTGAGGCATGGGCAGAGGGCAGAGAGGTAAATGTGGCAGGGTGGGGTAAAAGGTAAATGGGGTGGGGTGAGAGGGTGGAACAGGGGGGAGTGTGGCCAGGCTAGCACCACTATAGAACCTCTGCTGAGTATTGTTTTTCCCTACTGCACTCTGTCAGGCAACTCTACCAAGGCTCCGGCTTGCCTCAACCACATTTTTTTGGTTTTTCAGTTAGCCGTGACTGATTGGTTAAAGGCAGGCCACAATGCATACAAAGCACCCACCCACCAGGAAGTAAACAAATTGCCAATGTAGAGTACAGGAAAAGTAGAAAGGGGCATAATACAGGTACGACATTTCGTTACCTGTATTTATACATGTGTAATGACAATAAAGTTGAATCCTATCTAATCTAATCTAATCTAATACTGACCTTTCATGCCTCCGGAGAAGCCCCTCCAGTTGGCGAAGACCATGAGAGGCAGGCCCTCCCGGTTCAAGTCCTTGATGGCCTGGGCCGTCTTGAAGGCCGAGTCGGGGAACCACACCTGACCCGCCTGCTGGATGATCTGTCGCGGGGAGAGGGGTGAAATGTCAGTGGGGTCGGTCACGGAAGGTCAAAGAGGAGGTCAGTGAGGGGTCAAACCTAAAAACTGCTGTCAAGTGAAATCGAATCACTGATGACTTAGCTGCATTCATGAGCCAGATACAGAAGTTTGGCTAGTTTAGCGGCTGAATTCTACTACAGTTGGATAACAATGTTAGAATCCAGCTACTCTCTCTACCTCTGTGTGTGTGTGTGTGTGTGTGTGTGTGTGTGTGTGTGTGTGTGTGTGTGTGTGTGTGTGTGTGTGTGTGTGTGTGTGTATGGGCTCGGGGGAACATACCTTGGCCTCAGAGTCCAGGTTTGCAGGGTCTGCAGGGACTGACAGCTCCACACATCTGGTCTCCACGGCGACCACTCCCGTGGGGATACCACCTAGCCTGTGGCCGAAATCAATGTTTATCAAAACTGTCAACACACACTCTCAAACCTCCCTGCTATAACAAAACACACAAACGCACGCACACACACACACACCCAAACAAAGTAAACTGCACCGGCACAAAAACACACAACATCTAAATAATGCTGAAAAAGTCAGGAAATTATTTACTTTCCACACATTATGCAGGAAAAAAAGTTATTACACCACACATTTGCAATCCCCTAACCCCTCCACGAAACATCTTGC
>CM050215.1:15870467-15880467 GCA_027475355.1 Coilia nasus | reverse complement strand
CAAAAGCTTGACAACTGCCCCTTCAGGCAGCGAGTACAATTAAAAACATCCAGTGTAAGAAAGGAAAAGGCCAGAAACAAACAGCAATGGCAGCCAAGGCCAGTAGTCACACTTCCCCACTCTCAGGGACAGGCCGCGTAGAGACAGACTGGCTGCAGGCTCCAAACCTCCTGTGCCTTATCAGACAGGGGATGTCTGGGATACAGGCTACTGTGTGTGTGTGCGCGCGTGTGTGTGTGTGTGTGCGTGTGTGTGTGTGTCAGACACAAAAGCAGCAGCACTCAGCACTTCCACGCTCCGCCGTGTTAGCAGCAAAGTTCCAGAGGTTACCATTCAATTAAGCTCAATGCTTGTGTGTGTGTGTGGGGGGGGGGGCTTGCGTGTGTGTGTGTATGGGCGTGTGTGTGTATGTGTGTAAGTGCTCATCTTTGACCAGACAAAGACCCCCCCCCTCTCTCCCTCCAACCCTCCCCCCTCACCAGCACATCTTACCCCTCTGCTCCATCTCTCCTGACAGTACCCCACACCACCCCACACCACCCCCCAATTCTAACAACCGCCAACCACACCCCCCCACACCACCATCGCCAAACTTGTAATTACAATGTTCTACACCGCGCTCTGGCGTGACCCGCTGTAAAATATGACCATCAATTCCGCCCGTTATCTAAGCACATCGCCAAGCCAGCGAGCGGGTGCTGTTAGTCGGCCAATGGTGGGGGCCGCGATTCGGGGTGTGGATTCGGGAGGGGTGGGGGTCCTCGTGCCGAGCGTCAGCATGAGGAATATCGCCGCCCCCTATCTGCCGTAATGAATTACTTTAACTTTTAACCTCCCACATATCCACTTGAACTTATCGCCGCAGATCATCTGTTTTTTTTCCCCTCCTCTTCTCTCCCTCCTTCCCCATCCTCCTCTCCCCATTATCCCTCCCTCCCTCCCTCTCTCTCTATCTCTCTCTCTGTCTCTCCTACCGCCTGCACTTTTAACTGCTAGCACTAAATTAAAATATGAAGTCACTCCATTTAGAAGTTGCTGCTGCAAGCATTTGTGTGATGGGCGCTGGGGATAAAAATGACCTGAAATAAAATGAAAATGATGATTAAAAAAGAAAGAAAAAAAATATATATATATGTACCCTTAAAAACAGAAAAACTCTCCTCTAATTTGAACGGCCATAAGAGGTGTTAATGTGCGAAGCGTGTCCCTGATTCAAGAGAACATAAATCACAAACACTTCTGTGTTATATACAGTAATTATGTATATGTGTGTGTGTGTGTGTGTGTGTGTGTGTGTGTGTGTGTGTGTGTGTGTGTGTGTGTATGTGAAATGCGTTCATATGTATGTATCTAAATGTGTGCAAGTGTGTGTCTGTCCGTGTGGGTGTGTGCATGTGTATGTGTGTGTGCACAAATGAGATGCGAGTGTGTGTGTGAGCGCGTGTGTGCGTAAGTGCTGTGTACATTAACGCTGTGATTCACTTACGACCCCTCTTGAGCAAGTGCTTGTGTTACTCCGCCCTTTAAGCGACTCAAGCGGAGGCCTTTCCCTTAGACTGGCCAAGGCTCTTATGTCCTTGGTGTACCGCACCGGAGGTAACAGGCTCGCACTAATGAAAAACTCCAGGTGAAATATTCGCGCCTTGCAACAAGTACACCAAGTCTGGACGCCAGATTTATTTCAGCGAGGCGAGGCGAGGCGAAAAGAGGAGAGGAGAGGAGAGGCGAGCGAGCGAGCCAGGCTGTTTTCGCTTTATGACAATTTTCTGGCCCTCGAATGAGCCCACGCCTGCCTTAATAAACGCAGGATGAATGTAAGTGGCCACACACACACACACACACACAAGCGCTACAGGCCAGCGCTGGAGGAAAACAAAGGCTGGGGGCATGATGAATGGGGGAGCCGGGAGCGCGGCGGTGAATTATGATGGCGTACCTTGACCAGGGCGTCCTGCCAGCATCCAGCGAGGGTCGTAGGGTGCCTTCGTCGGCACAAATTCCACCGGACGGTCGATGGGGTCCTTGGCATGTAGTATTGGCACGGTGCTGGAGACACACTGTTCCAGGCACACATACACATACACACACACACACACACACACGCACAAGCAAACAAAGGACATTGTAACTGCGTCTTCCAATTACCCTGAAGGTAATCTCCATCCTCAGGGTGAATTTTCATTCGAAGGACAGTGGTAAGCACCTTTTTCGAAACTAATCATGGGGTCATGCCTATGGAAATCCCCCTAGATTATCAATACACCGTTTCCAATGGGAAGACAGTAGGTTAGCAGGGCAGAGCGTGGCGTAGCGTTTGCACTAGCGATCAGAGTTAAGGCTCTAGGGAAAGGGCAACTAGCCATTGTTGTTGGCCACTGGTTCTGGAGCTGTCTACTCCTGCTCCACTGTCCACCCCTGCTCTGCTGTCCACCACTGGGGTACAACAGCTGCTAGAGCTCAGACATGCCAGCACCATATGTCAGCACCAGTGGGGGTATGTGTGTCAGTGTATGTGTGTCTGTGTGTGCATCTGTATATGTGTGTGTGGGTGTGTGTGCCTGTGTCTGTGCATGTGAGTATGTGTCTATGTATGTGTGTGTGTGTGTGTGTTTGTGTGTGTCTGTGTGTAAGTAAGGGGTCAACACACTCTCAATGGAGTTAATCAATCACCCGACCAGACTGGACATCCAGAGTTCAGGCCTCCGGCCGCGAGGGCACGAGCCACTGCTGGCCCCCAGATCCATCGGCTCAGCTGAGCTCCGTACAATGCCTCCACTCCACTCCACACACACACACACACACACACACACACACCCCTTCACACCACAGCCACGCAGCCAGGACCGGAAGGGGTGCGGAAGGACCGCTGACACATCTCATCATTTTTACAGCGTCTGCTGAAGTCATCACTTCATCGCAAGAAGCTCCACAAAACCCATAGATGTGCTTCATAAAACAAAGGTCCACATGGAGAGTAGAGAAAAAAAACTGATCAAACAGTCTGCATAGCACCCATGAGACCAAGTATGGGTATAATAAAGCAATCCATACTACATTTAGCACACATGCATACTCAATCTGTCATATTCCCATCACAGGGGAAAGACAAAGTTTGAAGAGTTTTTAGGAGGCTGTTGTATAAATATTATACATGTATAAATATATAAGTAAATATATAAGCATAAATAAGTATAAATTTGACAAGTATAAGTATAAATTCAACATATAAACTCAACATTCGATAACAGTTGCCTTTGTTATAGCATCCTGGGCTCAGTAGACGGCCTTCTGTTTATTTTACCACTAATGTATCTCCGCTACGTTAAAGAGGACTGCCCAAAAAGAGGACTGCCTTTAACTGAGCTTCCGAGAATGAAGATAAAGGTTGAATGACTGCGTGAGCCAGGGGGTGTGGGGTTACCTTGGGCATGTATGAGAGCCACTGCAGTAGTGTGAAGACTCCCTCAAAGTCATCGCACACCGTGCTGTGGGTCACCCCGTTATTGTGCATGATCTGTACCCCACCCAGCTGGTTGTTGGACGTGTACACCTCCCGTCCCAGCACCTGTGAGCAGACACAAGCAAGCCAACAGAGAGGCATATTAGGCATGGCACAGCAGAATCCTGCCCTACAAAGCCAAGAGGCAGTAACTACATATTTTGTCAAAACGGAGTTTAGACTGGAAATTGGCTTTATAACACCTCCTTTGTCTTGTGACTAAATCTCTTGCTTCTTCCTATTAGGAAAGCACATAAAAGTATCACCACTCTTATATCTACAGCATGTTTGACTTGGCAATATGGCAACTTTGAGGCATTTTTCTCAGTTTTAATATTGGCATAGCTTCTGCACTTTGCCTTTGTGGGGCAAAATAGCATCTTGGTCTCTTTACAGAAATATAGAAGTGCTTAAGGCACATGTGTAAAACCTAATGGTGGTCTGTGATTTTCATGTCGCGGTCTTCAATGGGGTTTGGGGATCATTGACTGAGCAAAGACATAGAGCTGCTCAGATTGAAAGGGCTATGGGATATGTACTGTATTTTTTTGTGTTGTTTCACTGCAAAACAAAGAAAGTAACATATTTGTACAAAAACAGCAGTAACTGAGACATTTTTTTTCTGGAAGAAATGGTACATTATCGGACAAAACTACTATTATTCCTGTCCACGTCTGCATTGATGCCTATAGACCCATATATAGGCCTATACTCTATAGACACATATAGATTGACCCAATCACAGTTGCTATGCGATGCTCGTCCTCCTCATCGATACCCAATCTGCACTCTGGACTCCTTCCATGCTGAGAGTAATGCCTGAATTACCAGAGATACTCTCCTCTCCTCTCCCACATTCCTCTCCTACAGTTGTGGTAGCACACATCAAGAAGAGCCACAGTCTCTTCTTGTCTCATACCCCTCACACACACACTCACACACACACACACACACACACACACACACAAAGCGCCTAGCAATCCTAGCTGCCCTCCTGCGTGTAATCTCTCTCTTAATCTGTCCATTATGGAGCCGCGATGAGGAGGCATGTCAGTGGGGGCCCGCGTCTCGGGGCCTCGGATCAATAAGATCATACGCAGAGAAAGAGAACAGCTTCCCAGGGCTCCTGGGGCTCCCCACCTCCCACCCCCACTCTCTGTCCTAGTGGCCCCCCCATGCTGTCCTGGGGGACGTCAATACTGTCGATTGGGTGTTAAAGAGCACTCCGTCACCCGCCGGTCATGGGGTGGGCCGCCATCATCGCCCAGGCCCCCCCAGGAGGGATGGGGTGGGGTGGGGAGGGGTGTGGGTGGGGTGGGGTGGTATGCAGGGGTATTACCCTCCAGTCGTTATTAATACCGGAGCCTTCGCCCATTCCTCACGAGTATCGACAGGCCGGGGTGACGAAGAGGCTCCCGGGGGGCGAGTGTTGAAAGGGGCCCATGGGGAGACAGAGTGGCCTCACAACTCACCTCGCCAGACACTCACTGCACTGACCAGGGACCAGCACTGCCATCGCTTAACAGGGACACTCAGAGGCCTGTACACTCACGACCCACAACACCTGCACTGACCACTGATCAGCACTTCCAAGGCCATCATACAGACGGGGTCACAGGTCTCACATTATGGATTCATTAACTGGTTTTATTTACTGTGCTGGAGTCTGTGGGAGCATTAATGCCTGCATATCAAGACACAGCATGAGGAATGTTGGGCTTAGTCTGATAAGCTGCAGATATGTGCATGTTTTGCTTCATGTTTGACATGTGATGCTGCTAAAGGAAAGCTATGCTGTTTTTCGCCAGATTTTTCCATTGAGGGATCAGACAATCAGTTATTTTTGGTACACATTTATTTCATAGAGCAGACATTATCTTAGTAACTGTGTAGAGCAAATCATGAGACATTGTATTTTTTGTTACAGTAGTTAGTGGAGCTGTGATGTGATGTATGCAAGCAACCCAAAGCCACAGCCAACACTCACCACCAAGTCAGCACCCGTGATACAGTAGGCATGGTCGACAGTACCAAACAGAAACCGACAGGGCCAAATGAACAGTAATGTGCGGTAGTGATTTACCATTTTCGACTCATTAGTGTCTGTCATTGAAACAGCAAAGCTCAGGTCATGGTAAACACTACACCTTCGATTGAAAGACTACCTGCATCACCCTCTTACAGCCTGGAAGTGTAAACTCTGTGCGTCTCAGTGAACTGCCAACAGTCTTTGCTTTGAGGAGTACACTATGCATGCAACTAGTAGAATGTCTCTGTTTTAAGGTCTGAATTCCACACGCCCAAATAACCTTCATCAAACTGTAAGGTCTTACCAGAAACAACATACTTTTTAAATGAACAACCTACTAAGTAAATGTATTAAGATGTACACAACAGCAGATATCCATGTAATGAGCGGGATAATGTATAACGAGGTGGCTAATTTCACAGAAGAAACCCGTTTAGAGTCATTCAAAACCTGCAACCCTCTTGTCAGTGTTTATCCTCTGATAATGACCACCTCGCTACATTATCCCTTACTGGGCAAACTGCACAGCATGGGCTGGATGCACAATGCCTGACAACTCAGGCACCCAGCGAACAGAGACTGTGCCGTACACACTGTAACCACTGGCAAACCTGTTTTGGAGTGCACGTGTGTGAGACCACAGGGGGCAGGGGGCCTACTGGTGAACATGTCTGACTATGTGTTGAACGTATAGACAGCTAACATTTGCTGGAGTCAAAATCCTTGTGTATGTAAGTGCACTTGGCCAAAAAAAACCTGATTCTCATTCTGATTCTATATGGTACAGCCAGGCAGACTATTTCTGTGCTTGTGTATGTATTCACAAAAGGATACGTATAGCTTGAAAAGTTGGATGTTGAGCCAATGTGTGTGACTGACTGTGTGTAGGTGTGTGTGTGTGTGTAAGTGGACATCTATAGCACGACATGCATGATGTTGAACCCATGTGTGTGTGTGTGTGTGTGTGTAAGTGGACATCTATAGCACGACATGCATGATGTTGAACCCGTGTGTGTGTGTGTGTGTGTGTGTAAAAGTGTGAGAGGTCCTTGAGGGATGGCACGGGGGCCAGTGAACTCATTTTCGCGCCAGCACCACACTGCCGGCCCCTAAGGCTCATTAACCTTCCCTTCCCAGAATTCCTCGCGGGCCCCCGAGGTGAGGGGGGCGAGGAGGCAGGGCCGAGGGCAAAAGGGTGGATGTGTGTGGCGTGTGTGTGTGTGGTGTGTGTGTGTGTGTGTGTGTGTGTGTGTGGGGGGAATAATCGGTGAGGGTGGGAAGGGCTGGAGAGGGAGGAGGAGGGGGAGGCTATTGGTAGGGTGGCCCCATCTTTGGCTAGAAAAGGCAGGAAGGGCCGGCCGTCTCGGCCCCCCGTTTTAACCTCTGCGCCCATCATTTATGCTTTTATTGCCTGCGCTGGGGCCGGGTGCGTGGCCACAAATCTCGGGCGCGCTCCTAAAGCTGTCAGGCCTGCCCCGGGCTCCCAGCAGCCCGGCCAACGCGGTCACCTTGAGAGCAGAGCACCGGGGCCGCCACACCGCTCTGCTACACACACACACACACACACACACACACACACACACACACATCAGCATCAGTGAATCCATACACGCAACATATGGACACACTAGAATAAAACACATGAAGAAACACACATATGTGCACACATATGGACACACACAATGCCCATAAACATACACACAAACACCAAATCACACACACACACACACACACACACACACACACCAGCATCTTTGAATATACACATGCACATATGGGACACACGCTAAAACAAAACACACACGTGCACACATATGGACATACAAAATCTCCATAAACATACACACACACACACACATGTATGGACAAACACAAAAACGATGCACACACACACACACACACACACACACACACACACACGCATCTGTGAATTCACACACATGTATGGGCATATCACACAAGAATAATGCACACAGACATGCGCACACACCACAAGTCCAGTCAAATAAACATTTCCCAGAACTTACACACACACAGCAGTACCTATACGTCCATACTCCTCATATATACGCATTTGCCAACAAAGACACACACACAAAAACACACATATTTTTTTTACAGTCCTAAACACACACAGAGTGCCAGAGTCACATTAATATTCCATTGTGGGGGATGGAGCGAGGGAGGGCATGGAAGAGAACCGCATGGGGGAGAGAGGAGTGAGGTGGGGTGTGGTGGGATGGGGAGAGATGGGTTAGTGGGGGGGGGGGGGGGGTGTGGATTAAAGCAGAAGCATTTTCTCTCTCTCTCTCTCTCTCTCTCTCTCTCTCTCTCTCTCTCTCTCTCTCTCTCTCTCTCTCTCTCTCTCTCCTCTCTCTCTCTCTCTCTCTCTCTCTCTCTCTGTTTCTTCTGTGCCCTCTCTTTTCTCCCTCTTCCCTCTGTTTGCTCGGGTAATCACTCGCTGGCCGCTGCTCCACAGATAAACTCTGCTGGCATTAATTAACTGTCTGGGTGGGGGGACGGGATGAGGGCACAGGCACAGCAAAGCCTCTGTGTGTGTGTGTGTGTGTGTGTGTGTGTGTGTGTGTGTGTGTGTGCGCGCGCAAGTCTGTGTGTGTGAATGCGTATATGTATGTGTTTGCATGCAAGTGTGTGTGTATGCATATGTGTGTGTTTGAATACAAGTGTGTGTTTATGTGTGCAAATGTGTGTGTGTGTGTGTGTGTGTGTGTGTGTGTGTGTGAATGCGTATATGTATGTGTTTGCATGCAAGTGTGTGTGTTTATGTGTGCAAATGTGTGTGTGTGTGTGTGTGTGTGTGTGTGTGTGTGTGTGTGTGTGTGTGTGTGTGTGTGTGTGTGCGCAAGTCTGTGTGTGTGAATGCGTATATGTATGTGTTTGCATGCAAGTGTGTGTGTATGCATATGTGTGTGTGTTTGAATACAAGTGTGTGTGTTTATGTGTGCAAATGTGTGTGTGCAAGTGTGTGTGTGTGTACGTATATGCCTGTGTGTGCAAGTGTGTGTGTGTACATATGTGTGTATGCGTGCAAGTGTGTGTGTTCACATATATGTATATATGTATATATGTATATATTTTAATGTGTTTGTGCGTATTCATCTGTCTCTATGCGCGTATGCTCATGTGTATGTACGCGTGCATGTGTGACTGTGTGTGAGTGTGTGTGTGTGTGTGTGTGTGTGCACATGTACCCGTGCATTCATACACAAATGTGTGTGTTCGAGTATTTGCGTTTCAGGGAGGGGCCTCTGGTGGCGAGCACCCTGGGGTGGTGTAGGGTGGCTCCCTGCCTCGTGTGGACCTTCCTGGGCACGGCGGGAGGCCGCGGTGGTGGTGGTGGTGGTGGTGGTGGGGGAGGCCGCCATGCTCTGCGGCCCAGCAGGGGAAGCTGTGCGCCGGGAGATTAGTGGCAGGGGAGGGAGACCAGGGAGGAAGGGAGGGAAATCAGGGAGGGAGGGAGGGAGGGAGGTGGAAGGTTCAAACATGGCATACACCACACCCCCACACCCCTTCCTCCATCTCAGACACACACCCATCCAAACCCACCCCACACACACTGCTTCTTCTTACACATACACACCAATCCAAACCCACCCCCCCCACACATACCACTTAGAAACACACCCATCCAAACCCACCACCACACACACCGCTCCTTCTCAGACACACACCTGTCCATTCCCACCCTCACACACACACACCACTTAAAAACACACCCATCCAACCCACCACCACACACACCACTCCTTCTTAGACACATACCCGTCCATTCCCACCCCGACCCCGTCCCCCAGGAAGAGATGCAAAGATGCAGGGGTTTGGAGAGAAGACAGGAAAGAGGTGAGGGTGTGTGTGGTGGTAGTGGTGGGGACAGAGAAAGGGAGGGGGAGGGAGGGGTGTTGAAAATGAGAAGGCCCCAAAGGTCTTCATGTCCCTCTAGGTCTTTGTCTCTGAAGACACACACACACACACCACACACACACACACACACACACACACACACACACACGCGAGCACTAAAGCTCAGCTAACACGGCAATTAATGCTACAACTGACATGATCGTAACATTAAAACCTTCTGGAAATTAAAATCACATTACACATACTGCTGGCTGAAATGATAAGGAAAAAATGAAAATGCGTTCACATTCTTCAACATTTTCTATGCACAAAATAATCTCCAGCTCTAAACTAAATTTCTATAATAGATGATATAGTATGAGTATATAATGATATCCTGCGCAATTCTGCTAATTTATTTTCGCCCTACAGTGATAGTCTGGGTTTGCTTCAATTGACATGGGTTGACTCCAGTCGAACATCACTATGTATAGAATCAGCTAACAGAGGAAGTGTTTGTGAGCGACAATGTCAACTTTGTGCACTACATCTGAATTGTAGCGTGTAGGCAGGCTTATAACCAGGCTAATTACATATGTCACGACCAGACC
>CM050215.1:15865467-15867967 GCA_027475355.1 Coilia nasus | reverse complement strand
TACATGAACATGCATACAAACACTACACTAACACACAAACACACACTTTTAGGCTGAAGACAAACTTCTTAATGCATATTTCCTCACAAAAAAAATCAAGTAATACCTAAGCAGGGACTATCACACTGGCAGCAGGGGAATGTGGAGAGCATTACTGTTCCCAAGAATTTTGGGGTCCATAGAATGTAATGTGAAATTTTACAATCTTATATTGTGGAGGAATGTATTCTTTTACAGAACGTTCAACACCCCCTTCCCACAAAGGGTTAACATGACATCATATGTATAAACCTTCCAACATGCAGGAAGTATAACAGGTGTATATTCACACACACATACACACACAAAACCACACACACACACACACACCACATCAACTATACATTCTGTTGCACAAACACACATCTGCACACATATTGAAACCCTCTGGAAACACGCATAAACAAACACACACAAAACGTTCCAGGCAACTGCATTCCCCCTCCCCTCCCTGTAAAGACTGCAGGTCCTAGTAGTAATAGCACACACACTACACTCCACTCTATCCCACACACACACACACACACACACACACACACACACACACACACACACACACCGCACTCCGCTCTATGCAACACATCCCATCACACGCATCCATGCGTCCACACCATCCAGGCTCAGACATGGCTCTTTGGGCCTCAGTGTGTGTGTGTGTGTGTGTGTGTGTGTGTGTGTGTGTGTGTGTGTGTGTGTGTGTGTTAGGTCCCTAGTAACTTCAGTTCCGAACCTGTCAACACCTCCCCCTCACCTCGCTCCTCCTACCAGTGCAGCTCAGGGACTGAACTCCATTACACACACACACACACACACACACACACACACACACACACACACACACACACACACACACACACACACACACACACAGTGACTGAACACTATTACACACACACACACACACACACACACACAGAGCAACTGAACACCATTACACACACACACACCGAGCAACTGAACTTCATTACACACACACACAGGGACTGAACTCCATTACACACACATACACTCTCTCTCTCTCTCTCTCTCTCTCTCTCTCTCTCTCTCTCTCTCTCTCTCTCTCTCACACACTCACACACACAAAACTTTCCACAGAACAGCAGCAGCAGCCTCCCCTCAGCTCTCTGGAGCACCACCACATCAGATCAGCCCTAGTGCTACTGTGTGTGTGTGTGTGTGTGTGTGTGTGTGTGTGTGTGTGTGTGTGTGTGTGTGTGTGTGAGAGAGACAATGACAGAGAGAGAGAGAGAGAGAGTGTGAGAAAGTGAGAGTGTGTGAAAGTAAGAGTGTGTGTGTGTGTGTGTCAGCAGCTTCATAGCTTAGTGACAAAAGGGGCCGTGCCGTACACAGAGTCTTTTT
This sequence comes from Coilia nasus, assembly GCA_027475355.1. Taxonomy (NCBI): domain Eukaryota; kingdom Metazoa; phylum Chordata; class Actinopteri; order Clupeiformes; family Engraulidae; genus Coilia; species Coilia nasus. The sequence continues at coordinate 15,866,569 of CM050215.1, read as the reverse complement.
GCAAGCACCGGATCTCATTCTTCATTCTGGCTGGAACACAAAACTCAGGGAAAAAAGAGAAAGCACGCACGCACACACACACACACACACACACACACACACACACACACACACACACACACACACACACACACACACAGGAGCGTGGTTGGGGATAAAGTCTGTGGCTGCTCACAGGCTTTGACACAGACACAATGGTAGGAGGCTCCAAAGCTAACCAACCAGCCAGCAAACCAGCCTAGTGCTGCTGCAGCCTCCACCTCCCCCTCACACACACACACACACATCTCTCTCTCTTTCTCCTTTCTCTCTCTCTCACTGTCACATACACACACACACTCACACACACCCCTCCCTCCATTCAGTGCTGGACGCTCGCCGCAACACACACACACACACACACACACACACATACACACACACACACACACTCGGCTTCCATTAGAGGCGGCAAATTGAAATTTACATGTTATTGCGTCCTGGCATGCAGCGATTTGCGATGTGTCATCTAATTTTAAATGGAGGCGCGTTAATTCACCATGGGGACGGACGGCACGGCGACACGGGGAGGCGAAGACCGCAATGGTGCGGATTGAGCAGGAGGTGGAGGAGGAGGAGGAGGAGGAGAAGTGTGTGTGTGTGTGTGTGTGTGTGAGGGGGGGTAAGTTTCATGGAGGGTGGGGTGGGAGGTGTAGAGGATGGGGAAGGGGGGTTGCAAGAAGGAAGAGGAGGAGGAGGAGGAGGTGGAAGTGGAAAGAAGGGATGTATAGAGGGTGGTGGAGGGAAGGGTGGATGTGGATGGGGGGGATGAGGGGGGAATGAGGGGGGGGAGGGGTAAAAATCTCTGTCTCAGCAAAAGTTTTCATTAAAATTTTAGACAAATGATCTCTGTGTCCTTCTCCCAAGCTGCCTGGGGCGTCATGCTATTTCTATGCAAATAACAACCTCACGCCTTGCCTGCTATTATTTCTACTGGAGCTGCTGCAACATGACCTGGGAAGGGGGGAGGGAGGGAGGGAGGGAGGGGGTGAGAGAAAGAGAGAGATGGAGGGAGGGAGGGGAAGTGAGAGTGAAACAGAGCAAGTGCGAGGAGGGAAAGAGA
>CM050215.1:15855467-15860467 GCA_027475355.1 Coilia nasus | reverse complement strand
GTCTTCACATCTTATCCCTAATAGACATCAGCGCGGCCTTAAAAGGCAGTTTAAAGGGGGGCTATTCTGGTTCTGTTATTGTCCGTCGACGCATTGTGCGGTTTCCAGGAGCCCACGAAGGAACCACATTGACTTTGTCTAAAAATGGACTCTGACACTTGACACTATGGCAATTCCGAGTGGATCAAAATGGCCTGACCCAGGATGAAATTACTGAAGACTTACTGAATTCCCTCGATTACTATTTTTTCTTTTTTCCGATAGCACAATGTCCTTGTCATCATTCCCCTCATTTCCAGAGGCACCTAAAGGACCTAAACTCCTCAAATCACAGTTAGAATTAGGCAGCAGAAATAACCAAGTCTGCATAGAGCCTCCAGTTGACCCAAGGGGGCAAATAGAAAGGCATACAGGGCATATGGACCCTAAACAAAATCACTTATTATCTCTGGCAGGCTCACATCAGTTTGGCAAACTAAGAAAAAGTCATCTGAAAAAAGGTAATGCAACACACACATGAACTTCCTATGGCAACATATCTGCATCTACACACATTTTTCAAACAACAACACACAAACAAGGGTCTGCTCATACCCAAACTATTGTACACAGAGCGCAGCATTGCACTTAGTACAAAGAAAACTTGAAAAAAGGTAATGCTATGGACTTCCACAACATTTCTATGGCACACATTTTGTAAACGACAAGCAAAGCTGTAGTAATACTCAACTTTTGCAAACGAAGACGCATAGGTTTCCACTTTGTATTACTGAGATGGAGCCCAGCACTGCCCTGCTGTAGACACTGAGAGGGGTCCCATCTTAACTTTGGGGGAGGCAGAGAGACTTCATGTCTTTGGGTCGTGAAGCCACATAGTGCATAGAAACAGGAGCAAGCGGGGGTAGGGGGGAACAGAGGAACAGGGTTATTTGTGCAGCTGGCTAGAGAGGTGGAGAGCACCTAGAGTAAATAGATAAATCACAGGTGAATTCTCTGTCTGTTCTTTAGTAGGTCATTGTTTTTGTCCCCGATCCATTAAGGAATAATAGGAGGGGCATTAAGAGGAGGAGAGCGAGGAGGGATGAGGGCTGCGGTGCCCTGGGGGGGAAGGCAAGGCGTGTAATCTGGCGGGGACGACCGTCTGCAAAATGAAAACAAATGGGGTGTCATTCCCAGGAGGAAATCTATCCCTTTCTATTTTTAGACACGCGGCCAACTTCAGCTTCAGACACACACACACATATACACAGAGACACAGTAACACACATTAGTACACACACACACACACACAAATTTACACACATACACACACACACACGTGTGCCCATAAACAGTGAAGCACACCCACAAATACACAGACAGTACAATACAATCACACAGACAGACACACACACACAAATACATGCACACCCTTGCAGAAAGACCATGACAAATAAATGTATACAAGATCCTGAGATCCACCGTAGTTTGTAATAAAATTCCCAAAACACAATCAATCAATCAGTGTTAAACACTGAATCAGACTATTTATAACTTACTTTACATGTCACAACCATGTCATGGCACATATCATGCACAGCCATAGGTTTTCTTGATGTATTTTTTCTTCCTATAACCATGTCAGCATTATCTGTAATTGTCATGACAGCTAAGCAAAATGTACCACTGCCACCATTCAGCCCTAATCTCTCTGTCTGAAAGAACTCAGAGCTGCAATCTACATTTAGACGGCCGTGATGTCCCACTACAATAGCATTTGACAGTGTAGAGAAAGCCAAGCCTCGGGCAAGCACAGGCAAGACAACATCCTTGGCTTGGATTCAACTGTACACAGTATTGACACGCTACAGACTAATATCTAATGCGCTGTTTCAGGCAGGGTGCCCACCCTCCCCCTCCCCTTCCCTTTCTGTAATGGAAGAACTGAGGGGCACAGCGGTGGTTTTTGAGCTATCAGTCAGACGGCCACGGCTCTGTGTGTCCCTCTCAGGGCCACCGTACTATCACCATCTTGTAATGTGCTGTTAAGGATCTAATGGTCGTTTTCTCCAAATGATCAAAGACGGCGGGGGTTAGATGACAGGGCTTATTATTTATTTATTTCTCTCAAAAGAAGTACCGGAGGAGGAGAATGAGGAGGGGGGGGAAATGTGTGTGTGTTTGGGTGGGGAGGAGGGAGGATAGGAGTCCCACACACACACACACATACACACGCACGCAAAAAACGGCAGAGCAAAAAACTCATCAAGCAGCCCTCCTAATTAATGGATGCTTTAAATGTCATGATGATGGCAGGCACTTGACAGGGGACCCAAAGCCCGGGCTCCGGTGATTTAGAGCTCTCTCTCGGCACAGCCCCAGACACCCCCAGGGTTCAGACTTAATTCAGCCCCGTTAAGGTACTCAATCGTCGCTCTTTAACAACCCTCTCCGCCGACCGACCGACCGCCTAACCGCCCACGCCAACCCCCACCCCACAACCACCCAACCCCACCCCCTCCTCGTCCCATCTGGAGCCCGCGACGGGAGGCTCTTCCTGGGCCACGGGCCTCCCCCCGGTCCCTGGCCCCTCCCCGGCAGGACGGGGCTCATCAACAGCCCAAATATTAAATTAAAAAATTAGTGCCTTTTGTCGCCTTGTTAGGGGGCCCGCTGAAGGATGGTAAATTGAGGCTTTACCTGCTGGGCGGCTCTGAGAGGGAGTTTGAATGGGGAAAGGAGCAGGCAAATGTTCTCTCTCTCTCTCTCTCTCTCTCTCTTTCTCTCTCTCTTTCTCTCTCTCTTTCTCTCTCTCTGTCACTCTCTCTTTCTTTTTCTAAGTCATCTATTCTGCCTCTTTTTCAGAAAGCCAAGCTTTTATTTCGCATCTGTCTGATTCCATGATAAATGGTCCTCTCAACACAAGACATAAAGCCTCAGAAAAACATACTACAGCAGCCTGTCTAGTATGTAGGACACATACACACAGTTATGTAGACTATTCATAATTGTGTTCATAAATACAAACAAAAAAATCTAAAAACTCATTAGAAATATATAAAACTCTCACAGTATTGAAGAAAATCTCAACTTTTAATTTAGTGCTGTTTATCATAATTCACGTGTAACTTTGAGAATAAGTGAGGTGATAACTTAATCCCATTAAACCTGACTGTGCGTCATTAAAATAATGTAATGATAGAATAAAATAGGGCCACGAGAATCCACAATGTTAAGAAGGAGCCACCACGCGAAGTCCACCACATACTATGTTTATGGGTGCATCAATCTGGGCGAATTATGTATGCGTTCTTTGTATGCAACATTTACATATGGTTTCCCTGCATATATGCATGCATGTGTCTGTGCATGCGTGTATGAATGCGTGTGTTTGCGTATGTGAATGCGTGTATGAATGCGTGTTTGCATATGTGCATGTGTGTATGTTTGCCTCCGTGTACGTACGCATGAATATCTGAATAGTAAAAAATGTCTGTTTGTGTTTTTTTTTTTTTTCCACACATATTCTTTGCTCTATCACATCCTCATTGTCACAGTGTGTGTGTCCGTGTGTGTATGTGTGTGTGTGTGTCCGTGTGTGGTATGTGTGTGTGTGTGTGTGTGTCCGTGTGTGTATGTGTGTGTGTGTGTGTGTCCGTGTGTGTATGTGTGTGTGTGTGTGTGTCCGTGTGTGTATGTGTGTGTGTGTGTGTCCGTGTGTGTATGTGTGTGTGTGTGTGTACATACATGAATGCATTTGCAAAGCCTGGGCAGCAAGCAAAGCTAGCCCTTTAAAACGTTCGCCTTTACTCAAAGCAGGGGCCGATTTTCCCCGGCTGCCCGATAAGGGGTCTGAAAAACAGGAACCCAATTCGCATTATCTGCTTCCCTTATTGTCTATATTAACCTTCCCCATGGTAACTTGTTCCTCCGTAATGCTACACTTGTCTAGCCGCAACACATCAGCACGGAGAGCCAATTGTGTCATGCAAATGAAGCAGGGGCCCCATTGTAAAGCCTGCACGCCAGAGCACCAGTTTATCAGGAACATGTCTTGCCAGCACAGCCCAGGATTGTCTGTTCGTGCAGACGCAGACACACACACACACACACACACACACACACACACACACACACACACACACACACACACACACACACACACACACACACAGGCTGAGGTGGAGAGATGGAGAAGGCAAAAAGCTGTGGAGGGGAGGTGGAGGAGGAGGAGGTGGTGGTGGGGTGGGTGGTAGGGGTAGGGGTAGGGGGGCACTTCTTTATTTAAAGCTCAATGATCATCCAAGGAGGAGCCCACACCTACACACACACGCACACAAGACACACACACAGACACACACACTAACACACACAGACACACACCTACACACACACACAGACACACACCTACACACACACACACACACACACACACACAGACACACACCTACACACACACACACACACACACACAAAGACACACACACACACACACTAATAGGGTGCCTCTGTCAGTCCGCGTGGTCATTTTGATATCCCTAATTGTCACTCTGCAATGGCGCTGTAGCAGGGGAGGAGGAGATTATGGGCTTTGTTTGGGTCTTTGTGCGGTTGCTGTTTTTGTTTTCATTTTTCCCCCTTTTCTTCCCTTTTCTTTCCCTGTCAGCCGTGCTGAAAGGGACCGGAGAGGAAAAGACAGCTCCACGCATTTGTGAAATGGCTCTAATCCTGTAATGGCTTTGACTGGCTCTGATTGTGTACGTTGTGTACAGTATATATTCCTCTGTGGGTGTCTGTATGTGTCTGATTGGCAATGTGTGTGTGTGTGTGTGTGTGTGTGTGTGTGTGTGTGTGTGTGTGTGTGTGTGTGTGTGTGTGTGTGTGTGTGTGCGTGTACATGTATGTATGTTTGGATCGCTTTACCAATTCTGTGCATGCAGGTGTCTGTGTGTGTGTGTGTGTGTGTGTGTGTGTGTGTGTGTGTGTGTGTGTGTGTGTGTGTGTTTGTATGTTTACATGTG
>CM050215.1:15825467-15837967 GCA_027475355.1 Coilia nasus | reverse complement strand
AAAAAGAGCGAGAGCGAAAAAATATATAAATAAATAAATAAATAATGGGGTGTGGAGAACACTTCTGCAAAAAGAGCTACTACAAGCGACAGCGGTAGATCAAAGAATGCATCAATCAAAACAAAAAGGAAAATACAATAAAAAAAAGCAAAACAGAAAAATGCATCTGCAATTAGAACCCACCAGAAATCTGAAGGGAAAGAAAACAAAAAGAAAAATTGACCCACTAAACTACAGTGGGCACACACGACAAAAAAAAAACAAGCTTCTCCACCTTGTAATGTTCCCGCTTTGTCTCTCTGTCTGTCTCCCCTTTGTTGACGGCTGTAGAAAAAGAGAGAGATAAATAGAGAGAGCGAGAGATAGAGAGAGGTGGAGAGAGAGAGAGGGAGAGCAAAATAAAGAGCAAAAATGGGTGGGATGACTGTTGTGTGATGTTTACAGTGGCCAAATAGGGCACAAATTATGCTGTCAGGGACACATCCAGCCTGGATGAAGAGAAGACAATTTAAAATTTTCACTGTTCAACACCTTTAATGACTTGTAATGTAAGAGGTGTGGCTATCCCTATTAAATGTGTGGTTGAATCAATAAGAGGGATAATTGGGCTTGTTAGAACAAATTATAACACAGCTATTATGGCGCAGTACAATGTTGCTCAGTAAACTGTTATTACAGAAGAAGGTTTTGGCACTGGGAGTTGCAGGAGAGTGCAGGAGGAGAGAGAGAGCTAGGGTTTATATGCAATAGTTTGCCACTATCTGCCATAATCACAGTTCGTTTTATTGACAGGGACCTCACCAACCCCCCCCCCTTCCCACTCCCTGTCTTTTGTTGCTGTCTGCAATTTCCTCCTCTCCCACACCGTCTCTGGGTTTTGTGCGTCTCTCTTGTTGATGTTGTTGTTCGCAGTTCCATTTTCTCTCCTTTTCTCTGAAAGAGACAAAAGTACTTGTTAACCTCACCTATTTACAATCCCGTGAAAGTTTCTTTGCCACACAATATTGTTTGGACATTTTGTGCTCCTTTTTTTCCCCTGTGAGTGTTTACTTTTGAGCACCAGATATGGGGACACTTTTTTTCAAAAGCTGACAGGCTCATCTAGTTCCTTTGCTCTCTCTCTTTCTCTGTCATTCTCTCTCTCTCGCACCACCCTGTTCTGTCCTCCATCAATACTCCTCAGCGAGTGTCACTAGCCCCCATGTAAACTGGCAGTTATCACCAAGAAGATAACAGCTTTCATCTCTAACAGGCTGAGGAACTCTTTCATAACAAGTCCACACACAGAAATATCACTGAAAAATGGCTGTCCTATCCAAACAACTCTTTTTTAATCTTTCTTTTCTCTCACTGAGGCGAGCCCAGCTGTGAGGAGTACTGTGGCAATGGGGGGCCTGCCACGCTTCAACAGGGCTGAAGCCACTGAGAAAAATCAATTTGAGCCTTGCTAATGACAAGAACCCTTCAGTAAAGAACATCCTGTTGACAGGTGATATTCGGTGTGAGAAATAGGTACAATGTTATCACAATTACACCCCTTACACCTCCCCACACATTCAGTGGTGCTCACAATTAAGTAGGTCTTAACAAACTCTCTCCACTGCGAGTTTGATTAAAAAAACCACTTCACACGTGAAGTCGGTAATGAGGCCATGCATCTATAGGTTGCAAGGTCAAGCCATGATCATGATACACTATGTAATGGTGTAGATATCTAGTTCATGCTATCATACCATCTGGTACCAAGCTGATGGAGAAGGCTGCATTAACACATTTTTGTCATTATTATTTTTAAAGCCCTTAAAAAAACAAGACACTGCACACAGATTACAAAACCAAAAAAAGTACTTACTGAGGCAAATTAGTTTTCAAATGAAAAAAAGGTCAGCTTCAACAGAAATCCAGCACTGGCAACACTGCTGCAAGGCAGAGGAGTGGTAATAGGAACCTGTTCTAGACATGGATTTGATGTGTGATTCCATGTAGGATGCAGGAGGCTCTTCACATTTCACTAAACCTAATCCTGGCCAGCAGCACTCCGCTCCGATCAAAAGCCTCCCAAACTAAGTACTTTTAAATGTGTTTTTAAACATACTTAATGGCAAAAATAGAATATATTCTTGAGGTTTAGGTCATGATAGTTTCCTTAGGATGTACAATAATGAAAAAGCGGGACAAAAGCAAACAGCTTTTTCTCTGATGTAGTGACTCCTAGCAAAGGTATAGCCTAGCTTCCTAAACTGGCTCAAGGGGAGCTGGGGATTTTGTGGCGAGTTCCAGCATCAGGCAAATACGTTTCCTCAGGCCACCCAGCCCAAATATCTGCATGCTGTGCAGCCAGGATGATCACTGCACTCTTTCTCTTAATAAGCAGGACGGACTGAGAAGGAATCAAGGACCGGAGATGGTGAGAGAGAGAGAGAGAGAGAGAGAAAGAGAGAGAAAGAGAGAGAGAGAGAGAGAGAGAGAGAGAGAAAGAGAAAGAGGTGGGAAAATAAGGGAAAGCGAGAGATGAGGTGACATAGAGGCGGAAAGAGAGAGAGGAAGAGAGAGAGAAAAGGGAATGAGAGAGGGAGTTTAAGAAGGATAGAGAGAAGATGGAGAAGCAAACTGAGTAACTGGAAGGAGAGAGAGAGAGAAAAGTGAGAAGGAGAAGGGAGTGGGAGAAGAAGAAAAACAGAGAGAGATAAGGTAGGGAGCAATACAGTAAGGAAAAGAAAGAGAGAGAGGAAGAGGAAGAGAGAGAAAGAAGAAGAGAAAAGAAAGTAGCACGAGAGCGACAGCAAGGAAGAGAATGAACAAGAGAGACAAAGAGAGAGAGAAATAGAGGTGAAGAGAAAAAGAGAGAGATATGGAGAGAGAGAAACAGTGAGAGAACAAGAAAAAGAATGAACAATAGAGAGAAGGAAAGAGATAGGTGGAGAGAGAGAGATAAAGAGAGGGGGGGGGTGAATGAGCGAGAGATGGAGAGAAAGAGAGTGAGGGTGAGAGAGAGAGAGAAAGAGAGAGAGAGACTAAGAGAGAGTGAGTGTGATAGAGAGAGAGAGAGAAAGAGAGGGGGGGGGAGTGAGCGAAAGAGAGAAAGAGAGAGTGAGTGTGATAGAGAGAGAGAGAGAGAGAGAGAAAGAGAGAGTGTGTGATACAGAGAAAGAGAGAGAGAGGGGGGTTAATAGCAGAGCGCAGGCTCAGGGCTGATAGAAATGCAGAGCGCGTCGGTGGCGCGGCGCTCAGTGATGGGTTGGAGCTGAGATCTGGCGCCTGCTATAAAGGAGCTCATTGAAAATAATTCAGAGTGACGGCTGTGCAGACTGAGAAACAGGAAGCAGAGAGGGGGGGAGGAGGAGGAGGTAGAGGAGGAGGTGGAGGTGGAGAGAGAGATTGAGAGAGAGAGAGAGAGGGAGAGAAAGGGAGGGAGGGAGGGGGAGAGGAGGACAGAGTGAAATAGAAGTGAGTGGTGGAAGAAATGGAAGGCATGGCAAAAGGGGGAGTAGATAGCAAAAAAGGGGGGGGGGGAGTGGGGGGGGGGGTGCAGGGGGGGGCAGGAATGGGATGGGGAGAAGGAGGAGGAGGGGTTGAGAAAAAGATAAGAAAAGAAAGTGGGAAAGCGTGGGGAGGGAGGGAGGGAGGGAGGCTTTAAGGCCTGTGGTGGCAGCTGGCTGACAGAGAAAATTCTGGACAAGGAGAGAGAAGAATATGAAAGTAAAGGACTCAAAACCTCATCCACAACCCCCCCCCCCCCATACACACAGTGCCCGGCTAAGACACACACAGGGAGCCACCAGCAATATAAACAAACTACAAAGGAGGAGAGCTCGCAAGGCTCGCACAGGCTGTAGGAAATATCACACAATGCAACTGTGCTTCCTGTGCCATTCAATTCAAACAAAGAATTTATTCACAATAAAACTAAGCACACTTTGCAAATACTGTACACTGATTTACACTGCTAAATGTGATGTGTAAATGTCAAATGGTTGTTGTTGTAACTCATCTCCACAAAATTTCTATTTAAAAATCTAAATGCATGCAGGTACTGTACAGTATGTCTATGTCCAGTTTAGTATTACCAGGGTATGGCTGTGGCTATTCAGTTTGTGATTTTTACTGGAATCAAGAGAATTCTCAGACAAATATCCAGGTCTGCATTAATTTTGACTCTCTATGTGCAGTTTATGTCAGTACAGCTCTGGTTTATATACATTTTATATTTCTAGAATAACAGTCTGAACAATGTACAGTAACATATTCTTCTATGAAATAAAATGACATTGACATTGACATTGTACATAATCAGTAAATAAATGTTTTTCCTACAAAATAAAGATGTCATCCAAGTTGAGTATTCAGTAGTGGTAGCGGTTCAAAACAGTAGCAGTGCTAGTAATGTGTGTGAGTGATGTGTTCACGGTTCTGTTGCACTCACTTTATTCAGGGCTTGGACTGGACATGCCACTAAACAGAGATATGACAACAGACTGTCACCCTCTCCCCCTCCTCCCTCAAAGCCCCCGCACCCAGCCCCGCCCCCCACCCCCCCCCCCCCCCCCCCGACTGACTGACCCCCCCCATGGTGGTGCCTCTGGCCCCCACTATATTAATGTGGACCCGTGGACCTCTATTAAACTGAGCAAAGCTCATTGTGGGCGCGGGGACATCGTTTACGCTCACGCCGACGCCTAAGCACACACGGGGCCCAGCGAGAGGCATCCGGGGGTTAATGGGGCTTGTACGCCACAGGGTGCCGTATGGGTGTGTGTGTGTGTGTGTGTAAGAGAGACTGTGTGTGTCTCTCTCTTCCTCTGTGTGTGTATATGAATGTGTGTGTGTGTGTGTAAGAGAGACTGTGTGTGTCTCTCTCTTCCTCTGTGTATGTATATGAATGTGTGTGTGTGTGAGAGAGAGTGTGTGTCTCTCTCTTCCTGTGTGTGTATATGAATGTGTGTGTGTGTGTGTGAGAGAGAGAGAAAGAGAGAGAGAGAGAGAGAGAGAGACTGTGTGTCTCTCTCTTCCTGTGTGTATATGAATGTGTGTGTGTGCATCTGAGAGAGTGTGTGTATATGAATATGTCTAAGTGTCTGAGTGTAAGTGTGTGAGTGAGTGTGAGTGGGAGTATTAGTGTGCATGTGTGTGTGTGGAGGCGGAGGAGGTTGAAAGGGTTACACTTGGATGCTGCAATGGAGCTAGGTAGGATCCAGCCGGGCCCCCGACCCAGCCCCCCAGCTGGCCAAGCCCCCAGGCCCCCAGGCCCCCAGCCCCCCAGGCCCTGTTATGAGCCCTGCCAAGGGCTGGGTGTAGATTGCAGAGGTGTGTATGGTCAAGTCGTGGTGTGTGTTACGCTGAATATGAATGTTTGTTTTTGATAAATGTACTTGTTTGTCTTGGATGGTCCTTGCAGGTGTCTGCAGCTGTGATCATTTCAGTGGAGAGGAGGATATTTATCCAGTGCATTTACAGTCTTAACACTGGACGCTATCGTGCTGTTTTCCATCCTAGAATGCATGCAACCCCCCCCCAAAACATACACACACACACACACACACACACACACACACATTGCCTGTACTTCATAATCGACCATACATTCATTCTTCCTTTAGTTGAACTTAAGTTGGAAACAACGAAATTATCTTGTGCAAAACACTGAAATGATGCAAACCATCACCCAGCAATTCCAGGAGCAATTCCCCGCGTGCTGAATTAGCAAGAAATCATTTCACTCACAAATTGAGGGAGGGGAAATAACATCAAAAAAAGTGCTTGAAGTTTTCATCAACTTTTTCGGCTGACGAAATGGAATTGAATTAATTCTAGAATCACCATAACAAATCAAATCAGAGCCCTCCCCAAACAGCCCCCCCCCCCCACCCCCACACACACGCACACACACACACACTACAACATCCCCTTACCCCCTTCACCGAATCTGCCAAACAAGGGAACGTTGTTTAGAAAAGCCTGACGCTCCCGCTATCTCAAACCGGAATCAAATCAGAGGCGTCTGCCTCTCGATAGCCGATCAATTTAGCGTGCCTCCGAACACTGCGGTAAACATCGACAAAGTCATTTTCTGCCATATTAATGTTTACATCCAATCAGCAAAATGTAGGCCAGTCTAATTAACTCAATCAGACGTGAGGAGCCACTGAAAATGAGAAGTTCACCTAGAGACCACAGACAATTGATCACTTCAGACCCTCTTCAGTCAATTGTTTCTTGACAGCACTTCAGAGCAGGTGAATTAGCCAAGGCTACATATGGTGATTAAACACGCGGTCTCCCCCTTCAAATACAAACAACAGCTGCAAATATTTAACACGTATGGGATCTGAAGTCAGCCAGTGGATTATTATGCTGTAGTCTGTTTAACATTTTTTAAATGATTAGAATATGCCTACAGAACAAATGAAATACATTTTAAAATACACTGGGAAAAAAACATTATTTTTCAACAAGTCAAGGACATTCACAATGTCAGTATATGAAATTTGAGTCAGATTTCTGAAGTCTCCTTGCTGGACAGAGCATCTGACAGAGGCCATTCTATTTGGGAGGGAATAGGGATTAAGGCAAGAGATTCTGACTGCAGCTGGAAAAAAAAGCCAGGCAAAACACAGCAATAAAAAAAGCCTCCCTACCTATGACCCGTTATCTTCCTCAGTGACTACACACAACCACCCCTTCTCTCCCTCGTGCATCCTCTCTCTCTCCCTCTCTCTGTTTATACCTCCCTCCCCATCCACAAGACTCTCTGTCCTGTTTTATTTCCGTTTTTCACACCCCGTCTCTCTCTTTTCACTCTCTCTCTCTCTCTCTCAAATCACTACATTCTTTCCCATCCTCCCTCCCACTATCTCTTCCTCCCTTCTCTTTCTCTCTTTGTCTCTCTCTCTTTCTTTCCTCGCTTCTGTCTCCGCCTCTTTCTCTCCCTCTCTCTTCCTCCTTCCTGAAAACTAGCCTCTCCAGGCTCGCCTCCTTCCCTCCCCGCCTATGAAAAATCAGCAAATAAAAAGTTACATTAACCCCGCGCTGACCTTTCCCACGTAATACAGTGCGGCGCGTTGAAGGGGCTGCCGGGGCGGGCGGGGGGCTTCATCGAAAAGCTGTCACTCTCCCTGCATCCCGAGCACAGCCTGGGGAACATTTACCGGATAATTAATATATTAAATGCATGAAAAATAGTTACACAGGGGCTCGTCGTCAGCTCTTCCCCGGCGCGGAAAAGGGAAGAGGGATACAGCCTGTGAACCATCAATATACAAGCATCCCCCTTCAATGGGCCGTCATAAAAACTGCTCATAATTTTATGGCTTCATTCACGGCCCTCGCTGTAAAGGAAGGCCATATTTCCTCGTAATTCACTGGATCTCCACCGGCTTTTATTATTTGGCGGTTTTAAGCTGCCGCCCAGCTGCAATTATAAGGTGCTGGTCGGCGCGCGGGCGTGAAGGACACGCAGGGGTCAGCGCCGAGAAACCGTGACTAAACGGGACGGAAGGGTCGGCACGCCGGGTCGGGCTAAATATACGCCACACACACACACACACACACACACACACACAGCCCCCACCATCATGTGCTAACACACACACTGGCACATATGAATCAGTTAGCATAGACACATTCAACCCCACATACAGTACACATACATATGCATACACACAGTATGCATCTCTATCAACAATGCAAGTATTACAGTAAAATAAATACACATTTTACAGTGAATGCACCACATTTTAAAATGTATTAAGAATGCATTTATAAAAATCTTTATATGAATTTGAGGTTTTTTTTTCTATGTAATGTATTTTAGTTTGTATGCATGTGTGTTTGTGTGTGTGTACGTGTGTGTATGTGTGCGTGTACATGCTTGTGTGTGTGTGTCTACTTGTGTGCACGCACGCACAAGCTTGTGTCTGTGTACATGTGAGGCTTCAATTCCCTGTTTTGTCCATTCTCCTATATTTATGGACTAGTGTCTGTGGCGGAGATTTCAGTGGTGTTATTGTGTGCAATGCAGAGCATTGAGTGAAAGGCTGTGTGTGTGTGTATGGGTGTGTGTGTGTGTGTGTGTGTGTGTGTGTGTGTAATTCAGCAGGCTTGCATGATTGCTGTGACACAATGCCACCGCCTCTGGATTCTCTTTGTCTGGGGTAAACATCCCATTTGATTTGAGTAATGAAAAATTATTTTCTATGAATATTGAAAAAAAAAAATGCGTCAAGTTCACAGTCTGCCTTTCCTGGCACAGTGCATAATTAAACCAGTGGATGCTATTTTCATGGAACATTAACTTGCACCACGTGATTATTATTATTGTCACACAGACACAGATGAACAAACACACAGACATACATGCTGACAGACATGTGCATACCGACACTGAACATGATAAGGGTGCGAATACACACACACACACACACACACACACACACACACACACACACACACACACACACACGCACACACACACACATACACACACATACACCACCACCATCATACACCCACACACAGATACATATGAATATAAACAATGGCAAAGAATTTAATTTTCAGCATACTTCAGTGTGTATGCATATGCGTGTGTGTGTGAGTGTGCATGTGTATGTGTGTGCGCATGCGTGTGTGTGTCAGAGCGAGAGAGTGAGAATTAAACACACCCTACACCCTCTGCATGCATAACAACACCCCATAACAAACACATATATAATCTCGTCTGCACCTATCCATCACCCAAGAAATGTCCCCAGAGAGAATGTTGGTATTAATAGTCCTATTCATTAAATATTACTCTTGTCAAAGAGGTAGCATAATACTGGCCTGAAGACTAAAGCCCACAGATTCTGGGGGTAAGCCCAATTAATTTTCTGGAGCAAACGCTCCGATTTCAGTAAATGACACCCCGTACCGTTAGCATTTCAAACGTGACACAAATGGCGTTCGATTAAATTTAAAGCTCAAATAAATGTGGAGCTCCCAGGAACAGTTTAGCCACGTTGCTGCGTTAGCCAGTGATAGCTGTAGCTGAGGTCAGCCACAGTAGCAGCCCACTGCCTCAGCTACAGATCCAGCCTCTGCCTCCTCTTCAAGCCCACACACACAAATACACACACACACAGACAAACACAGTGGTACATATGCAATAACACACACATGCACACACACACACACACACACACACACACACACATACACACAAACACAAACACACACAAATACACATACACACAGTGATAAATACACAAAAACACACACATGCACACACACACACACACACACACACACATACACACACACGCACACTCACACAAATACACACACACACACACACATAGTGATACATATGCAAAGACACACATGCACACACACACGCACACACACACACACACACACACACAAACACAAACACACACAAATACACATACACACAGTGATAAATACACAGAAACACACACATGCACACACACACACACACACAGATACAAACACACTAATACATATACACACACACAGGGATACATACGCAAAGACACACACATGCACACATGGTCATGTCCGCACACATACACACACATACACAGACATATACATGTAAACTCCAAGATACATTCGCGCGCACACACACACACACACACGTTAATACACAGACAGACAGACAGACAGACAGACAGACAGACAGACAGACAGACAGACAGACAGAGAGACAGACACACACACACACAGCCGCACAGCCACACATACACACACACCCAAGTCCAGACAGTGGGGGTGAATCATATGCAATCACATTCAAACACATTCTCCCTCTGGCCCTGGGCACTGCTTAAACCAACAGTGCTGCGTGAAATGGACTGTGGCGGGGTAGCTAGTGGGGTAGCATGCAGTAGGGGAGCAGAGTAGAGTGGGCAGCTGTGACTGAGGCTCAGGCTTGGGCTGGACTGGACTGGACTGGACTGGACTGGACTGGACTGGACTGGACTGTGGGACAGCAAGGCAGGGGATGGACACAATCCTCTGTCTGCTGAAACGAAAGGAAAAAGAGGTGCTTTTATAGGTGTGTTATTTTTTTGCAAACAATAAAAAACAAGTGAAATACTGCAGCACTGGAGGAGAGGGGAAATACACCCCCCAGCACACACCTCACATACATGTGTCTCCGTCATCTGATATGAATTCTTACAGAATATCACCTTTTTTCATCAAAAAGAAAAATCCTGCTTCTTCCAAAGAGCAAAACAAACACAGGTTTTTAATTGGGGTGAAAATAGCATAGGGCAATCCAATCTGGAGAGAGCACACACACAACACACACACACATACACACACACACACACACACACACACACACACACACACACACAGCAGAGAACAGAACAGAGGCTGAAAACACTGCAGCTCATCCTTTATCAAAGCAGTTCAGCCTTCGCCCTTCTTTCCCTCTTCTCTCTCTTCTCTCTCTCTCTCTCTCCCCACCCCCTTTCTCTCTATCACCCCTCTTCATTTTCTTCTTTTTCTCCCTCTATCTCCTTCTCCCTCTCTCTCTTTCTCTTGCTCTCTTTCTCCGCTCTTTTTTCCCCCCTCTCGCACTTGTGCCCCTACTGGTCAAAACAGCTTCAAATTAGTCATTAATAGCATTCACAAGAGCTTGGCGAGCAGCAAATGCCCCTGCTCCCACTAAGGGCCTTGAAATAGGGCTAAAGGATAATCTATTTTCTGTTTTGTTTCTATTTACTCGCTAAAAGCCGTGCCTAATGAACTCAAATCTAATGTTTTGGAGGCAGAGCATGATTCCTTTCCATCATCTCTCCAAAACCGCCTTTTTCTATGAGCACAAACAAATGCAACAACCTGGGGAGGGAGAGAGAGAAAGAGAGAGAGTGAGAGAGAGACAGAGACAGAGAGAAAGAGAGAGAGAGAGATAGAGAGAGAAACGAGGGAAAAACAGTTCCAGTCGTAGCCAAATTGGCGAGCCAGCATTGTACACATACAATGCGTGGTATAGGTGGATCCTGGAGAGGCAGCAATAAGCAGGCCTAATCCTGTTGACTAAGAATGGGCAGAGGGAGCCATGCCAGGATGCAGAGAGAGCTCAGTCTGCCGACAGCACGGGGGAATTACCCACCACGGCGGGGTGGTCCTCCACGAGGCGCCTCCGCTGCCAACGGGCAACGGCACAGGGCTGGCACGAGAGGACCCCCGTCTCACACACACACACACACACAGACACACTGATACACAGACACACACACACACACACACACACATACACAAGCATGCACATCCCGTGCCCATCGGGGGCCAAATCTCCCCAGTATGATTTGGAATTGTGGGATTTTCGCAAATTATTACATTATAACAGAGTTGCAAATGGACTGTAGGATCATGTTCTTTTAAAAAAAAAAAGCAAGCTGGCCCAGCCATGAAGCAATTAGTAGGGTACAGGGAGGGGGCATTACTAAAGATTACCAAGCCTGTTTTGTTTTGGCAGGCTGAAGCGTAGCCAGCCAGCGGGTGAACAAAGTGCACTGGTATGAACTGGCGGAGGTGGTGGGTGGTGGTGGGTGGTGGTGTACTGTAGATGGATGGGTTGGGTGGGGGTGAGACAGGAGAAAGGGGAGTTAGCTGTTGAACATTCTCATAGCCATCACTCTCTCTAATACCATAATGCTCTCTTATTAGCGACAAGGCTAGGCTGCCCCGACAGACAGATTCTCATTGTTACTCGACGTCTATGTGTCAGTCTAATACCCTTACTACTGACTTACAGCTCAGCGCAACGTTACCGGGGGCCTCGTCGTCGCAGCGCGGCGAATGGCGCTCGACTTCAATTGCCGTCCCTTAATGCCCGGCCCCTCTACGAGGCTCTGCTAAGATTTTCTCAAGTCATTACAAGAGTGTCACCATTTAATGCGATGATCTAGATTATGGCGATGGCGGAGAGGAGGCACAAAAGAAATGATTATGAGTCTCGCACCCCACCCTCCTTTCCATACTTTACGCACTTTCTCTTCTTTTCTCTTCCCAGACTTCTCTTTTTTTTCTCTGTCTCTCTCTCTGTTCCTCTCTTTTCCCTTTCCTCAGCTGAAGTCTTCCCTTTGAATGTGATTGAATATTAGCCCTTTAATCAGCTCTCGGGCAGGTTAAAGGAGCTAAGTAGCGGAACACCATCCCTGATGTCCGCCAGGCCTCCCCTCGGCCATTAGGACAGAGGGATGTGGATGGAGGAGGGTAGGGCAGGGCGGAGGGAAGTGTGGTGGGAGGGGTAGGAGAGGGATGGGGAGGTGGAGGGGGTGGTTGGGGGTCCTCAGGGGGGCTATAGCGAAGGGCTCTGCTCCCCCTAGTCCTATTAAATCATTACCCCCACCCACACACACACACACACACACACACACACACACACACACACACACACCACCTCCATGGCCACCATCACCCATTTATGAGCAGAGCAAAGCTGAGCCCTGGCTGTGGGTCCAGCAGATGGGGGAGATGGAGGCCGG
>CM050215.1:15805467-15810467 GCA_027475355.1 Coilia nasus | reverse complement strand
GAGGGGTACATGGGGGTTGTGTGTCAGGGTGGTGTGTGGTGTGTGTGTGTGTGTGTGTGTGGTGTGTTGTGTGTGTGTGTGTGTGTGTGTGTGTGTGTGTGTGAGGTGGTGGGGGCTGGACGGCAGTCGTGGCGGCCATGATGGATTCGCGGCTCCCCAGCCGAGGGGCAGCAGGACAGATGCGGTCACTTTTAAGCTGCGTGTCGGCACTTTGTCTCTGCCAGCCCTGTCAGAGCTCAGCACGCCACCCTGGACAAGACAGGGGGAGAGATGGAAACAGGGAGAAAGAGAGAGAGGAAAAGAGAGAGAGAGAGAGAGAGAGAGAGAGAGAGAGAGAGAGAGAGAGAGAGAGGGAGAGATGGACAGAGCAAGGGGAGGGGGCCCTGAGATGAGGGGACTGGAAAGATGGAAGAGGCCTGGTCGACAGGGGACAGAGAGAGAAATGAAGCAGAGGGGAGAACTGAAAGAGACAGGGAACTTGAAAAGGCAAAGGGAGAGAAAGAGAGGAGAGAGGGAGAGAGGGAGGGAGGGAGGGAGGGAGGGAGGGAGAAAGGAAAAAAGAGAGAGCCCAGGTCTCTGTGGTGAAAAGTCTTCTCCATGCATGACACACTCACAGCTGACGGCACAAGACCAGTCAAGTAAATCCCAGCCACCGTGAAGTCCAGCGAAGAAATGCGGCGCAGTCTGCCACTGCTGCTCAACACACAAATAGACACGCCGCAACTCTACAGAGAGCCTCACAGCAGGAGTCGCGGGCAGCTCCAACAGCAGGAACCAAAACATGAAGCCGACTGTCATTTCTCTGTGTTGTCTCTCTCTCTCCCTCTTCCTCTCTCTCCCTCTCTCTCACTCTCTCTCCTTATTTCGGATTCTATGGCACAGGCTCCTCGATGGCTCCTGGCCTCATCATATCTCATTGGCTTCACTTTCAATTACTGTGGGCTGCTCATTGGAGAAACATAAAAGGCGTCTATGAGCAGTCATTCAGAATGGCGTTGGTGGTGGTGGCGGTGGTGGATGGGTGGTGGGAGGTGGAGGTGGTTGGGGAGAGACTCTATGCTACGCTATGGCATTGACAACCCCCTTCTATATAGTTCCTTAGCCCACTTTAGGAAATATACCGGGGGGAAATTGAATCTCAACGAGCAGGGGCGCCGACTCTCACAAGAAAAGGGTATTCACAAGCGAATGTGCACTACTTTGTGTGGGGCACTGGAGAGGAACCGTCATGTTGAAAGCATTCTCCGGAACACCTTTCATTATTACCTGGGAAGCGCTGGCACCCTGCAAACTGCTCTCTAATGTGGGGGTGGGGGGGGGTGGGGGGGGGGTGGGGGGTAGTGGTGGTGGAGGGGGGGGGGGGTGAAGAGAGGAAGAGCGGAAGAGAGCAAGGGGGTGGAATGGAAGGGGGGGGGGACAGGAACAGGGGGTACTGAATTGAGCAGAGGGAGGGAGGGAGGGAGAGGCACTGGCTGCCTGGCTGCCTATTGTCACCCCCCCCCCCCCCTCCACACACACACACACACACACACTCACACCCCACCCTCACCCCCTGGCCTGACTTCATGCCAGTGTAGCGAGCGAATAAACCTCGGTGGGGCCTGGGTGAGCTAGTGAGTGAGCGCTGTAGTGATTCAACTCGGCCCCTAGAGGGCAAGCACAGGTCACCAGAGAGAGAGAGCGAGGGACAGAAGAGGAGAAGAAGAAAATAAAGGAGGAAAAAAAAAAAACTTTTCTAATACTGAAAAGACAAATGAGATGAAAAGCCAGGCAGGCAAGCAAGCAAATTATCAAGCCTCTGTTTGCTCTACCTGATGCTGCAGGGGGACACGGAGAGATAGAGACAGGGAGAGGGGGAGGAAAAGAGAGAGAAATAGAGAGAGAGAGAGAGAGAAAGAGGGGAAAAGGAAGAGAGATGTCTGCATCTGATTTCACAGGTATGACTCCAAATGAATACACAGAGGGAGTAAGAAAGAATGTGAGAGCGAGAGGGAGAGACAGAGAGAGAGAGAGCGAGAGGGAGAGACAGAGAGAGAGAGAGAGAGAGAGAGAGAGAGAAGGACAGAGGGAGTGAAACAAACAAGAGGAGAGGAGAGAAAGAAAAGGGAGGTGAGGCGGCGGTCGCGTTGTCGTCGGAGGCGGTAGAGCCAGAGAGGGAGGCGCGGGGTGGTGGGCGTGGGGTACAGAAAGCAAGGCTGAGGGGGGAATAAGGGCAGGAGCGGGGGCTGCAAACCTCATTTCCACCCTCCACTGCCTCCCTCTGCCTAGTGTAAAAGATTACCCCACAGCAGCTCGGCACAGAGCAGCACAGCACAGAACAGAACAGCACCGCCATGCCCAGAGAGACAGACAGAGAAAGAGAAAGAGAAAAAGAGAGATAGATAGGCAGAGAAAGACACAGAAGGAGAGAGGAGAAAAGCAGAAAAACAGTGAGAAAGAGAGAGAGATAGAGAGATACAGAGAGAGATAGAGAGGCAGAGAGAGACAGAGAAAGAGACAGAAAGAGACAGACAGAGGCAGAGAAAGACAGAGAAAGACACAGACACAGAGACAAAGAGATAGAGAGATACAGAGAGAGACAGAGAGAGAGAGGGGGAGACAGCGAGAGAGAGGGGGAGACAGAGAGAGAGAGGGGGAGACAGAGAGAGAGTGGGAGAAAGAGAGAGGTGGGTTATACTGCCATGCCTGCACCAGAGGGGAGAGGAAAGGAAGGCTAGGAAGTCAGGGGAATATATACACACAGGCCTATGAACACACACATATGCAAACACATCCAAACACACACACACACACACACACACACACACACACACACACACACACACACACACACACACACACACACACAGTACACAATAAAGCATATGTACTGTATGTACCTCCACACACACACACACACACACACACACACACACACATACATACACACACAATCAAGCACACACACACACACACACACACACACACACACACACACACACACACACACACACAATCAAGCACACACACACACACACACACACACACACACACACACACTTGCCTCCTCTTCCTGAATCCAGGGCCTTCAGCACATCCAACACCTCTGTAATTAAGAGGAAGGGGGGACTGAAATCAAAGAAAGTGGAGAATGAATGAATGAGTGTGTGTGTGTGTTTGTGAATTTGTGTATGTATGTGTGTGTGTGTTTCAGCATGTGTGTGTGTGTGAACGAGAGCGTGCACACATACCAGCCTTGAACACTTGGCCCTGGTCTCGGAGCGGCTGCATTGTGCCCGAGCAGAGGCCTCCAATCGATAGCGAATCAAAGCGGCGCGGAGCGCAGCGGAGGGGCCGCTGGAGGAAGCAGCGCTCGGACAAAAGGCAACGACTCCGGGAGAAGATGGCCTGTCTACCACTACGCCACCAAAGAGACTGACTTGCTTTTCTTCTCTCTCTCTCTCTCTCGCTCTCTCTTTCCCTCTCTCTCTGTCTGTCTCTCTCTCTCTCTCTTGCTCTCTCTCACTGACTGATTCTGTTGTTCTGTCTCTATTGTGCGCTCTCACTCTTTCATTCCCCATCCATCCCCCTTTCATCTGACTCCCTCATGTTCTTCTCTTTCTCTCTCTCTCTCATTCTCTGGCTATTTCTTTCAGACTGCCTCTCTCTCTGTCTGACTTGCTCTCTCTGTCTCTCTGTCTCTCTCTCTGTGTCTCTCTCTCTCTCTCTCAGCAGTGTCACACACACAAACACACACATACACACACACACACTCAACGCCTGCCTGTCTGTCTGCCTGTCTGTCTGTCTGTCTGCTATGGAGGTCATGGGGCCAGTTAGGGGCAACTGTCAATACTGGCATACGAAGGACAACACAGACACATCCCCTCTCCCCCTCTCCCCCCTCTCACTCCATTCACATCCATTGTGAACATGCAGGCCACCGAGGAGTGTAGGAGACCAAAAAACACCGTTAATTACATGTACCCACGCCTGGGCAGTATGAATGGGGGAAGCGTGTCTGAAGGACATGTTTGGGCAGGGGACAATTACAGCGACGCCTTAAATACAGTACATACGATGGCCTCTGAATGCATGGCCCTGGTGCATCGTGGGTAAACTGTTCATGACTCTTTTTAGGCTGTTGAAGGAGCGAGTCACCCTGGCCTGTGTGTGTGGGTGTGTGTGTCTAATGAGACGGAGGGAAACCTTAAGAGGTATACTGTGCAGTCTGCTAAAATGAATACAGTTGGTACGTGGGTGTATGGATGCCTAAGAAATGAATATAATCTCAGTACCTTGACTGCCTCTTTTGAATTTATGTAAGTGTGTGTGTGCTTATGCTTGTGTTTAGGTGTGTGTGTGTGTATATGTGTGTGTGTGTGTGCACTTGTATAGCTACACATGTGGGACACACATTTCCACACTAAGATAAGGAGCTCGGACAAGGGGTAATCTAACAGTGTTTTTCTTGGTTATTTTGTTGATAAAAAGTTGCTTAACATTGCTTTACTGACAGGTTAGGGTTGGGGTTGGTCTGGGCACAGTTTAGCATTCCTTAGTTCTAATATACTGGGAGTCAATAGGATTAGTCCATAAGGATATAAACGCATATATGTGTGTAGGTGTTTGTGTGTGTGTGTGTGTGTGTTTGTGTGAGTGTGTATTTGCGCATCTTTTTCCTGATTCCTATAACCTCACACTTTGTGAATTACAACTCAGTAACAGTAACAGTATCAGTAACAACTCAAAAAAAGAAGGGCCCCTTTTTTGTGCTTCTGATGTCATGTCATCATGTCAGCCGTATAGGGAAGTTCCTGTGTGTTTATGCTAAAGATAGACAGAGCGCCATTAGAGGAGAAGAGGAGGAGAGGAGGAGCGGAGGAGAGGAGGAGCGGAGGAGAGGAGCGGGTGGCGACATGTGTCACTCCGTCTGCTCGGGCAGGGCTACCTGACAGGTTGACCTCATTTAGAGAGGCGCACTCTGTGACTGGCTCACTACAGCACCGCGGGCCAGCAGG
>CM050215.1:15727967-15795467 GCA_027475355.1 Coilia nasus | reverse complement strand
CATGAGAGCTGGTTTGCCAACAGCTGCTGTCTGCTGGGCTGGCCTGCTAATTCCCCCGATGGCTGCACACTTTGTGACTGGGATCTGTGTTCAGCATTGCTGCTCTCTTTAAATAGATAGGTGACAAATGTCTGCAGACATACATACATACATACATACATACATATAGATATAGGCACACTAGACACAGTTGCCAGACTATGTTCCAGAACCTTCTCTATATCTGGTAACACTTTATTTTAGGGGTCCTTTTTAGAGTGTATCTACATGTAACATTACACACCTACTTTGTACATAACTAATTTCACTTACCCCAACCCTAAGGTGCAGTGTATGTACATACTGTTAAATATTGCTTCAGACTTTCCTACATTGTACTTCATGATGCAGATGCGTTGTAACAGGGACTGTTAAAATAAACTGCAATAGTATATCTTTGTGGACATGCACATGCGCACGCTCACACACCCACACGCTCACACACATACACACATACAGACACACACACACACACACACACACACACACACACACACACACTGTCCTGAGCACGACAGGGTTCGCGATGCACCGATGAATACCCACTGTGAGCCCTCTCCTCCCAGAATAAATATGGCAAATTATTTGGCAGATGCAAAAATATCTAAACAAAAAACTCAATTTTCGGAGGAAAATAAAGGGGATGTGGCGCGGCTGATTGCAGACACTTGTGTCCCTAAATCAGCGCCGTGGCAACGAGCCCCCCCTGTTCCACCCCCACACTCCCCCACCCCCCAGGAGTGTGTATGTGTGTGTGTGTGTGTGTGTGCGCGTGTGTGTGCACGCACACACACACAGGGAGCCTCGGCCAGGGACGGGGGCAAGTTCATGTAATTCAGCGTGTGATGCAAATTAGGGGCAGGATAGCGGTGATAGAGGAGGTGAAAAAAAAACACATACACAAGTGCACGCACACACACACACACACACACACACACACGCACGCCTGTATGCATGCATCCCCACATCCTCGGCTATCTTAAATAACAAGCATCATTGCAGGGCTGGGCCTGGAGAGAGGGGAATAATTTGAGAGGATATTTGCTTACATGTGTATCAGCAATTTGCCGGATTAGGGGCCCTCCCCTCTATTCGGAGCGAGCTGCTGGGATGTGAGTGTGTGTGTGTGTGTGTGTGTGTGCGTGTGGGCAAATGCGTGTTCTTGCATGTCTGTGTGTGTCTACTCGTGTGTGTGTGTGTGTGTTTGTGAGAGAGAGAGAGAAAAAGCAGTGGCGAGTGGGTGCAAGCGTCGCCTGTGCCACAGGATGGCTGTTGTCTCTGCTGCTGCTGCGTCCCCCTCCCTCCTCCTCCTCCTCCTCCTCCTTCTCGTCCTCATCTTCCTCCTCCTCCTCCTTCTCTTCCTTCTTGTGGCTCGGCGGGAATTAGATTCCCATCATCAGAGGCTGCAATTTGCACAAAACAATATGAAATCACACGTCGGCGTGTCTGGACGGGCCGGGCTCCCGAGGCGCACAGCGCATATGCAGATTGGAGGATTAATGTCCCCTGTGTGTAGGACAGAGGACAGGAGGAGGAGGAAGGGAGGGAGGGAGAGAGGGTGGAGAGGGAGAGAGAGAGGGAAAGATAGGGAGGAGGTGAGATAGGGAGGCAGAGAGAGAGAGTGGGGGAGATAGAGAGGGAGAGAGAGAGATAGGGAAGGAGAGAGTAAAAGAGACAGAGAGAGAGGCTGAGAGAAAAGAGGGATAGAGAGAGTGTGGGAGACAGAGGGAGAGGGAGAAGGAGAGGAAAGGGGGATAAAAACAAAGGGAGTTTGAGAGAGGAGGGCAATAGATAGAGAAAGAGAGAGAAGGTAACAGAGAGAAAGAATGAAGAGGTAAGAGGGATAGAGATAAAGAGAAAAAGAAGACAGAGGAGAGACAGAGAAGCAGGCAGAATGAGAGCGATAAAAGGAGACTGACAAAAGAAAAGAGAGCAGAAGAGGGGAGGAAAAGAAGATAGAAAAAGAAAGACATACTTCAGACACACACACACACACACACACACACACACACACACACACACACACAAACCATGTAAGAGAACCCGCAGGCATAAAAAACACAGTTGCTAGTCCACACACAGAGAGAAAGAGGGAAAGAAAGACAGAGAAAGAGAAATAGAGAGACTAAGACACACTCCTTCCATCCGCTTCTTTCCTCCCTCTCTCTCTCTCTCTCTCTCTCTCTCTTTGCCTCCTTCCACACTCTCTCCCTGGAAATATCAGAAATATTTCAAAGTCTGCGCTAAGCTGTGAGGCCTACACTAAATATGTCCGGCGCAGATAAGGACAATGGCAGGCGGGGAGGCGGCCCCGGCGGAGGGATGGGGCTGTACCCAGGAGGGCTTTCCTGAAGAAAGACAAAAGAAGAAGCTACACTGGGTGTCCTTCGTCGGTTTTATCGGGAAGACAGTAGTAGTAGACGGCTGTGTTCAGCTGTGGGGGAAAGAGTAGTGAGAAAGAGAGAGATAGAGATAGTGGGGGGGGGTGGATGTAGTCTATGGTTTATGGTTTTACTGTATCAATATACTTCAAGGTGCTAAAACGTACACATAAAATACATTGGATGGATAATTGCATGTTCCTGTAGCTTATGTTTGTGTGTGGTTATGCAATATAGTCACATAACAATGTTATTACACATTTGTAAACAGGGTAATAGGTGTAAGTATGAGCATATGACACTTTAAACCACCTATCCTGTAGCTCTTGTTAAAAGTCTGTCTTTAGATATGAATACCTTACCGTTTTTTTCATACAAATCTGTAGTTTACCTTGATAATCTTGATACATTATGGAAGGGATAATGGACGACACGGTGTTCGGATATCAGAAAGTTAATGCACGTACTGTACGAGGTGGTAATGTGGCCATGACGCGAAGCAGACACAAGCGGTCACACATCAAAGTGCATTAACTTTCTGATATCCAAACACCGTGAAGTCCATTATCCTGCTTATACCACGGTTACCACACTTGTCTGATGTTAATTTCAGGTAATTATTTCCACGTCTTAATCGCTAAAACAAACTTATTTGTAGAACTACTTCCATCCGCCACAAGATGTGTCTTTTCATAACTGGACCAACTGCCATTGCTAATTCCAAACTGGAGGTTGCTATGGTCAAGACCCAGTCGTTAGCTCCATGACTTTGGTTGTCAAGCTAGCTATTCCAAAGTTCTGTTAAGCCTTGCTTAGCAAAATCACGTTACTAGAGAGTCCAAATGCAGCGTGACAGCACTAAAAGACGATCTCAGAGGAATGCAACACTGTGTTCTTCCATTTGTTTGTCATTTGCTAAAGCTGTCACGTCTTTACTGTTTATTTACAGTTCACCACGAACTTGGTGCATTGATACATAAACATAATAAGGTCAAAAAGCAGGGACTATTTCATGTGTGTGCGTATACAGAAAGTATATAACCGTTCTAAAGGGCTCATCACAATGTGAAATTGAACGAAGCTGTGGTATAAATTACTATACATGTATACGGACAGTAACCTACTGCTTCCTAAATCTGGTGGTTATGCCAAGAGGAATCAGTAACCTTCTACATGTTGAGCTGTACTGCAGCGAGGTAGAAAAACATAAACACTGTGGGCCTGAGTACCAGGAACTGCCAATATTAATCATATGTAGCCTATTCCTATAACTACACAATGTCATTCAAGTAGTGTATAGCATTTTCCTCATTTTACCGGGCATTTTAAAGCATAAATAAAAAAAACAAGGTTTTAGATTACATTAGATTAGATTTAAAACTGCAAATGGAAAATGTTCTCTTTGAAGGACAGCCTTTGAAGTAGCCTTTACTGAAGTATTTCGATCCATTTCACTTGGACCATTAAGTGGCTCTTTGAGGAGCCAGAATAAAAGCTAAAACAAAAACCACATATATGTTTCCTAACCTTGTGACTATTCACATTGTGGTTATATCAGTGTGGGACAGTTTACCTTTGTGTGTGTGTGTGTGTGTGTGTGTGTGTTCGCGGGCGTGCGTGTGTGAGAGAGAGAGTGAGTGAGAGTGTGCATGTACATGTGTGTCTATACGCATGTGTGTGTGTGTGTGTGTGTGTGTCTGTGTGAGAGAGGGGTCGGCCCTGGCCGCAGAGGCTGAGCTGGCTGGCTGGCAAGCAGGAGAGGAGAGGAGCGGAGAGAGGAGAGGAGAGGAGAGGAGAGGAGAGCGGGGGGCCTGTGGGGAGTCTGGGCTGCTCCAGGTCCCTGCTGTAATTTTCTGTCAGGCTGGCAGGATTTGCCTAGCTAGCCCGGGGCAGTGGCGGCCGGCTGCGTGGAGCGCGCCACCAATCAGGGATTGAACCCCTCACCTCAGCGACCCGGTGTGTGTGCTAAGCTGCACCCTCCTAGAGAGAGGAGGGAGAGAGAGAGAGAGAGAGAGAGAGAGAGAGAGAGAGAGAGAGAGAGAGAGAGAGAGAAATAGTCACAAAAGGAGAAGAAGAGAGAGAGAAAGGAGGGAGCAATATGGAGAGAGAGAGAGAGTGTGAGAGAGAAAGACAGAGAGAGCGAAAGAGATAGATAGATAGAGAGAGATAGAGAAAGAGAGAGAAATAGTCACAAAAGGAGAGAGAGAGAGAGAAAAGAGGAAGCGATATGGAGAGAGAGAAAGAGTGAGAGAGATAAAGACAGAGAGAAAGAGATAGATAGAGAGAGGGGGGAGAGTGAGAGAGAGTGAGAGAGAAAGAGAGAGAGAGAGAGTAGAGGAAGGAAAGGAGAGAAAGAGAACACCCCCCAATACTGCAGACAGACACAAACAGATCATCTACAACCCGGGATGTCAGCCTCTTCCAAAGTGGTTTGAGAGACGGCTGTTGCTAAATAGGGTCAAAAACATTAACGTCACCGCCATCGCTGTGATGCATCTGGAGCCTGCTTTAACCCCTCAGTGCCCTGCCCTCCATCAAACACACACACACACACACACAGTCAGACACACACACACACACACAGTCAGACACACACACACACACACACGCCATCTCCCCATCTGCTGTTTCCGAGGTGACGCATTGCTTAGGCTTTCAAAAGCCCCACACAGGAAGGACAGGGCATTGCTCACAATTGTGTGAGTGTGTGTGTGTACACTACTAAAACATTCATCAGCTCAGGACTCGTGTTTGCGTAAGTGACCTCAGCAACCCCACCATGTCCATCATATCCCATGCCTTCTCTTTGCTAGTGCGCTAGCAAAATCTGGTGCTGGTGAAACTACAGTACATCTACAGTACATTTTGTTGCTAGCATTGCCCTACCACCACTAGCATTCACACTGAAGAACCGTCACTCTTGTGATCATTTCTACCCATTGTTTGCTTTATGTGCATTTATATTCATATATACAGACCCTTTCAACAGAAAACAAAACTCAATGCCTAAACATTATTTTTTCTTCCCAAACTCCTACTACGTGTTTTTATCATTGGAAATGTTAAAAAAAGATACTCTGTGTAAAAAAATCTGGCACTAACAATCCAAGTTTTGAAATTATCTATTCTATATTGTAAAGACTGTAAAATAGCTTGGGTCAAGTCATGTTTATAAATGTGCTACAGAAATAAAAACGGCTTGACTAGACTTGACTAGCACCTTTGTGCTACTCTACTGTGGCTACCCCTCAACAGTACAGCAGTGCAGCAGTCACAGTGGTGTTGGTCCCTCATTCAGCAGAGCTCTGTGGTGGGTCTGTGGCTGGTGGGGGATTGTTGTGTCGCAGAGCTGCTGAGACGGAGAGGTGTGGGGGGTGGGGGTTGGAGGGGTGGAGCGGCAGGGGCCATCTCTGGAGGTCAGTGGCTGAGATGGAGCTCAGGTGCTGGGGGAGAGGCCCCGGCCCCGGCCTCGGCCAGCCCTGGCCCCTACGCTTTCAGGGCCGGAGATTGATGAAGCCCTCGCCCGGGCCAGCTGTAAATATACCAGCTACCGTGTCAGAACAGGAGTCCGGCAGCAGCGGTCTGACAGCCTGCTTTTCTCTCGGAGAACCCCAGTCCAATCCCACAATCACACGTACACAAAAAAACACACACACACCAATACTTAAATATATAAAACTGTGTCATATACACACAAGCAATAAACATGAAGCTCTCCGTCAGCTACAAGTACACAGAAACACAAATACACATAAAATCACGTACCTGTCTATCCACCCACACACCCATACACACACACACACAGGTTATACAGCTAAACGCACCGACACTCAAATGATTCACAACTGCGTTCACACATGCACAAACAATACACACGATACCCTGTGTCAAAATATTTCAGTCAGGACAAAGCCTTTGTACACTTAACACGATCAGCCCTACATAATCTGTGTTCGCTTGAACCTTACCAATCAACCTAAAATGAATTACTCCTGCTCCACAGCACTACCACCACATCTCCCCCCACCCCCATGTCAAAGGCATTATCCCTGCAGTCAGTCTCACGTCTCCCCGGCCCCACCCACCCCATCACTAACCCCAGAGACGCCATCAAGGAACGCCACTGACACCTCAGCTCACTCAAACCCGCCGCAATTTTCACGCCGCTAATTGCTCAATAAGTCACCATCTCTTAACGAACAAAAACATAACTGCCATGTAAAATTTATGTGGCATTTTCGAGTGTGTGAGAAGGGAGCCCATTAACCACACTTAGATGAGAGAGAGGGTAATAGAAGAGAAGACATGTAAGGTGCCAGATTAATATTCAAAACCTGTTACCTCACTCTGCATGTGCAGGTTTGTGGCGTTTCATTGAAACGTTATTAGTACATTAATATGAATGGTTTAACATGCATTTACAAATGATTGATGAATGCCAGAAACAAAAGATATAACGCAAGGCTTCAGTAAATATTCAGACATTGGCATTGGTCAAACAACACATATTTCCAAATATCCATACTCATGAGCTACATATGCCAATCTGGGCAATAGGGCAAGTGCCGTCTCTCTACACCATCTTACTTTCCGCAGCTGCCAGAGGACATCCATGGTTACTGGATCTCCTGCTACACACCATGACTCCTCCTAACTGAGAGATAGAGAGAGAGAGAGAGAGAGAGAGAGAGAGAGAGCAAGAAAGAGAGAGAGAGAGAGCAAGAGAGAGAGAGAGAGCAAGAGAGAGAGAGAGAGAGAGCAAGAGAGAGAGAGAGAGATGACTGAAGTTTCTGGCTGGCAAAGATAGCAGAGGCAGTACTCAGTTACTTAGTAGCCCTGCTTTGTTACACGTTTCATTTTGCTACAGACAGACAGACAGAGAGAGAGAGAGAGAGACCAAATAAAAAAGAGATGTAGCACATAAACATATCCATTTCAAAGCAAAGGCTTTGGGAGGACTCGCCCCGGACAGCTGTGCTTATTTCAATCAGGTGACATTTGTTAGTAACTAACGGCAAGGAGGGAGCCAGCGACTGACTAACCTTTCGGCAGTGAATTATGAGAATTTACCTTCACGCCTGGGCGCGTTCGCCTGTTCGGCTGCCTTTAGTGTCTAAATCAAAGGCGGGATCTGCTACATCGGCACTTTCACTGGCAAGGGCGGCCATGTGTCGCACGCAAGCGTTTGACGACCGGTGACATTTACCATGTCGCACAGCACTGCCTCTGCAGACGGCGCACAGCCCCGGGGAGGCGTGCACAAGTCAATTCCCACCAGCGGACATATTTACCCATTACTGTTGCACTAAATACCAGCCACATGCTGATAAACAAAGAAGCTAGGCGGCCAATGCAGTGATATGATATGTTCAAACGCAAACTAGCAGTTAGCCGTGTAAGTAGCACATACTAGCATTGACGTTTCCTTTTTTCTTCTAGCCTATACAAAGACTACATCATTGTAAAGACTAGATAATATCAAAGGCTAGATGGACACTTAATAATTAATTTTTTTCCCAGCAGAAGGACTTGTTTCCTTTTGTTTTACTCCCCCATTTTTCTATCAAAAAGAGGCGCTGATGTGAAAGGAGGGAGATTAAGTGAAAGCTAGCCACACCAAAGAAAGACATGTGTGAACACTCACCTTCGGCCAAAAGTTGCGAAACTTCAGATTAGATACGCAGGAGAGAAATATTAACGATTTTTTTGACTCTAGCATTTTTCAACCTATCACCTGAGGAGATGAGAGCGATTCCTGCTACCTGGGCTTAGCGGTAAAGAAAAAAATATGTGCCCGTCATCCCGTTCGACGGCTCTAATTTATTTAACAGCTCAACAGGTAATTTTCCAGCAAAATGCTGATTCTCCCACCAGCTTCTTCTCCTTCAGCGTGCACTCTAATTACCAGTGGCTCACTTTGATCTGAGGCCTGCACTTCACACCGCCAAGGCTTCGGCTAGGATCTCATTTCATTAGAGGCGGCTCATTTCTTTTTTGGCATACTCCTTATTCTCGGAGATACGGATTCAGTTAGTGGGAGATAAAGCCCGCCGCGTTAGCCCCAGTAGCGCCCGACAAACACCATCAGGACAGGCAGGCCCCATCTTCTGCTGATCACTTCACCGTGTGTGCTGTTTAAAAAAAAAAAAAAAAAAAAAAGCATTGTCCGTTGTGTTCGAGAGACAGGAAATGGGATTAACTTTGAAGATGAAGGCGTCTGAATGGCTTATTAAAAGCGGGAATGAGGGTTAAAGACATGTCCATTAAGTTGACGGCCGAGAGAGGGCCTCTATAATTTCACATCAGTCGCCGAATCAACCAGTACGTCTGTCTGATCGCCTTCGATGGACAATGTGGAAGGCTGTTTTAATTTACACCACGCAATCGGGAAATGAAGAATTTTTTTAGGACTGAAGGTTTTTTTTTTATTCATCATATATGAAAGGCTGCCAACCAAAAAAAAAAAAAACACTTTTACACATCACGCTCTTGGCCAGACAACGTGTTCCCTGCGTATCAGATCACATATCTTGCTCTGTTTATGTTAAAATCTCCCATTATAACTGAATCTCTTGGAAAAGTGTTTTTTAAATAGCTCATTCGCGGCACCCGTGCTGTTTGCACAGGCATTCATTGTGAACGTCCCAGCCCTGAAAAGCTCCAAAACAGTGGCGCTAACTGCCAAGGGTAGGTAGTGCTAATGAATAGCTACACGTGGAGTCCCAGCGTAGGTGTCCTCGGCACAGCCAATTTATTCCGCTTTACCGTTTCGCTTCTGCGTGCCATTTGAGTCGTGAATTGAATGTTGCCGAAGATGAGCGGCTTCTCTCTATCTCCAAAGGACAACCTGCAACCTGCAACCCCTGGCTGTGCAGCTATTAACATCGAGTTAATTAAAAGGCAACTCATTTGCGCGGAGAGGTTGTCTGGCCTGCCATTTCCAACGTCAGCCCCAAAGAGTCATGGCAGCTGAAGCCTCCCTCCCTCCCACCCGCATCCCACTCCCATCCCACCCCCCCACTAAGTATTACTCTCCATCCCATTTGCCAGGAGCGATTTCTGCCCACACTCGAGCCGCTGTTCATTGTCCGTCTCATCAAAGAAGTGGCTATCATCACATCACATCACATCTCATCTCATTCCTCCCTCCCCACCCACCCCTCCTCAGCCCCAGCAAGAAAGTTTCTCCGGCTGAAGCGAGAGGCTTTGTACTTGTTGGAAGTGGGTCACTGGGGTCGCAAGGCCTCTGTGTTTATAAAAAAAAAAACAAAAAAAACGTGGGGTTGGGGGGTGAAATGCACCTCTGCGTGTAGGTACACATGACGACGCTCGCTCGCTTTGGCCAGAACTGGTCTTCCTTTCTTAGCGCAGGGGCCAACCCAGAAGGTGGCACTTTTTTTCTTTCTTTCATTTTTTTTTGTCGGCAGCAGGACTCCCTCTGTTTCTCCATCTGTCCGTCTGTCTGTCTCTGCAGAGGGTCACCGCAGGGGGGGTGGGTGGCGCACCCCCTCCGACGCCCGGAACAGCTCCACGCTGCCTGCGCAGCGAAAGCCCGTAATGCGGGCCGGTGCCCTGTGCCGCCGTCAAGATATGCAAGCCTGCTTTACCTGCTGCGATTCCATTACCGGGCTGCCTGTTCCAGCACTCGAGTGTTTCTGCAGCATATTAAACAGATTAATAGAACAATGCTCCGGGGAGAGAGCGCGCCTGTCAATCTCGGCTAAAAACACAAAAGCAGAAAATTAAAAAAGCCCATGGCTGAACTCCAGTGCAGATAAAACATACTGGAATCTGGTGTGGAGGAGGCGGCGTGTGTGTGTGTGTGTGTGTGTGTGTGTGTTGGTTTTACTAAACCAATGAGTACTTCAACATGACTGCACACCAACCCCATGGGGACTTGTGGTCTCGTGGGTACCTAAACCCAAGTCCCCATGAGGACAACCTTTGGAATAGCTATAGAATGGCATTCTAAGATGGCTGAGTGAAGAATCTTAGAAAGTCCCATGAGGTGGGATTGTAGGAGAAAAAGTGTGTGTGTGTGTGGTAGGTGGTGGGAATTACTGGCCATTGTGGCCAAATGGTGGTACTGCAGTGTGTGTGCATCTTGTGTCAAGGTCGACCACTGATGACATCATCAAGTGTTAAACCTGTGCCCTTTCACTGATCTTATGGGGACTTTACCATGGTAACAGATTGTCTGTGTAAAAACTGCATTATTTCACTGAGCTCATGGGGACTTTACCATGGTAACAGATTGTTTGTGTAAAAACTGCATTATTTCACTGAGCTCCTGGGGACCTCAACATGGTAACAGATTGTCTGTGTAAAAACTGCATTATTTCACTGAGCTCATGGGGACTTTACCATAGTAACAGATTGTTTGTGTAAAAACTGAATTATTTCACTGAGCTCCTGGGGACCTCAACATGGTAACAGATTGTCTGTATAAAAACTGCATTATTTCACTGAGCTCATGGGGACTTTACCATGGTAACAGATTGTTTGTGTAAAAACTGCATTATTTCACTGAGCTCCTGGGGACATCAACATGGTATCAGATTGTCTGTGTAAAAACTGCATTATTTCACTGAGCTCCTAGGGACATCAACATGGTTTAACTTTCCTTTTAGGAAACACTATCATGTGATTGTGGTAGGATCCGTTGTAAATGTCTCAGGAATTACTGATATGAAAAGGGTACCTAAGGGCTAACTACACTTTAATAAACAGTACAGAAACTTTAGTTCACACATTTGCTGAGGTTCATAGTTAATAAAGTCACTACCACAGGTGTTCAGTGATGAGTAAACTTTACACCCCAACCCTTAAAGATATGTTGCATTAGATGTATAGTTATAAGTTGCACAGCATGCAAAGCAAGTAATTGGCTGTACAAGTAATTGGCTGTACTCGGACAGGTTACTTAATTACACAGTCATTCAGAATTTTTATAAGAGAGCAAAAAAGTAAAATGAAGGACCATGTGATGACAATAAACAAGCAAACACATTTAATTGTAACATCTGTACAAGTAATTCGTTGAAGTTCTTCCCTAATATTTAATATGTACAGTAATTCTCAAGGCACCATTCATCCCCATTATGAATACACACATCTAAAGCCAATTCATGATAGAGGAGAAGAGATGAAAGGAGGAGGGTAAAACGTTTGAAGAGTGGGGTATATATAATACTGGAGGAATAAAGAGTATAGGTGAGGGCAGCATGAAGGCTGTAGCTGAAATGGAGCAGTAAACGTCTTACACATTGCATGTGAGTAGAGTGGACTGCATGGAAAAGGAGGAGGCCAGGAGGGGGAGAGGAGAAGGAAAAAGGGAAGGCAACTAGGAGAGGAGGAAGAGGAGGAGGAGGCCGGGAGAGGAGAAAGAGAAAGGGACCTGGAGAGGAGAAAGCGATAGGGACCTGGAGAGGAGGAAGGAGAGGAGAAAGAGAAAGGGGACCTGGAGAGGAGGAAGGAGAGGAGAAAGAGATAGGGACCTGGAGAGGAGGAAGGAGAGGAGAAAGAGATGGGGATCTGGAGAAGATGAAGGAGAGAATAAAGAGAAGGGGACCAGGAGAGGAGGAGGATGCTGGGAGAGGAGAAAGAGAAGGGGACCAGGAGAGGAGGAGGAGGCCGGGAGAAGAGAAGGAAAAGGGTGCCTTGAGAGAAAGAGGAAGAGGGGATGGACAAGGGAGAGGAGGAGAAGAAAACCCAGGGAGGAGAAGGTCAGGAGAGGAGAAGAGGAAGCCACATTTTGCCATTTGCCCTGAAAGGAAAGCCATCAGACGTGATGCTGACGTGATTTGATAATCACATAACTTGGTAGCCTATGAAGGGACATGATGCTTAACAAAGATGGTATCAAAATGACAGGGCTGTTCATTACTGATTTGCCGTTCAACCTTTAACCCTTTAAGACGCACCCCCTATTATAACTTTGTTGTTACCAGAATGGCAATTACCAGGTTGTAATATGTTACTGAAGACTCTCTGTAATGTCTCTCTGTAATGTCTCTGTAATGTAATGTAATGTTGTAATGTTGTAGTTACATTTTTTTCAGTCACAGTGAGTCGTAGCGCCGGCGATACGGTGCCGCGCTAAGAGGCTACGAATTCACTTGATTTAAATTTGATGGCACAGCCAAAAGAAAGCAATGTGACTCGGTCTTATTGTCATGATCATCATCATCAAATCTGTGTGTTGGACTCCAGTGTGCATTTAAATCTATAGTATGGAATTTGTAAAGTAAACTATGTTAGATGCACAACTATTTAATCACCTATTAATTATTTAAAAAATACACTACTGAGTATAGCTTAGTATAGCTTAAATTGCAGATGTGTAGACTGTATGCACACACCTTTTGCAAGTCCTCAGATTTACCACCCCATCCCCCACTAATCCTCCAAAATTGGTAATTCTCCCGCCATTTTATCATATACATTCCGCGCACACCTTGTGTGAGTCCTCAGATACACCTATGCCAGCCCCTCCCCCACGCAACCTCCAAGTTAATGTCTCCCACTCCCTCCAACAAGTGCTAGAGTTGAACTGATTCATGCAGGATTTACTGTCAGAGCATCATTAACTGGTAGC
Source organism: Coilia nasus (assembly GCA_027475355.1). Taxonomy (NCBI): domain Eukaryota; kingdom Metazoa; phylum Chordata; class Actinopteri; order Clupeiformes; family Engraulidae; genus Coilia; species Coilia nasus. Next base: position 15,782,450 of record CM050215.1, on the reverse strand, counting down.
ATAAATGGTAAGTTACAACACTGCTTAACCATTTGCCCTGAAAGGAAAGCCATCAGATGTGATGCTGATGTGATTTGATAATCACATAACTTGGTAGCTTATGAAGGGACATGATGCTTCACAAAGATGGTATAAAAATGACAGGGCTGTTCATGACTGATTTGCCATTCAACATTTAAGAATTCACTTTATTTGAATTTGATGGCACAGCCAAAAGAAAGCACTGTGACTGTCGGTCTTTTTATCATGATCATCATCATCAAATCTGTGTGTTGGACTACAATGTGCATTTAAATCTATAGTATGGAATTTGTAAAGTAAACTATGTTAAATGCACAACTATTTAATCACCTATTAATTATTTAAAAAATACAGTACTGAGTATAGCTTAGTAAAGCTTAACCTGCAATATGTGTAGACTGTATGCACACACCTTTTGCAAGTCCTCAGATTTACCACCCCATCCCCCACTAATCCTCCAAAATTGGTAATTCTCCCGCCATTTCCGCGCACACCTTGTGTGAGTCCTCAGATACACCTATGCCAGCCCCTCCCCCACACAACCTCCAAGTTAATGTCTCCCACTCCCTCACACTACTTTTGCAAGTCCTCAGATTTACCACCCCATCCCCCACTAATCCTCCAAAATTGGTAGTTCTCCCGCCATTTTATCATATACATTCCGCGCACACCTTGTGTGAGTCCCCAGATACACCTATGCCAGCCCCTCCCCCCACGCAACCTCCAAATTAATGTCTCCCACTCCCTCCAATGAGTGCTAGAGTTGAACTGATTGATGTAGGATTTACCGTCAGAGCATCATTAACTGGAAGCATAAATGGTAAGTTTCAACATTGCTTAATGTTATGTAAAACATGTATAAGTCATGTATAGGTCATAACACTTCTCAAATAGTATGCACCTTTTAAAATAGTTGTGCATTAATGCTGTGTTACGGCTAACAGCTTGGAATTAATTCAGAAGCATTCTCTTTATCACTAGTCTTACTGTGTTGGTTAACTTTGCTATGGATTTATTTATTAGTAAAACATTGTCATGAAATTGTCATTCATTAATGCAAAGGAAACCTTTTTTGCTATGGATTAGCTAGCGATTAGCGATTAGCAATTAGCGATTAGCAATTTTTAGCTTTACATATGCATTGCAAACGTATTGTGTAGATGATCATGGTATCATGTTGTAGGAAAATGGCTGCTGGTTAATGTAGATATTTGAACATTCAATATAACTTTTAAACATGCAGTGTTGGCTGAGCTAAAATGGTCGAAGTTGAAGTAGCAATATGGTAATTGGCCAAGCTCTTGGCTGCTAGAAAGCATAACCTGTAGGCTAACTGGCTAACATAGCTGCTAGCTATGTATATGGCTTGGTTAAGATAGTCAGCTGGCAGATTGGTTTTATGACAGTAAAGGAGAATTTGCATGCCATGGTGTGAACTTTTTGAAGAATACAAGATAAGAAACAGCACACATGCTATTACGGTCGTCTGCAGTGTTTGGTTTGCTGTTGGTGCAGTTGCAAGTTGCTAATGTGAGTCTTTGTCTTCCATGTTATTATAAATATAAGGTCTGTAGCTCTGATTATATGTTTAGTCTTACTTTTAGACTAGACAGAAGTCATTAAGAGCTAAACAGCCTTCAAAATGCATGCATGTGAAATGTATTAATTCATATTAAATATTGGGTTATCCAAGATGCCTGCAGTGCCACACTTCGTTTTAATACCATATTAGTGCACATTACTATTTGATGTGGTGAGCCTAGGTATAGCTGTGGTTAAATAAACATTTACTAGCCTTTGAAAATGCATTCAGCGTGCATGTATTTTACTACTGAATCAAGTCTTTGCAAATAAAAAAACGGATTTGGTCTGTATTAAGAGTAAATTGTTTATTTCAAAAGCTGTTAAGTCCCCATTAGCTAGCGATTAGGATGCACACACTTGATGGCCAGGCGCACCTTGATGACATCACAAATCCCCATACGGTCCACTTCTCAAGTCCTCATGAGTATTGAAAATGTCAGGTACCCTTTATTTAACTGTTACAGGAAATATCAAGTGACAATTGCTATAACAGGGGTCTAGCAGAAATAAAACTGTTAAGACACTAACTCCAGAACATTCAGAAAGGTTGGTACCCAGGAGGCACCTTCTGGTCATAGGTCCCAGTGAGGTAATATAAACCTGTATGTGTGTGTGTGTGTGTGTGTGTGTGTGTGTGTGTGTGTGTGTGTGTGTGTGTGTAAGGGAGGCAGAGGGGGGCACAGATGGTAAATATTTATCGCTTCCTAAAAAACACACAGAAATGCATGCATGTCTAAGCACACAAACACACTAACTAACACACACACACACACACACACACACACACACACACACACACGAGCAGACACAATAGGAGGAATGGAGGTGGTCTGAATAGCTGTCTGCCTCAGGTGAAGGGTTGTAATTAACTAAGAGAGAACACAGATAGTGCATCTCTCTCACTGTGTGTGTGTATGCCTGTGTGTGTGTGTGTCTGTGTAGCTAAGACAGCTAGCAAAACACACACCACCCACCAACCCAGTATTTCTATTCATCATAAAATACAATCGGAGCACACGCAAAGCTATCTATTGTTTTATATATTTTGTGCATTTCAGTGTACGTCAATATTTTTCTAACTGTTCATTTTTTTTATCCAAACCAACCATCATCATCCCCCCATATCTTCAACAAGATTCAGTATAAATGTATGGCACACTGTTTGGCAGAACAGGGTGACCCCCTGTGACGTCTTTGTCTCTCCTCTGAGACTCAGACAGAAAATTTGATCTGCAGCGGGGCTGCGTTCTGCCTCCATCTCTCTCTCTCTCTCTCTCTCTCTCTCTCTCTCTCTCTCTCTCTCTCTCTCTTCTCTCTCTCTCTCTCTCTCTCTCTCTCTGTGAGATTCACACAGATTGCATCAGGTCTGCAGAGACCTGGATGGCTAGGCTGGCTTGCACTCTCTCTCTCTCTCCCCCTTTTTCTCTCCCTCTCTCTCTCTATTCCTCTCTCTACCACCACCCCCAACCCCCACCTCCTTTTTTCTCTCTCTCTCTCTCTCTCTCGCTCTGGTGCTACAAAATCGCATTCAGAACGGCACAGGAGAGGGGAACAAAGGCACAAAACTCACAAAAGGTTTTTTTTTTTTTTTTTTTCCCAGCAGCACCGCGCCTGTCACTGTTGGGCTCCAAGCAAAATATGAGCGCAACCCCTCCTGAACATAGTCCATACAACAAACTCTTTCACAACAACCCCACTCTTTTCTTTCTTTCTACTTTTTTTTTTTTTTGTTCAAACAACAAGCACAACACTTCTTACAACCACACGAAATAGAATTACATACATTTTATTGCGAAAGGAGAATTATACATAGGTACATCATCCTTTGTTGTTTTTATTTTCGTTTTGTAAATTATGTTCCAGGATGTGGATGTGGTGGAGGCATGGCGGGAGAGTGAGCTTGGTATATTAGCAGCTTCAGTGGCCCTGCTGCAACGTCTGCCAGATCACACGAGAGGCCTCCTGTGGCCCACCAGTGAGTGATCCTATGTCATAACGGCTCTCAAGTGCTTCTACTATGGACTACGCTATTCTAATACGCCATCACTGGAGATCCACAAGACTGCAAGACAGCGCCACCTGTTGGGCAACACCCACATTTACTGCTACACAAATATCCCCCACCCCCACACCCACCCCCCACCCCTACATAGTATATGTATCCAACAGCAAAAAAGAAAATCATATTCTTTTCAAACTGCACTGGCACACACCCAGCAGATTAGCCAATTAGCGATTTACAAAGAGGCTGACATGATGTGAAGTGGCCTTCCTGCTGTTTCAGCTGTGCTACCGCCTCCTGACGTCACTGTTCGTGGGCACAGGAATCGGCACGCCGTTGTGCGAGACTGGGGAACCCTGCTGATCAAACATCTGCATGTATAGATGGAGTGTCATCGTCTGCATATGGCAACGTATGCTACAACTGCTGAGGCGATTACTGCACAACAGACTAGCACAGGGTTCAGAGATACTGCATAATGTCAGAAAATCCAGATGGCGCCAAAATATTCTTTATGATTGTCCTTAACTGTTCCTGTGGGACAGATTTGTATCATTACTAGGTATGCAGTTGGGAGATTTTATGTGTTTGGATGTGTGTGTGTATGTGTGTATGTGTGTAGGTGTGTATGTATGTGTGTGTGAGTGTGTGTATGTGTGTATGTGTGTGTGTGTGTGTGTGTGTGTGTGTGTGTGTGTGTGTGTGTGTGTGTGTGTGTGTGTGTGTGGTCTCTGTCCATTCTGCATCAGCTTTCGAGATGGTGGGACACTCTCTCTCTCTCTTTGTAGTCTTGGCTGCTGCTGTCCACTACATTGTTCAATCTGACCTTCACAGATGCCCTTCCCTTCCCTTCCCTTTTGCTGCCGCAGTGTCTCCCCTCCCCACATCTCTCTCTCTCTCTCTCTCTTTCCCTGTCTCTCTCTATCTATCTCTTTCTCTCCCTCTTTCTCTATCTCTCTTTCGCTCTCTATCTCCCTTTCATCCTCCTCCTCCACTCCTGACCACTACCATCCGCATCCCTCCATTCAACCCCCCCCCCCCCCCCCCCCCACACACACACACACACACACCACACCCGCACTTCCTCTCTACACCACCTACACCCCCCCCCCCCCACCCCCCCTCGTTTGCATTCCTCTCCTCCTCTCCCACCTCCTGGATCATCTCCAGTCGGCAGCCCGAGCCGGCCCTGTCTGTTTTCATTCCCCTCGGAGAGGACAAGTAATTTGGGGGAGAGGAGAGCAGATGACCACTGGCTTCTGACCTTTTCTCCCTCAATTTAGCTCCTCCGTGTAGCGCGGCGAAAGTGGCAATCAGGCTAGGCAGAAGTGACACCCTCATCTGAGCCTGGCCGGGCCCCGCACACAATCACAGTGTCACTTTCCATCAGCGTGCCAGGCGGCAGGCAGGGTGAGCACGGGGTTAGCCCGTATGAGGGCGTAGGGTGGGGGGGTGGGGTGTGGGGTGGGGGTCGGATGTGGCGTGTCCAAGCCACACTTATTTCAGCTACAGAAGCAAGCACGTCGACACTACCACCACCCTAGTTTCTCACAACACACACACACACACACACATACGCACTCACAAACCCCCCCCCCCCCCCCCCCCCCCCCCCCCACACACACACCTTTGTTCACAACACACACAACAACATACGCACACACAACAGCACCCCCCCCACAGACACACATCCTTGCTCACAGCACACATATACACACACATACCCCCCCCCACACCCCAATGCTGCCTACCTGCCCCACCAAGAAAGATTCAAAGGAGCTGGACAAAAAAAAGCAGAGGCACACAAGGACATTAAGAAAATCTTGATTTTCCTGATTAGACTACATGTCATGGCTCCTTTTGAATCAGTCTGGTTCATGGGTTATTGAGTGCCTGTGCTGCACATTTGGAAATGGACAACGTGTCACAGAGAGTGGATTGTGGAGTCCATTATTTTATTTTATTTTATTTGGCGTGTATTTGGCGCTAGTATTTTTTTTTCTTTTTGTGAGTGGTTGTAAAAAATGATTTTGAGTGGTGTGAGGGTACGTCCATTTGCAATGTCAGCTAAGAGACTCCATCAGTGCATTTCCAAATGCTGAGTGAGGCAATTATGAGCACGGGAGGAGGGGGGGTGGAAGGGGGGTGGTGCTGGTGCAATCGGGGGATTTGATTCCAGCTCAATATCAGCAAGTTTCAAGACTGTTGCTTGTAGACATACAGTGTGTGTAACATCACTATGTATAGCGGCAATGGGCTTACATGTTCAAAAAAAGAAGAAGGAAGGGGGTGGGAAAATCTAAATGATGATATGCCTCTGAGGAGGCATTATCATTTGAAAAGATCCCGTCATTGTGCTGGCGGTCCCCCCTGTGCTGAAAATGAAATTGTCTGATGTGTAAGATTTACCTTTGCGTGTTTGGCCTCGATGAGCGGAGAGGGGTCGCAGCTCTCCGTGTCATCTCGTGGCTCCCGCACACCGGCTCCAATTTACACACGGAGCCGCTCTGCATTTCAAAGGAGCTCGGCGCGAGCCTCCTGTTAGCGATCGCTATCTGGGCCCCGCGGAGGCAAGATTAGGCCAGCTGGAAGAAACACTCTCTGCTGTACACCCCCCCCCCTCACACACACACACACACACACACACACAGTCACACACACACCTTTGCCAGCCTCCCCACTCCTTTCCCCAAAAACTCACTCTCACTCATGCACACACACACCCTCCCACACACACACACACACACACTTCCATCCTCGCCCCTCCCATTTACATTTTCATTTTCATATTAGATTTGCCCTCCTCCCTCTCTCTCCTTACCCCATCCCCTCGCTCTCTCTCTCTCTCTTCATTTCTCTGTCTCTCTTTTTTCACAGTCTCGCTCCTCTCTCCTCCACTCCTCCGCTTCTCTCCTCCTCCTCCTCCTGTCCTCCCCCTGGTCTTAACTAGCCTGCCCTCACCAGTAGCGGTGTCCACTCCTGCCCAGTCCTGCATCCTTGCCCAGCGGGGACACTCGGAGGCAGAAATCACATGCTGCATTAGCTGCTTCATCAGTCTGGAGAGAGAGAGAGAGAGAGAGAGAGAGAGAGAGAGAGAGAGAGAGAGAGAGAGAGAGAGAGAGAGAGAGAGAGAGAGAGAGAGAGAGAGAGAGACATGCAGCCCCTCTGCCCAGCGACGGAGCCACACACTAATGGAATAATTAATGAAACTTTTTGATGTTTAAAAAAGCCCAAAAAAATAAGAGAGAAAAGAATTAAAGGGAAATGTTATAAAAAAAATATAAAACAAATAATGGAGTTCGTCATCTGAACAGCAGCTTTCAAGTGCTCAATCTTGGAAACGAAATGTGTTTTATAACAGAAATAGATCAAAGAGTTACTAATAAATCTGGACCAAAGCGGATGGAGAAAAAAATATGGAAATATGTGAGGAAAAAAACACATCCAAACAATATCAGAAAATTAAACGAATTTGAGATAAAAGGATTGCGAGCTGAGCCTTGTTCGTCGAGTGTATTCCAGGCGGTTGTGTGCGTGCATTTACAGAGAAACGCTGTACAGACCATGCATGCTAGTGATCTTAGAGGGCTGCGCCCTTGAAGAATATCAAACTCTCCACCGCAGATGGCAGGAGGAGGAAACGGCACTACATGAGCCTGAGCGCCGACAGCTGCAGTCAGCCTCGGCACGGGCACGCACTCAGGGCAGGAAATCACAATCAGAAGAGATAAGCATGGGAAACCAAATGATGGAGGAAGTAGAGGGAGAGACCGTGGATGACCAGGAGCAGGGGACAGAGAGAGGGAGAGAGAAAGAAAGAGAGAGAGAGAGAGAGGTAGAAAGGAAAAAAAGAGAGGTAGAGAGATGACGGGAGAGAAGTAGAGGGAGAGACCGAGGATGACCAGGAGAAGGGGACAATAGAGAGGGAGAGAGAAAGAAAGAGAGAGAGAGATAGAGAGGTAGAGGAGAGAGAGAGGGAGAGAGAAAGAAACAGAGAGAGAGAGATAGAGAGGTAGAGAGGGAAGAAAGAGAGGTAGGGAGGGAAGGGAGAGAGAGAGGATGAAAAAAGAAGGGGGTAGAGAGAGCGAGAGAGAGAGAGAGAAGAAGAAGGAGAAAGAAGGGAAACCAGGTAAAGAACATCAGAGGATCCTCCGGGCTATAACAGAAGACCCTCGGGGCTATGCTGCCCTACAAAATCAACAGGCAATGACTGCATATTTTGTCAAATTGTGTTGAAATTGAGTGACTGGAAATTGGCTTTATAACACCTCCTTTGTCTTTTGACCAAATCTCTTGCCTCTTGCTTTTAAGAAAGTACATAAATGCATCACCACTATTATACATACAACATGCATGTTGTATGTATAATAGTGGTGATGCATTTATGTACTTTTACTTGTTTGATTTGGGAGTGGGACAATGTTAAAGCCATTTTCCCCAGTTTCAATGTCCACATAGTTACTGCACTTTGCTTTTGTAGGACAGTATGGGTAGGTGGTGAAACCCCTATCCTGCAGACAGAGGTGGTGCTGCTGAGGGGCTCAGAGCCATTCTCCTGCTGAAATGGCCTGTGCGTTGAGTTGATGGAGAGGAGAGACAGCATGATTATCAGGTGGCATTGGTTGGGGTTGGGGTTGGGGTTGGGAATGGGGGGGGGGGGGGTCCAGATCTCTGCTCTCTGAGTGGCTGTGTCTGTTGTGGCCAGGCCTTGTTTACCCCACCCCCCGGCCACCGCCGCCTTATTCAAGCTGACGCCCTATGGACTTATGGGTCCAGAAAAGGCAAAGTGATGCATTGCCCACATAAGCACCAATGACTTAGCCTGCATATTAAGGGCAAACACACACACACACACACACACACACACACACACACCAATGTGTTCTCATCACCTTCCCTTCAACGAGTCCCAGTGACTCGACAGGACAGAGACAACAACCAAATAGACCCTGCCCAAATCTGGCACAGATCAGGTTCTGATCCGGCCCACATCTTCCCACAATGCGGTTGGACCTCTGCCAGAACTGCCACCCCCCCCCAGTGTATTTTGCCACAGTGAGTTTCAATATAGGGGGAGAGGGGGACACACTAAACCAATCCCAGTCTGTCTGAGCGAGCCCAATCCCCTCTCTGCTCACAACGGTAAGTCGAGCATGTGATTAATGCTGAATAATAACATTACAGCACCACATCGAACGGCCCGCAAAGTAAAATTAATGGTACTGAGCATGGCCATAGTTTGCAATAAAGGTTAGGTTTTCAAGTGCATGAACCAAACCGATACTTTACAGTATTAATATTTTATATCTTAATTATTTGATTGGGTGATGAAACGAAGCTTCAAAGTGTGAAACTGTGCTCTGTTTTTTTTCTGACTGAGAGGCACAGGAAATGATGTAAACCCTGAGCAGTGCAAAAAAGAAGTTACTAAACAAGCTCACGGCTTGACACTTATAGATAAACAGTGTTGTGTTAGCGCCCTGTTCATTTCCAGAAATGTATTTTCAATTGTTTAATTTTTCACTTGAAGAAATTGATGGACGATATAAGCAAAACAAATCCAAGTCATACCGCACCGTTTTTCCACATATGGTACAATGTAGCTTACATCGATATCAGAAAACTACTTTTCCTGAAATAAAAAGCACGTATATATTTATACATAGATTCTCCCCAGACAGGACCAATAAACCGTGGACAAAACACAAGCCATATCTGCAACAACTCATACTTCATCGTGGGCGCCACTCACCATACAGACCCTCGTCACTCTCATTCCCATTTCAGTTCATAAATAAAATATAATTGAGTTTCTCTGTTTCTGTGTGTGTGTGTGTGTGTGTGTATATGTGTGTCAGAGTATGTATGTGTGTCAGTGTGTGTGTATGTGTGCATGTTAGAGAGTGAGACTGTGTGTGTGTGTGTGTGTGTGCGTGTGTGTGTGTGTGTGTGCGTGTGTATGTGTGTGTGTGTGTGTGCGTGAATGTGTGTGCAAGATAAGAGGGAAGGGGAAGAGGGTGAGGGTGAGGGGGGGATGTGGAGGTGGCAGAGGAGAGGGAGAGACTAATTTTACATTTTCTGCATGTTCCCGTTGGCAGACAGCTGACCTTCAGTGGAGCCACGCTTGGGTGGGTAACAGCGCTCAAATTACGCCCATTCCAAAGAAGTACATGAAACAGCCACGCCGCTTTAAAGTTGTTCAATTAGATTATCTTTTCCATTTCGCCCCTCCGCCGCGCAATCAAGGGACAGACACACATCAACACCAACAGCAAAACACACTCGCTTGTAGGCGGCACGGCGGGAGACGGAGACAGAAAGATGGACAGAGAAAAAGAGAGAGAGAAAGAAAGAGAGAGAGAGAGAGAGAGAGAGAGAGAGAGAGAGAGAGAGAGAGAGAGAAAGAAAGAAAAGAGGCATCAGAGAAACCAGAGCAATATATTATTTTTCCTCCATATTCCAACCCTGTGACTGAGACTGCATTTAAGAACTACTAAACAGTCAATGTTGTGACTGGAACAGAGGCAGTAAGTAACTATTAAAATCACTGGTATTTTTGTAGAGGGGGAGGAAAAAAAAACCTCAAATGCATAAATTACTGCCCAGAGCAGCATCAGAGCTGTCAAAACGCAGCATTGACGAACTATAATAACATGGTATTTTATTTCACTTCTCTCTTTCTCTCTCACTCTCTCTTTCCATCGCCCCTCTCTCTTTCCCTCCCTCTGTTGCTGATGCTGTTTTGAATCCCCCCTGCATGTCAAGAGCCTAGCCACTTGGACAGCAGCACATCACATATTGCCATTCAGTCTGGCTTTGTGTGTGTGTGTGTGTGTGTGGGGTGGGGTGTGGGGGGTGTTGGATGGGAGTGTTGGGATGGGGGAAGGGGGTGTATTTTCAGGGGATTTACTATAATTATATGACAAAATGCTTGCAAATCTCACTGGGTGCCGAGCAGAGGCGCACGGGTCAGGGGACTTGAGCACTTTCGGCAGGGTAATTTGTAAATGTCATTCAGGTGGACTCTTCTGTCAAAGCCGCCACGCCGTCCACGGCAACCTTTCTCATGCAGATTATTTTAAACAGACGGCAGAGCAGAGCAGAGCAGAGAGGAACAGAGCAGAGCACCAGATTTGTTTTTTTTCTCCTCTTGGCTCTCCCCAAAATTTTGCTTTGAGAGAAGATATTGAAGAAGAGGAGTATTCTTCTAATTTTACTTTTTGAAGGAAAAAAAAAAGAATTTTCACAAATGTGTTTTAAGAAATTGTTCTAACAGTTATAAGATATATCCATGTGTTTAGAACTCTGCTTATTTAGTAAATTCAAGAAGATCAGCATTGTTTCAGTCCATCAAGTATTTGAGCTCTGATTATGTGTGAAGTTTAGCTGAAAACGCTATGAAAGCAAAGTTAATTGCATACAAATACTGCTGTCACAAGATGTTAAAAACACTAACTGGAATAAAATATTATTACATAAAGTCAATTTAAGTCATTTTAAAGAGCAATATTTGTGAGCCAATTGCAAGAGGAAAAAAATCTGTTGCTGTTTGACCTTTTGTTCGCTTGTGCCATTTATTATTATTCTTAAAGAAAGATTTTACACACAACAAAATCAGTGCATCTGAGAGTGTACATACACATGGACATGAAACAAACATGATCATAAACCTACTACAATTTCAATTCAAAGCAGTAGGGCTATTTACATGACAACGATAAATCAGCAACACCAACCCCACCACCACCACCACCACCACCACCACCCTCTGATTGCACGGTTCAGAGATGCCTCCCAACCTGCGTTTCACTAAACCTACAAGTGGAGAGCACAGACTGCAGAGGCAGAGGTAGAGACAGAGGTAGAGACAGAGACAGAGGTAGAGACAGAGGCAGAGGTAGAGACAGAGGCAGAGGTAGAGACAGAGGCAGAGACAGAGGCAGAGGTAGAGACAGAGGTAGAGGCAGAGGTAGAGGCAGAGGTAGAGACAGAGGCAGAGGTAGAGACAGAGGCAGAGGTAGTGACAGAGGCAGAGACAGAGGCAGAGGTAGAGACAGAGTTAGAGGCAGAGGTAGAGACAGAGGCAGAGGTAGAGACAGAGGTAGAGACAGAGGCAGAGTTAGAGACAGAGACAGAGGCAGAGGTAGAGACAGAGGTAGAGGCAGAGGTAGAGACAGAGGCAGAGTTAGAGACAGAGACAGAGGCAGAGACAGAGGCAGAGGTAGAGACAGAGGTAGAGATAGAGTTAGAGACAGAGGCAGAGTTAGAGACAGAGGCAGAGGTAGAGACAGAGGTAGAGGCAGAGTTAGAGACAGAGGCAGAGACAGAGGCAGAGGTAGATGTAGAGGCGAGACTGCTCTTGCAGTAGCATGATGGGCGACACAAGGAGTGCAATTAGGTGGGGAAAATGACCCAACACCGAGGCGAAGGAGCAGGGTACAAGGATGCCTTGAGTATGTTAGCTACCTCAGTCCACATAATCACTGTCGCACATACAGAGACCCCCCAATCGATGTGCCATTACCATTATCTTTCAGAAAAAAAGAAATAGGAGGAGAGAAAAAAGGTGTCTGCTCGTTTTTTCCCTCAAGAGGCTGACGGTGGCTGCCTCTAACCCATCCATTAAGGCGTCAGGCTACAGTCCCCACCTCAAGCTGGCTGAGGGGGGTCGAGGGATCCTCTTGCCACTTCACTTCAGCTAGAGGCCTATGGATCACAGACCACATTCAGCCTGCTCTTCCCTACTGAGGCAACAGATGCAGAGAGAGAGAGAGAGAGAGAGAGAGAGAGAGAGAGAGAGAGAGAGAGAGAGAGAAAGATGGAGGTTAGAGGTAAATAGAGACTGGAGAGAAAGAGAGTGAGAGAGAGACAGACAGACAAAAAGAGAGACAGAGAGAGAGAGAGAGAGAGAGAGAGAGAGAGAGAGAGAGAGAGAGAGAGAGAGAGAAAGAGAAGAGAGACAGAGAAAGAGACAGAGAGCAAGAGAGCAATGCTAAAGAGCACTAAATGTGTGATGTATAAACAGAATTTCAAGGTGAAGTTTTCAGACAGACTGACTATCAGGCATCACTGCTACTGCTGCTACTGCTGCTACTGCTACTGCTACTGCTACTGCTACTGCTACTGCTGCTACTGCTGCTGCTGCTGCTGCTGCTGCTGCTGCTGCTGCTGCTGCTACTGCTACTGCTACTGCTACTGCTACTACTGCTGCTACTGCTGCTGCTGCTGCTGCTGCTGCTGCTGCTGCTGCTGCTGCTGCTGCTGCTACTGCTGCTGCTGCTGCTGCTGCTACTGCTGCTACTGCTGCTGCTGCTACTGCTACTGCTACTGCTGCTACTGCTGCTACTACTGCTACTGCTGCTGCTGCTGTTCTAGTCCCCTCATCAGCTCTCGCCATCGCTGGTGTGTGGGGGACCCCTGACAAACTCTATCAGTGCATCATAAACAACTCTATTGGTGGAGTGAATGTGAGCTTGTCATGGACTTTACACTGATTTTGGGATCAGGTGAGGTAGGTTCTTTATTTCCCACTTAAGGAAACTACGGACCCCAGGAAATATTTTTAGAACCTACTTTTTTTGCGTTCCTCACAATAGGGTAGTCTAAAAATATTTACCAACATGACCTTTCCCAAGCTCTGTAGGAAACAAATTGTCAGTAAAAAAATAAATAAATAAATAAATATCAATTTCTCATTGGCATGATTGGCATGACAAGCAGAATAAAACACACTTCGACCATACATATATGCCCCAGCCATATCAGAGTGTAAGTATTACACCTATCCTCATAACCAACACACAGCTTCAGTCTTCAGTATCCATGTATTACAAAAAGGCCCTCAGAGTATCATTAAAATTAATACAGCAATTAAATTAATAAAATAATGTTTCTAATCTAAAGAATAGGAGTAAAATGATTTTTCATAACATCAATGACCATGGAAAGCATCTTGAAAAAAACTTAAAAAAAACACTTAACTTATGATCCAATTAAGTCCGGTTAACTGACACCATAGCATATTACTAATATTTACAAAAAAGAGGTCAACATTCAATGTGCTTTCAGACCAAGGAAAGCTACAGAGGCCGCCATATTTGGTGCACCCCAACCTCCCTTCCCTCCCTACTCCCTAGTCCCTCTCCTTCCCCTCCCAAACCACCCAGGCTCCTGGAGGTTTGGGGTGCGGAGCTAAGCCCTCTGAGACTCAGCCGAGAGAACCAGACTCCTCCACGGTCTCAGGGCCTGACTGCAACCCAACACTGGGAGAGCTTAATGCCATGAGGGGCCGACCCATTTTAATGTGGGGAGCCCATTTTTCTCTCTCTCGCTCCTTTTCCTCCTCCTCCTCCTCCTTTTTCTTCTTCTCCTTCTCCTTATTTTTTTATCAGCAGCACAAGTGGTGCAGAAAAATTGCTTGGGATTAATTTGGGTGCTGGTGAGCGCACAGCTGGGATCAGTGCTTACAGCCTCCTCGGCCGGTGCTGTGTATAAACCCGGGGCTTGTGTACACGTGTGTGTGTGTGTGTGTGTGTGTCTATGCATGTACGTGTGTGTGTACGTGTGTGTGTCTGTCTTTTTGTGTGTTTGTGTGTATGCATGTATGTGTGTACGTCTGTCTTTTTGTGTACTTGTGTGTGTGCATGTGTGTGTGTGTGTGTGTGTGTGTGTGTGTGTGTGTGTGTGTGTGTGTGTGTGTGTGTGTGTGTGTTTGTGTGTGTATGAAGGGAGATGGTGCCTGGGTCGCTATTCAGGGTGCTGGGGGCGTGGGCCCGAGTCAGTGGTGCAACTTTAAAAGGCATTTAGGAAATAATAACATACATGCACAAAGCGATAAGAAATTTAAACCTTTTTGACACTCCCCCAGTTACAGGAGGAGATCACCCCCCCCACCCCCACCCACCTCCTCCCAAAGAAAAAAAAAATGCTCAGATTTTCGCTTTAAACCACCTCCAATGCTTAAGCCTGTCTGTATCTGCACCGCAACACACAGGATCATCAAGAACTGCAGTGAGTAAATATCACAAAAACCATACACCAGATCCATACACAGTATGTGTGTGTGTGTCTGGGTGTGTGTGTGTGTGTGTGTGTGTGTGTGTGTGTGTGTGTGTGTCTGTGTGTTGAGGGGATGGGGGATATAAAGCATTTTAGTGGAGGGGGCCGCAACCGTTCCCGAACGTTAAACGCCTTCCCCTGGCACGCGGCTTTTATTTATTGAAGCGAACACACTGGCTCGGGTAATGTAGTTAATGATCCGACACTCCAAACATCGGCCCCCGTTTGATTCACTTCACCATACTGCACGACTGCTGGAGAGTGGAGAGTGGACAGTACGCTTTGAGCAACAGTCCACAGCACAGAGCGCCTCAGCCATCATCTCTCCTCCGCTGCGGCTGCCTCTAATGCTGATGACGACAAATCTGCAGGGGGAAAATGCTGGATGGCCACAGCTATATTGACTTGCATTGTGGACACACTTGAACAGTCAACTGCCTCCCTTCCAGCGAAAAAAGGCTTGTTTTTTTTTTTTTTTTATGGGGAAAATGATATCAAAGCAAAATGCTACTGAGGGTATATCAAATACATGATGGAGGGAAATAAGAGGGCCGAAGAAAGAAGTAGAAAAAAGAAGGAGAGCTAGAAGAACGAAGGGGGGCAAAAAAACAACATCTCGTTTCCCCATTTCAAAGTCATTTTAGCCTTGAATGTTATTCTAATGCCGTTTATAGCTGGAACTCTTTTATATGCTGCAACAGAACACTAAGCCATCCTTGGTTAGCTCTGCCTGAGGGGGGGTGGGGGTGGGTGGGGGGGGGGGGGTGGGTGTTGGATACACAGAGATGGGCAGACTCCAACAGCCACGGCACACCATGCGGCATTACACCCATTCGGAAAGGTCACGTTCAAATGAGCTTTGCATCGCTCACGCAACACATCTATATGTGCAGAGAGAAATGAGAGGGAAAATTCCCAGCCATATCCAGAAGCCTGGCCCTGGGCCCCATGTCATTTTACAGTTCATAAGCAAGTGTGAGCACACAGCACTAAAAATGGCCAGAGACAGGGGCAGGGGAGAGGGGAGCAGAGAGGAGAGGAGAGGAGAGGAGAGGGGAGAACTCCTCTGAAATGGGTCTCCTGGAGGTGCCTCAGACATCTCTTTAATATAGTTTTTTTTAGCGTCATTACTATTTTCTAGAAGATTCTGAAAATGGTTAACTAAATGGCTGTCTACAATGGCAAGTGGCAAGATGTGTTTATATACAGTACAGAATCTCTAACAACATGACATGAAGAATGGAGAGAGACAGACACAGAGAAAGAGAGAGAGAGAGAGAGAGAGAGAGAGAGAGAGAGAGAGAGGAAGAGAGAGAAACTGGGTGAATAAAACACCCATCATAAAGAGAAAGCAAAGTAGAGAAGCAGAGAGATGGAAAGAGGAAAAAAATAAAAGGGGAACCGAGTGAAGGAAAGAAGAAAAAAAAACAGACAAACAAAAAACCCAAAAACAACAGCAGCAGCAGGAAGGAAAGAGCCGGACAGAGGCAAGTAAACAGTTGACGTCGGGGTTGCAGAAGCGGAGCGTGGAGCGGCGTGAGCCGGGCCGTGAGGCTGGCTGGCTGGCGGGTGGGTTTAGCAAACGTGTCTGCGAGCAATCAAACAATGTCCGGACCAATCCCCGCCTCATCGTGATAAGAGGCAAGCACGAGGCTGACTGGCGAGCAGGCAGCACTCTAATCAGGGGCTGGACTGCGGTAATTGCCTGCTACAATCTATCTCTGCCACTGCCGCGCGCAGACCTTCGGCAGCATCAGACAGGGGCCCCGGTTCATTTCAATACACTGCGCGTGGCGTCAAGTGAAATTGGCAGGGTAAATAGGAACCACTGTTTATTTCCTACTTCCACACACACACACACACACACAACACAACACAACACAACACACACTTTTACCCTCCTCCCAGTCATATCCCAGCTAAACACAGGAGTAAAAGAAAGGGAACGCTATTAGCTCAGGCAAGAATCCGGCACAGAAACCGCAAATAAATAAATAAATAAATAAATAAATAAATAAATAAATAAATAAATAAATAAATAAATAACTCTCAGTGGGCATCCCCCACCGCAAGCCGCAAAAACAGTAAGAGGGGACGTCCAAATTAAAGCGCAATAAATCACCACTTGTTTAACTGCACCGAGCTCTGGTTGGCGTGGCATCCTTTAGTGTGTGGGAGGCCTAGAGGGGGCATGCCGCTGGGCTGTGGAGGGAAGGCTGATAATGTCTCCCCGGCTCCACACACAACCACCTGCAAAAGAGGGAGCCAGTGGAAGCAGGCTCTGAAGAAACTCTTCTTCGCAACAGCGATGGTGGTGAAATGTAGAATAGGCGGTTAAAGAAGGTGGACACTCAGGACTGGACACCTGGATTTGCATAACTGTGTAAAACCCACAGAATGTGTCCACTTTCCATTTTAAAAAGTCATTACAAGTCAGCTGCTGACTTACGACGCATTAGTACAAAGCTTAAGGTTTAATTGTGGAAATGTACAATTGTACAAAATTGAAAATTGACAATATTTACAATCGCATTTTGGAAAAAGCAGGGGTAGGCAGGACACTGCCATACTCCCATAGATGTCTCTGGTCGCAGAACCGGCCACTTCTACCATAAATCGATACACTGGGCCAGTAAAAAACAGGTCTGCCTTGTTTTGTACATAAAATAATTGTCTTATGAGTCTGGCTGCCATGAACGTAGACGAAAAAAAAAAAATGTGTGACAACATTTGGACAAGATAGACAGAGGAGCATTTTATATCATTTTTCTAGGGCACTTCTGTCCTTTTATGAGGGTCCTTGTGGTTTTTCAATCAGCAATAACAACAGTATTTGGTGCCAGCCATTCACTGGAAGGCCCTGACAATGATATTTGAACTCTGGTTCAAAAGGCATGAAAATCATTCAGCCTCACTTTTTTGGCTTGGATGTTCACTTACTTACTGAATTCCCCATTTGAGACAGAATGGGAGGACCTTTCAGAATAGACAGAGGTGCTATTTCTAAAATGACTTCTTATTACTCAAAAGATATTTTGAGTCTTCTTTTTAAATTACAACGCCCCTACAATTGGACCATACCCCAGACTCTTCTTGCCAGAGAAGATGGCCAACAATTTTGGATTCTTCAGTCTAACAGAAATGGGAGAAAGCGTTCCATTTTGAGAAATGCGTAACAGCAAGGCCATTCTGGCAGTAGGCCGCCTTGTACACCTACAAAACTCTCACAATAACAGCCACAAGGTTCATATAAAACAGAAGACCAGTGTGGGTTAGGGGTATCTAGTCCCCAATACTGCAACAGCAGCACTGAAAATCTTGACAACATATGGATGGTAACCAGATCAGTTGACAACCCCATCACACATTAAAAACTAAATATGTTCAATACAAGACATTCCATGCAGGTAAACTGTGGCTCTTTTACCTGTAACCCTGCTGCTTTAATGTGTACTTGTTGGCTTTCATGACCAGCAATGGTACCACAAGGAGTGATACTCTCTTGTCCTTCAAGATAAGCACATCATCTGTGCAGTGGAGAACCCCATGACAGGCCACAAAGGAGTCCACGGCATGCACCTATGGCAGATCACACATCTGCACTACTGCAGTTCCTATGAATGACTTCAGCCTATAGCACTGTAAAGGTGGACTGGTTCAGACTGAGCTGCTATGCATGGCTGGTGAGTTGGGCTGTTCTCACACAGCACTGCACTCAGAAGTGGAACAGGTTTAGATTGGGTGCAGAATCACCTGTAGTCTGAGGTTAATTGAAAAGCACTTCAAAAAAGAAAAAAAAACCTTGGCCCATTTTAACAGCATGTTCACAGCTGTTCACAGTTGGACTATAAAGCTACACAGATTTAAAATAATAACAAATAATATTGATATCATTTTGTTCAGTAACAATAATAATTACCAACCTAAAGCACAGTGCAGAAAACAACATGGATTGCTAGCTTCTTAAAAGCACATGCCCCTTTGTCAGGAGTACAGCATTTATGGGAAACAATCCTGTTCAGTCCTGTTACAATTTAGGCTAAATGCATAGCGAATTTAAACTCACAAAAAGAGCAACAATTTCTCCACTTGTGAACAAGACAAATGTGTGAACAGAAAATACATACCAAAAGAGAAATGTCCTATTTCTACCAGGTCAAGGACACTGATCAATACCGGCCTCTCCTTTATGAGGTGGACAGAAAAAACACAGCTGAATAGACACACTTTGTGATGAATGACCAGGACTACAAGGAGAATAATCAACTTATATAAACAAGAAAGATCTATGTTCATAACGAGTATTTGAGTTTGATTATTTGCAACATAGTTGACAATTACAAGTTATCAACTCAACGAAAAATTGATAGAGAAATGAACTGCATTAAAAAAAATCATACACCAACGTTGATTTTTCAGTATTTAACAACAGTTTCAGCAATAGTGTTTTTTTTTTTCAGTAATAATGGTTTAACTCTGCCTTTTTAAAGTCTGTGGTGGGTAGTACCTTCATTAGTATTCCACAGTAGTTTGGGAAAAAGGCCTACTCACTACAAAACATTGAGGTCATGGAATCATTACAATGATTCAACAAGAAATTCATGAAACCTTTGATAATATGGAAGCACAAACATCACTGAATGACAGGGGGTGACTCATTGGAAAATGTCGCCATCCAGTCAGGAATCATATTTTCTTTTATTTTGTTATTCAAATATTTCATCTAAGCTTGACAGAACAAATGTCAAGGCAAAAATAATGCAGTAACACTGACTTCATTTCCATATCCCTGGTCTTACAAAGCATTACAACTTAATGCTTAATGCAGTGTATACCTTAAGTTTAGGTGTAAGTAAAAACCATATCCATAGGCTTATCTACATCTTAAATCATACCTGATACAAAACAACAGGACAGACTGGCACGCCGCGAGGACAAGATTCTCTATGTAATCACACGTATGTTTCCTACAATATGATCACAGCTCCACCTAGTGGTGGACTTGAAGTATAAATCTGACCAACACCGGGTATTGAAGTCCAACTATATTGAGACTGACCTTGGCCAAATCTTTATTGAGACTCACCATGACAGAGTATATAGTGTGTAAGTGGTTCTTAGACAATGAACTTTGTCGGTAAGAAGGCCCACATGAATAACCAAATGTGTGAATAAAGTCCTGCAAAAAATAAAAGGTCAAGAAATAGGCAGGTCTGCAGACCTCTCCTGAACACAAGAACCAATTACTGCGTGAGTGAACACGTGCTGAAAAAGAATCCACTTTGGGCATAATACTTAAAAGTTATATTTTTCTCCAACAACGTTGCAATAACGTCTAAGAGGGCTGTATAAATATTATCTGAGGCTTGAAAAAATACGCAACCAAGAGTTAAAATGTACGAGGTCATTCATTCAGGTCATGGTAGTCAAAGGAGCTAAGTTATATGCTGCGCAATTTGACTTCTTTTCTCCAAAATTAGTCCAGTTTCTTTCAGCTTAGCTCTTTAAAATTACTAAGCGGAACTGCGCGACAACAACAAATGTACAGTGTGAACAATGAAAGCATCAGACAAAAACCTTGGCATGCAGTGAAGTAAAATTGTTGCAGTATATAAGCTACGCTATATGGCTTGTGCCGTGCAACTAATCGTAATCACAATATTTCAACAGGTAGACTCGCTGTAGCCGTTGTCTTTGCTCGCGCACCATGAAGGCCAAAGAAGCGAAATAAACAGGACCGTGAAGTGTTTTCAAAATATGGTTTTTCTTTAGGGCAGCTAATTTTAATCATCTTGGATTTTTTCTTGCTTTAGAGAAAACACGCTAGACTCGTTGGTTGATGATCATTTAACATTTGATCATATTGTAACAATGTTTTCGAACTAAAAAAAATACAGATCACATTTTACATTTGTATTATGCTTCTGTGTTAAATCTCTTCTTGTTCTATCAGACTCTGTAATATTGTGTGGCAGACAGTAAATATATGTCTGAAAAGTAATCATGGAGCAGGCTAATCAACCTTAGACATACACATCTCACTGGCCAAGAAACAGGCCTTGCTGGAAAATTGGACCACATGTGCGCACACACACGCATACACGGACACACACACACACACACCTCTTCACCCGCTGGGTTCCACAGTCTGGTCCTGCTGCACCAAGAGGGAATTTACATTTTAATAGGCAGAGCTGCTCGCCGCCTTCGAATGAGGGTATATGCTCAGCTGAACAGCGGGAAATGCACCCCACAGCAGAAGTTTAGAATGAACCCCAAGACAATTCCTGGTGTACACAGACAGAAAATGATATTTTTAGTCCCATCCCATCTGTACATCTCAGAATATACATACATATAGAAATAATTCCAGGCAGAACACTTTCAGACCAACCAATAACCCCTCACCATTACAGTGTGTGTGTGTGTGTGTGTGTGTGTGTGTGTCTGTCTGTCTGTCTGTCTGTCTGTCTATGTGTGTGTATGACTCTGTCTGTGCAAGTGTGTTTGTGTTTGTGCAAATGTGTGTGTGTGTCTGCACATGTGTGATGTGTGTATGGGAGGCAGCTGTGTTTCATTCAAGCGCATGAAGGGTCTCGTTTAGGCGCAAGGCGCCCCCTCCACACACACACACACACACACACAAACACACACACACACAAACTCACTCTTCAGTCTGGGTCTGGGCTGCTGCTCACAACACTGTGACTGTTCCATCAACACTTGTCATTAGTTGGCCAAACACAAGGGGCTCATCCAAGAGTGCTACTGTATGGTCAGCGCACTCCTCCTGACCTGTTAAGAGAGGACACAGTGAGAGGTCAGAGCCTCCCCAGCGCTGATAGACTGGCTGTGTGAACAAGTGGCTGTGGCCAGCGATGGGGTTTGGCCGACAAGAGGGGAGGGATAAAGAGCGAGAGCTTTTGGCAGCTCTTCGCATGTAATTTGTCAACAGGAAACAATAGAGGTGATGGGAAATGTAGTTGTGAAAATGGGCGTGTTTTTTTTTTTTTTGGTAGTGACATAGCAACCAACCTTAATCTCGCTCAGTGGCATCCTTCTCAAGGACGGCCAGACCTCCGCAACACCAACAAACAAAATTACGGTTCAATCAATGGTATATTTTAAAACTCACATGTATATTTCTAGAAAAAGAAAAGTGTCTGTCGCGATTTGTTTCCGTTCACTTGTAAAGCTGACAAAGAAAGACCTAGTCCTTGAAAACGACTGCTTTTCCTCTCTTTTACACGTGTCTTTTCTGGCCCTCCCTCCATCATCACCTCCCCCCGCCCCCCCTCACAGTTCATATCTGTGTCACGCCAGAGTGTGAAACAGCACAAGATGTCACAGCTCCAGGCATGCAATCAAGTCAAGGGCCCCTCCCACTCCTAATTAATAACTATTGAACACGCTAACAACAATCAACGCTAATTAAATACGCGTTTGTTGACAAGTGTAAGAGTCTTATCAAAACCTACAAAACAGGGGTGTGTGACTGTGGAGGAGGACTGTGTTTCTCTGTGTGTGTGTGTATGTATGTGTTTGGAGGGAGTTAGGGTGTGTGTGTCTGAGTTGAGAGGCAGTTGTTAGGTGTGTGTGTGTTTGTGTTCGGTGTGTATGTGTGTGTGTATGTGTGTCTGGGGTGGGTGGGGTGTGTCTTTGTTTGGGGGTGGGGGCGGCAGGGGGGGTTGCGTCTGTTTTCCATAATTAGTTAATGAAGTGCCTGGAGCTACACGTTTAATTCGGGGACCTCTGCATCCTGCCTGTCTGACACCCCGAGCAGGCAGGGGAAGCGGGACAGTCTCTCCAGCTGGTCATGTGTCTGTGTTTAACCTCTGCTTAACAGCCCCGTCAGGAGGAACACGTGCCGCCGGACGGCACACCGCCAGACAGACTGACTCTCTCTCTCTCTTTCACACATACACATACACACGCACACACACACACACTCACTCACTCACACACACGCACACACTCTCTCACACATACTCGTTCACACACGCACAGAGTCTAAACAGCCACAACAACATCACCCAATAAAGTCCATTACAGAAGTGTCGCTGGATAAAGAGGACCTCCCCAGCAGAAGGCCTCTTACACTTTGCCACTGTGGTCCTCGTCTGTTCCTTTTCCCCCTCTCTGGGCCCCCACCAGTCCACCACTCTCCACCCCCCTGCTGGGTGTAGCCGGGCGGATCCCCACGCCCGCGTCGTTGTCCGAGTGGCATGTGCCACTGAAGCAGAACCCTTTGCGGGATAAAACAAGAGTGACACCCATCCCCACCACCACCACCACTACATCCTCCAGCTCAACATCCCCCAGCTCAAAGTCCTGCTTCAGTTCAACTCTCCACATTAGCATATCCCGATCAGAGACATCAATACGCAAGGGCAAGCTTTTTAACCCACATAGTTATTACTTTTCAGTCACCTTTAATGCTTTACATTAAAAAAAACAGATCAAAATATGGACAAAGCATTCGTTTTATCTATACGTTATGCATGCTGTTGGATAACCAAGCGATACCACCCCTGTGTCTATGAGTAAATCTAGGGGACGTATAGTTGAGCCAATATAAAGGATGCATGGAAATATGTAAGCATATGTAAGAAGAGAAAATGATTAGATACTTTCCATTCATTAAGGGAGGACAAATTAGGCTAAAGTCGAATGACAAACACAGTGACCATCAACAGGAGGCCAAGCTAAACATGAACTAGCATGGGGCTCTCAGGTGTGATTGCAAGGACAAAATAAACAGAAAATGGCAATAGGACAGGATAGGATTACAGTCGCAAGAAGTACAAGAGAAGTTGGAAGTTGTACTCTAGGAAACAGATGTTCGGTGTCCGTCGGGGAGGCCCAGGGCCCGGGCGAGGTTCTCGCCCTCCTCTGGACAAGCCCAGTGACCGTGCCCGTGGTCAGGCAGGCAGGCCGAGCAGGAGTAATGCTGAGTGACAGCTACCACGGGGCACGGGCCCCCGTATCGACGCCAGCCGTTTGTTCCCATGATCGGTCCCTGATAGGCAATTGAATTTGTCAGTGACCCTAAACAATCGCTTGGTTGGGGATCAGTGGGCCTCCCTCTCCCCGTGGCCCCTGCTGCCCATCCTGATCAATGAGGCCGATCAATGCCCAGCCAGCAACCAATATTGATGACTCGTGTTCTGTCCCGCTTGCTGTCCGGCAGTTGGCCAGTGAGGGAGGGTGGGTGGCAGGGAGTGAGTGTGTATGGATGTGTGTGAGTGAGTGTGTAGGGATGTGTGGGTTTGAGTGTGTTTGTGTGTATGTGTGTGTGTGTGTGTGTGTGTGTGTGTTTGTGAGAAAGTATGTGTGTCAGGGTTACAAACTTTGTGTGTGTGTGTGTGTTTCAGTCCAACGCACTTGTTGAGCACCCTTGCAAAACTAAGTAAGTCCGGTCTGAATGTAAAACGAACAGAACGTCCTAACCTCCTTTTAACTGTACCAAATCATTGTCCCAGGCCTGGCACTCAATTAAACCAGATGACGAACACCTGGGCACTGCATTTGGGACACTTAAACCCAGTAGTGCCCCCCTCTTCTATGGCCCAACCTTAAAAAGAGGCACAGATACAAACAAGATCTTGAGCCAAGAGGAGAGCGCAGGACCCCTCTGCCTCTGTCACAGCAGGAGTGGGTCTTGCTAAAGAGAGGGGGCATCAGCTGCTTAGCCTGCCAGCCCTCTCTCCTTTTACAGCCCCCCCCCCCCCCCCCCCCCCCCCCCCCCCAGAACTGGCGCGGAGGCTGAAGAGCCCTGGGTCAGTGGTGGATCCAATTAGGGACGAGGAGGACCTGGAGGAGGGGTGGGGGCTTTACTCCCAGGTGCGCTGCGGGACAGCGCGGACCTCCGGCGCTCAGGCGGGTCCTGCATTAAAGAGCCACACAGACCGCAGCCCGCTCTCTCTGCCACATGTGGTCAAGGAGGCTCAGCCTGATGAGCCAAACCTATCTGACGTACCAGGGCAGACGTATGGGGGGAGCTGCACTCTGGCCAAGCGAGTGGTTGGGTAAGGAACCACGCTTAGCGCTAGGCAGGCGAGCGGGTGCGGGTGCGGTGGCATCTGCTGCCATCAGAACTGATTAAGGTAGAGATTCGAGAGGACAGTGGTGGCCAATGGGGGTAAGGGGGTGGTGTACAACAAGACATGCACATATTAAAGAGGCATGATCTGTTGCCTGTTATCAGGAGTGGTGCGCTGGAGAGGAGTCGATGATGTCGAGTCCTCTCCGTTTTTTTTCCAGTCGGCTACGTGGCACATCTGTTTCCATTTTTGTCACTTTGGCTTTCGGCTCGTGCTGCCGGAGCCAAGAGAAGTTAGTTACCCATTCCTATTAATTAACAGGCCCAGTCCTTGGAGATGGCTGCCTGCTTGCAAAGATACATCTTCAAAGCAATGACTCTGACATTCTAGTGGGAGTCTTTTATTGAGAAGCGGAGGCATCACAATATTGTGTTTACAAGCGTTAACACAGGTAAAGAGAGAGCAGAAAATTACAAGCCTCTTTGACTGTTGCTCATTCAAACACCCGAGAAAAAAAAATGTCACCAAAAAGGATCCTAGTCTGTTGCTGGTGAATAGAGTGCCACTAATTGCACGGGCGATTTCATCTGGAACCAGGCGGCCAGGAAGGTAGTTTTCCTTCAGCTCGACAACCAAAGGGGTGCAATTAGGTTCCGATCAATATCATGCATCCTTGATATTTCTTTAGCAATTTCCCAAAGAATTCAGACAAAACACAGAGCCTTGAGCTGCCAAAAGGACCTCTTGTTCACCTTTTTTCCTCCTCACATCAATGTTTGCGCCTCCATCTGCAGCTAAAGTTGCTGTAATTGAAATTCTTTCATTGTGTATGACAATCTCCTCTTTAGTACACACTTTCAAAAAAAAAAAAAACAGGAAAAAGAATGTGATGGAGGAGGGAGACATTTTCCACAAAAGTCAATTTCTATTTAGCTGATTTTTTACGCTCTGCAAACACACAAAAAGGAGCAAAGGTAGACGAAACTGACGACAGGATTGCAGAGTGGCTTTGTAACACCCCAAGAAACGTTCTTGAGACTCGAGTGTGTGCTTTAGACATACCAAGTCCCCCGGCTCTTTCACTGGCATGCGAGTTTGCTCCTGTTATCCAAATCAAATCTCTTGCGTTGAACCCATTAATCACTCCTCAGAGTCAATGCCATCTTGTTAAAGGGCAAAACGGTAGTGCAGAATTAAATAGCGTGTTTTGGATACAGTTATGCATATAGTTATCAAGTTAGTTATTGAACTTTTTCCACATTTTGGTCATGACAAAAATACAGACCAGCAAAAGACCACACAGACCCAATCTTACAGTTCAAATTCTATCAAAATAATTACCAAAGTATATTTGACAATTTAGCAGAAACAAAAACACGAATAAATAAATGGGGGGAATTATTAATATATGACTATATTATCAATTCTCAGCTAAAGGTCCACAAACTCAATGTCGCTATTGAAATTCTATGAAAATAATTATTAAAGTATATCTGAAAAAACTTGAACCTGAAACTTAACAGGACCAAAATAGGACTATAGGGTGCATTCTCTATATATATTCTCTATATACCATATGTTACTATTTCTACCACATATGTACAGCTATCATTCTCAGCTTCGGTGCTCTTTTGTCAGTAGTTGTCATGAGGCACCACGTACGCCCGTGCATTTCTGCTCAGATTTCCTCCTAGCACCGAGCACGGCGCTCCACAGTGGGGCTGCTAGGCCATAACTTTCCTCTATTAAATCCGCACAGCTAGAAAACCTATTTAAAAGCAAAGGAACATCACCATAGTAATAACCTTGATGCTTTTTGATTGAGTAAATACCCTTAGTTGCCTTGTAAATCACAGCTATAAAACAAAAGACCACACTTTTCTTGGGTAGCTAATTGCCAATTAGTGAAACAATTGCAAAATGTTGCAGTTTCTGGTTAATTGATAGCCTTAACAGCAAAAACCTTCCCAACAGCATGCTCTGGAAGCTGTGCACAGCAAGGCACGCTTTCTCATTAGATTACAGCAAATTACAAAAAACAGGGAAACTGGTTCATTTACCTACAACGTGTAATTGAATGCGTGTTTCCGAAGCCTATCTGAAACAATTTGGTCTGTTTTTGTTACTCTCCTGTCTCAAGATGTTGTCAGGAAAGGCACATGGGTAATTAAAATAAGATAATAACTGGCACTTTTATAACAGATTTTGGCAGCCCAGGATCTTGTGAACCTGGTCCATTAAAATAATAAAAAATAGAAAGAAAATGCAGATTTCTCATAAAGACATGCTCTCGAAATGTGTGCACGCCACAAAGCTCCAGTCCCAAGTTTCTGTACTATCAGATAGTAATGTTTATATTGAAAAAAAAAAAACACACGTTCATTTTATTTGCAATGCTCTACTGTGTTCAGTTTTACCAATTTCTCCTGCCTGTTTAACATGGGACTATCATCCCTACTTCACCTCATCTGCCTGTAAGGGAGTTGAGATAAGAGAGTAATACAGGAGAGAGAGAGAGAGAGAGAGAGAGAGAGAGAGAGAGAGAGAGAGAGAGAGAGAGAGAGAGAGAGAGAGAGAGAGAGAGAGAGAGAGAGAGAGAGAGAGAGAGAGAGAGAGAGAGAGAGAGAGAGAGAGAGAGAGAGAGAGAGAGAGAGAGAGAGAGAGAGAGAGAGAGAGAGAATGACAAAAGACCATTTTCCCATGAATGCGATGTTTGTCTACACACCATCAGCCCACTGTCCATTTTTAAGCGACCTCTCTCCTGCACTTCAATTATTACTCAAGCTCAAATGGACTCCAATTAGTGACGGGACAATACAGAAATCTCAGCGGAGTTAATGTGTCTGGTATGGGGGCTCTCAGCGTAAGCGAGAACAGAGAACACTGAGAATAGGTGTGGTGGTGGTGTGTGTGTGTGTGTGGGTGGGTGTGGGTGTTGGTGAAAACAGGAGAGAAAGGGGTGGGGGGATGGGTGGGTGCCTAAGCAGCTTTTCTGCCACTCTTCCACAAGTTGTACCATATTTGTAAACATCGTTAATCAGAGATTAGCAGATGGGGACGTTAATTGCACCTGTGGAAATAACATGACCCCAAAGGATGATTTTATTCACTGCCTTCCACCATGGCGAGCCTTTTGAGAGGGAGCTCATAAAAAGCAGGAAAGGGTGAATGAGATGAGGTCTGAGGAAGGAGGGAGAAAAGGAGCATGGAAGAAAGGAAAGGAGAGGAGAGGAAGGACAGAGGGAGGGAGGGAGGTGTTGTGGCCCAGAGTGAGAGGCGCAGCGTTGGGATAAAAACACCAATCCCTTGCCCCCCCCCTCCCCTCCACACCTTCTACTATCCATCCAGCCCCCCCTCGTTCCCTCCTCTGTCTTCACACCTTATGTGCCACGCCAATCTGGCTTCACAGTGCATTTCTCCCAACTGACTCAGACCTGGAAGTGGAACTTCCAAACCACCTGCTCCTCACACCCCTAACCACCACACACACACACACACACACACACACACACACACACATATATATATATATATAAACACACACCTCCTCACACCCCTAACCACCACACACACACACACACACACACACACACACACATAAACACACACCTCAGAACCAGACGAGGCCTCATCGAGATGATGGCAGAGTGATTGCCGAGGTGATTAATCACACTATGGGTTGAAGGAACATAAAAAAAAAACACTGCACTACACGGGTGTGGATGCTTTTGTATCAGATCCGGCACTGTAGCGTGGAATTGGGACATACAAATGATAGCAACCCATCGCCCGGAGGCAAGTGGTGCACGCGGCGTGGGCATATTTACAGTCGTGCGTGTCAAGAAGTCACTCTCTCGAAACTTCCTCCCTTCGTGTTCCGGTGCCACAACATTGCGAAGGGGTGGTAGCGGTGGTGGCGTCTCCTCCTCTTATCAGCCTGCAGGCAGCCCCCCCACCTCCTTCTCCAACCGAACGACCCCCCCCCCCCCCCCCCTCCAACCAGACCACCACCCCCACCCAACCCCCACCCCCCTCAGTCTCTCCCATACAGCAAGCCACTGCAGAGCACACAGCGGCTCCAGCAGCCTAATACAATCTAAAAAATTTGCATACTCGATCAATCCGGACCCTCCTTGCATGCACTGATTGCTAATGGACACGCTAATCCAGTGGTTAAGTACTATACTACTATGCAGGAGTACGCGGGAGTGTGTCCTGGGTAAACACGTTCAATCGGCCATCAATGTGTTGATTCTTCAGGCCGCGTCAGATAAAGACTGGCGGACGATGGGGCTGGAGACTCGGAGATTCCCAGTGAGGACAATACAATAATGTTGAATAGAGGCTGTTGAACCCAGAGCCTTTTTACTTAATGCTCACCCCCCAAAACATGTAATGACTTTCTCTTGGTCTCTTTACCCTCATCGAATCAAAAGATCACATGGTAGGAGGAATTAAAGATCACATGGACAAGAGGTGCAAGATGAAGACAATAATTCAACACAACATACACATTGACACTCCAGTGGATTCCTATTTGCATCAGGTACACCCTGCTATTCAGCCCGCATGGTGAGTCTCAATGTGAATCCAGGAATATAAGCTCCAAATTGAGAAGTTAGGAATACCTGCATAGAACTGCGTACTGTAAATGTGATTATCTCTAAACAAAAGCTCAAGTGGGAGCAGAGTGCAAACAGTTGAAAAGCATGTAATAATCCTCAATGAATAAATAATGATTATAAATGAATTGATATCAGAGAATTACAAAAATGTGTTATTTTTTAAGACATGTCTGTGGATGTACCTATTTTTTCACAATGGATACATATTTATATAAAAATAACATATGTAACAAAATGAAAAAGTCCACTACATTTCCCACTGTCCTATAATGTCAAGCTGAGAATGCTAATCTGCGAGCGATCGATACGTTCAAAGTGAAATGAGACAGGCTGATGAGTAGCTTGATGAAAATGCTGTGACATGGCAAAAAGTTTTCATGTTTGTTATTGACTACTGAATACTTCTTAGAAGCAGAGCAGAGTTGATCGTAATGTTATCATTGACTCATACTCCAGCAACTCACTCCCATAATAAGCTGCTCATACTGGTAGCATGGCAACAAAAGACAAAGGCACAAATATGATGGAAAGGAGGCAACGCTTTGCAATTACACTTTGCAATATCTTGAGATGCCGACCTTGCGGTTTAAAATTATTCGCTGCTAACAATGTTATTTTTTTGAAGCCGCAGCCCTGAAAAGGTCAGTGAGGTTAAGGTCTTATGGTCCTTGTTTTCAGTCTCCTATCTGGGAAAAAAGCCACTGAGATGAGACGTGATGTTTGATGGCACGCTACTGCCCTCCAGTGGCATAAAGAGGTACATATTTTTTTATCCACTTCAGGATTTACAAGCTGTGTTTTTTTTAATGTGCTTTTCCGAGCATGTAATAAAAATGTACAAAAGCCCCAGACATTCACTTAAGTAGATACATTACACAGCTCTTATCTGATGCTGCCTCTCTATCAATTCATACATGTTAGTAAAGAGAGCTGCAGCAGAAAGAGGCAACAACAGATTTACAGATGGGCCAGTCTTCTGCAACGATTGTGTTGATGATAACATCAATTTTGAACACAACTGGCCTTTCAAGATCAGTGCACTCGAGAGAGAGAGAGTGCTGCCTGCCTGCCTGCTGGCTTCTGCTGAATCATCAAGAGTATGCAACAGCCGTAAGTCATTCTAACAGCGTCTCCACAACGGAATGCACACAAATGCTTAATTGATTTTTTTTGACACGTACGAACACCCGGGCAGGCACACACTGCACCACCAGGGTACATCTTGAAAAATAGAAGTGACTCTTGGTGGTTCAACGGCAAGTGAATTATGGGCAAACAGTAGACAGAAACATGGTTGAATGGTAGGGGTGGAAATGTTGTAAAATAAATATTTATTAACTGCTTACAGAAACATAATTGCATAGGGAGAGGGGTGTTACGGCTCCTACCTGAGCGTTAAAGTATTATATACAGAATATTCCCTGACAGTACTGATAGTGTATCCTGTTTTTAGGTGAGGGATTACAATTAAGCGTTCCCAATATACACTATTTAGTCCAAGGAGTGTCAGTCAAGAGGAAATTGAAATTACAAAACTCATGGAAAATCACAGTGGATTAAAACAGTAAAATTATGTTCTTAATCTAATCTTTTAGATTAGTGATTTCCTTACAAAACAACTGTCAGTTTGATAAGGCTTGTTTCAAGTACAAAGACAAAAACAAACTATTTTAAAGCTGTAAATTCAAATCAGTGTGGCAGTCCAAAAACAATGGGTAACACTTTATGTGAAGGTATCTACATAAGACTGACACGAGCATATTATAAACACGACTTAACACATATTATGAACATTAATGACACTTCATTCAGGTGTATAACTGTTTAGTGCCGTTAAGTGTCATTCGGTTTTTACAATGTTTAGTTGATATATTTTTTTGGAATATGACACTTAATGACAAATCTCATAAACATGAATGAAGTGTCATTAATGTAAATGATATGTGTCAGGTCATGTTCATAAAGGGCTCATGTCACCCTTATGTAGACACCTTCAAACTAACTGTTACCAAACAGTGCAGCATATATTTGAGAGGCTTACCATTACCTAACCTCTAGCTCAGGACAGACCACATAGCCGCTCGCTGACTTCCCACAGTTTCTTGGCCAGGCCGTCGTCCCGCGCCTTGGCACCGACGGCCCGTAAGGAGCAGGAGGAGAAGTAGCGCCCGCTGAGAGGTTCGAGGCCCTCCTGGAGGGCGCAGTGCAGGGTGGTCTGTGCGCCAGCCTCGGGGTCCAGGAAGAGCAGCTTGGAGAAAGGAGCCACGAGCATCCTCTGCCACCAGCTCATGTTGCGGCACAGCTCCGTGGCGATCACCCCTGGGTGACAAATCACACAAACCACAACTGGCAATGAAATGGCACTTGTCACCAAGGATGGATGATCTTACAATAGAAGGGTGGTAAACTTGCTGATTAAAACAAGCAAAACGCTGTCAAAAGCTGCCATTCTCCGTTCTTTACAAACAACAGTGTAGTGGCTCCATGGAAGCAAATACATGAAAATAATTCGAGTTTTATAAATATATTATATTATATATAAATGACAGCGTACCAAAGTGGAACAAAAATCTCACTTGAATGCTTATACATGTATTAGAAAATGAAGACAAAAATACCATGTACTAAAAACATAAATATACAAAACAGAATAAAGAGAGTGTGAATGACTGCATGTTACTCAGTGCGTTGAGTGTTAAACAGATGTATGGCATAGGGACAGAAACTAATCACTGAATCTCACTGTGCCTGTACAGACAGCCCTGAGCCATTAATGGACGCCATTCTCACGTGAATCGGCTCCTAGATGAAGTGGTTTGTTGAGCAAGTCAGTTGGAAAGTAGCACAATGACAGTGACAGTGGCTCACCTGGGTGAAGGCTGTAGCAGGTGACACTGGTGCCCTCCAAGCGGTTGGCCAGCTCGCGGGTGAAGAGGACGTTGCACAGCTTGCTGTGGCAGTAGGCCATGACGCCGTGCCAGCTGGACTGCCCGGTCACCAGGTCCTTATGGGCACCGAGGGCGGCAAAGTCGACCGTGCCCAGGCGGTGGAGCAGGGCCGACACGTTGACCACGCGACTCCGCCCGCCCTGCTTTAGGCGCTCCAGGAGCAGGCAGGTCAACAGGAAGTGACCTAGATGGTTGACCCCGAAGGCCAACCCAAATCCATCCTCCGTTTGACCCGTCCCCATGACGCCTGCGTGCAAAAAGGGTTGAGGGGACGTTTGCATGTGTCTTTCCCACCTGTCCCTGGATTTTATTTGCCACTGCTAGCAACAGGCAACCATTTCACATTCTACACACCATGTCTGTATCCAAAAACCTCAAATAAATGTGTTAAGCACTTAACAAAAATAATGTTGTTTTTCTCCACACTAAGTACACACAACAAGATTGGCTTGTACCTGCATTGTTGATTAACAGGTCAAGTCGAGGCTCCGTCTTCAGAAAAGTCTCTGCAAAGGACCGCACAGACTTTAGGCTCGCCAGGTCCAGCTGCATGCACAGGACTTCATTGTTTCCACTTTCCTGAACTCGAGAAGACGCAAGTAAGATTGCAGGTGTATCCAACGGTACACACACACGCTTTAGGTTGCCATGCGTGTATTACAAGAAAAGCGAGGTGGGTTTTAGAGAACATATTCATTTACCCTCCTGATGTCGTAAGCAGCAGCCTCGGCTTTCTGTTTGTTGCGACATGCTAGGATGACACGTGCACCTCTCTTGGCCAGATCCATGGCTGCAGCTTTCCCGATGCCTGTATTGCTGCCTGAATTATGTTATTTTATAGAATTATTTATGTTTAAGAAACACAGACGATCCATGTTCATACACACCGGTTGTTGACTCGAATACTGATTCTATTTATGGAAAGGGCATCTTTGGAAACAAAGGCAACTTCAAAGACAAATGGACACGTCAGTGAGCAAGTTATCAATCATGCTAACTTCCAACAGCGAATTTAAGATCTAAACAATCTTACCTGTCACAATAGCAGTTTTTCCATTCAATACTGCACTGCTTCTACATCGGGACCCCTTGAACATTGTATAATATACCAGTAGGTACAGTATGACTCCACCTGATAAAGCAGTTAAGAAAACTGACATCATGTAAAAGTTCAGACTTGCAGACACAACAGTTAAATAACAGCAAGGATGGGATAAGTCTCCTTAAGTCTTTACTGGGCTTGTTTGTTGTGCATGCTACATGCATGCCGACGACCAGTACTTCCGGGATACTGTTCTATTTCGATGTCCATAAAGTCCACAAGATGTCGCTACAGTTGTTTGTTAACGGCGATTCTCATAACAATGTATTCACACAGCAAACCTTGTATTTGTATTTAATGAAGAAAAAAATAAGCAAATTTTGCTTTTCATATCAACCCTTATGGTGCTACCATTTTCTAAGAAAACTGTCAGATGAGATCAGCTTCATGACCAAGACCATGCTTTCGTGAATAAAAGTCAGACTGAGATTAACTGGACGAAACATGGACGTCTCAGAGCACTTTACAGTGCCAAAGTTTAAAAACTATACGCGAAGATGACAAAGGCAAGCACATATCGGGGGTACCATTTTAGACCTTTTTAGATCAGTTTAGCAAACCTACTGTTCAGGGCAGGCAAAGGGTACAGATTGCTCACCCACCCAAGGCCCAGGGCTATGGGCCAATCTGTCTGGTTTTCAAGTAGGTGTGGCCCACACTTTTGTCCCTGTACTTAACCTCTCAAAAGACTGGCATGGGTAACTGATAGGTTTATCACATCTGTTTAAGAGGACTCAAAGGAACGTAGAGTATTTACAACAGAATCACTCAAGCAGGTTAATTACAATATACTGTGTGATACTGTATCAATTCCTTAACCAATTAAAAAGATCTGTGTAAATAGCTGGGAAAATAAAAGCTACATTCTCAAACTCTCACACACACTCAAAAAGTGCACACACCATCAACCCCAAATAACTTAAGATGCCCTTCAATGAGGACTCACCTTTTGACAGACCAGCTTCTACAGTGCTGCCCATGATAACCATTGCACATATATTGCTCCTCCACTGATAACTTTGATATTTATGCTGTGCAAATGAAAAAACAAGTTATATTTGGTTTGTGTGGTTTGGCGTTTCTTCTGCTTTTTGCATGTTTAACACCAAGCAAACAAGTTTCCTTCCATGTACTAGAGTATACAAGGACAGCACGTCTAGCCTTACACCACCATACCCACAGTATCTTTACCGTGTTTAACCTTCAAGGGTGTACCATTACACCTGTGTGACAGGAATGTTGGGATCGGGCTCCACAGAATATAATGTGGAATTTTAGAATCTAACTTGTAGAACGTATTCTTTTACAGAATGTTCAAAAACTGTGAGGCACTGTAAAGCCTGAGATGTACAATGCCCTATCTAAGGATAATAAATCATGTTTTCTTTTCCCCCACTTGCATGACTTTACAAAGCTAGGTGCTCCTTACACACAACCACACACTGTCGCAACCATGTAGACTTAACCACACAGACAAGATTTTGCTTTGTACTTAAAAATCTTTATGTATTTACACTGTTATAATACAGGCAAAAACCTTTTTTCCATGTACAGAAATGCAAGAAATTTTAAAACGAGGTCTAAAACAATGTGTCTATTTACACAAGCTATTACAGATGGGACAGGACATAAAGACGTGTTTTACCACAACGTTTTTTTATACACAAAACAAAAACAAAAGAACTTAAACTTTAAACTTGTGAAGTACTGTCAAATTGAAACTATACAACAACATATGTACAAGGGTATCCTATGCCTCGATCGCAGAAAAAAATGAAATGTGCTGTATGTACGTAAACATACAGTTATCGAACATACACTTTCTGTGCATGTGTGTGCAAGATGATACAGCTACCTGCAGTGCAAAAGTAGCAAAAGAAAAAAGGTATGAATATAATTCAACTACAACATAAAATAAAATGGGAATAAATGAGTTGATTGAAAGAGGATGCATATTATTAAAGAAAATACGTCCTGTACTGGCACCAAGAGGACACTATGACAACGTGATAATGTATGAAGTTTAAGGTTGGGTACCTTCCAAATGGAGGAAGAGAACACCATTTTCTTTAACAATGGTTTTTAACGGCCTTTGAATTATTTTGATTTTCTTTTCACAAAAACAGAAAAACAAAAAAATGTGCAAAATAAATGGCTCATGAGACCTCAAAAAAATACCTACTATTCATGTGACCGTTTGACTGGTATAAAACGAAAGTCATTTCTTTTCCCTATGCAAACTGGCTTCATGAGCTTCCCTTGGGGCGTCACTGGTTGGGTAAGCTGAGGCCGGGGCCGGGGCCGGGGCTAGGGCACCAAGTTGGAGCGCAGCGCGGCCGCGTGGAGAGGCCTGGAGGCCTGGGCGCCGGCCAGATCGTCGGCCTCCTGGACAGGACACGCCACCTCCCCCTCCTCCACCACCACCACCACTTCCTCTTCCGTCTCCACCTCCACCACTTCCTCCTCCTCCTTGGGCTGTTTGGCGGCGAACTCGGCGATGCTGAAGACGAACTGCAGGCAGCCGAGCTTGACGCAGCTGCCGTGGTGCAGAAGCGCCGTGCCCTCCCACCCGGCACCGCTGCCCCCGATCAGGCTGGAGCTGCTGGCCTTGCAGTTGCACTGGTGCCGCGAGTCCCCCTGCTGCTGGCTGCTCATCACGCCCCCTGCTGGCAGAAAGCCCTCCACTGCACCCTCCTGCTCCACTTTCCTCTTCTTGCAGTGACCTGAGGGAGAGGGAAGTGAATAAACCCATCGGCCAGCCACAACGCACAATGGTCTCTCACAGCACGTTATGTTACTCTGGATCATGACACAGCAGTCTAAGAACTTCTTGTGGATGCAACTCTTTACCCATTACACTGTAATGCAATAAATAAATCAGAAAATCAAAGGGCAAGTAAAAGTGGAAAACAAATAGCTTTAACTGCAATTTGTTAAAATTTCCAAACATCACGCATGTAAAGCATTCATCATTCACGATTGAGCACTGTAGTCTCTCTTTAGGGCTCATTCACACCAAACAGTCTGCGTATTCAGCGCGTGTCTGTTTTCTGTCCGTATTCGTTTAGAATGCATGCTAACAAATTAGACTATTCACATCGCAAGCGCGATCTGCACGTGTTCTGTCCCTATACAAACATATTGTGTACGGATACGCGCTGTACACGCTTAAACTCGATGTGAATGAGCCCTCAGGTCTACAATCCTTTTGGACAATGAAAGGAGGGGTGTTGTGCGCGTGTATGTGTGTGTGTATGAGACTCACGGATGCTCTGCACTTTGGAGACGATGCTGCTGGGTGGAGCGGGAGCCACCTTCTCTGAGAAGTCACAGGAGTAGAGCACATTGTCCACCGTGGTCCCATGCTCACTGTAGTTCAGCAGCTCATAATGCTTCGTGTTCTGAACCAACCAGAAGAGACCAAAGAGAATGTAGTCATGATGCTACAATGCAATTAATGCCAACTGGCCAGTCTTTGGAGGGCCAGTAAACAATTTTGTGGGGTAGTTACAAGTTTGCCACAGACTGATTATATTGTGCAAATCCTCTGACGGATTGTGTATGTGTGTGTGTGGAGTGGAGTAGGAGGAGACTGGTAAGTGCTTACCTCATCATAAAAAATACAGGCATGTTTTCCTGAAACATAATTACAACGACCATACTTGGTAAGGCACACATCCATTTCAGCACCTGGAGGGGTAAACATCGAGACAACAGAATTAGCCAAAACATGCGAGTTGGATGAATATTCATGTTCCGCAACAAAGGTTATTTCTCTGTTTCTTAACCGAAGTGGGCCTTACCAGTTCCTATGTACAGGGTCCTATAACGCATGCTCACAGCTTCACCTTTGCCCAGAAGAGGATAAAACACTGCCCTTGCCTGGACCTTCTTTTGTGCTGTAAATAAATAAACGCACAGACATGTAAATATTTAAAATACAAGGAAATGAGGGGGAAGACACAAGTTATTTATGCAGTACTCTCACCATCAAATCAGTTCCAAAAATAAACATGTCGACCTGACTGACTTTAACCCGTCATGCCGCCTGATACACATTTTCTTTTCCTAGCCGCTCTGGGGATAGTGTGTCTGCGGCGGGGTCCTACCTTCTGGGGGTGGTGTGGGGACGACAGGGGAGGGGGAGGGAGAGGGAGAGGCAGTGACGGTGGGGGGGTCCACACAGGGGAGGCTGCTGCTGGGCAGCTGGAGCTTGGCCGCTTTCTGGGGGAAGAGCTGCTGGATCCTCTGCTGCGCCAGCATACGGATCAGGCCGTCGTCCAGCTTACTCAGCTCGATGTCTGCAATGTCCGCAAGAAAGAAACACAGAATTGAGTTGTACCCTAAAATTCTTTTGAATCTTATTTTGGCAGTCCGAACTAAGAGTAAGGTTTTGGCAGCGGGACACACAGTGAATTGCAGGCAGACAAACTCTGTATCAGGGCATGCCATGGGCGCAAAAAGCACTTGGATGAAGCAGAACAAGGCATTTACACTAATACAGAATTATGGGTGCTGTAACAGTGGTGATCGGGGAACTGCAGTCATATATTTAAATATGCATTTATTTTCACCACCAGAAATGTCTCTGACGGACGTAAAATAAATTAATTCAACACAAAAAAATATTTTTTAAGTTTAGTTCGCTATCGAACGTGCACAATTTCAATAGCGAACTGAACTTGTCAGAACAATGTCAGAACTTCCTATATTTAAAACAATCCCTCCCTTCATCTATGTCAATGGCATGACATGCAGGTGTGTATTATTAAGTGGAAATTGAAACCAATCAACTCGGTAGCACTCCAGCACTCCGGACTAGGGAAAGAGAGGCAGACCACTACAGTGCATCTTGGCTGCAATGACAAGTACTCAGAGTAGATATCCTCACCTGCTTTTCCTTCAATTACTCCTTTCAGGCAGCTGGACAGAGCCGCCATCGCTGGAGACACCTTTCCACCTGAGGGTCAGAGGTCAAAGATACCATATTAGTTCACAACTGTCGAGAAACACTGAAGAACACTGCAGTTAAAATGACGTTTTAATCTTTTTAAGCTTCATGCACTGCCACAGATCAGTTTGAATGGGCATTCAAAAGCATTCCCCTGTCATTTGTGTTTTTCTGCCCATTTAGTATTATGTATTGTTGCTTGTGTCATTTCTCTTGTTAATTACATTCTTAAACTGATTTTAGTCACTTCAAGTAATTTCATTGAAAATTGGCTTGGCTTTCACTGTGATAAACTAGGGGCCAGCAGTCCCCTACCTGAGGAAAGCAGCTTGTCCTTAGGGGCTCCCGTTGGGGTGAGGCCATGCTCCACGCTGGCACCGCTCAGACTTACTGCCTCTCCACCCGATGATGCCACGGACGGCGAGGGTCCCTCTTTCTGGGCGCAGGGACCTGACAGGGGGTTGCCGTTCTCCGTCTTCACGTGGTTGGGGAGTGTGGATGGCTCGGGGCCCGAGGGGCTCAGAAGCCTGCAGGGGCCACCAGGCTTGTGGTCCGCCGGCTCCTCCTCATGTACCACGGGGCCGTTGGCTTTCGCCCGGCCCTCCAGCAGGCCGTTGACGGGCCTGCAGTCCTGGCAGGGCTTCTCGCCGGACGTGCTACACCGGCCCGGCTGCTCAGCATGGGCCTGGGAGTTGTGGAGGACGGGAGCCCCCTGGGGGCCGACGCGGGTACTGCAGGGCTTAGGGCAGGGGCTGGGTGAATGGGTCCTGTGTGGGGGGCTCTGGGAGCCTGGCTCCTTGGTCTCCTCCACACAGGGCTTGACGTCAGCCTGCTGGCTCTGCTGCTTGGAGTCCCCGTTCGAGGACGACATCTGCTTGGCAGATAAATGTCTCATGACACTGCACTGGAGTGAAATGACACCACGAAGCCACTGTGACAATAAAAAAAAGAACAGAACTGTTAGAATGGCACAGCAAAGTGT
This sequence comes from Coilia nasus, assembly GCA_027475355.1. NCBI lineage: Eukaryota > Metazoa > Chordata > Actinopteri > Clupeiformes > Engraulidae > Coilia > Coilia nasus. The sequence goes on along the minus strand of CM050215.1, from coordinate 15,743,134 downwards.
ACATTGACATACAATGCTGCAAAAAACAGACAAATGCTCTTTAGCATCACTGTTGCTCTGATATATACGTATATATTAATGTGTGTGTTGATATTAGTATGTTATACTAATATGTACATTAGTATGTTATACTAATATGGGTGTGTATATGTCTATAAAAGCAAATAAGTAAGCCGTGATCACCTCTTGCTGCTCAGCCTCGCTGGCGGAATACTGAGGGGATGATGGGTGCTCTTTCTCGGGAACGCCATGACAGATCAGTTCCCCTTGCCGAACTCCAGAAGGTTCTGGAAGGGAAGGGGGGCACTGGTACTGAGTCTTGATAGAGTCGGGAACCTGAAACAGAACCAGTCAATTTAATGAAGCGATCCATGTTGACTTGTAAACATCAATGGATGGAGTTGTACATTTTTATGAGCATGAAGAAACCTACTGCAGAGGTGGACTATACCTTGAGTGCTTTCTTGCTGTGATGAGGGCCCTTGCGGTTGGGTGGGTTTTGTCTGTGAACCAACCGCAGGAAGTCCACCTTGACGGCATGCTGGGAAATGCGGTCCTGGAACTGGTCAAACAGCTGGCAGCGATTGCTGTAGGTCATGCTCCTCTGGTTCAGCTGAGACAAAACAAAAAAAAAGCTATAAGTTTGTAACTGAAAAATAACAGACTTCCTATGAAGAAAGAAATACAGAAATCCTATATTGTGTTACAGCGTCAAATTAAAACATGTGGTTTGTGGGGACTAGTTATAGTTAAGAGCTAGTTGTATACCTGCTAGCCTAAGACTACAGTAAATGACAATGACAGTCTCTATAAAAGTGACAGTGCTCCTTTGGAGTCAGCTGGAAGTTTGTACATGAATAATTGATCATTTTGTTTTATTTTGGGAAATTCTTAGGCAATACTTCAGGGTAGTGTGCCTTTTAAATGCGAGTCCTGGTTGAGACCTACCATTACATGCTCGATGTGGTTTGGACACATCCACCTTCCGGTGGGCATGGCAGTGAGGGGCGGATCCAGACAGTCCATGTGGAACAGCAGGGGGCAGTAATCACACTGGACCAACGGAGCAACTCGACAGCTCCTGACAACAGCACAGGAAGACAGGCTTTCAGAAACATACAGTGTACATCACATTCATTATAGCTTCGTTATAAATAAACACACATTAAAGTCTTAACAACTTTTGAGAACATGTAGTGCACATCGACGAAATAAGGCATACATTCATTTTACGTTCATACGTACCATTTTCAAAATGCTCTCAAATTCTCTCAAACTCAAACAAGTTGTCCAAAAGGTTGCTGAAATCATGCAGCATCCCGTCCAAAATGTTCACTTGAACGCATTCTTTTACAGAATGTTAAAAACACACACCCTTAATGGTTGAAAGGTAAACAGCAATCTCTCCCTTGAGCACCTTCTCTGCCTTGTACTGCCCACCAGGGCTGCCTACCTGCTGCAGGAGTAGCAGGCCCTCACTGGCAGTGGGACCAGCCCATTGGTGTCCAGCTCGTGCTGCAGCCTCTTTACATTCTTTCCTGTCATCTCTTCTTTCCGTCTCCTCTTGCTGCTTCCTGAAGGGTTGAGACATTACCGCCATTAATCAGATGTTTCAAAAATTATTCTAGACTGCCGTTTCAGACATTTCACAATTTTGTTCAACATTTAAAAGTTTAGTCTTTTATACCATGCTGTTCATCCTAATCTTGTCATAATAGTTTTAACCTTTTGTAAAGTGTCTGAGTATGTACAAACACTGCATAAATAAAATGTATTACCATTATTTCTATTACATCAGGTGTGTGTAGGCTACAGAATGCCAGGAGGTTGCACACTGCAGCCTTTAATATGGCAAAGCGACAACCAACAGCTGCTCCCGTGCACTGTGACTGAGTCTTGGCACTGGGTTCGAGAGCGGCAAGCCATACTATTGTGCCCACCTGGCAGCGCGGTGGTGCAAGTGAGCTCGCTGGGCAGCTGGAACTGCGTGGGGTTGTGCTCCATGGCGGCGGCGATGAGCAGCTCGAAGGGCCGTTTGAGGTGAGGGTGCCCCGTGCCGGCGGCCCCGTCTGTCTCCGAGCCCGCCGCATCCTCCCCGGGGTCAAGCAGCATCTCCTCGTCCGCCTCGTTGGTCTCGGAGGGCGTGGGGGTGTCGGTGGAGGCGTTGGAGGTGGGGGTGCCGGGCCGGCTGCTGCCGCTCACGCGGCGCTCCAGGAGACGCACCTGCGCCACGGCCACCCGCAGGCTCCCGCTGCCCCCGCCCGGCACCGGCGGCAGCCCGTCCAAACGCAGTGTGGGGCCCGTAGGACCCGTCCCGGTTCCGGTTCCGCCACCCGTGCACAGGTCTAGCTCGGCCGCCGGGGAGGAGGAGCGCTTGGAGAACTGCCGCTCCAGCAGGCCGTTCATCTGCTCAGCCTTCTGCTCACGCTTCTACTCGCACACAAACAAACAAACAAATGAATGATCCACACACCAACACAAACAAGCTCAGCTGGCAGACAAATTACACATGCAACCAAGGGCAGCTGTCCCAGACAAATATCAACTTCTGGTGCTCCGACAACAAACAACTAAGCCTTCGGTCCAAATGTTAATTTTGGTCTAGGGCGATAGCTCCTCAAAGTATAGCAGGGTGAGTTTTACAAAGCAGCACGGAATAGCGAAGTAGTGAAGTCAACTGGATTATGTGACTACCATGAGCAAACTTGATCAGCATTAACTTTTTGGAACCGAGTTTGCTGAACGTAACACCTAAAAACACCCAGTTAGCATTAGGCCATATGTTATACCCTCTGTATAGAGGGAAAAACAGTGGGCTTTACCTTAGCAAGCTGTAGCAAACAAATCTACTAGTCTGTAAAAAAAAAAAAAAAAAGCCAGAAAACCTGCTCACCTTCTTGCGAACACTACAGCGATGACACATCCAGTCTCCCGGAGGCAGCATGTCTTCACTCAAAGGTGGATTGCTGTCACAGAAAGCAATAAATAAATAAATAAATCAATCAATCTGGGTCAACATGGGATTGAATGGAATTTACAAAGTAAACAAACAATTGTTGTATCCAAACACTTACAGACTTTCTTCTTTCATTAATGTCAATACATTCAGATAACACTTTGCGAACAGTCTTTTTTGTTGTTGGAAACCAGTCGACGGAGAGCTAACGCGGAGCCAAAACACTGCCACAACTTTCACGATCTGGCTCCCTCTAGTGGGGAACATCGCATTAAGCCACAGGATATCCAGTGACAGGACCATCAACATAACAAAGAAACAGCAATTAGGCTTTGCGATCCATGCTAAACCAAGTGTATTTTGTAATAACGACGCTGTAATGACCAAATAGTATGGACCATGCACAACCTTAATGACTGACAAAAGAAGATTTTCATTAGACAAGGATGAGTTTCTGTCCAAGTATGTCTTGCCTTTCAAAACATCACAGGAAAATGGCTGTACTAATGATGCAAAACTGAAAATTGCCTTTGATGCAAATAATTATGTTTTCTGTTCATTTGCTGTATCCAAAATGAACTTTAAAATCCAATACAAGGCTTTTATGCGGCTATGCATGTATAATAGGTAGCGCTCACCCACATTACTACCAGGTCACCTCCTTTTCTCCTCTGCACAAGCTTATTGATTCTGGAGGTGAGAACGTGCAGGCTAGAGTTGGAGGCAACTACATGGCAAGTGATGGAGAGCCTGAAGATTTGTGGCGACCTCGTCACACCACTGCATGAAATGTGCCTTGGACAGTTGACATGAGGAGGTGACCGGTGATTGGTGGCGAGGTAAAACAACAGTGTTGAAGGAGGTCGCCATATTGTAAACAGAAAAACACTGACAAAGCACAAGACTTACTCCCAATCCAACCTGACCTTCACCATCAGCAGACACATTTCAGTGGAGAGACCCAATAGGGGAATGCACTGCTCAGATACGGCTGAGCCCTGCTTGCTCACTGAATGAACTATGGGGTAAAGTCTGGTGCGTGGACATGCAGGACAAAACTGCAGCTTCCCTCAATGCATTTCATCAAAGGGCCTCCATAATGATGCTGGGAGCATCTCCAACAAAATCTGTCCAAAGAAGGCAGACTGGTAGCCTTCTTATGTCCAAATAGCACTGATTTGGGAACTGCGCCCAAATGATTATGGTCTGTTAATCTGTCAAGGTGGGCTTTTACATTAAAAACTACATACTTGCTATGAAATAAGAGGGAGCTATGGGTTTCCCGCACACGCTTGCAAATAACACAAACCCATCATCAACAACTTACCAGCATTGCAAATGAAAGGCGGCAGGACAATGGTCACAGCACAGAAGATCGCCTCCTTCGCGGCAACTATCACAGGTATCATGGTTAGTGGCTCTCCCGCTTCTCCGGGCTTCCCTTTCAGGTTTTCGCTTTTTTTCTCCATCTTCAGACTTTGGTGGTGCAAGCAGCGTTTGTATTTGCTGTGGATGGAGACGTTTTCAAAAATCACTACATATCTACTAAATTATTTGCAATCATACTGAATCATTTGCAATCACACTGAATCATTTGCCAGTTAGCTGGAAACAAAGAGTATTGCATCCAAGAACCAAGTGGTAAGGCAATACATCTGGCTAATGTTAAGTTGCAGGGCAGACGTTCATTGTACATTTCTCATGTGCCTACAGCGCTAACAACAGATCAAAGTTGGAGACTTGGAAGACTCGCAACTGTCTCTGCTGCTGTGTCAAGTTTCAGTGTTTATTAGCTGTGAGGTATTCACTGAGAATCTTGATTAACCAGTGCATACTGTTAACGTTTGCTTTATATGCGTTAGCTTCGGCATAACTTGCCAGTGCACTGACTACACATAACTGCCATGGCAGCTAAGTTAATTATTGCAAAACTGCTGAACACTTTTGAGAAGGTTCACTGGTAGGACTAGGTAGCATAGCTACTTCGAGCGACTGATTTGGTGGTTATTTGGCAATCATCTGGTTCAACTTCGTCAGCTCAGTGCAGATAGACACTATTTTCAAGTGTGACTGTATCGGAATAAAACATAACTTGTATGCCATTTTGACTCACCTCCATTAGACCCCCAGACGTATCCAAATCGTACACAATCCTCGGGGTCTCCATTTTGTCCCACATTCATCTAACGTTAGCACAATCAAAGCTCCCGCTGGTAAGAATCCTTAGGTTTCACGATCTAAGAGAGTGTGACACTCTCTTTTACACAACGACCGTTTGTGAGTTGATTGAAATACAAAAGTGTCAAGGCTCCTTGAAATTGTGTCATAAATGTAGAGAGAAAAGGAGAATAATGCTGGCTATGCTAGCCAAGGTTAGTGGTGCTAGCTAGCTATTTAGCTAGCGACCCATTTTGACTAGCAAAGACAACGTTGAGGGTACTTGCTGTTGAATAGCAAGACAGGTAACATAGTTACGAAACACAGCGAACCATAATATCAAATGTCCACTGAAAATGTATTAATTGCAAGTGTTCATTCAACCCCGAGCTTTGAATAGGCTTACCGCGTAGGGAATAGTTATTGTTTATGCGGCCTAGCCTATGTGATTCTTCTCTCTGCTCCTGCAAAAGCTGCTGGTGAGGATGCTAGTAAAATGAACAAAACAACTTGCTTCCATTGTCCCCGATAGGCTGATTTCAGTATTATGCAGAAGAAAAGTATTCCATTAGTCCGCTCGACAGTTAAAAAGCGCAAACGTGTTATTCGCCGGACACTGCAAAATCTGAAGTATTGTTATGAAAAGGCAACCATCATTGCTTGCTAGCACAGCTAAGCTAATATTCTCTCTCAATTGAGTTGGCGCAAACGCGTATGAACTGACGTGTGAGCATGCGCATTAGATTGTGGCGGTCGGTCACTGTGTTTGATTTAAAGAAAAAGAAGAACATACGTTTTTCATAAATTTTGATGTTTTAGAAACATTTACAGACCACGTTTGGCGACAATATGTGCGGTAGTTTATTATCATTGTCTTTTAAAAATGCTGGGTCCAGTGCTGTTTAGACGCGCATGCGCTCACTGAGCAATGGAATCGGAGCCGAAGTAATTATTCGTGTCGCCTTCATGTCGTTGTTTTTGTACTGTTCAGTGCGATTTTTTGGAAGGAATGCTGAGTGTGCACCATTTTTCTTGAGGACAACAGGGCTGAATCGCCGTGTCTCATGCTACTGTAAAAGGCAGAACAATGTGCAGCAGATTATCTAGTCTTGGATTGGAAAGGGTTTGCAAAAGCATCGCTCAGAAAGATACCTACCGAAGAGCTCCCCCTACGGCTTTGATGGGTAGCCCACACAATGGCGTCTCTCCCGCACTTTGGCTGTCAAATGAGAGGTGCGGGTATATGTTGGCACTACCCACCAATCGATACGACAATAGGAATTGTTCTTAAAGCAATAATATCGTCCCTAGGACGACAAGTTTGCTTGCCACATTTAAATATCACCATTTAATAATTTTATGAAGTAGCAGTGCGCCCGAAGGATTCACTTGGCCCTCCTTTATCTTCCCTCCTCTGAATGACATCATAACCTATTAGAACTTTAGAGCTACGATTTATTTCCACTGTTGCAAATTAAAATGTAGGCTATGTGCAGAGCTGAGTATAGGTTCATATAATGAGGTAAACGTTGTCTGTATGCACACATCTCATTGAGGTAGTCTCAGCAGGCACACAAACATATTTTATAAGTCTCACCGTTTTGTCAAGTGTTGAAAGTAGGAAACGTAGTCCCAGGCCTATTTGCAAATAGCCTAGTTCAATAGAAAGGTTTTTATTGACCAAATCTTATTGACAGCTTCGGTGTGGACATCTGTTGTCAGGCCTGCTGACAGTCTTGGCTGGGCCCGGGACAAAAGACCCGTTTATTCTCCTCTGTCGGTGGACCTGTCGTAGACTACACCTGCTGAACACTGGCACGCTGGCACTACCAGCAGTGTTTAAGACCAAGCCTGCTCAGAGTGTTTGATGCAGACAATTGTTACCAATACTGTAGTTTAGTTGGCCTAAATAATGTCTAATGCAAAGAACACTGCCCCCTCTGTTAAAATGTGTAACCTATGGCAAGATTTTCAAACACTATTGTTATTGAAGAGATACTTAAATGGAAAGGTTAATGATTACATTTCACAAGAAAACACATAGAGACAATATTACATTAAACATGTATTTAGGTTCCTCCATAACAGCATTTTCAGGTAGGCCTGCAGCCAAGACAGTGATGTCGAATGGCATAAAACGTTTCTTTTGTGTGATTTGATGAGAAGAACCTCCTCTAATTTAAATGCTGATGGTATCAACCTGTGCAAATGCCGCAAGTGAAACAAGCTTCTTTGTTTTGAAATCATTCATATATTTTGCCTGAAAGTGTGTGTATAGGCCTATGTGTTTTTGATAACCAAATAAATAAATCCTTAAAGCAGGACTGATGTGACAAAATGTAACACTATCATAACTGTTAATAAAATTAGCTAGAGGAAACCGACTTTAATATGATAAGCAGAAATACATTATGATCATAACTCTCAAAACAGTTTATATTATTAATCTGTATAAATTAGGATTACTGGCAGGTCATTGATTTTAGTGTTGCACAGATTTTGTTAAAATGCCATCCTCACAGGATATCAGAGTGAGCAATATGTTACCCCCTGTGAGTGTGTGTGTGTGTGTGTTACCCATACCAATAACTCATGTGAAACAAGAAATGAAACCACCTGTCATTCTCCAAAGTGTGCCATTTAATAGTTGTTTTATTTCACATATTACAATACTGTTGGGAGAACAGTTTTACACTCCACGTCATCCTCTCATTCTCCAAGGTGATTTGCTCAGCATTCACCAATTATGATCTGTATTCATTCCATCACTAATTATATTCACAGTTTAAAAAATAAAATTCAAGTGGTAAATAACACTGGAAAATGCCCTCTTAATAATATATCCATTTTCAATAATAATAAACATCATAAGTTAAAGAAGTGCAAAATATGTAACACAAGCATTTATGTTGAGTTCAGTACATCCAGACATCAAATGATCAAACATAAGAATTAGGGCTATAAGACAAGTGTTTTGTTTAAAAATTAAAACAGTGACAGCGAAATACTGAGTGGTGGTCAAGCAAAGCCACTCAAGAAGGTGGATGTTGCCAGGCTTCATCAGGAAAGGAATGAAGATTCAATGGGGTAAAACATTTTCTGTGTGTGTGTTTTTTTTTTTAATCTACCTGTTGTTCAAACATCTTTAAATAGATGTTATAAAATAGGATACTATGCAAATGGTAGATCATCAGTGACTTAAAAAGAAAAAAAAAGAAATATTAATAGTCACTAAAAATCACCCTGTCTGTTTATGTACACAGAGAGACTTACATTAAAGGAGAAGTTTGCAGTGAGTCAATCCATTGCCCTGTTGTTCAAAGTCACAGAGTGCTGTTGATAGGAAAAAAAACAAGGACATTTGATTCAACATAGACCAGAATAATTAACTGATGGATAATACTAACTGAATGGGGCATGTTTTATTTCGCTAAGCCCCATTTAGTTCATGTTTGCTATTCGGTCCATGTTGTATCAAAATTTCTCATTCTTTTTTCCACAGAGAGCACTCAGTGACCTTGAACAACAGGGCTATGGGCTCACTCAAACCAGACTTCTTCTTTAATGACTTTGTGAGTATTGGCCTATTGTCGGTGCCATGTCATTCTGCTGGGATCAGTCACAGGATAGAAACTGTACAAACACGGCTGCTAGGTCATTGCTATTGAAGCTCTACAAAAATAATATCAGGTTGTCCACACTCTTTACAGTGCTTGCAGAATTCTTCTGAAGACAGATATTTACAGCAGGTACCGTAAGGGCGTGGGGGAAGGGGGATTGGGCGGTAGGAGTCACAGGAGAAATGGAAGGTGCCGGAAAAAATACTTCCACAAGGCATAAAAGGCTTGAATTCCTCCAGGCTGAAAAAATGCAGTGTTTTAAATGGAAACTTCATACTCTCTGGTCTCCTGCAAATTACAAAACATTTGGTTTTTACAACACACAAGAGGATGGCTTGAAGAAAAACCTGCAATCAGGATCAATCTTATCAAAGCAAAAACAAAGATCAAGCATCCAACCAAGGTCAGTGGGTTATGAGAACAGAAAGCTAATATGAATTTTACATGGATTCAACTCAAAGAAAACAAAATGGAGAGGCCCACCCTACCACAATTGGCCAATGACTTCAGCTTCAAGCGCTCCTCTTCAAATTCCAACCACTTTATAGAGCCTCTTACCAAAAACAATTAAAAAAATCCACATACTAATCCATTTTTAAAAAATGACACAAAATGTACATTTCTTGGCACAAAAGAAAGTAACAATGCAAAAGAACACATGGCATAAAACAGAGTACTAAAACATGAACATGGTCTAGGAAACTATTGTAAAGTAATGCAGATATCTTAACATCGAATATGGCATTACAATGAGGATAAAAAAGATAAACAATATATGCATGTCACTGTGTTTCACACTACCAGTGGGAGTTATGTCAGCTTCCTTAAAACAGTATTGGCATGACTTAGAAGTATACACAGTGCACACAGTCTACACATATGACTTAGAAGTATGTTGTGTTTATTTATTTTTTCAAAGATGCTGTCTGCCCTCAGATGAGCCGTGCTATTGTGAACAGCAGTCCTCATCACAGATATAAATAGGTTACACAGTGGAGTGGCTCTGACTCACATGTGAGACATTTCCATTTGCACCTGTCAGCAGTGACACTGCCAAATGTGTTGGCTCAACCACCCCCTGACCCCCCTCCCCCCCCCCGCCCTTTAGCATCGACACTTTAAAGAGCCACACGTTTTGAGAGTAAGAGTGGCATTTTTAGCTGAGCGGATCTGATACTTGATACAGAAGCTGTTGTAGACTAAACATGCCAAACACTCCCAAAAGGATGCCCCACAGCAGATGTGACCCACCCCGCTGAACGTTTAGTGTGAATTACTCGTTTCTGTGGCGCTCACTGCACAGACTGGAGAATGGAACTGAACTGAATTGAGCTGAACTGAAAAGAGTGGCTGGTGAAAAGGAATGAAGTTATGCTGTGGTGTCAAGGGGCCTCACCTCGCTGTTCTTCATGGGTGCAGCCAAGAAAGGGAGGAACACAGACAGAAAAAGGGGAGAGACAGTGGTTAGCGAGGAGGCAGGATAAGAGAGGGCTCCTGGGGGAAAAAAAGCTTAGGATAGAGACGTACGTAGGAAATCCTTGCTTGCCACGGATGTCCGCAGAGAAATGAAGACGGTGAACTACAAATGGGTTTCTATATTGGCTCTGACAAGAGTGCAGAGAGACTACAGAAGAAGTGGAGTGGCCTAATTAAATCAATATGGATGTAGTTAGCTTTTTAATGAGACAAATAATGCTTGAGATGCCAGAATTGGCCAAATTGGTCTAAATATCCTCAGTGTTACACGATGGCAGCATTAACGTCATTTTATTCTGTCATTTTATTCTGTCATTTTATGTTTTGTTTGTTTTCTGAATAATGCTGCAACACTGTGACACTTGACACATGACTAAAAAAATAAAATTTTCTACCCAATGTGACCACAATGAAAGAACTTGGATAAGATATCCAATATCTGCTCTCAGATACTGTGATTAACTGTTTGTTAATGATAGACAGAGCAGCATATTCCCAGCCCTGTACACAATTTATGTTCTGATCTTCCCATAATCATAACTGCTTCTTGTTTATTAACACAGAATCTAATTTTTTTTTTTTTTGGTTTTGTATTTTTTCCTCAGCCTGAGAGATTCTATATCAAGATCATACAAAGCTGTTGTTGGATGGTGTTGTCATATTCTCAACATGGCCCCGGTGATACTTACTGCTGTGTCATAACTAGGGTTATCAAAAGCCGAATCTCCACTGATGTGGTCATACTGTAGGGACGTAGAGAGCCGTAAGGACTTCCCCTGGTATCTGAAGAGAGAAATAAAGTATTTCCTCATTATGCTGGAGTTGGTGGGATCTTACAATATACCTTAAGAAACCCAACTGTCCGCCCCCACCAGCAAGTGGGGAATCAGATGAGTGTTGCTCATTACTTTTTCAATAAATAATCCATAGCAGAGGTACAAGGTGACAAAATCAAAGTTTTTATCATCATCGTCGTCATCGTCATCATCATCATCATCATCATCATCATCATCATCATCATCATCTTTACTGCCCCACTCAGGGTCCAATTCAAAGAACAAGCAGAGTATACAGACACAAAATAATTGATTAATTAATTGACTGTCGACTTTTTGGGGTGAGTTACCTTGAAAAGTAAAAATACATCCCCAGAACGACAGCTGTGATGATGGCCACAGGAACGAAGACGGCGATGGCTATGTTAGGACCCTCGATGTTGAAGTACGCACTTGCAACTGGTGAGGACACAGACATGCACATACAGTAGAGGTCACATGACATAACACCTCACACTCCAGCACTGTAATTAAGTAACCAACACAATGGCCCCTGTCTGTGGCATTTAGAGAGCACGCTGAGAGCACTTACCATCCAATCGCTGCTCGTTTATGTACTCGAGTGCAGGGCCTGGGAAATTAGATAAAATTTCAGCCACTACAAAATTCAAGTATGCACACACAGACACACACACACACACATACACAGTGTTGACAACTTTGTATCAGGCATTTTTTTTATTCAACTTGAATTTGGGTTGTGTTTATTTGCAGAGAGACCACTGCAGTACCCACCTTTGCAGACAGGGGGAGGATTGCTCCACCGTGAGGGGCGCCCAGGCATACAGCGGATGGCCGGCTCTCCCAGGAGCTTGTAGCCCTTCTGGCAGGCGAAGTGCAGAACCTCCCCTGCCTGGTAAAGGCGCTTCTCAGGGCTAAGGCTGCTGTAGGGCGGCGTGCCAGGATTCTTGCAAGGTTCGTATGCATCAGCTGTGAATTTGGGAGGACATAAAAATACACTCAGTTTCAACCCATACTTTGATGCTTTTCCCTCCAAAGTAGCTTGCGCTGATACATACTGTATGCATTACCTGCAGTCTGAATGGATGACTTTGGATTGCCCAGATCATACACTACTAATTCTACTTCCATGACAAGAAAGTGTACATCAAGAAAAGTATTTATTTGCATTAGATTCTGTGTAGAGACAATAACAGAAGGTTCTGGGCTGGTACAGTCAAGCATTCTTGTCCACACATCCATAGAAACAAGATCATTCACAACAGGTTATTCACACCTGGCTCATGTTGTGTGGTAGACAAGTGATGTGTACTCACGGATGCATTTGGGAAGCCTCTCGCTCCACTTGGGCCCAGAGGAGTCGCGGTTGTAGCAGGAGAGGAGGCTGTTTCCGGACAGCGAGTAGCCCTTGTTGCAGATGTACTGGATGGTGGAGCCCACCATCAGTCGGGGGTTTGACATCACTCGACGACTGTGCTCCACTGTGCCCGGGTCAGGGCAGGACAGCACTACGGATGCACAGACATAGACAGAGAGGTGCAGCGCATTATAACCCACCACAGAATTAGCTGTGCTCGACTTGTCTGTGGTGTCACTGAGTAGACTACTCGTGGAATAATAATGTGAAAATAATGTGTACAGACACGGATCATTGCAGGAGGGTTTGATAAAACAAGCAAAATATAAGGGATATTGTTCTGAGAGGCGGCCATTCTCGTGGAATAAGCCCTGATAGAGTGATGCAGGACTTAAGGGGTTTATTCCACGAGAATGACTGCCTCGCTGAACACTGCCCCGCTTATTATATGGCTACTTGCCAAAAAAACGATAATAGAGAATTAGAAACTTCTAACAATGTCATATTTTAAATGTTTTGTTGCCGCTTCATGGCCTACAGTACTAAAAATAGTTCTTCGAGGTTCTTTGATGTATAAGTAGGCCTATTGCGCAGCAACGTGTCCAGCCGCTAAATAAGTCATTGCAGCTTTTTGTTGATATTCTGTTATGATAAGTGAATGAACTACTTGCGGAGTGATGTGAAAGCAGCACAAAACCATTTGCCATTGACAGCAGTCATTATCCTTTTTCAGCAGTCATTATACAAAAAGATTTGACCTCTGAACGTTGGAGTGGCCCATTCAAAGTCAATGCGACGTTCGGCAGAATTCTAAAGAGCCATACAATAAACACATATAAAATCTGAACTGAGTACATTTAAAAAGAAAAATAATTCATTTTTACATGTTTTTTGAACCTTTTATAGTTAAAAATTTGGACCAGGGGACCAGGTCTTAAACTGCATAATATTCTATCCTGCCATCCATCATAGACAAAGACATTTCCTGAAAGTTCAGTGGTATCTTTTAACTGCTGAAACACATTCTTTTTTAGTACAGTGGTTAATAGTTAATTGGCTTTTGAAAACAAGCTGTAAAATAAAACCTAAAATATAAGTGTGTTTTTTTCCTTGTCACCACTAGGTGGAGATCAAGTTATTACCTTTGCTGCATGGCACATTCTCAACCCAGACCTCACCTCAACATCCTTTAAATAATCCAGTTATGGTGATTTGTCATTTATTCAGACCATTTAAATCAAGAGATAAATGGGTAAGTAGAGTTGGACACTTGAGATTTGTTGAGAAGTGCTAAATGTGTAAGGAAAATTTGCACTTGAAATTTCAATAATGTATTTCACAGTAATATTACATTGATGCACAATCAAATTCCATACATGTAAGGGAAAAAACAACAGTGGCCACGACAAAATTACCCAAATATGAACAGCCAAAGTCGCTCCACTCTATTCCATGCCTGGGCAGTACAGGGAGCATATGTAGCCTTTAAATTCAGGATGAGGCACAGATGGAAGTTTAACGGACATGGTGCTGGGGAGAGCTGCTCCCCCTCACTACCTGTGGGCGTGGAGGAGCACAATGTGCAGAGTTTGCAGTCCGCGCCACTGCGCTGCTCCATCAAAACTCCCACATGCGCAACTGTAAGCACTTGTGAACTCAACCGCACTGCACAGTACTGCCGCAGCTCAAAGACAGAGCGGATCAGTCTACAAACAGGCAAACGCACACACACACACAGGCCCGCCGACAGGGGGGGACAAATGGGTCTCTTGTCCGGGCCCTGGGAAAGGTGGGGGGGGCAGAACTGGTCCGTTCCTTACATTGTGGTCTACGTGGTGGGGGGGTCCATTAGATTATCTTGTCTCGGGCCCAGAAAAGACTGTCAGTGGGCATGTACACACACACACACACACACACACACTACATTGCACTGTACTACACTAGTAGAGGTCAAAAACCCAACCTCAAAGAGTAAAAGTCAATCCCACATAGTTTGTTGCAGCCATTCACTAAACTACCTTATTCTGATTATCACAATTGTCTGGCCTTGTAAAGGGGATAAATAGTCAAATGACCTGTTTGAAGTGCATAGGTGCAATAGGTTTACGGCAGAACGTTTATTCTTGAGGGCCAGAATTTTTCATCTTTGTAACACTGGACCCCGATTGTTGTTTTTCCGGTGTGCACATCCCCATGTCTCCCAGTGAGGTGATATAAGTTCATGGCAGGACTTTTTACTGAGTAAGAGTGAGAGTGGGAGTGGGAGAGGTGACCATTCCTTAGGCCCTATTCCTCCCTCGGTGAGTGTGAAGGAGAAGGAAGCAGGCTCATGGTTTGTGCCAGGAGGTGGTAACTGGGCCGCCCCCCCGGCCTGCCCCCTGGTCCCTGGTCTTGAGTCTGAGCCCTGGACTCGCGGTGCTGAGTAGTAAAGACATTAACGCTGCCTTTGTCGCACAGCACAGCGGCGTTCCCTAAAAAACTAATTTCTCTCCTCGGCTGGAGAGGGGCCAGTGTGTTAATGATGTTTGTGAGGGGCTGAGGGACTGGGGCTGTGCCATGCCAAGCCAAACCAAGCTGAACCAAGCTGAACCAGGCTGACCCAGGCTTTGCTCTGGGTGGCAGAGACTATGGGGCCCAGTGGTGCCAGAGTACCCACTACCCTCTTTTGTTGAGAGGGGAAAAGGGGCCGAAGATCTGTGCCATGGTGGCTGACTCTTCCCTCAGATTGCTGTATCCATGCTTGCTGCCAAATGTGTGTGTGTGTGTGTGTGTGTGTGTGTGTGAGTGAGTATGTATGTGTGTGT
>CM050215.1:15672967-15725467 GCA_027475355.1 Coilia nasus | reverse complement strand
CTCTCTCTACCTCTCTGTCTCTCACACTCCCTCTCTCTGTCTCTGACTCTCTCTCTCTCCCCCCATCATATATTGAACACTGCAGACAAAGGGGGGGGGGGGGCACGGTCTCTCATCTGAGCAAGAGAAAGCGAGGCAAACCAGCGGAGGGCAGCAGTTTTGCTGTGATTATGAAAGCGGCCCCCCGTGCCAGGGGTGGTGGGCTGCCACGCTGTTTGCTGACGCCTATTCATCTCGTGGCGGGCACGTGGGTGTAGAGGGCGCGCTGCTCGCCCAATGTGTCTAATCAGTGCAAACTCATGCCATAATTGTTTATGCCGCCAGTAGGCCAGAAATGCGCTGCACCTGCCACCTGCGATACTTGGCTGGGATTTTGTTGTTGTTGTTGTTGTTTTTTTTGGTTCCTCTCCCCTCCTCTTCTTTTTTCATCAGACGGGGCGTGAAATGCCTGCAAAACATCCAGCTCTTCTTCCCCTGTGTCTCCCTCTCTCTCTGTCTCTCCTTCTCTCTGTTTCACTCTCTCTCTCTCCCTCTACCTCTCTCTATCCCCCTTTTCTCTCTTTTTCCTCCCTTGCCCCCCTCTGTTCATTTATCTTTATCTCTCTCTCCCTCTCCCTCTCCCTGCTCATACCTCTCTCCCTCTTTTCTAACAGTGTCTCTCTCTCCCTCCCTCTCTCTGTCTCCCCTTCTCTCTGTTTCACTCTCTCTCTTTCTTCCCCCTTTTCTCATTCATTATTCATTCATTATTTGTTATCAGATTTTTATTTATATGTTGTTTGGCACCAGACCAATGCTGCTGCTGCTGCCACCACCACTGCCACTGCCGCTGGTCTTGCCAGCTCCAAGAAGATCTCTCAGTCTGGGGCTTATATGAGGGCTTATATGCTTCTCTCCATCCTCATCCTCATCCTCATCCTCCATCTCCAGCTTCCTCCTCCTCCTCCTCCCCTATAGAGGCCACTCAGCCCTCCAATTTACCGCAATCACTTCCCTTCCCAGCTTTCTGTAATGATTTCATATTAGGCTGGGAGGATCTCCCTGTGGTGTCTTCTGCCATATCTCTAACAAGCGGCTAATTAGTGCGCTTCACTTTTAATTAGCACGCCGAGCACAGACTCCAGAAACCAGAAGCACTCTAAAGACTAATGCTTTATATTTATTTATTTATTTTTCTGGTGTGGTGGTGTGGGACAGTCCTACACTGGACAAGACCTTGGGATGACCTTGTTTACTGACCACCCAGATGTGAACGAAGGGAAAGCGGGTCCCTACCGAAGAAGTGCACCACGAAGCCGTTGTTGTAGCCGTAGATGTTGGTGGCGGGGTCGGACTGGAACTGGATGGTGACGTCGGCCGTGGTGGTGTAGAGTTTGAAGTGGGGCCGCGTGCCGCCGTACTGGCCCAGGATCTTGGCTGTGAGGTCGTCACCGTCGTAGAAGGTCAACAGGTCGTTCTTACCCATGTGGAGGCTGTGGAACACACACAAATACAAGAACCTTGTCACATGCTATGTCAACATCCTACTTGGGGGGGGGCTCTCGTACCAAAATTTCCCGATCCTGTCCTGTCCTATCTATCAATAAAGGCAAATAGTAAAAAAAATCTAGAGAGAAAAAAAAAACGGTGTTCTCCTTTTTCCTGTTACATCTCTCCCCTTATTGCCTCCGACTCTTCTTGCCAGCACCTTTTTATCTTTCATTACATTCTTTTTATTAGTTTCAGCATCAGCATCAATGGATGTCAGGCCATTCCCCTATATTTCCCTCTACATTTCAATTCTTCTCTTAGAGTAGGAGTGTTTGAAGGGCAGTTTTATCTGTGGATGTTGCAGTCTGTGTGTGTTTTGTCTTCTGTGTGTGTGTGTGTGTGTGTGTGTGTGTGTGTGTGTGTGTGTGTGTGTGTGTGTGTGTGTGTGTGTGTGTGTGTGTGTGTGTCTGTGTGTCTGTGTGTGTGTGTGTGTGTGTGTGTCTGTGTGTGTGTGTGTGTGTGTGTGTGTGTGTGTGTGTGTGTGCATGAGAGAGTGAGAGAAAACATGTGTATCTAATGTAAGATGTCTTCTTGCTTTTGAAAGAAAGCAAACATACCGCCTTCAAAGCATTTTCAGTGGTACCACTGAAACATTGTGAAGTGAAGGGCCAGGGATAGATTGAGAGAACGAGAGAGAGAGAGCGAGAGAGAGAGCGAGAGAGAGAGATAGATAGAGAGAATAGAGAGCAGGAAGATAGAAAGAGTGCATTGATGGCTTGGGGCCTATTGAACCCAAGGCTCCCACCTGCCAATGCAGCCTTTGCCTCTGCCGCCTTGCACCTGTATTTACAAATGGCTGCGAAAAATCAATCCCACGCGCTGCTCAAGCCCCTATAAGCCCATTCTGTCTCTGAGATGTAGTGGTCTCCAGAGTCATACCATCAAGACAGTATCTTTTTTCTCTCTCACTCTCGCTCTCTCTCTCTCTCTCTTCCCTCCCTGTGTAGCATCTTTTGCTTGTGTGTGTGTGTGTGCGCCCATGTGCACATGCGCTGTGTGTGTGTGTGTGTGTGTGTGTGTGTAATTTCTGTTTACCTCTGTGAGGGCAGTCAGATTCAATTCTGTGTGACCACCCCAATCCGTTTCATTCACCTCTACCGTGGCTCGTGTTAAAGGTGCAATGAAAAGGTCTATTTCTTTCCAAAATTGCCACTTTGAATGTTGAGCTTGAGTGTGTATACACCGCATACAGATGTCCCTTCATTAACACACAGTCTGAAAGGTGTGAGGATTTTGTATTCACACTGGGCTTGATGTCTGTCGACATCAAATAAAGGGCATCTCGATGGTGAAGCTCTATGGCCCTGAAATCTCTAAAGCCCATGACCTTCCAAACAGTAAATAAACAGAAAAACACCTCAAAGGAAACACTCAAAAATACTACAACAACACCAACAAAAAACGGCAGATAGACACTAACATGAAGAGATAAGAGGATAGCAAAGGGACACACAAAATACTGCTTTTAAACCTGCCAGAGTGAGACAAATAGGGAAACCATGCTGGCGGTTTTACGTCATGGCATGGGTGGACACCGTATCTGTGCTATGGTTCCCAGTGCAGTGCTGCTGTCCCAAAGATCTCTGCTCATCATCACAGGCAGAGAGGAAATGGCCCACTCCGATAGGGAGAGGTGACATGCATACTCTGTCTTGTCACTAATTAATCACAAGTGGCCAGTGATGGAATTCATTACAGAGAGAAAAAAAGAACAATTAATCATCCCACACTCCCCCTCTTTTTTTTTCCTGGTGGTGCAGTTCGCGCGAAATGGAGACAAGAATTTCAGACAGCGTGAAGGCAGATTAATGTCCTGGGATTTTAACAAGAGCAGGTGGTACCATTACATTCCTGTGTGCCTGAGTACGTGTGGATATCTCTATAATCATGGGTTTAATGTTGCTCTACTCAGAAACACACACACACACACACACACACTCACTCACACACAAACACATGTACATAAAGTACAAAACACTCACACACACACAGACTGAAAGACTCAAGAGTAAATGCAATCAGAGTCAGATAAAGCTAACCCCAGCGCAGCTGCATGACAAAAGACCTTTTAGTGAACCGTGTCTCGTTTTCCATCAGAACTGTTTTTCAGACACAAAAGCACTTCACCTGCACTGAGCCACTGACGGGGGAGACAAAACACACACACACACACACACACAAAAGTGCTGTCGTCTCGGCTCATATTGAATTTGTCACGATAAAGTCAAACACGGCCTTGCGCATCTGCGAGCTGTATCGCTACAGAAATCAATCATGCTTTCCATTTGCTGTCGTAATTTCATTTCCTTTAATCAAAAAGGCCCAGCTCTGCCTGACACGACCCATAGCACAGCTGCCTGCCACCTTGAGTATTACCTTCACACAGCATCCTGTTCTCAGGCTATCAAATACAGGACGCTGTCTCTCTGTCTCTGTCTTTGTGTCTTTGTCTCTGCCTTTCTCTCTCTCTGCCTCTCTTTCTCTTTCTCTCCCTCTCTACCTCTCTCTCGCTTTCACTCTCTCTCTATTTTGTTCTCTACTTTTCTCTCTCTTTCCCTTTCTCTCTCTCTCTCTGCCTCTCTGCCTCTCTCTCTCTCTCCCTCTCTGCCTCTGTTGCTTTTTCTCTATCTCTATTTTGTTCTCTACTTTCTCTCTCTCTCTCTCTCTCTCTCTCTCTCTCTCTCTCCCTGTGACAAAAAAAGGGCTAATTGTTTCTTTAAAAACACAAATGACATGGGGCTAGGATCTGATCAGAGCGCCTGGGAGATGTTGATGGCAGCAGTACCTCAGTAATTCTCCACACACACACACACACACACACACCCTGAGAAGTCTTATGATGGCGGCAGTACCTCAGTAATTCTCCACACACACACACACACACACACACACCCTGAGAAGTCTTATGATGGCGGCAGTACCTCAGTAATTCTCCACACACACACCCTGAGCAGTCTTTCAGGGCTGCTTTCATTTATCTTCAGTGCCGGCTGACAGGATGTATTAAGATTTCCCTCATGTCATTGGGGATGGGAGGTGGAGAAAGAAAAAGAAAAGGAGTGTTACAGGAGATGGAGTGGTGGTGATGGGTTAGGGTGAGGATGAAGACCCCTTTGGAGAATGTTGTGTCGGGAGGGGGCGATTGGGGGGGGGGTTGCCTCATGGCCCGGGCAAGGCTGGGCATGTGTGGCAGCCTGTGGGATGATGGGCGATGGCCATTTCAAACAAAACAAAGCCAAGTATATCTCCACTGTTTGCCATGCAGATGAATCCGCCTGAATGGCTGCTGCCCCACAGGAAAATTCTCCCGCTTTCATCAAAGGCAAAGCCCAAAACAACAACAACACTGCAGCCTCGGCAACACTCTCTGCTCTCCTTTGAAATGTCAATTCAACCCCACATCCTTGAAACGGCATTCAAGCACTCCTCTAAAATATAAAAATAGCAAAAATAACAAAGAACTGTATGTGTGTGTGTGTGTCTGTGTCTGTGTGAGAGAGAGTGTTTGCCTTTGTGTATGTATGTGTGTGTGTGTGTGTGTGTGTGTGTGTGTGTGTGTGTGTGTGTGTGTGTGTGTGTGTGTGTGTGTGTGTGTGTGTGTGTGTGTGTGTATGTGTGTGTGTGTGTGTGTTTATGTGTGCCTGTCTGTATTTCTGTGCCACCCCAAACTATAACAAAGAAGGGCTGACGAAGGAATGGCAAAGGATGACATTTACCCTCTCGGCCCATGGAGAGAGTCTAGCACTTCCCCATCTCCTGCCTGCAGCAATGGCAGCCTTTTAGCACCACCAATGGGGTCTCATCACGACCACTAATACTTGTTTCCGACAAAAGAAAACTCCAAAAAGCAGGGTAGTTGTGCTCCAGCAAATATCAATTTTTAATTAAACAGTTAAATATTGGACAAGCGCAGGGCCCGCAGTCTGGCTCCTTGCCTGGTGTTGCCTGGGCGAAAGGCTTGATTTATTGAGAGCGAGCCAAATGTCCTGCCTCCCCGAGGACAGATCTCACACCCACAGTGACCTGTGCCTGAGCCAGCACCCCACACAGGGGGCGGAGAGGGGTGGAGAGGCTTACAAGGAGGAGCACAGAACGAGAGAGGGAACAAAGAGAGAACGAGAGAAAGAGAGGGGGGGGGGGGAGAAAGAGAGAGAGAAGGAGAGGACGACAGAGAGGACGACAGAGAGCGGAGAGGGTCAGGACAGTGGGGCAAGGAGAGAAAAAGAGATGGCAGGAAGAAAGATGAGAATAGAGACGAGAGGGTGGGGGTGGGGTGAGGGTTAGTAGAGAGGGTGAAGAGCCCTCCAGGAAAAAATGGTGGAGAGGTACTCACATAAAACAAGCCTTGCTTGTCAATTTCCTGTCATGGCTTGACTGTCATATTTCATACCCATATCTCTGAAAAAAAATATGTCCCTCTTTTTAACTGCCCCCGATTACTTGCTTCTCCAGTTTTATGATATATTTTAGTCCAAGTTGACCCATTTGCAATAAATCAAGTCATTACTGTGATGGCGGGAAAGAAGCTCTTCCCCAAGCCTCCAGAGGAGGGCGCCAGCATAAATTGAGATTCACCACGTTGTCAGTTCAGTTCACCGGCTCGCAGCAGCGGCACGGATCGACTGAGCCACAGGCAGGTGTGCAGGCGCGCCGTCACCTGTGTTAACCCCCTCCCCACACACACACACACACAGCAAATGAGGTGCAGCATTCATAACAAGAGCCGGGCCTGCCTTCCTGTTTCTGGCAAATTAATTAATCATCTGTCATTACGCGCTATGTTGCCCCGTAATTGTGAGCTTGTGGTGCACATGTGTGTGTGTGTGTGCGAGTATGCGTGTGAGTGTGTGTGTTCTGTGCGTGTGTGCGTGTGTGTGTTCTCTGTGTGTGTTCTCTGTGTGTGTGTGTGTGTGTGTGTGTGTGTGTGTGTGTGTGTGTGTGTGTGTGTGTGTGTGTGTGTGTGTGTGTGTGTGTGTGTGTGTGTGTGTGTGTGATTTATTACAGGGGATAAAGAGCAGGCTCATTACTAGTGTTAAGCCTTCTTAAGGTTTGTAATGAGCCCTGCACACAGAGGGAATTGGGGGAGTGTGGGGTGGGAAGGGTTGCAACATACAGAGCAGAGGGGCCATCACATACAGTACACACCCCAGCCTCTGTATATGGGGTTAGCCTGTGTTTGCTACAGAGACCTCTGCACAGCCACAATAAACCAGAAGACTAGGGAGGGAACAGCTTATTTGGCAAGCGACCCATGTTAGCAGTAGGGTGGCTTTAGCAGCGCCTTGTGGACTCTTTGTTTTCTTTTACTCTAATGCTCCTCTTTACTCTGTCCTTTCTTCCTCTTTCTCTTTCTGTCTATTCTGTCTCTCTTTCTCTCTCTCTCTCTCTGTCTCCCTCTCTCTCTCTCTCTGTCTCCCTCTCTCCCTCTCTCTGTCTCTCTCTTCGTCTCTCTCTCTCTCTCTCTAAAGAGGAAAGAGCACTGTCTGTGGCAGGGTGCTCTCATTTTCTCCCCATCTGTATTTCTCATTTGATGCGCCCGGCTGATAATGTCCCATATGCTGTTTGACAAATCTGGTCATTTAAAGATGAAGGAGGAGGGAGGGAAGTTCTGGCTCGGCACTGCACGGCCTGCTGGGGCGGGCTGACCCAGGGCACACCCGCTCCGATCCATCTGCCTCACTCAGACCTTCGTGCTCCATCAACGGGAGAGACGCTCGCTCCTTCCTCCCACCACCGCCACCATCGTCATCACCGCCATCGCCACCACCGCCACCAAGCGTCTTGCCTTGAACTGCCTCAGCAGTTTCATCACATGAACAAGTCAGTTGGTTAACCACAACAAAAAACAGAAGGAAGGGAGATAGATAGATAGATAGATAGATAGATAGATAGATAGATAGATAGATAGATAGATAGATAGATAGATAGATAGATAGATAGATAGATAGATAGATAGATAGATACAGTAGATAGATAGATAGATAGATAGATAGATAGATAGATAGATAGATAGATAGATAGATAGATAGATAGATAGATAGATAGATAGATAGATAGATAGATAGATAGATAGATAGATAGATAGATAGATAGATAGATAGATAGATGGAGAAAGACAAAAAAAGGAAGAGAGAGAAAGGAAGAGAGAGAGAGTGAGACATCAGCAATGGGAAAAGACAGGAGATGCTGAGGGAAGAGGAAAGGGGGTAGAACAAAAAAAAACAACTCCAAAACCAAGAGCTCTTTCAGGTGACATGGTTATGTCATTTCCTCTGTTGTTGAAAGGAACAGAGTTAGAAAGAAAGAATAAAAGAGAGAGAGAGAGAGAGAGAGAGAGAGAGAGAGAGAGAGAGAGAGAGAGAGAGAGAGAGAGAGAGAGAGAGAAATAAAGGCGGAGAAAGTGGGCTCGGAAGATGTTGGCGGTGGAAGAGTCATCTCATTTCGCCTGGGCAGACCTTACACAGGCGGCCAAGTTCTCATCAGCAGAACCGATAAAGGGCTGAGCCCGGTCATCCCTGAACGCCACTATCGGCTCACATCACGTCTCTCCAACAAGCACACCAACAGGAAATTAATTATGTTGACAGCTTCCCATGCAAAAACATCCAGGATGGCATTTATTAAAGCCGCAAAAACACAATGTACTTGCGGACTTGTACGAGACTGTGGCAGTCACAGAGACTGTGGGGAAGACCACAAAAAAAGAGAGAGAGAGAGAGAAAGAGAGAGAGAGAGGAAGATGGAGGTGAAGAAGAAGAAGAAGACAACTACGACGAAAGGAATCATATGCAAATGAGCCAATCTTTAATTAACGAAGCCAAATTATTGAATGCATGAATAATCTATCTGGGGCTGACACTGCAAGGGCCTTGTGTTCAGAGGCTTCACCTGATGGAGCAATCACAGGAAACACTCGTCTTGCCTGCTCAACATAATTGATTCAGTGGAGAATCACCTTTGGAGGGAGGGGGGAAAAATGAAATAATTAGTTCTCTGTCGAGTTTGTTATTAACCTTTGTCTTCCACCGCTCATGTGCTCCACTCATAAGCACCATGTTCTTTCATCTAGCTTCTAGTTATGTTTCATTTCATTTCTTTAAACATGGCATGGTCATTAGCTCTCTCATGGCTTTATCGTTCTCTCTATCTCTCCTTCTCTCCATCTCTCTCTCTACATTCTGTCTCACTCTCCTCTCTCTTTCTCTCTCTCTATATTCCTTCTCACTCTTCTCTCTTTCTCACTTTCTCTCTCTCAATTTTGTTCTCTACTTTTCTCTCTTATTCCCTTTCTCTCTCTCTCCCCCAATCTCTCTCTCTCTCTCTCTCTCTCTCTCTCTCTCTCTCTCTCTCTCTCTCTCTATCCCTCTCTCTCTCTCTCTCTCTCTCTTTTCCTCCTCTTTGTTTCCCTCATCTGAAACGGTGTCCCTCTTTGTGTAAGACAACGGCACACAAGGTGATCATTAGGGTGGCATTCATGTTTCCCCTGACGGGTTTGTTTGACACGTCTGCAAAGAAACAAAAGAAACCCGAAGAGGAAACTCTCACACTTCACTTCCTCCACCTCTACTATTTCAGCAGTGGGAGCAGCTGTGCCACAGTAGAAAGCAGCTGTGCCGCAGACAACGGGCCGAGCGATAGAGCCGTCCGCCAGGATCGCGAGCGGAATGAGGAGCCAGGCATCTCAGGGGTTTGACACCTTACAACTTAAGAGTAAGAAAGAAAACAATCCCTTTGTGACCGGCCAAGCTTTATCTCCCCACCCCTGCCTGGGTTCACACGCTCCGGGACCATATCTGACGGCACACTGGAGAAATCAAAGAGCAAAGCACGGCAAGGTGAAGGCAATGAACACATGCTTTCAGACCGGATGGTTCTTGGCAGCTTGGCTAAGGTGATCATCTGGCTAGCGAGTGTTGTTATGCCCTTCAGATTTTTTTTCTGCCCAGCTGTGGATAAACCCATCTACCACTAAAAACAAAATCAGATCTCAAAACTGACCTTAGAGTTGTGAATTTACAACAAAGCCCATCATCCAAGTCAGTGACCCTGACTGAATCTGACAACTGGACAAACAAAATGTGTCTTTGTCCTTTTCACAATCTGAGGAATATAGCAGAAAGTAGTATTCAGCGAAGAATATAGCAGCAAGTGATACTGACAGTAATAATTGATAGGTAAAAAATTAATGTATACTATGAAACTCTACTATAAAGACTATTGGTGGTGCTACAGCAAGTTACTCTGGTTTGTGTGTGTGTGTGTGTGTGTGTGTTCCTGATAAAACAGGCTTATATCATTGTCAGATTTCTATCAATGGTCACTGGCTTGCATTTCAAGTCTGGTGGACAAGACCCTTTCACTTTGTGTGAATTTCTACTTTTTGTGAATTTTTAAACCACTGGGCCTACCTTCAACCAATCACAGCTAATTACCTCTGCCAAGGGGCGGAGGTTATGTATTCATCAGCATTTGTTCATTTGTTGGTTGGTTGGTTGGTTGGTTAGCAAGATAACTCAAACAGTTATGGACGGATATTAATGACATTTTTTAGGGTAGGCCAAAAATGGACTAACTTATAAGTGATTAGATTTTGGTGGTGATCTGAGTTGCCCTGGCAGAGATCTGCGCTCTCTGAGTGCTTTTGTAGTTGTAAATTAAAACATTTGGTTGAGGCAAGACACAGCCTTAAGGTGATGACACACGGGGCAACTTTTTCAGCAATGTTGCTGGGCAACAACATGATTGCCTCTTACTTTTCAGACGGGATCATCACCAAAAGTTATGTGCTGTTGATGTAAGTTCACCTGATGACAACATGTTGCCTAATATGAGTGATAAAGTGCCCAAATCACATCTGTTCGAATCATTGCCCAATGAAATTGAGTGAAGCTACTAAAATGGCTCTAGCCAAGCTACTACATTCAAAAGCTGTGCTATGCAGGTAGCGGCTGTGCAGGCACGTACACTTGGATGTCCAGCATGATCCTCTTGTCCTCCTCCACGTGGATGCCCCAGATGCAGTCCTGGCCTTTGTCGTACGCCTCGGGCCAGTTGGGAGACAGCACTACCCCAGCGGAGTCTGTGATCTCCCCACTGCAAACAGCTAAAAACACACACACAAAATGGCTTTAAACATACAGGTGTTAATCACACCCACAACTCCCTGCACATACACACACACACACACGAGTCCACTTACACACTCTAACAATAATTGTATGAAAATGGAACACACCCAAACTAACACATACAGACAAACACACACACACACACACACACACACGCACACACACACACACACACACACACACACACACACACACACACACACACACACACACACACACACACACACACACAGGCTGTTATTGAAAGGATTGAAGGTAATCTCTGGCTAGGTTTTGAGACTGAGCGAGGATCCTCAGAGAGCGAATTCATCTGACTGAGACCCAGAAATGAAATATCGCCTCAGAGAGGAGCCCCAGTCCGATTCATGAGCTACTCATCGAGATTGGCACTTCATCTCTCACTGGCGCACCACTCTTTCATCTTGCGTCCAACCTCTTTATTTATTTATTTATTTATTTATGTTCTGTCTTTTTTGAAATTGGCTTTGGCGTTAGTTCTGACCCCTTGGCTTGAGCTGGCTTAACTAAAATGCACCCTCCCTCCAAAACACCCACTGTGGGCGTTTGTGATTTCCAGGGTGTGCTTTGACCAGTGGGCTGGACAGGATGCCACCATGTGGGTGGGTACCCTTGGGAGAGAGAGTGGTGGACTCTGGCAATAATAACCTGGGAGGACGCTCATGAGAACAGACCTGCCAATTTTTTTGTTCTTTTGTGATTAGAATGCGACTGACCATACCAGACAGAATAATATGCAATTTTGAGACTGGTTGTAAGCACAAACATATAGATGAGGTGAAAATACAACAGATTTGTGTGACACAATTTCAGCCATGACAACACAGAACTGGTACTGATCATATCAAACACAGTTGATCCATGGTTGATACAATCTGAATTGCATCAGCAATGAGAAAGATCGGTCTATGTTCAAATCTGTTTTCCCAACAAACATGACCAGTCATGTTGCGACTGAGCATCATGACTGCCTTCGATTAACTCAGAGTACCAATGACTGGCCCGGACATTCCAACGTATTGGAATTAGGGTTACAAATAGGGAGCATGGACCTACAAGGTAAATCTGTGTAAGTAACCAAAGCAGAGGTGGATTTAGCTTGAAAAGGAAGGAGGCCTAGCAGTTGTACTGTATTTACTAGCAGGGTCTGGCAGGATGGAGATGGAGGTGATAAGCTGTTTCCTGCGATGCGTGTGTAACACAGAGGCAGATGGTATCTAGATGATATTTTGATATGTATGGACTTGTTTCTGCTCAGCTATCTTGTCCATCGAGAAATCTAAAAATGGAGCGAGTAATGAAATAAGCATGCACACACACACACACACACACAAGCATGCACAGGCAAGGGCAATCATGTGCACACACACACACACACACACACACACATACATACACACACACACATAAATATATGGGCTCGACTTACCTCTGCAGGCAGGCTCTGTCTCGTTCCATTGCGGGTTGTTTGGGTCCATGCATTCGATGATGACAGAGCCCTGCTCCAGGGTGTATCCGGGGTCACAGGTGAACTCGGCCACAGTTCCCACCGCGTACGTGCTGTCGCTGCTGGTGAAGTTGCCATACTTGACAAATGGCTCGTAGCAGTGCCCCGGTCCAAAGGCTTCAAGGACGGAACATTAATCAGGACCGACAAAATGGGAAAGTCAGAAAAAACACAGACTTGGTCAACATCAGACACATCCAACTATGAGAAACCTACTAACTAGGATCCGCTCGAGATAGTGGCACATAATGTCAAATGTGAGTATTAAATCAACACACATGAAAAATATTCTTTAATTTTCTTCTTCCTATCAATAGCATCAGAGACTTTTTCCAAGGGAATTGTGTCATTTAATGACTGAAATGTACCAATGCCAAGTAAACAAACCCGATCGGAAACAAGAAACACTCAGAACACCTGTTTGGCTTTTAATGTTTCCAGTAGTCTGCTTATCCCCCATCAACAGGGAGCTGACTGCGATGAGAATCTTCAGACACCCACACCACCAGGATGTCTGATGTTGGCATTGATATGCCTGCGGGTACTTTCCCTGTTCTAACACACACACACTCAAAAACTCAAAACTAGGGAAAACATTGTAACATTTGAGCACCATGTACTTCGCCAAAACTGTTTTATATTCCGCTCCAGGTCTGCGTCGAAGCGCACACAGGTGATTCTGTCAATTACAGAAGCTCTTTCCAATCTTAATGCCGGTCCCATCCCACATGCATTATTCAGCCAGACACAACAGTGTGGAGCCTCAGACTATTTGGTCCTCCATCGCAAAAAGGAATTGATTCATTTTCAACCCCCATCCAATGATTTCCATGCTATCGCATTATCAAATTTCCTGTGATTTAAAAGGCGGAGGGTTGGGGGTGGAGGGTTGGATGGGGGGTGGGGATTGGAGGTTCAAAACGAATCTGCAAAATATTCAGTTGTGCTGGTTTGCAAGTAAAGATGACGGAATTGGGGTGAATGGGTCTTTCCCTCACTTTTTTTTTGGAGAATTGTGGGTAATAGTGGGTGTGCATGCGGCACAAGTTTAATTTTTTATGACGCAAGTCGAGAGCCGGGATTCACAAGGCCCTCATAGCTTATTAGTTTTGATAAGCAAGGTCAAGCGAAGCGATGGAACACAGCGGAGTGGTTTATGAATGCTGACAGGGCAAACAAATATTAAAATGTTTTGGAATTCGAAATCAGCCTCGTATATAAAATGGGAGGTGACTTGAATGTGAGAATGTTTATGCATATCAGAAAACTTCTTTCCTGCTCCAAACATTTCAGATAACACATTTTCAACAGTGCACAGTGCTCTTACTGCTCTGTCATCTTGCAAGTGCTGTGAGTCATATACTACAATGTGTGAGGCTAATACAATTATAAACCTAATTACACATAGAAACATTAAATACATTACAG
Source organism: Coilia nasus (assembly GCA_027475355.1). Lineage (NCBI taxonomy): Eukaryota > Metazoa > Chordata > Actinopteri > Clupeiformes > Engraulidae > Coilia > Coilia nasus. The sequence goes on along the minus strand of CM050215.1, from coordinate 15,711,859 downwards.
GCAAACTTAAGATGTGACCCTGGAGACATGTGTTGTTATCTGGTTTGTAAACAAAAAACGCCATAGCTATGGTAAACAGCCTCACTTTAACTGACATACAGACACGGTCATTACTTATTTAAGACACACTATAGCACAACAGAGACGTGTATATCACTATAAGACTCTGGTGTACAGCTTACACCTGAAACATAGTACAGAGCTGAACTCAAGTGGCCAGAATAAAGGCTTCGCAGGGCTTTCGTGTATACATATATATATATCCCTGTATGAACCAGCAGCAACCAGACAAGTGCGGAATAATAATGCAGAACTATCTGTGGAGAGCTGTATTGTGTAATGGACTTAGGGAAAGAGCTAAGAGGCCACGTTCACAGAAACACTTGGAAAATGTAACTAGATTGAGCCAGAGCAAAATGCCAGTAATTGGTGTCATTCATGTCAGATTTCTGTCATTATAAAACTCCTTGAACATTATGTGTGCACCAGAATAGGCCTGACATTATTTCTTCCATTCTATTTATAGATACTGAGGGGGGCATAGGTGAAAGCTTTGTGCAGTACAGGAAAAAGTGTTTTGAAATAATCTAAAATAATATAAGCTTTACAAGCTACCAATATATACAGGAGTAGGCAGGATTTATCAGTACAAAATTAATGAACATTTATTAATAAATATCAATAATTAACACCCATGACTAGTTCATACCTAATATATTGACACTTAAATTATGATAATGTTTTTTTATGTGTACAGATCAACTGGCAATCCAGACTCCTGGAATACCCCTGAGACTTCAACCTGTCATAAATAAAACAATTCCATAGCAATTTTGAGGAAGACAAAACAGTGAGGAATATTTTGTTTTGTGATCAAATCTGCTTTGTGTTTGTTTTGCGTATTGTATTCTGAAAAACGGGGCAGGCCTATGTCTTTACATATCAGCGCAGAATATCTTGCTCATATAAACACTCTCTAAACATCAAAATCTAACACTCTGCTGTCTGTGTCTGAATTAAAGCAAAACAAAATCCTTCCCTAATTTTTATGACCAAAATTGTTTGTTGCTTCAGTAATTAATTACAAAAAAGCCAGAAAATACTGGACTACTTGAATCGTTATGCAAATATGAAAACGGCTCAACTATCAGCAAGCTATTGCAAAATATAGTTTAACTAGTTTAATTAGCCTACATGTAGTCCATGTCTTCCCAGCACACTCCCTATATTTGAGGAAAGTCTGAATTAATGCAGGCACAAAGAGAGAAAAATTTGATTTCAAACAAAACAAGTCTGTGCATGTTTGCTGCATAAAAAAGTGAAACTTCCCCAAACGACTGCCACATTCGCTCTCATTTTACATTATTTATGCACTGATGAGTTTGATGTGGCAAAACAGGAGGGCTGCTCCCCAAACACTGCAGGGAGGATATCTGAGGGGTGATAGGATGATGGGCCCCAAAAGGAAGAACAGACGCGGGCCTGCAGCGCAGCGCGGCTTAGTGTCGACACACGGGTGTGTGCCCCGAGGGAGTAGTTGCTGGGCATGAGGTTCAAAATATTCCCAGCATCCCCTTCATACTGCTGGGGAGGGAGGGAAGGAGGGAGGGAGAGGAGTCAGTGATGTGGATGAGACCGGGTCGAAGCCACTCGTGGAACTGTATTCAGAGAGGCCAAGCTAGTCTGCCTAATAACTCATGCCGGTTGTTGTTTTTTAAAAATGTGTTTGTTTTTTTCCATTTCATTGGGTGTCTGTGCAGCTGAGGCTGTCTGGAGATGTGAGGTCATCAAGTAATTCACGCAGTGTCAAGGCTGCAGGAACTGGATACAATATATCATTTTATATATTTTTTACTTCTTTTCATTGGTGCTCTGCTGCTTCCAAGGTAAACAGAGCTTTTGTTGAGCAAGCCAGAGCTAGTTTTTTTTCGTAGCGTTCTTCTGGAATGGTATTCCTACTCACAAAAAATCGTTCCTAAAGTTGCATACATCACAAGTCTATGAGAATGTAAGAAGCAGAAAATATCTACATGGTGAGAATATATTAGATGCTCAACTCTGCGGTTGCCAATGGATACCCACATGCTCACACAGAGATATATATCACATAAATTATTTAACATTTTCACACATTACATTGCAGTCTGTACTATATTTCTTTCAAGAAAGATAAAAAATAAAGAATAAAGATTTTCAGTTCAACAATGCATAACCACTGTAATGAACTCTGCGTAGTTACTCTCAGAGGTGAGAAAGCTGCCTTCAAAAAGTAAAAGACCCATGACATGCAGTATTTGTTACAGCCATTCACTGAAGCAGCTAAATTCTCATTAACTAACTCTTAGCTAATTATTCTTTACCCAGGTGGATTAACTAATTAGCAAAATCTCCTGTTGTGATTACAAAGGTAGAACCAACACATGGCAAAGATGAAGCAGTGTCTCAATATAATTGCGAGTGTGTGTGTGTGTGTGTGTGTGTGTGTGTGTGTGTGTGTGTGTGTGTGTGTGTGTGTGTGGTCAGGTTGCTGTCCCTATGAGAATGCCTACCTTCATATCTGATGGCAGTGCCAGTGGAGGTTCCCGACCCATCGGTGGTCAGCTCCACGAAGAGGAAGCGGCCGCTGCTGCTGATGCCCTCGTTGGGCAGGTACTCCACCTCATACGAGTCATACAGCGGAGGAGAGTCAATGTGGTTCCCATTTTTAATCAGCAACCTAGAGAGAGAGAGAGAGAGAGAGAGAGAGAGAGAGAGAGAGAGAGAGAGAGAGAGAGAGAGAAAGGAAGGAAGAATGAAAAGAGAGAGACAAAGAAAGAAAGAAAGAAAGAAAGAAAGAAAGAAAGAAAGAAAGAAAGAAAGAAAGAAAGAAAGAAAGAAAGAAAGAAAGAAAGAAAGCATTAACATCATTTTATTTCTTGCTGCTGACCAACACAATGCAACTAATCAATGTATAGACATGTGTCAAACATGCAGGTGCCTTTGCAATACACATAAAAAAAAACTATTTGTAGTAAATGTGTGAAACAGCATGAAACCATTTAGCTCTCCTGTACAATGCTAATGGTAACAATGCAACTGATCAGGGGCCTGGCTTCATAAAGACCTGCATACAGTATTTTTTGAGAAAAATGAATGCAAGACTGTGTATTATTCTCTTTTATATTCTCTGCCAAACCAGCACATTATTGCCAAAGACTATTATTACAAACGGGTTGATCATGGCTATACGCTGCCTCAATTTCGATTTGATTGGCTGTTGCCTGCCAGGGCGTTCTGTATGTCTCCCAGTTCAAATGAAACAGGGGAGACTGATGACTCTATGAAGAAGGGCAGCAAGTGGTCTCATTAAAAGTCCATTAGTTGACTCTGCCCCCGGTCATGGTGGGCATCGCTCATAAAATATAATTCAATCTGCCCCTTCACCCCCTCACAACAGACATCCTAATCACTCAGTCTATTTGTGTGAAAGGCCTTTGATTATTTTGGCCCATGGAACAATAAATGTTCCCCCCTACTGCCACCACCACCACGCTCACTACACTGTACACACATTTAATTTGTTCCATTGGTAGCAACACAGTTGCCCATGTTCCTTTCTAGCGTTGCTAAGCTTCAAAAATCAAATTACTTTCAAATAGCGACATTAGCTTAGGTCAGATGAAGCTGTGTCTGAGTGTGTGTACGTGTGAGTAATCACAGGTGTGTGTATGTGTGTGTGTGTGTTTATGTGTGTGTGTATTGTGTGTGTGTGTGCGTGTATGTGTGTGTGTGACAGAGGTGACAGAACACCTGCGGTGAGGTACACAGTTTGTCCTTAGAAACCCTTTTTGCTGCTTGCAGATACGGTGACTAATTACTTTTTTGTAGACAGAGATAGAGAGAGAGAGAGAGAGAGAGAGAGACAGAGACAGAGAGAGAGATAGAGATAGAGAGAGAGAGACAGAGAGAGCGAGAGAAAGAGAGAGGGAGAGATAGAGAGAGAGAGAGAGAGAGAGAGAGAGAGTGAGAGAGAAGGAGAGAGAGAGAGAGATAGAGAGAGAGAATATGTGAAAGAGACACAGCGCGCTGGTGCTGACCTGTCGTCGTCCTCGGCGAGCGCCACCTTCTCAAAGTGGATGTGCAGACGCTGGCCCTCGGGGGCCTCCAGAATCCAGTGGCACGTCAGGTTGTTGCTGTAGTTGCCAGGGAAACCGGGCGAGACGATGCGTCCCACTGTGGCGTTCCTCACCAGGCCCCCACAGGAAGCTGACGGGGAGCGAGGGGGGGAAGAGAGGACACATTGAAGAGGACAGAGAGACAGACAGACGTTAGAGAAGGCACAGAGATTTTAAGGGAGGCGATACAACACTGACGAGAAACTGAATTGGGCATTAATGGGGGGGAAATCTGTAACGCCAAAGATGGTGGAATTGCAATTGGATGAACTACCCTGTTTTATAATGAGCCAGTCACATTTTGTCACATTTTGTATTCACACTTCACCTGGGAGTTCTGTTTATCTGCACTGTTGCTATAGGAATAACTGCCCTGCAAAGTTTGAAGCATGTGAACAAGTCAACACAAAAAAATCATAACCTGTATGTACATGTATGTATGTAACCTGTATCATAAAATTTTGGGGAAAATATATTCACATTTTGTATATGATGTTTAAATGCAGATTAACTTTTTGATACTTTGTATGGCTGTTTAACCATGCTTTATGGGGCTACAGTATGTATTTCTCCCCATTCATTTGGATAGGATAGCTCAGTGCTTGTTAACCTGAAATGACTGTTTCCAAGATGGCTGCCGAGTGGCATGATTTGTCAAAATGGAATTTGGTGAAGAGACACTTCATACATAGGAAGCAAAGAAAACATACCTATTTTAGGGCCTGTTTACACGAGAACGCTTACGGGTAGAAACGACAAAATATTTTATCGGAAGTGCCTTTCGTTTACACGGTGACGGCGTTTTCGGGGCCTAAAAACGCAAAAATTTGAAACCACCCTCAAGAGTGGAAAAGTTGAATACGCTCCGCCGTAGCGTTTCCGTCTAAACGGCCCAAGACGCAAAACTCTGGTCAGATCAGCTCACGCTGTGTACGCATTTACGTCACATACATGAGGCAGTACAGGGAACCAAATGGATCCATGCGATTTCCATGCGTCGGACCTTCAACCTGCTCTAGCAGCTCTAATAAACTTGCAAGAGGCATTCCAGCAAATGTACAGAATTTGTATATACTATTACTGAACAGAGGAGGATCTGCAACCACCTCTGTCAAATTCTGGATGCACTGGTTCATTGCAGGCGAGCCAGACTGCTATGGACGAGACCTGGGAGAATGTCTACCTAGCCGCCTGGCATGCATACCCCCATCGAATTCCAAACACTTTTGCGTCATCGTATGCACGCAGATTTCCTCCCGAAAACGCTCGTCTAAACGTGGAATAAAAAGTGAAGACGCGACGCCACTTTTGCGTCTTCTGTTCAGACCGTCATCGTGTAAACATAGCCTTAATATTTATGTTTTTTTCTGTGTGTATTTTATTTGCATTTTCCTGCTGTAATGGCAGAGAACTCCCAAGAGCACTTTAAGCAGCAGTGCCAAGGCAAGGGCATTAAATTGGAAACCAAATCAACAAACAAACAAGCAAATAAATAAATCCAGACTTAATGCCATTTTTTGAATACGCATTGAAATTGTATTTACATGACTGCAAGGGGGGTGCTTGAATAAATCATAAAAAGTTGTGAAGAAGATAGTGCTGATTTACATATATAAAAATAATTAAGCCTGAAATATATTTCCGTACACCTATCCATTACTTTGTAATGTGGAGAAGATTTCTGATTTTTTCTTCACAGTTTATTGTGTGCATGTATATGTGTGGGTGCATGTTAGTTTTACATAATGCTCACAAAAAATGAGCCAAACCAGACTCTGTGCATGCTTCTTTTCACCTTTTTAATATACCAATACATTTTCTGTAACATATTTTATGCAGCAGGATTGGCCAAGGATGCTGTCAGGGATCTGGAGGTTGCTGCACTGGGAATGCAGGACGGGCAGGCAGAGCTGGGAGTCCTTGGGCACGGAGGAACAGTGGGAGACGCCTGCGCTGCCAATGCTAGGACTGAGAGCCAGCTTAAATTGGACACAAGGGAGTGTAACACACACACACACACACACACACGTGCGCTCGCACACACACACACACACGTGCGCTCGCACACACACACACACACGTGCGCTCGCACACACACACACACACACACACACACACACACACACACACACACACACACACACACACACACGCACAGAAGCTACACAATGTCACCCAAATTGGTATATCTGATCTCAATTTATATTTTTAATTAAATATTGATCCATTTTCCATGTCAATACCGGAAGATTTCAATTGGCTCCAAAGAGATGAAAAGTTTGTATGTTAGGTGTGTGATGGAGTCAGGCAGGCGTGTTAGGTGTTATGCAGTTTACACAGCAGTGGTGTTTCCAGAAAACAAACAATGAGACACTCACTCTCTGCTGTGCACAAGCTCCCTGCTGAGCCAATCACTGGTAATGCTGTGCAGGATTCAGTATGGTCAGTGCATTTGAGAAACCTGTGTGTGTGTGTGTGTGTGCGCGTGCGTGTGTGTGTGTCTGTGTGTGTGTGTATTTGTATGTGTGAGTGTTTGAGTTTGTTTCCAGTCTTGCTTGTGGCTTGGGAGTGGATGGTGCGGGTGGCGGGGTGTGGATATCACTTGCGATCAGGTGAAGGTTAGGCAGACGGACAGCATTTAATTAAAGCTGAACAGGGGCCCGCTTGTTCCCTGGCAGGGTGCCCGCAGCGATCAGCACCCAGGGCCTGGCACGCACATCGTCTGCACCCTGACCAGTTTGGCCCCGCATCAGCATGGCACGAGTGTGTGCCTCTTCACGTAAATGCCACGTTCACAGGGCTTTATGCCGTTCGAACACAGGGACTAATCCTGCCTTTGTGGTGCGCATGATGCTACTACTATTACGTTGGGGATGTATCTCTCGTGACCACAACCTACAGAAAACCATATCTACATGCTACTTCTGTATCACACACACATACACACACATCTTTTTAACTATTCACTTCAACTCGAGTGCGTTGAAAACTGCTAAATGAGATCCACAGTAGCAAAACAACAGTAACCCCACCCCCCTATCTCCCACTCCACCCCCAATTCTGGGGGGAGTTCAGCAGAGTCCACTGTTTAGCATCAAAGGCTTCTCTCTGTCTGTTGTTCCATGCAAAAGATGTTTGTGCGAGACGTCCACCGGAGAAATCCACCGTCTCCTCAAGGAAAAACAGCGGGGCTTTTCGACTCTAATATCGCACAGAAAAACACAAGTTGTTTGTGTACTGCTTTTGCCAGCTGGTGTGGCAAACATTGCTGTTGTTGACCATGAGGGTGTAGCCAAGACAGAGTCAATTACCAGCGTCTCCACAAAGCTGGGAGGTGTGCTTGAGGTTTGCTTCTCTCGCATTTAATTGGGGCTGAATGGACAAAATAATAGCCTCTGTGTGCTACTGGAGAGGCTGGATGAATCTTTAATGTATGTAGATATGAATGTATGATACAAAAAAATGTTTTTTCTCTGCATAATAGAAGTAGAAGAAAAATAGGTACATAAAAACGGTGGGAATCCATTTAATCATAGCTGTTGTGACCATACATTGAGATAGATAGATCAGTGAGAAGAGCGAGAGAGTGTAGAGGATTAAAGGATTGCCTAAAAGGACTGAGAGGCTTCAACATTACTCAGATGTCCGAATGTCTCTCACTGTGTGTGTGTGTGTGTGTGTGTGCATGTGTGTGTGTATTAGCTTGCGTGCTTTTTTGTTTGAAGAATACCAAAGATGCACTGAATGCCTTTTACAGTGCTGTGCTGTGAGAGTGCACCCCCCCCCCCCCCGCCCACCATCTCTGTTTCTCTCCCTCTCTCTGTCCCATCACTCACCGAGACACTGCGGTTCCTTGCCACTCCAGTAGGGGGTGGTAGCATTGCGGCAGGTCAGGGTGGAGGGGCCCTGCAGCTGGTAGCCGGTGAAGCAGTAGAAGTAGGCCTCTCCGCCCGCGTGCAAGCTGGTCACAGACACGTCTCCGTACGCGGGCCGCTCTGGGAAGGGGCAGCTCAGAACAAATGCTGCAGAGGTAGAGAGAGAGAGAGAGAGAGAGAGAGAGAGAGAGAGAGAGAGAGAGAGAGAGAGAGAGAGAGAGAAAGAGAGAGAGAGAGAGAGAGAGAGAGAGAGAGAGAGAGAGAGAGAGAGAGAGAGAGAGAGAGGATGAGAAGAGAAGAAAAGAACAGAGAATCGTCAGCATATTCATTCAAACAGTCCTCAAGCGGTCCGTCCGTCCTGGTTTAATATTGGTGCAGTGTCTCATCCTCTGCCAGGACAATCCACTGAAACCTGCTGAGACAGACAACAGCTCTATGGGCACTATGACGTGCGGATGTCTGAGAGAGAGGGAGAAGTAGACATAAAATAATATTTAAAAAAAAAACCTGGACACAAAAACTTCTGAAATATATAAATATATATTTTTGTTCCAGCCACTTGTGTTATTCTGGTGCACTGAGCCAGACAGTCAGACATGTGCTAGCCTGCCATCCCCAGCCCTATCTCGCTCTCTCTCTCTGTGGGTCTGTCCCCAATGCTGAGGGTCATAGCAGTCCCAGTGTCCCTGCCCTGAGCCGCTTGGCTGACCCTCTACCTCGCTCAGCAAGACAAGTCGCATCCACAGGAAGATAAATGTACCCGAACCTGGTACGATGTCCCCGTCCCTGTCCCTGTCCCCCCTCCCCAGTAGATTGTGTCTGGTGGGATGTATGGAAGCAATCATTAGTTGCCCAGAATGATGGATTAGACCTGCAAGGTCCCTAATGGCCGCCATAAAACAGGACTCCGTCGCCCCAACCTGCGAGCGTCGCCTTCCGTTTCTCCCCCTCCCCGGAATTGTCCGAGTGCTCAAACTACATTCGAAGAGTCTGAAAGGAAAACATGACTACTGGGATCCGGGGGGTGTGTGGGTGTGTAGGTCTGGTGCCTCAGCTAAGGATGTTAAGGGGTTATAGTGGAGCAGATCCTTTTTACCACTGGGAACCAAGGCATTGTTGAACAAGCGCATGTAAAGGATGCTAATGAGCAAATTAGCAGTCTTAGGAATCCAGCTTGGACAATTACTCAGCCTCACACTAATAGAGTTTCACACAATGCACAGGAGACCTTTTTCGCAAACACACACACTTCTGTAGTTCCACTTCATCTGGCCTCAATAGCTGTGCCTATTCAGGATCACCCAACAGCCCTTAAGGTTTGCCCAGTGAACATGCTCGCCTCGACTTTTATAAATGTCTTTATCAAAACTGAACCTTGCGTTATCCACTGGGTGCAAGAGAGTGGAAACCCGTGAGTGCCCTGGCAATATGAAAGGCTGCTGGACAGCACAGATCACACACACGCCAGTGGGCTTCACGCTGTGAAACGAACTAACCAAGTCTCCATTCATGTGCATGAGCATTGACATCAAAGCCTCTGGGTTCTCTGTCATCCTTCGGAGGACATTAAAAGCCAACAGGTTGAGATCCCAAGGTGTGGGGTGTGGGCTGGGTGGAGGAGGACATCAGTGTGTGTATGTGTGTGTGTGTGTGTGTGCACGCGCGTGCATGTGCGTGCCTGTGTGTGTGTGTGGTGTGTGTGTGTGTGTGTGCGCGAGTACAGTATGTGTGTGCTTGTCTGTGTGAATGTGTGTGTGATTGGGTGTGTGTATAGGCCTGCCAAAAAGCTACTACGTGCCAATGGTTCCCTTTCATCAGTTACCTCAATGGTGTGCCGGATGTCCAAATTTTCCTCCATCACACACACAGGGCAAACAAAGCAGCCGTGCTGGCAGAGCGAGCCGGAGAGTGAATTCGGGCCGACCTTGCAGCAGCCATTTAACTAAGATCTGTTTTACTGCCTCCCATTTTTCAACCCTGCGGCCCTCAGAGGACTTCTTTTGCAATTTATAAGAGAGATATTTCTAGTGCTCGTTCCTCCCTGTCTCGCCGTAACTGTGCCAGCTTTATTGTTGGCTGTTACGATTCAGCGCCCGGTCCTGGGCATTGATTTTTGTCCGCCGTGGGACTCCCTCCGCACCTACCTTGGGCCAAGAAAATATGTACAGTCCTAAATAGAGCGATAAATCACAACCTTTGACCCAATGCTGCTTTGTCATGCCACTGTGTGTGCCGTCGTACCGGATTTTCCATTGCAGCCAAAGCAAGCTTTGATATAGAGCTGTATAAGCCCCTGACACAGGCAACAATATTTTTGTATCTCACAACTTGCCCTGCGGAATCCGCTTACAAGTAATGGCCATAGAAACAGCCCCTCAATCATTCACGGAGCCCCGAGTTGGAGGTTTGCAGGAGGAGTTGAGCTCTAAATTACTAGCGTAGCGGCTAGTCCTCCATCGGAGAATCTTCTATTACACTCGAGCGCAATAAACACAAACTAAAAAGGGGTTAAGCGTTATCACCGCATCAAAACAATAGGTTTAGTATGATCCACTCGGCGAGGATTAATAGCCCACAGTTCCATTCACTTAAGTTTATCTCTTTTGCGGCCTTGTAGCACAACAGCAATTTTTCATTGGCTCCTCTGTAATTAAGTGAGTGGGCTTTTTCGAACAAGTTTTCAGATTGCTTACCGAAGCTATTCTCTTAAAATCGAAGAACTGGCAAATTGCCTATCCCTCTCGACAGTTTCTTTTGGGAGACACACACACACACACAAAAAAAAATTTGCCTTCTTGACAGTTTCATTTCAGCTTAGTCTCTAGCCTTGTGGAGGATCCTGTCAACGAGAATTGATGCTTGTGTATTTCTGTGCTTTGTGTAGGTTGTGCTTTCTGTCTGACGTGCCAGGGATTCCACTCTCCTAGCGAGGCAGTTGATAAATAGGTGTAATTTTTCCTTTTGGCTTAACTCTGACATTTTGTTTAATGGGTGGGAGTTCCATTAAGCAAGAGTCACAAAGGCCAAGGAACACCCGGAGCGGAACTTATGAATGCCAACAAGTTGGTCGCACGCGCCACCCAACCCAGGTGTGTGTGTGTATCATATCACAAGCGTGTCAAGCCCATGATTGTCCATAATGTGCATAATTATGTGGACAGAATAAATTAGAAGCATGCATGTTGATTGCCCCTCCTATTCTTTATGACACAGCTCTTTCAATACACAAAGCAGTGGTGGTGGTACAGTGCGATAAGAAAGTGTAAATTCCCTATCAAGCTCTGTAAATATAGTAGATCGCATCACTGAAAAAAACAAATGATAGAAAAATCTTTTTGTAAGAACACCCCACCGTCCCCTTATGTACAAATACCCTGTATTACTCTTGAATACAAAACACAGACAACAACCTAATATCGAATCTCTTTTCGCTTCATGAATTTTTCATGTTGTCACAGCTATATCTTGCCGGGCGCGGCACTCTCTCCCTCCCTGCCTTTGCCGGTGACACCTCAGCAGCAGAGGTGGAGAGCTAAGCACCTGCACCCTATGGTCACCTCACCTTAGCTGTCCAACCCAACTTGCGAATCACCGATAAAGAAAGGAGACACTGTGGGGACAGGAAAGGACAGCACATGCCGTGCGATGTGTGGAAGAAGAGAAGAAAGCGAGAGAGAGAGAGAGAGAGAGAGAGAGAGAGAGAGAGAGAGGGAGAGAGAGAAAGGAAGAGGGAGAACTTCTTCCCCCCGCTCCTGCTGGTTTGTCTAATCTCTCTGCCGAGATGGCAGCACACTGCTGCGGGCAGAGTCAATGAGCCAACAAGCATGGGTCCTGCTACTCCTCCAGCCATCCATTTTATTTATGCTTTATTACCGGCCTATCAGCGCAGTGGGGCCCCGGCGCCGAGCGCGCTTGTTGTTATAGCATTATCACCCCGCCGTTTCTGTTTCAATTAGACTAATATGGAAGCGGGTGGGAGGAGGGCACTGAGTGCAGAGGAGGAGGAGGAGGAGGAGGAGGAGGTGGTGGAGGAGAGGAGAGGAGAGCTTTATGTGCGGCTGGTCCCTCTGCTATTAAATCACACACTATGCCTCTCCCTCCATTTTCCTCAGTAGCCCTTACTGCTTTCCAGGCCATAAAGCCCAATTGTTTTTTTTTTCCTTACTTTTTTCTTTTTCTTTTTTCTTTTTGGCGCAGCAAGCAGCAGCGGTGGTACCATGGTAACTGGTGTCAAGGAGATTAGCTGGCGAGCGGGGTGACGGCAACAGATGCAACGCTAATGTCCCCCATTAGGTGCCCCAGAGGTGGCTCTGTGGTGCGGTCGGCGGTGGCGCTGATAATGCACACAGGGCCGAGGGAGGCCATCGCAGTGTGGCTGGCAGACACGGCTAATGATGGGGAGGCGAGGTGGTGGCTGAAAGTTAACCCCTAATGAGAGCAGACAGGCCGCAGGAATGACCAGTGGCGTCTCACACCGCAGGGCACTGACTGGACGGAAAGGACAGACGGATGGCTGGATAGATGGATGGATGGATGGATGGATGGATGGATGGATGGATGGATGGATGGATGGATGGAAGAGTGAGTGGATGGATGGATGAATGGATGGATGGATGGATGGATGGATGGATGAAAGGGTGGGTGGAAGGATGGATGGATGGATGGATGGATGGATGGATGGATGGATGGATGGATGGATGGACGGATGGATGGGTGGGTGAATGAATAGATATGTAGATGGATGGATGGATATGTAGATGGATGGATGGATGGGTGGATGGGTGGATGGGTAGGTAGGTAGATGGATGGATGGATGAGTGAATAGATATGTGGATGGATGGATTGAAGGAAGGATGGATGGATGGATGGACAGATAGATGGATGGATGGATGGATGGATGGATGTATGGGTGCTGTATTTTTTCTACTTTGTTTGAACTCTATGCTATGCATATGATATATCGTTGGACCCTCTTCTGTATTCACATATCATCTGCATAGCAGCAACCAACATTCTGCCACTCACATTAACACATTGGCATTCACCTGTCACACGTCAGGTTCATCATCACAGGCTGTCAGTAAGCTTGAGTCATTTGTACACAACGCTCTGCGTTGCAAATCTCCATTTCCAAGTAATGCACTCAGGGCTCTGTACGTGGGCTTGGGGCTCAACACGCGTTCATGTCCTCAAACACTGATCCCTCCGCTACACTGCATGTGTATCACATCCCAGCAGGTGATAGCAAGGCTCAGGGGCAGGGAGAGAGAGAGAGAGAGAGAAAGCGAGAGAGAGAGAGAGAGAAGAGAGAGAGAGAGAGAGAGAGAGAGAGAGAGAGAGAGAGAGAGAGAGAAGGAACGTGACAATCAGAGGATGAGAGGGGAATAGAAAAGAGCAGAGGCATCTGTGTGTCTATAGGGACCAACACCACTGGGAGTTTCAAAAGGGAATTTCAAAGGGAGGGAGGAAGGGGTCAAATGGTCCTACTGCCCCAGGACTCCACTACACCAGATACAAGATAACTGCAAATTCACCCAGCGAATGCATGTAGAATTCATGACATGCAAATTCAAAACACATAAATGTTAGATCTGCTATAGCCTCTTTATGACAGGCTGCCCGCTTATACTGTTGATATCGGGGCTCCAAATAATGCATGATTTCTGCATATTGTATTGTATATGTATTATGTAGGCAGAAATCATGCATTATTTGAAATATACAATAAACAATACATTTTTTTATAAATAACATATTCACATTCATAAATTTCATGTTGTATAGTATATACCATCCATAGTTGTATAGAATATACCAGCACTGCTAATACTTGCAATGTAAAATGAAACACAAATCAATCCTATCCATGTCTTTCAGTAAGAGTAGAGAAAAGTCTAGCTACAGTATGTAAGCAGAGCGCTACGGAGTCAGAAGCCTGTGCTCTCTCCGGCCGCAGTGCTATCTCTCGGACTGAGCCCTGCTGCTCAGGAGATAAGGCCGGAGAGGCCATCAGTGGCCCTGTGCACACTGCCAACTGCGACAAGATGTCAGAGCTGGTGGAACGGATCCTATCCTATCCTAGGTGTCGGAGAGCCATCCCCCTAGGAGCGGCCATCTCTTCCCACGCACTGCTGCACCTCGAAATACAACAACTTTAGAAAATACCTCAAGCCTCTGCTGATAAGCATGGGGGCTCTGTTGCCCCAACACTGAGCAGGGATGTGTGACAGGAAGTCAGGAACAGGAAGCAGTAGTGGACAAGTAGACAAGCTACTGCGGGCATGCTGCTGTCCCCACGGGGGGGGGGGGGGGGGGGGGGGGGCGTCAGAACACTGACAGACACGTCAGCCCGCCAACACCAGACGAATCGTCTATTAAGCCTCCTGTATTTTACATGACCTGATGAAATATACATCCTCCTCCTCGCCTGGGTATTAATTATGAAGTGCCGAGAGGGGCTTCGCTCCATGCTCTCCAACCCATCAGAATCCAGTGGAAGATAATTGTGTGTGACGGGTTCACTCAGCGAGGACGCGGGAGTGAGGGAAATCTAGTTCGCTGGCCGATTGGATTTCATGCTACTTCCCATTAACCTTTCTCCCGTGTGATGAGAGCACAGCTGAGGCAGGAGAATGCTTTTCCACCCCAGAGACTGGCTGGCAGAGCTCCACAGGGACCCCTAGCACCCATCAAATGCCCCCTATTGGTGAGAATTATGAACTACTATCTGGAGGACAGACAAACTTGTTTGTAACAGTTTGACATTACAGTTAATGAAATAAGTACGCAATAATGAGATGATTATAGGGTAGTGTAATGAGGCAAAATACACTCAGTGAACAATTGGAAATGTTTAAACAGTAGTCAGTCAACAGCTGCCATTTCTAAACTGCAATGTCCATACTTGACATGCATAACAACCAGGAGACACTGAACTGATTGATGCATTCAACTTTCAGACAAAAAAAAAAAAAAATCTGTTATGTTCCCATAGAGATCGCATCCACCCACACAGCCCAATTAGCCTACCTCAGGTGACCAGACTCAAGTGAGGGAGAGCTCATTCGTTTCACGTCAGGACCAGAGAATTATCACATCTGCTCTCTCATGGCCTTGTAAAACTCTTAATTCCACTCACCTAAATGTTTAGCAACATGTCTCTGTCTCTCTTTCTCTCTCTCTCTCTCTCTCTACCTCTCTCTCTACCTCTCTCCCTCCACTCTGTGCATTGGTTTATGAGTGGCAGTAAAAATAATTGTATCAAAGCAAATAAATTGTCTGTGGCCAACCGCAGCAGCAATCCTGTGTTTTCATATGTTTGTGCTAATGACACCAGGGCACCCCAAGAGGTCAGACAAAACAATAAAGTATCCTGACAACGCTAGAGCCTGGCAGGGAGGAACTAATTTACAGTCCTCACACTGACGAAACTTCAGGGGTCTAACATCAGATGGCTCCTGAAAGGCATTCTCTGTAAACGTTATGTAGCATATAAAATGCCAGGCTCTGATTGAAGCACATACCATGTGCACAGAATAATGCCGAGCTCACAGAGGCTTTACTTTCACTCTGCCTGAACCACATGCGGTGTCTGAAAAAAAAAAGTCTTTTTTCTCATAACAGTGTGTCTGGATATTCAATGAGGCTAGGGTTGCCAGGCTGTTATGAGGGCACAGCTTTGGAGAGAAACTGTCGCCTAGAGCCCCTGTCAACCCCCAAAGCCCTGACAAACATCTCAGTGATGAAAAGATAGCTCAGGGTCAGACAAAAACGAATTGCTCGGGGTCATTCTGCCATCTCCAGCGGGCGCGGTGACACACGATGCGTCGTGTCTGCCATGCTAATGCCGTTCCCCTCACCGCCACATCCACGGATGTTTATAGCACGCTCGGAACACCCAGATGGTCCTTTAATCAAACTCCAATATGGAAGTGTACTCCGCTTAAGAAAACAATCACTACGCGCTTTCTTGCAAAAAGAATATATAATTTTCTTCCTTACAGCTGGGCTGGCATAATAATTTCCATAGGCTTAACTAATGAACAGCCTCGTAGGCCTATTGCAAAAATAAAAAAGCTGGACAGGTGGTCGTCTGAACAATAAATTTCTTACAAAGAGATATGGACCACCCTCCCACAACAATGCTTTCTGCTAATAATTACATGTCTGTTTTTATTACATTTTTTGTTTTGATATCATTATTCATTAGCTGAAAAGAAATCAACAACGCATTTCTCCTCGTGTCCTTAATGACAAATTACTCTTCAATGATTCATTACAAACAAGTTACTGTAATTAATTGAATTAGGTTGACTTTCACACAAAATATGCAAATGCTTAAACTTTGATTAATTCTCCACAGTAGCTACATTAAAATTACCTTTCACTGTAAGTGAATAAAAACTAATTACATATCAGAAATGGCACATATAGAATTAGAGGGCAATTTCTTTTCTGTAAATTATATTACAGGGCTTATCAGCATGAAAAAAATGGGGGAAAACCAGATACTCTATGCAGTTGCAATGATTCCTAAGGAATTTAATCATCCACAACATTGTAGGGGGTTCCAAAAAATAGTCACAGCAGAGCATTTATATTCCCCAGCATTTATATTCGGTTTGCTTAGCCGGTCTGTTCTGGCGAAGCGTCTGCCTCATTTTGTGCAGAAGTGGGGGAGGGAGGAGGTGCCAAGGGAAGGTCGGCTGTGCCTAATCACAAGCGTTTGTCTGTGCAAACACCACACGATGACAGCGGTGCGGCCGCCTGGAGAAGTCTCTCTGGCGAAGGGCTGCGGAAACCCTGCCAAGTGTGTCCGAGGAAATTCATCGGGAGACCTGGAGGCCAGGCGTGTCGGCGCGCCAGGCAGGGGAGCCACATGAAGCCCGTCGACAGCTTGACAGCGTCCCATCTCACACTTGACAGGCCATCCCATGGCTCCTGCGATTGCACTAAAACTGGGATAGAGTCCCCTGCTCAGCCGCAGACACACACACACACACACATACACACACACACATACACACACACACACACACACATACACACACACACATACATACACACTACTCCCACATCCCCACAGCCCAGCTCTCAAACTAATAATCCTGCATTCAATCTTGTCTCTCTCCCTTGCTCGCTCTCTCTCTCTTTCTCATTCTCTCTCCCCTTTTCTCTGTCTGTCGCTTCCTCTCTCTCCATCTTTCCAGCCAGCACCGACTGCACAAAACAAAGCTATAGACTGTTCCAGAATAGGGCACCGCTACCTGGTGATAGGCGATGGCCTCCAATGAGTGCAGAAATGATGTGGAGGCAAACGCGAATGGGATGGCGCTCGGTCTTCCTCAGATTGCCTCCTCAACCGACACGTAAACAGCTGTGGCAGCATGATTGGTTGTTTTGTAAATTCATAATGGTATTGGAAATCATATGGATTGGCTGGGGTGCTTGGATCAATCCCCGCAAAGGAGCCTGTCTGGCACCAATTAACAAGAACACCCAGTGAAATTCTCCATGTGTTCGCAGCGAGATAGGATTCACGTATTGAGCTGCTGTCAACCTGGATTCAGTCCAGGGTAAAGAAAGGAATCTGCAAAGTGTTGCTTTTTCCATTGAGTCGGGGTCGAGTCTAACAAATGCAACACGAGTGCAGATTTGTGCAAGCGCATGTATAAACAGCGCAAAAGCCAGGCGAGAAAACAAGTGTGTAACATGATTTATCCAATCCTGTTGGACTGCGTGTACTGCGTGTGGGCTGGGTAGGGTGAGGGGGGATGGGGAGAGGGTTCTACCTTGTAATTCTTATGAATAACAGTAATCCACATCAGTTCCCCTAAAAAGCCTTGCACCTTTACAGTGGTGAATTGCGTACTGCCACAGCTCCTCACTAATGCATTCACCAGGCTCTTGCATTAGTGCCTGCCACTGTGGTCCTGATGCTGGGTGCAGCTGCATCACCTTGGCGACAGGAGAAAAAATGCCCACCATAACCCTGTAAGCCCTCTGCATTTTTGTTTGGTGGAAGTGACAGCCTATGAACACCAAGATGATTGCTGAATGTGAAGCTTTTTTTTGTCATAGGGAGATTGACAAGTGTTGGACATGGGCTCATGGAGAAAGCTGTGCATCACTGATAAACTGATAAACAAAAGCTAATATGAAGCCCTCATCCCTCAGCACGAATCGAATTACAGCAGAAGGAGCAGCGGAGACACTGTGCTTGTGGGTGTCAATGTGTGTGTGTGTGTGTGTGTGCGTGTGTGTGTCTGTGGTTGTGTGTGTGTGTGTGTGTGTGTGTGTGTGTGTGTGTGTGTGTGTGTGTGTGTGTGTGTGTGTGTGTGTGTGTGTGTGTGTGTGTGTGTGTGTGTGGGCCTGCAAAAACACTACTAGGTGCCATGTGTTTGAATGCACCACCACTTTAGCTGCCGGCTTCACGCCGCGACTCATACACCTTCTCACCCACTCATTATATTCTAATGGAGGACAAGCAGTGCCCCACTACACCTGCGTTCTTGTTTCGCCGTTCTCTCTATTAAATTAAGATTGTGGCGTGACTGCACTGCAAGACCAGGTCTTAGGCAAAAACAGTACAATTTGCGAAGAAAGTGTTCCCATTTTCTAAGAAAAGATAAGACATTCTGAGCACTACATGTTTATTTAAAAACCAATTACACTTAGTGTTCCAAAACAAAATACGGAAAAAAAATCAATCGATTAGAGAGTCATTGAGAAGGGCAACCTGTCTGTGTTTATTTTCCCTCAGCCAACCTGTTAGCAGAGCCAAGCCACGATTGACTGTTTTACTAACAACTATGCTGACTGCATATTTCATTTACGTATTAATATAGACGTATCTGTTGACAGGCCATGGCCCTGGCTCTGGTCGATGAACAAGGCGATTTGGCAGGCAGCAACGGAGAAGGAGGAAGAGGAGGAGGCAGAGGAGGAAGAGGAGGAGGAGGAGGAGGAGGAGGAGGAGGAGGAGGAAGATGAGAAGGAAGAAGAGGGGAGAAAGTCGGCAGCAAATAAAGACCTCTGAGGACTTTTTTTAAAGATATGCCCCTCTGGGAATAATCAAATCTTCCAGGTCTGTGCATCCTGCGTTTGCCATCCGCCCCTGCGTAGGAGGGTGGGGAATTATAAATCTTTGCACTGTATCACATTACTGTGTTAAACATTCTTCACACAGTCACACATGCACGCACATGTATATAGCCCCTACAGGCTCTCACACCTTCTCCAAGCAGCCACACACACACACACACACACACACACACACACACACACACACACACACACACACACACACACACACACACAAACACACAAATATAAACACACACACACACAAACATAGACACACACACACACACCTACAGACAGTGACAAACAAACAACCTGCCTGAAAAAGCAAGATGATATTTGTTGACAGAATTTCTCCGTGTAGACACGAGGGACCTTCCAGAAGAGAGAGAGAGAGAAAAAAAACAGGAAGCCAAATCACACACACACACACACACACACACACACACACACACACACACACACACACACACACACACACACACACACACACACACACACACACACACACACACATCTATAGTGGTTCTTAAGGCTCACATCTCTCCCAGAGATCCATCCATCTCCTCCATGTTCCGCCACAGACACATGTCTGCATCTTATATCTTTATATCTTTATGCACCGACACCTGGGAGGGACTTGTTATCTGGGTGGTGATGGTTGACACGCAAGTGTAGGTGGAGATGACCCACTCACCTCTCCAGCCCTTGCATATCGGAGTGTCAGTGATTCTGTGTGTGTGTGTGTGTGTGTGTGTGTGTGTGTGTGTGTGTGTGTGTGTGTGTGTGTGTGTATGTTTGTGTGTGTGTGTGTGTGTGTGTGTGTGTATGTTTGTGTGTATGTGTGTGTGTGTGTGTGTGTGTGTGTGTGTGTGTGTGTGTGTGTGTGTGTGTCTGTGTCTGTGTCTCTGTATCTGTGGTGTACATAGGGGGTGTTAGTCACAGCAGGAAGCCCTTAAATTAATACAAATAACCTCGAGAAGGTAGAGAGGGAAGGAGAGAAGGAGGGAGAGTGAGAGGAGGAGAGAGAAAATAAAGACAGAGAGGGAGGGAGAGAAAGAGAGATAGAGAAAGAGAGACAGAGATAATAAGTCATAATAAAGAAAGAGAGAGGGATGGAGAGGAAGAGTGAAGGAGAGAGGGAGGCTGTTTCTCTTGGGGCCTCCAGCGGAGAGCGGGGAGGCTGAGGGTGACACAAACAGATGCGCCTGTCAGCGGAGAGGCGTCAGCGTGAGTGACAGCCGACGGACCCCGCAGAAGAAGACAGAGCGCGTCTCCGTCAGCCTCCACCACCAGCACCACCACCCAACACACACACACATACACACACACTCACTCACTCACTCATCCACACACACACATACACACATACACACACACACACCTCACCACGGCCCCCACACACTCGTCTTCCGCCTTCCACCCACACCCCGGCATCTTTCTTCCCTCATTACCCAACATTCTGCCCACATGGGCACTTCTGGGAGAAAGGGAGAGAGGCAGAGAAACAATGCGACACAGGAGAGAGAGAAGGAGAGAAACACAGAGACATAGAAGACAGAAGTCAGAGAAAGTCAGAGAAAGAGAGACAGAAAGAAAGAGAGAGAGAGATAGAGAGAGAGAGAGAGAGAGAGAGAGAGAGAGAGAGAGAAAAGAGAGGGAAAGACAGATTTTGATGTAAATGCTATACTTTGTTTTGACCAGCAGGAGGAGATAGTGTTCCCACCATTCGGGCATCTTTAGGCTTCGGTTGGAAACATAGCGGCTGGTATGGCCGCCAGAATGCAGCGTCAGGGACAAGGCCACCGCCATCAAACACACATGACTAAATCCACGCCTGTTTTGTTTTTTTGCCAGCGTTTTGCTTCGTCAAACATGGCTTCTGTCACTCCACTGATCAGCATCCAAGGGACAGCTCGTAAACATAACAGTGTGCCTGATAGATGACGACATTACCATATCGTCACCTAAAGCTTGAAAGACATTTGCATGCAATTACCGTCCTTCCTTTTCCATTTGCCAAATGTTAGATGTAGATAAAGCTTTGATAAACATCAAGCTTGGGTAGAGTTTTGCTGCCAGCTTTGGCCGCTACTTGCAGAGTGCTGGGCCCTCTGAGCTGCATCACAGCTGGATGGCGGGCAAAGCAGCAGGGCCAGCCAACACAGAAGAGATTTACACCTTTTTAAAAATCGGGAGATACCCTGGAGGAGTGTTAGGGCTGGAGGGGGGTGGAGTTGGGTGGTGGTGGTGGCGGCTGTGTGATACAACTGGGAGGTAGGACTGGGAAGTAGATTTAACAGTCCTATCCACTGCTGCGAGATCAGATTGTCACCGTTCAGCTAGCCAGTGGGGTGTGTATGTGTGTTTGTGTGTGTGTGTGTGTGTGTGTGTGTGTGTGTGTGTGTGTGTGTGTGTGTGTGTGTGTGTGTGTGTGTGTGTGTGTGTGTGTGTGTGTGTGCGCGCGCATGTGTGTGTGCATGCATGTGTGTGCAGGGGGTAAATTTAAGCTGGTTGTGTCCACCTGAGGCTCTCCGCCTTGGGGCGGTCGCCTGCTCCCCCACCCCCCATCCCCACAGACAGGCAGACAAACAAACAAACAAACAACTACACACACACACACACACACACACACACACACACACACAAATCATAACCATCATGGCGACACCCTCCCTGCCAGTCAACACTTCACTTCACACTGAGCTATCTACTCCACGCGCAGCGAGGATAGGCGAAATGACGGGGACGACAAGTGGGAACAAGAAGGAGTGCGGAGTACAGATAGAGACAGAGGGAGAGAGAGAGGGCAAGAAAGAGGGAGAGAGAGAGATGGGGGGAGAGAGAGAGTGTGGAGTAAAGATAGATAGAGAGCAAGAGAGAGAGGGAGAGAGAGAGAGAGAGAGAGATGGGGGAGAGAGAGAGTGTGGAGTACCGATAGAGAGAGAGAGAGAGAGAAGGCAAGAAAGAGGGAGAGAGAGAGATGGGGGGAGAGAGAGAGTGTGGAGTAAAGATAGATAGAGAGCAAGAGAGAGAGGGGGAGAGAGAGAGAGAGAGAGAGAGAGAGAGAGAGAGAGAGAGAGAGAGAGAGAGAGAGAGAGAGACGGGCCAGAAGGAGTGTGGATTCCAGATAGAGAGAGAGAGAGAGAAAGGGAGATGGAGAGAGGGAGAGAGAGAGACAGGGTGGGAGAGAGAGAGGGGGAGAGAAAGAGAAAGACAGAGAGGGAGAGAGAGGGAGAGAGAGGGGGGTAGAGAGACAGAGACAGAGAGAGAGAGAGAGAGGGGGAGAGAGAGAGATGGGGGGAGAGAGAGAGTGTGGAGTACAGATAGATAGAGAGCAAGAGAGAGAGAGAGAGAGGGAGAAAGACAGAGACAGAGAGAGAGAGACGGGCCAGAAGGAGTGTGGATTCCAGATAGAGAGAGAGAGAAAAAGAGAGAGAGAGACGGGGGGAGAGAAAGAAGGAGAGAGAGAAAGAGAGAGGGAGAGGGAGAGAGAGGGGGAGAGAGGAGGGGTACAGAGAAAGAGAGAAAGAGAGAGAGGGACAGAGAGAGAGAGGGCGGCCAGAAGGAGAGAGGAGGCGAAAGGTGGCGCCCAGAGATAAGATCCACAGGAGATATGGATTTAGAGATGGAATTATATGAAGAAAAAAAAAACATTTATTATATGGAAAAGGTAGAGAGTGAGAGAAAGAGAGTGTGTGTGTGAGAGAGAGCATGACAGAGAGAGAGTGTGAGAGAGAAAGAAGTAGAGAGAGAGATGGACAGATGGAAAGAAGAAAGCAAGAGAGCTATGAAAAGAGAGCAAACGACAGGGGTGAAAAATGGAGAAAGAGAATAAGAGAGGTAAATGGACAGAGAGAGAAAGAAAAAGAGAGAGGTGGACAGAAAGAGAGAGAGTCATCACTGTGAAGAATGTGGCAAAGTGTTGGCCATAGAAGGAATGAAACACACACAAACTGACAGACACACAGAGACCTGCCTCTGGCCTGTGGCGCTGGAAGGCAGGAGCAGTAGGGCTGCATTATTAGCAACCCCAATGATGCACAGCGGGCGAGCATCAAAGCTAATGTTGCTGAAAGATGGGCGCCTGAGCCAAAGGTGAGCGTGGGAGAAAGGTGAATTATGGGAGCAAGGCTCCAGCTCTGGCTGTGGCAGTGTCTGGGGCTGGTGACGCTTTTGTGCGATGAGTCGACCTGACACAACGGCTGCTGAAAGCCACAACGCGACAAAATGTCAAAGAGCTGTCGGAGCAGAGAGCTTTACAAAAAAAATATATCCTCTCTGCTTCATTTTTAATCAGGCATGCTCAAGACAACTATGTCTTCAGACAGCATGCCCCAGAGAGGGTCCTTATCAGCACCAAGGCCAACCAGCAGTCAAGAATGCCAAGTATGTCATCTTCACTCATCCACCCCCTCCCTTCAAGCCCATTATACTGTCTGTATGTTTCAATTCAGAACGCAGTGTCAGGAATGAAAATCGACTGAGTCAAGCGAGTGAATGTGAGAGACAAATGAATGAAAAGTGAATAAAAAAAAAAAACATTTGTCCTCCATCACACAGACTCTTCGAGCAAACATTTATTAATGTGAACAAGCAAGACATTGCATGTACTACAGCGAAAACTGTTCAGATGTTTAAACGCTCCTTGTGACAAGGGCAAACTAACAGGCCTTTTTACTAAGCACATTTAATACATGTCATTCTGAGTGTACTGGACTAGACTGGACTGGACTGGACAGACATGGCGATGAATATGCAATAAGTCCTGTTTAAATGTAATTAAAGCAGAAACCCGATGTAAAAGAAACTGCATCCGCCATAAGTGTTTATCTGGTCCCCCATCTCATTTCTAACAGCCCCGAGAACCAATCTGCTGGATTCCCTTTGGGCTCCTCGAGGGCTGCTGCTCTGTTTAGCCTTCAGTATGGCCGCCTTTCTCTGCCTCCGACATTGTTGACTCCTTGTGTGAAGGTAATTACCAGTGAGAGAGGGAAGGAGCCACTCAGATTTAATTAAACCTTTTTTTTTTTTTAGTCGCAAATCTCCATTGCTCATCTGTCTCCTTCTCTCTGTGTCTCTTTCTTTCTCTCTCTCTCTCTCTCTCTCTCTTTCTCTCTCTCTCCCTCTCTCTCTCTCTCTCTCTCTCTCTCTATCTCTCTCCCCCCCCCCCCTCTCTCTCTCTCTCTCTCTCAGCCTTATTCCAAGTTATACTATCTGCTCATCTCTTTCTGTACCTGTTTCTTTCCCGCAGGCAGCAGCACACAATGCATGCGTGCACACACACAGGGCAAGCAGAAGAGGGTGCGAGGACATGCATGCATATTCCAGCAGCAGTATATTTAGTGACGGCTTAGTAACATGTGGATGGGGTGGTGGAGTGTGTGTGTGTGTGTTTGTGTGTGTGTCTCTCTCTATCTTTGTGTGTGTATGTGTGTGTGTTTATCTTTGTGTGTGTGTGTCTCTCTATCTTTGTGTGTGTGTGTGTGTGTGTGTGTGTGTGTGTGTGTGTGTGTGTGTGTGTGTGTGTGTGTGTGTGTGTGTGTGTGTGTGTGCGTGCGTGTATGTGACATGCATGCATATTCCAGCTGTATATTTAGTGAAGGCTTAGTAACATGTGGGTGGGGTGGTGGAGTGTGTGTGTGTGTGTGTGTGTATGTTTGTGTGTGTGTGTGTTTATCTTTGTGTGTGTGTGTGTGTGTGTATGTGTGTGTGTGTGTATATGTGTGTATGTGTGTGTATGGTTGTGTGTGTGTCTGTGTGTCTGTGTGTGTGTGTGAGTGTGTGTGTGTGTGTGTGTGTGTGTGTGTCTGTGTCTGTGTGTGCGTGTGTGTATAAGTGTGTCCTCTTGACTGGAAAGGCTTAATTCATCATGCTGCCACCCCTAAAAGAGCGTTCAGATGAAGAGCGCACTGATAAGGCCGACTGGAGATGGCATCCTGTCCATTCACCAATCA
This sequence comes from Coilia nasus, assembly GCA_027475355.1. Taxonomy (NCBI): domain Eukaryota; kingdom Metazoa; phylum Chordata; class Actinopteri; order Clupeiformes; family Engraulidae; genus Coilia; species Coilia nasus. The sequence goes on along the minus strand of CM050215.1, from coordinate 15,686,791 downwards.
GATCTGCCACGTTCTCAATGCCTGTCTGATCGCGTTTTTCACACATCATTACACCGTACAAGGTGATCTCGCTAATCAGAGGACAGTAAAAACATGAAAGCGGTCCTTTAGAAAGCGGGTCCTTTTTCTTGTTGCTTTTTTCCTTTTGGCAGGGAAGAAAAGACATTTGCTTAATCACAAAAAATGTAAGTATAAGGGCGCTTTCCTTAAAAAGACTATGCAAAACAATTCTGCTTTGAGGGTTTAAGACACATATGAAACTGAAAGGACGCTTTAAAAAGCTACATTTTTTTAAGAACAGACCACTGGCCTTGGTATTTATATCGTGAAATGTCTCTGTGTTGCCTTTGATCAAAACTATTCAAACGGCTGTCAATCAAGTAAGAGAAGACAAGACAGCAAAAAATAAGTCTATAATTCACAAAGATTACTGAGGGGCAAAATACATAATGCTCTATTTCAAACCTTCTACTCTTTCACTTTCTGAAGAACTGCCTGCTGTAATATCAAACAGAAGATGCTGGTGTGTAGACTTGTGAATTGTGAATCATTGTGCAATGCTGACCTACACAGATCATTCCCTATCAGAGAGAGAGAGAGTAATGGCTGGTTAGCCTATTAATGAATCCTTGACTTTAATTTGATGTCGCCTGAAGACAAGTCAATTTGTTTTCAGGCACTTTTTCATTGAGATTTAATGTCTTTGTAATTAAGATGACCTCGTTATTCCTTAATTATCAAGCTGGCCCAAGGAATGGATTCCAATGCAAAAACAAAAAATGGGGAAAAAAATCTTTTGAATGTATGCCCAATGCATACATCTGGGACCAAAACTAAAAGACTGATGAACATATTATTGGTGTAAGGGAGGGAGACAGTAAGACAGAAAAAGAGAGAGATGTATAAAAAATTGATAGAGAAATGAAAGAACAAAGCGAAAGAATGAGAAGGGCATAAAGCAGAGAGAGATAAATAGACAAAGCATAAACAGAGGCAGAGAGTGAGGGCAGTTACAGAGGACACTGCTCCCCCTCGACACACACACACACACACGCACACACACACACACACACACACCACCTATCCCAACCCCACTCACACCCTAGTGGCTGCGTGTCTGGATTTGTGTCGGTGGGTAACACTCTAAATCTCAGCGGGTGATCTTCTGCTCCGGGGGGTTAACACGACCAGCAGCAGCAGCAGAGAGGAAGTAGAGGTAGAGACAAAGAGAGAGAGAGAGAGAGAGAGAGAGAGAGAGAGAGAGAGAGAGAGAGAGAGATAGAGAGATAGAGAGAGAGGGGAAGAGAGACACAGAGAGAGACAGTGGGAAAGAGAGAGAGAGAGGCAGACAAAGACAGACAGAGACAGAGAGAGACAGAAAGTAAATGAGAGAGAGACAGAGGGAGAGAGACAGAGGGGGGAAGACAGAGACAGAGAGAAAGAGACAGACAGAAAGAGGCAGAGAGAGAGAGCAAGAGAGAGGCAGAGAGACAGAGAAAAACAGAGAGAGAATGAGAGAGAGACAGAAAAAGAGAGACAGAGAGAGAAACAGAGAGCGACAGACAGACAGAAAGAGGCAGAGAGAGAGAGCAAGAGAGAGGCAGAGAGACAGAGCCAGAGAGAGGCAGAGAGACAGAGCAAGATAGAGGCAGAGAGAGAGAGCAAGAGAGAGGCAGAGAGAGAGAGCAAGAGAGAGGCAGAGAGACAGAGCCAGAGAGAGGCAGAGAGACAGAGCCAGAGAGAGGCAGAGAGGGCCCTCTGAGCTCAGCACAGCACTGGAGGATCTGCACTGCAGCTGACAGCTCCTGGCTACGGTCCCGGCGCCCGCTGAGCCCCCTAAGACCCAGCCGGAGCAGCCGGAACGCCGCACGCCTCCCGTCGCGGACGACACTGATCCTACCTGTAATTACACCGACCACGGAAGCTCCCTCACAAACACACACACACACGCCCACACACACACATACACACACACGCACACACACACACAAACATCAATATGATGAGATGCGTATCTAACAGTGCCTTGGAACAGGTTGCACTAGAAATAACTTGGTCCGCAGTGGTATCTCTGGTGTCCTGGTGGAATTACTTTAGCTCACGGAGTGGATTTCTTCCCGATTAGGCACCAGGCTCTCCATCTGCAGCTAACACACCACCGCATGCAAATGCTGATTGCTATTCATCATTCAGAGTCAAAGGCAGAGGCAAATGAACACCACCAAATGAGCCTTCAGGAGCTTGCTATTAGTCATGTTCTCTTGCTTTTTCCTCTCTTTCTTCTCTTTTCTCTCCCTCTCTCTCTCTCTTTCTGTCCGTCTCTCTCTCTCTCTTTACCTCACTTTTATTGCTTTGTTTCTTCTCTGTTCCCTCCCCCTCTCTTTCTGTCTTTCTTTCTTTCTGTCTTTCTCTCTCACTTTACTTCGCTTTTCTTGCTTTCTCTCTCTCTCTCTCTTTCTGTCTCTCTCTCTGAATTTACCTCGCTTTTCTCACTTTCTCTCTTTTTCTCCCTCTCATTCTCTTTCTCTCTCTCTTTCTACCTCTCATTCACTCACTCCCCACCAACTGATTCTGACATTTGAGTTGTCAGCAGCTCTGGACGGATGGGGTGCTGTGGGTGCTGATCCTCCCCTCAAAGGCCAGTCAGCCCCCCCCCCACCCAACCTCCACCCTCCATAAAACATCCACAGCCTCTCTCCATCAATCCAGCCCTGCTGCAGCTTAACCTTTAGCCGCTCTTTAAGGGGGGAGGAGGAAGGTGTGTGTGCGTGTGTGTCTGTGACTGTGTGTGTGTGTGTCTGTGTGTGTGTGTGTGTGTGTGTGTGTGTGTGTGTGTGTGTGTGTGTGTGTGTGTGTGTGTGTGTGTGTGTGAGTGAGTATGTGTCTCTGTGAAAAAGAGAGAAAGAGATAAAGTGAGCCACTGTGTGTGCGTATGTGTGTGTGTGTGTGTGTGTGTGTGTGTGTGTGTGTGTGTGTGTGTGTGTGATTGTGTGATTGCGTGTGTGTATAAGCATCTGCACATGTGTGTGTATGTATGTGTTTGTGTGGTGGGAAGAGAGAGGTGGCTGCTTTTGGCCTCCTCCTTATTTAGGTCTGAATTATTGAATGTGCTGAAACTTTAATGCAGGCCCTCTTCTCATCCCACAGGCTGGCATTTTGGAGGGAGTCTCCCCCCTCCTCTTCTCTCCCTCTCTGGCTTCCCATACCCCCCCCCCCCCACCACCCCACCCCACTCCTGTGATCTGTGCTCCAGTGCTCTGTGGACAGGTGCAGTCCATGAGCCAGTGTAGAGCCATGTGGTGGCACAGTGTGGGCAGGGTGGGGCTGGGGCTGGGGCTGGCATGGTGATGCCTCATTTGTGCTACTCTACAGGAAGCCAAAACAGCCCCTGCTCCCAGCTCAGTTGGACACACACATACATGCACACACACACATACATACACAATACAATGCGCACACACTCACGCACTCACACATAGACAGAAACACACACACATACACACACACACGCACAAACAGACACACATGTAATAATTTATATAGTTTTTTAATCCCTTGAGGGAAATTGATCTCTGCAGTTATCCCACAGTAATCCTCGAATTACTGAATTACACAGCACATAGTGAACACACAGCGAGGTGAATCACACACTAACCCGGAACAGTGGGCTGCCTGCCTACAGCGGCGCCAGGGAGCAGTGTGGGGTTAGATGCCCTGCTCAATGGCACTTCAGCCATGCTCCACTGGTACAGTATATGATAATCAAAGACACAGAAACTGTGATTGTATTACCAATTATATCTTTCAGTCTCTCTATGACCTTCTGGTGGAGGATCACAACTTCCATCATCACATAATCTACACCAGCCATATAAAAGGATAATTTAGCTGAACATCCGCGTGACACACAGGGCATGTAGGGGCCACACTGAGGAGCCTGGCATGCGAGATAATCCACCTACTGTATACCCTAGTGTTTTATCTGCGCCAGGTCACTCCACATCATGGACCAAGAGGAAATTGTGAGAAATGTGCCCTAGCCTGAGACACGGTGTCTTTTTTCAGTGATAACCCACAAAGCCAAGCCCCTGCTGGAGTCATCCTCACCTCCTATTTTCCTATTCTCTCTTACTACACCTCTTCTTCTTTCCCTCTGTGTTGCTGTCTTTCTCTCTCACACACACACTCTATCTCTCGCTATCTATCTATCTATCTATCTATCTATCTATCTATCTATCTATCTATCTATCTATCTATCTATCTATCTATCTATCTATCTATCTATCTATCTATCTATCTATCTATCTATCTATCTATCTATCTATCTATCTATCTCTCGCTCTCTATCTATCTATCTATCTATCTATCTATCTATCTATCTATCTATCTATCTATCTATCTATCTATCTATCTATCTATCTATCTATCTATCTATCTATCTATCTATCTATCTATCTATCTATCTATCTATCTATCTATCTATCTATCTATCTATCTATCTATCTATTTCTCTCTCTCTGGCTCTCTGTCTGTCTTTGTCTGCCTCTCTCTCTCTGGCTTCCTCTGCCTCTCTTTGTCTCTCTATCTTTCTCTGCCTCTCTCTCTCTCCCTCCCTTCCTCTCTCTTCTATCTCCCCACACAAAGCGAAAAAAAAAAAAAAAACACATCATCTCCATGGAGACTCCATTAGGTCCCCCTGTCCCCTACACACGTGTGCATGTCATGGCGCTCACAGCGCCGCATATTAAATTGGACGGGCCTTGGCAGAGGAAGCGGGCCTACACTGGGAAGTAATTGGGAGTTTTTGTAAAGAAACAGAAAGTCATTATGGTTGCGGCGGTGTGGTGTGTGGCCGCCCTGCAGGATGATTGCCAGGCTCATAATAGAGGCATGAAAGAGGCGGCTCCTGTAACCCATGAGGAGCAGCTCTATGGAAGGTGCTACACTACTGATTACCATCCCCACACTAAGACATGGATAGAGAGAGAGAGAGAGAGAGAGAGAGAGAGAGAGAGAGAGAGAGAGAGAGAGAGAGAGAGAGAGAGAGAGAGAGAGAGAGAGAGAGCAGAGAGAGACAGAGAGAGACAGAGAGACTGTGTGTGTGTGTGTGTGTGTGTGTGTGTGTGTGTGTGTGTGTGTGTGTGTGTGTGTGTGTGTGTGTGTGCGCGCGTGCGTGTGTGTGTATAAGGGAGAAAGAGAGAGGAAGAAAACAGGAGAGAGAAAAGATTGAATGGAGAATTATTGCATTGTATTACCTTTTACTGTCCAACAAATACTATCTATCAAATGCTGGGATTTCTCAGAATAAAAAGGACAAAGCGAGCCTTGTCAGTCTCTTTATGTCATATTTTCGATCTACATTCCTATCTTCCTATATATTTACCCCCACCTCAAACACACAGCCAAATTTATAATAAGCATGTTCAATCTTAATTCAGCCTAAAGTGTTCTCTGACATCCAATATTCCACCATGACCATTTTGTCTGAACCCAATTACACATACATAGTATATACAAAGCACCTTATCACGACACTTGTCTACCTCGTGGAATTCTTAGTACCTTTACTTATTATTATTATTATAAGTTTTTTCTCCCTCCCGTCAGTTCAGTGAATGTTGTATTATGCAGATGTGTGCAATAGGTTTGATCTGTTTTTGCAATGTGTATTATGTGTATGCTACTGGACACCTTAATTTCCTTTGGGATCAATAAAGTTACTCTACTCTACGCTACTCTACTATATACAGTACATACATATAATACACCGCGCTCTTCTTGTTAACCTTATGCATGAGGGCACCAAAAAAAGAATGATGACAAAATCTGTCATTTTACTTTCCAAACCAGCCCGTCTAGACTCTAGAGCTTAAAAAGCTCCCACAATCCCCTGCTGCACACAAACAGATGATTCACCATGTCCTCAGTCTCCCTGAATGGACTTGCTGTCCCAGCTGCTAGATTCAGGTGGGCCACGTGTCTGTTGTTCACTGCTTTAGCCCCATGCATGAGCCTGCATTGTGAGCTGGCTGTATGCTTTCCAGTAATAGACTTAAAAAGACTACCAAGAGCCTCTTAATAAAATATAAAAATGTCCCAAACATTTCCTTAACCACTCTGCTGCCAGAAGGCTTACAAGCATGTTGATAATCTCTCTCTCTCTCTCTCTCTCTCTCTCTCTCTCTCTCTCTCTCTCTCTCTCTCTCTCACACACACACACACACACACACACACACACACACACACACACACACACACACACACACACACACACACACACACACACACAGTTTACAAAAATATTTCTTAGTTAAGGCCTTAAACAGCCTGTGCCCCTTAAGCACCAAAGCTGAATATGTCCTCTTGTCAGTCCTCTAAACCCAAGAGTGAAGGTCAGTGGAAGTTAAATTCCCCGTTGTACCAGTTGTAACTAGGAGCAGATCCATTCACTTATTCACTATACATAGGGAACAGAGGGAACCAAACAGTGTAACTTACCCTATATAGTGTTCTACATGGCGATTGTGTGAAGATGTCAAACATGGCCGACGTCTACAAGGCCTCTGTTTGGGGCCTGTTCTCTATTATGGGAACAGCACCCCTTGTGGACATTTACAGCACTGAAACGATTTTGGAAACCTTATTTTAAGGTTGAAAAAACTATGTAGTGTTGCTTTAAGGACCAAGTCCCTGTCTATTATCCAAGAGAGTAGAATGTGGTCCTATTTTATACTGTTTGCCTCTGATGAGCAAGCACAGACACTGGCAGATGACAGTTTGTTTACTTCTCAGTGGACAGTAACAAAATAAAGACTCCACCCCCCATGATCCATTCTCCTGTTACCCTACCTGTGCGGTAGCCCCAGAGACCCTTTAAACCATTTTCCATGAACACTCTTGGTTAGGCTTCCACCCGACTAGGGAAAATTGTCTTTAAACATTTTCTCACTTTCAAGATCAAGATCTTACTCATGTACTTACCCATGTCATGACCATTCTTCAAATGAACTACACACCTTATAAAAGAATCTCATGAAACCTGCACCTCATGCATATTGCATGGTTTGTGCTGATGCTGTACTGGTACTTTTCTTCATTTGTTTTAAGACTGACTGGTGTTTTAAATCATCTCACAGGTCTGTATTTTTATTTCAGTCCTTGCCTAGTATTTTTGAACGACAACTCATGTCAGCTATTTTTTATTATGTGGCAAAAGGTTGCTCACAGCTGCAAAACAAACTGTATTGCACCAAGGGTTATCTCCAGAAATAAACAATGTTATAGTCTAGGGTGCACTACCGTGAAGATTATTAAAACAAAGACATCCACTGTAAACAGCTAGGTGGATACAGAAACTCCTCTTTGAAAAGCTCTTCTAACATCGTGTGTATTAGTTTAGCTGCCATTTCTTTTGTTAGGTGTTCTAGTTTGTTTCTGTTTTTGGCACTCTGCCTTTTCTGTGTTGCATCTTTCTGCACATTTTCTGTATGATGTCTTTGCATATCATTAGACCACCTCCTGCCCAGCAGACCTTAACCTCTTTCCTTTTCCAAGCTGGCAAATGTGGGATATTTTGGGCAGGAGTCCAATGCTGTCCCAGCTACAAACGTTAAAGAGACTTGCTCTTAACCCTCTAGGACCAACTATGGGGGCCACAGGGCAGAGCAGACAATTTTAGTGTCACAACATGGAGGCAGCCAGGTAATTTCTTACCCCTTTAGGATAGCTTGAGTAATAGCCCCTACCACTCAAGGCTGCTTGGCACAAACCACCCCCAGCACACACACCCACACCTTTTATGTGTACCCCTTTGTGCCTTAAAATCACTCTGAAGCATTTAAACCCCCGCCCACCCCAAACCCCACCCCTCCGCACCTCCCATGGGAGTAATGGAGGCCCTTCTCCAGCCCACTTGCCAACAAGAAAAAGTGAAAGAAAGACAGAAATAGTTGAGAGAAAGAGAGAGAGAAAGGGAGACAGAGTGAGTGAGACAGAGAGAGAGAGATGGGGGACGCAGAGGTAAATAGAGACTGGACAGAAGGGAAGGTCATGTAGAAAAAAACTAATGAGGGAGAGAGCGAAGGATGCACAACAACAAGAAGGGCTTGCACAAGAAGGGCTTGCATAAACGAAGCAAAGGAGACAAATGAACGGCAAAGGAGCGAGAGAGTGGAGGGGCAAGAGAGAGAAATGGCTTTCTTATTCAACAAGCACATTAGGGATCTGCAGAAATTGCATTGCCCCACTGCAAAACCTGACACAGTTCATTACTTCACAGAAACAAAAGAATCTCACTTTCTCTTCCGTTTCATCATGGTGGGCTGCGAAACGACTGAAAACAAATCAGACCTTGCCGCACACAAAAGGCAACATGGCTTCTACCCTTTCAAAAAATGTAAATCCCCCCCTCCACCCCCACACCCTCCTCCTCCTCCTCCTCCTCCCTTTGACGTCTCTATTTAAAGACCATTAGCGGTGAATTGTGGGTGCCATATTTAGGGGTAATTACGCAGCCTATTGACAGCAGTTGTCATTTCAGGCAAGCGTGAACGTTATTATGTTGACAAGCGATAACAGAGAATGTCTCTGCTCCGCGAAACAAAAGCTGCCGGGCAAAAACAGCGTCCTCCACCCCCAGACTTCCAATCACGCCCGTCAATCTAATTAGACAGCGATCGCGCGCCGACAAACAGGTGTGGAGCCTGACTGCAGCTTTGTGCCAGCCACTGGTTACTAAATAATGCAAGCAACCCCAGCCTCAGGGCCCAGTTCTGTTCATTACGCCATGTACTGTATGCTGTAATTGCAAGTGCAATTTTGTGCTATTGCTGTTCTTGCACTGCAATACATGTACAGTGGGAAATATGTACTGTGCACAATCTGTTACACGTACTTTACATTAAATACATGTGTACGTATCCTACATAGCCTATATCTGAACTCTGTATGACTGCAAAGCCTGAGTGACCAAATTCCATCCATACGACCATGGTGTAGGCTACAACTACAACCATGCTTGACATAAATTGAATCTAATTTGATGCAATTAAAAAAATACATTAAGCATAGACACATGAACCTGAAGAAGCTGAACCACTCAACACAAAAAGTTTATCCCAGCGTTTAAACATGCTTTTCAAGCATTTTAACGGTGCACTCACAACAGGACCACTAATAGCGTCAAAGCAAAGGCAAGAAGTCATTCATCTCCCACGCAGCGTCACACAGTAGTGAGCAGCAGTATGTCAACTGGTGACACAACATGGCTGGTGTGTATAACAGAACAAAGCTAAAAAGACCAGGCAACTGATTCCCCAACCCTCTAGCTGAGAACAAAACTGTACCATAATCAATATACTCTCATTACCAGACTCATCCATGGAGAACCATATCCATTTTGTCGCTGTTGTTACTGCTTTGCATCGGACATAATACCATCAAATCATGATATATGTGTATAATAAGCTTCCTCTGATATAAAATGTTGTGTCTGACTTAACACATTAAAGAAATGCTATGCTGAACTTCACTTTATTTCTCATTCCAGAACAAATAAGCTTGCAGACATTCCTCAGGGGGCACAGAAGTGAGTGAAAGTGGGGAGTTCTAACAATTTATAACTCCCCTTTGATCCTCAGAATCATGGCAGTTGTAGTTTTAAATGCTCATACACAACGTAGATGAACTGCCTTACCTTGGTAGCGGAGCAGGAAGGACCCAAACTTGGGCTGCTGGCTGTGGAAGTGGATGGAGATTTGGTTGCTCCAGCTGCGTACCACCAGCCCCTTCATCAGGATGGACTCGTTGGCCAGCACCGATGGCTCCCGGCCGCCCAGGTCTTCAAACCTCACTGTGTCCCCCTCCGACAGGCTCACATTCATCACCTGCAGCAGAGAGACATGCACACGTCAGAAGATTAATTTTTGCACATCTGTGTGTTGGTGGTAACCCACGCACGGTCTTCAACTCAGTAAAAAATGTAACCTCAGGATATTTCTGACAAAGGTAAATTGATTGAAACGTAAAAAATAGCTTCTTGTGAAATTGGCAGTGTGTGTCTTAAATTTGTTTTCACTGGGATACACACAAGTGGCATGAGATCTCTGAGTCTTTAGAGACTAAGACTAAGGCCTCATTTCCACCGACTTCAGCGTGTACAGCGCGTATCCAATGTACAATAGGTTTGTATAGGGACAGAATACGCTCAGATCACGCGTGCGATGGAAATGCTCTAATCTGTTAACATGCATTCTAAACGAATGCGGACAGAAAACGGGCACGCGCTGTACACGCAGAGGGTTTGGTGGAAATGAGCCCTTAGGAGCATAACCTACTACTGAACATTGCACACTGCAGGAGGCACCACTTTCATGTAATGTGATGAACCGTCAGCCTCAGTAGAGTTTTGAGCCTTGTACGCTTTAATACAACTTTTCATTCTCCATGACAAGTAAAAAAAGAACGTGCTGTGTTTTCTCCTGGCAAGCAGGAGACACCGAACAGCTGCTGATAGTCCCGCCCACCCTCTCTGGGACGAAGCAGAGGGTGGCCTCCTCCTACACTCAGCCGTCCCGTCCCTTCTCCCTGGTGACCTTACCCATGTGCTGACCACTGTCTGTCTGCTCGACTGGACCGGCACCCAGAGCAGGTGGGCAGAAGCCACCTGGCTGCTCTGCCTGCAACCATCCAGTTTTACATTCACAAAACAGCAACACAGCAGCAAGAACAGCAGCATCAGCAAGAAGTACCCGTTATCTGGCGTCATCAGATTGTATCATATCGCTGCCCATCCTGCTGTCCAACAGCACAGCTGCCAGTACTGGGCTCGTCTGTTGAGGCGTGGAAGGTATGAGGTCTGTGATGGTCTATGGTGGGTGAGCAAAAGGCTGTTTTGCAAGGTTGCAAGGTTTGCAAGGGTTTGCAAGGTTTTGTTTCATGGTACCACATGCAGAGATTACTGATGTCTGTTTTTGTTATGTATCTGTTTCTAGTCAAATGAAACGGGGAGACGATGCTTATTCGACTCACAACGTCATGTCTGATTCCACTCATGACTTGTCTCTGGTTAAAGGTTGGACTGAGACCCACTGAGAGGTTCTTTGGTAATAATAATGGACAACACATTCATGGTGTGACGGTTCAAAGCAATAGTGTGTTTACTCAAATAAACAGCAAAATGTATCTTTCCCAGGTACCATTGTTTGAGTTTGTAGTTTACCTTCCATGGTACAAATGCATGCTGGGAAGGGCCCAGGTAGTGCCAAAGAAAGAGAAAGAGGTGTGCTCTTTGTTTTTTTGAGTCTGGGTTTGTAGGCAGACTGAGGTCTGGAACAGCGGTATGAGTACTTTGGGTCAGACAGATCTAATAAAGAGAGAGTGTCTCCCATCATGCCCAGGGAAATAAAGGTGGTGGGGACTGTGAAGAGGAGAAAAGCCTAATAAAAGTTGTCTGTAAATCACTAGTATATTTTCGCTGTCTGCAAGGTCACAGACTGCTCCCTTTAAAAAGTTTGCTTGGAAAGCACAATAAATAGGTAGCTTTGAAGCCAAACGAGGCAACTAACGTTATATGAAACTCAGTCCAAGTCACTTCTTTAACTAAGTCAGGAAAAGTTACTGGAACAATCATCAATCAAATGGTTCCAGGTTTAGATGCTGTCAACCTTGAAGCAAAACAATCACTGGATGTGATGTAAAAGGGAACAAAAACTACTTTTACAAGTTTTAAGTGTTCGACATCTCTGATCCTTCACAATAAAGGTCTTAAATACTTAAATACTTGAATCCTTCACACTGTAAAACCGCATGCACTGCACACCCCATTGCACAAGAGAACATATGTGATGCAATGTGGAAAAGTGCAGAAGATGAAAAACCAATACATTGCAGACTCCCGCCTTACTGTACAAAACAAGCTTGCATCCTCAGATGTGTTGTGGTTTACATGTGGATCACGTCTGACCTCGAGCAAGCAGCCATTACATTATGTTGTATGGATGGAGGAGACCATGTTCTAATCCATACATTCTGCTAGCATCACTTTCCTCTCTGCTCCCATTACAGCCATGCATTAAGACTGTTTAGATGAAACAGTCTGCTGCACTAATAGGGCTTCAGTGGGTGAGCGATTACTGGCTGGGCTTCTGCTTATCTCTCAGGACACTTAGGCCATGCAGCTGTATCAACAGGTGACAACCTGAAGATGTTGCTGCATCCATCCTGAATATATTTACCGATAATAGACCCATGGATGCAGCACAGGGATAATAGTCTATAAAACAAAGTGCATTACAAAGTAATCACATTATACTAAAAGCCCTGGGATAATAAAAACGCTTCCGGAATATTGCTTGCCGTACCCTAATCCAATTTGTGTTGGCGTCGATCCCAACTCGACTACCACACACACTCACACACACACTTACAAACACTCTCACTCCATCACACACACACACGTGTAATCCCCTGTCAATAGGAGTCTGTCACAGACCGTGTTACAGCCGTGTTTATGCGTCATTGTGGAAGCATTCAGGGTCGGCCCAACAATGCGCCGCTCCATTCTCCCGCTGTTGAGCGCGGCTAACGGGATTAGCACGGGGGAATAGCACCTGTTATTTTGCTGTTTAGAGCGTGGCGTGCGGAGACAGAAAGCCACAAGAAAGCAGCGATCATCTGGAGGTGATGGGGAAAGCCTATGGGGGGGTGGGGTTTCCTTCTGTTGAGAGGAGACGGAAAAAGTGATAATGAGAAGAGGCTGGGAAAAACAACAACACAGCCAAAGCTCCCTCAGTCTCGGTGGAAAGTCAATGCTAGCGGCCTGTCAAGAGCAAGCAGATGATTCACAAATTCAGAAAAACAAATACTGCAAAAAAGTGTTTATATTTCCTAAATAAAAAAAACAAAGACTCAGATACAGGAACCAGAGTTTTGAATTTCAGGACTTGCCAGCACGAAACACCCAAACAGGATATTATGAAATATCACTACTTGACTGACGCCCCCTTCACAGATTCTGATTGTAATTCTGCCAGAGCACTGCAAATTGAATAACTCCATAATAAAATATGCAGAGAACGCTTCGTGACTAAAAAAAAAAAAAAAAGTTTCCAGTCTGAAGTAACCGTAAGTGAGTTGTGGACTACTGACAGCTGTGACAGGATTCACTTTATGCTGTTTAGAGGGGTCAGAGGAAAGCCTGACAAGAGCGCTGAAGGTTAGAGAGGAAGCAGAGACGCTCTGCCCTGTCATCTTTGCCCATGCCTCTGATTTATGAAGTCCTTGGCCTGTCTGACTGACAACACAGCTGAATTTGTCTGAGGAGCTGCTGGACCTTTGTGAAAGCTCAGGGTCAGTCTCTCTGTCTGTGGCTCTCTCTCTCTGCCTCTCTTTTTCTCTGTATCTGTGTGTATCTATGTTTTTTTTATGTGTGTGTGTGTGTGTGTGTGTGTGTGTGTGTGTGTGTGTGTGTGTGTGTAAGCCTGTGTTTGAATCTATGTCTTTGTACAAAGGTAGATATGTATGTAAGCCTGTGTTTGAATCTATATCTTTGTACAAAGGTAGATTCTGTATGTATGTATTTATGTGCTACCTGCATGTACCTATAAGAAGTATTGTGAGTACAGTATGTGTATGCGTGTCTGTCTGTCTCCTGTAGGGTGTGTGTGTGTGTGCATGTGTGTGTGGGAGAGTGAGTGACTGTGTGTGTGTGTTTGTGCATCTATTCTTTGTGTGCATGTGGGTAAGGGAGTGAATGTGTGTGTCTCTGTGTGCCTGTGTGTGTGTGTATGGATGTGCGTGTCTATGTATGTGTGTGTGTGTGTGTGT
>CM050215.1:15665467-15667967 GCA_027475355.1 Coilia nasus | reverse complement strand
TCTGCATCTGTGTGTGTGTGTGTGTGTGTGTGTGTGTGTGTGTGTGTGTGTGTGTGTGTGTGTGTGTGTGTGTGTGAAAAAGAGTGAGAGGAGTGAGGGGAGATGTCCCACAGCCCCACGTTGAGGGTCACCCACAGTGAGTTCACCTGCACTAAATATAGGAGCCCCCGCAGCTGAGAGGCCCATCTGCTCCATCTGTGGGCCTGCACGGAGCCACACCAGACGTACACCACCACACCTGACAGACCTGAGCCGCAACCACCACACACATACACACACACACGTGCACACACACACAAACACACACACGCACACTAACACGCACACACTAACACACACACATACACACACACAAACACACCCACACACACTGATGCAGACGGACACACACACAATAAAGACAGACAGACACACTCAATTAAGCACACACACACACACAGACTTTTTTTTCTCTCTGTATCTCGCACTCTCTCTCTCACATCCACCACGCCCACACACAGACATGCACACTCAAACACACACTCACATCCTCTCTATCATACACTCACACACACCCACTGACATCCAGGCTGACAATCAGACTGAAAAACAGACTGACAGACAGAGAGATCGACCCCCACTACAGGTGACAGCCTACGGGAAAGACTTTGCGAAAGAGGGGGTGGGGGCATTTGGGGGGTGACTGTGTGAGCGGAGCTGACACCAGCCGAGGCCCTTATCTCCATAACCTCCTCTGTCCTGGCTTATTAGAGGGCGGGGGCGACAGGAGCGCCTCTCCACGGGCACGGACGTGCGTGGCCACCACGGTGCCCCAAATTACCTGACGAGCCCTTTTACACACACGTCGCCCCTGTGACTCTTCCTCAAATAGAAGCCGCTATCTCCTCGAGACCCCGGAGCAAAATGGGCGATAAGAGGTGTGGGGGGGGTGGCTGAGAGATTAACTGTGCCGTGTATGATCCCCACCCCCCCACACAGCAGCCAGCACCCCACCACAATGCCCCCCCCCCCCCCCCTCGCCCCCTCTACGCTATTCCTTTCTGTACCTTTTTCCTTCTTTTCCTTCATAATACAAATTGAACCCATCGCCATGGCTGACTTTTTCATTATCGTCCATTCTTGTCGGAGCACCTGAATAAATCTGCGGGACGTGGACGAAAACGGCCTAGGAATACCGAGCCTGTCTCTCGCTCTCTCTCTGTCTCTCTCTCTTTTTCTCTCTCTCTCTATCACTCACTCTTACACTCTTTTCTCTCCAGCATGTAATGCAAGGTCATCTCTGTCCTTTCTGGCTGAAGGTTGAGAGCTGTCTGGCTGAATGGACTAAGGAGCCAGTGAGGACGACGAGAGGGAGGCGAGCGGGAGCACATGTACAGCATACGCAGAAAAGCACTACTTGTGGAAAATATGAACGAAAGAAAGGAAAGAAAAGGAAGAAAAAACGGAAAAGAAAACACTTTGACTCGTAATGACAAAAAACTACCAGCCCCTGTAGTAAGCACAGAATGGACTCAAGTGCCTTCAGAAACATACTACTTACAGTATGTGTTCTTATGTGTACTTATGTCTAAGTATCTGCAGAAGATGATCAGATAAAATATACTGTAGCCTTGCTTTCAGATATGCTGTATTCTTCTGGGAGACATTTTGTGCCAATAGCATTACCTTGTGCATGGACACAAGGCCACCGTGTGCGTGAGTCTGACACGGGATTATTGACAACCGTGTGGAACATGCAGTTTGACTTCTTCTTAGCCACTTGGGAGACACATATTCAATGCAGAACAGAACAGGAGCTGTGAACCCACCACTGTGCTGAAGTGTTATGCCATGATTATAGCACATATGATTGCTCTGCTCACACCCACTCCCTAACAACCCCCCCGCCAACCTGAACCACCACCACCACCACCACTACACACACACGCGCGCGCACACACACGCACACAGACATTTTAAAACTTTGATTTGGTTTTGGATTTTGACTTGGCATAGGGAAACCATTACAGATCCATTACAGAAGTATATCATAGTAATATACACACACACAGACACACAGGTACACACACACCAGCTTCATCCCACACTGACCTCACTACTGTACAAACCTTACTATCATGCGGCCTATCAGCATGCAATTAGCCTTCTCTGATCTCCCTGCAGGAGGAGCAACACAGGGGATAGTGGAGAGGGTAGAGGTAGGGAGGAGTGTGTGTGTTTGTGTGTGTGTGTGTGTGTTTGTGTGTGTGTGATTGTGTGTGGGTGTGAGGGTCACGGATGACTACAAGGGGGTCAGAACGCTTCCTCCGCTTCATGATGAGGGCCTTCCGTGTCCACGGCCGAGCGACGACAACGGCAATCTAATTTTTAGCATTCCACTCGTCTATTGCTCTCTTTCTTTTTCTCTCTCTTTCTCTCTCTCTTTCTCTCTCTTTTTTTATTTTCATTATCACCTGCAATCCCTACACGCTCGCTCAGGGAAAATTGGTTTTATGCGACG
>CM050215.1:15650467-15662967 GCA_027475355.1 Coilia nasus | reverse complement strand
TCATGAATCGATCAAATGCAAATTGACCCAGCCGGTTTCCAGACTGACACAAATATCTAGACTTGTTTGTTGACCCTACAAAACAGAGTGCATATGAATAGCCCGGGTAGCCGCGAGCACCCACTCTCATTTATTTCACTGTCGATATTACCACCCACCACAGGACGTGCGGCCAAAGTGTTTAAGGCTTTCTCAACTGTTCCCCAGACTCTTGTGTGAGTGACTATGTTGCATTAGACGGGGGGCCCTGTGCAGCGTGCTTTTTTAATTGGCCTCTGCTCCGCTACTATAAATCGCAGAGTGTTTACCAGTGAAGGGCCAGCTGGATCGATGGCCGTATTGATCCAGTGAGAGCAAGGGAGAGGAGGACTGGAGTGTGAGTGCAGGCGGGACGGAGGAAAAAAAAAATGTCTCTCGCCATAATGCCGCTCCTGATAAAGACAGTAGGCAGAGACTAATCGAGACTTGATTGTTAGATTGCGGTCTAATTGTTGGTACCCTGACCCAAAACATCAGTAAATGCAGCCCCCTTTTTCTCATGCTCTCTCTCCCGTCTTCCCCTCTCCCCTCCCTCTCCCTCTCTCTCTCTCTCTCTCTCATTTTGTAATTCACACTGAAGCCCTACTGGCTTCTGGTTAATGGAAGCTTTCATTTCAACACTACACACCCTTCATCCCTCTCTCTCCCCTTCTCTCTACTCGCCGTTTCTACACCCCCTCGCCCTACGTACCTCTGTGCAAGCCCCGTCTCCCTCCTCCTTCTTCCCCTCTCTCTCTCTCTCTCTCTCTCTCTCTCTCTCTCTGTACTCTGGAGTTCAGTAGAGCAGTCGGTCTGGATGTGCATTTGAAAGTGGGAGTGGGTAAATTGCGGCTGAAAACTCCGGTAAGAGGGAGTGACCTCTGAGGGGAGAGAGGGGAGAGGGGGCAGGGGGAGCGCGGCGAGAGGGGAACCACGGAATAAATCAAAGAGAGCAGAGAGGGCTGCAGAGAGCTGATAGCTGACCCGACGAGGCCAGCACACCTTCACCGCAAAACGTGGATGGAGGGAGAGAGAGAGAGATGGAGAAAAGGAGGGAAATGGATGATGGGGTGAGAGGGAGGGAGAGAGAGTGAGAGAAAGGGAGAGAGATGGGAGAAGAGAGAGAGAGAGAGAGATGGAGAGGAGAAATGGACACAGAGAGGGGGGAGAGACAGGGAGGGAGAGACAGAGAGACATAGAGAGAGATGAAGAGAGAGAGAGATGAAGAGAGAGAGAGAGAAGGAAGCGTATAAAAAAAAATCCTCCTGAAAGTGTTCTAAAGTGCAGTGCTGCACTCACCACATCTACAAAAAGCCCTACCTCAGCCATATTTGGGAAACCTAAAATCCTCTCACAACAAAAACAAGCTAAAATACAGAAGAGGAAGTTCTGGGTAAATGTAAGGGGATGATGAAAAGATGTGTTTCTCTCAATTCTCAAACAGCTTCCCGCCCACTCACATTCTCCATTCTCTCTCTCTCTCTCTCTCTCTCTCTCTCTCTCTCTCTCTCTCTCTCTCTCTCTCCCTTACCTGTGCCAGCCCTCAGTCATTGCGTCCCCTTTCCGGAGGTGCCGGTGTACCAGGTCACCGTGCCACAAAGTGGAGCTGGCAAAGAGCGGTGCCAGCCAGCCAGTGTTCAAATCTGCTGGACGGGCCGCTGAGATTAAGCTCGTTTATGTGGACAGAAAAGCAGGCCAGCCATTAAATTGACAGGGAAACCATCCTCTGTCTACTGCCAGCTGGCCCATAATAAATGGTTCAGCAAATGGAGACAAATGGATCACTGGAGGTACGTTTCTCAGATTCAGCAACCTGAAAAGACACGAGTCCATCCTGTTCCTGACACATTACAGGACATTATCTTTACATGAATGTTCCAGAAGAACTTGTAAAATGTGAAAGAGCTATTTTCCTCAGTCCATCAGACTCCTCAATATGGACATACCTGGCAGTTTGAATGCTGCATAGCCTGTTTTTCTTCACTGACCATCTTGGCATTCTAAGTAGCATACAGGCATATGTAATCATTTTTTATTTAATATTTCTAAATTAAGTATTAACATCATGTTTTAGCTGTCTTTTCTTTCTGCAGTTATGGAGTTCACCTCTCTATATGTCACTGAGTTGCACATGTTATAACTGTGTATGAAACCAAAAAAATCTATTTTGAATCTTGAGTTTTGAAAACAACATTCATTTTCCCCTAGCGTCTGTGTTTCAAGTGTGTCCTCTGAGGTACTTATGATAACCAATGTATCATGCTGAACTCTGTATTCATTTGTATGTTTCCTAAATCAAATACTATTCTGGCTATACATTTACAGAAAGTTAAAGAACTGCAACAACAAAGTGATGCTTGCCTTTGGCCAAAATAATAATGATGGTTTTTCTAAAGAGACATATTACTTACAAAGCATGTCGAATGAAGGACACCTCGATGAATGTAAAACTGAAGTACACTCTTTTCACATTACCAAAGGGCCATATGAAATAATGGTTAAAGTAGGACATATTCACTGGTTCAAGTGCACAATTGTATTTGTAAACCATGAATCTAGATGCGTGGTCTATGAGCTAAGAGATACACATATCCCAGATATAATACTTTTTTTTTAAATAACATTAATTCCCTTTCTGAAGGCGTGCACATTTCTGATGATACTATTACATTTTAAATGACTGCAAATTAAAAAAATGTTTAAATGCACAATAATTTAAACTTGATGAACTGCACCAAAATTTTTAACATATCTTCAGAATGTATTTAAAATAAACCAAAAAGGAGTGCACCCACTGTAAAAAAAAAAGAAAAAAAATAGCCTGCAACATGAAACTAACATCCTAAATTTTGCTACACTCTGACACTTAGACTTTGCATTTATAACAAATTCACTTGCCCTGTGAAAAGGGTCAGGTTAGATTTAAGTGTTATGTCTTCATATTTAATTAAAACCATAATGACACCTGCAATTCTCCCGCTGATGTATCAAAATCTCGGACAGGATACAGCATTGATGTTATCACTGATTAACTCCCAGGCACAAATCTGCCAGCTCTCACTAAGTGCTGCTCTCCTGACAGGCACATAATAGGAGCCCCTGGGTTTATACCTGTTGGAGTTATATGTCAAATAGCACAAGGACTCACCTCAGACCAATGTTAGGAAAGAGTCTGAATGTTAGCCGGGGCTTTAACTCGCACGTACCCTGGCGAACAACACCAGCCGGCCCGTCAGTGCGTGTTTCTCGCGCCGTCAAGCAGGTGCATCACATTATTCTCTGAGGCCGTGACAAGAACAACAATTATGGCACGGCTGGAGACCTAAGCTCACCCAATCACAGCCCTAAGTGCATCTCTGTGTTGTTTTGTGTGTGCTCAGCAATGTGGTGATCGCTAATGTCTAATAAGTAATACACTCTTTGGGTGTTTTTGTCTTGTTGTTCTGTTCCCCTACATTTACATGGCCACCCATTCTGGCACCCACAGAAAACACAGTAGCAAGGCTAGTGTACTCTTAATTGTGAGGAAGAGAGCTATAAAATATATAGCTAAGAGTCAGGGAATATAAAGAAGTAGCAATCCTGTTTCAGGAGAGACACAGAGGAATAGATGCAGAGAGACGGTGGCCCTGTCTACTGCAAGAAAATTAAAAGGTAGGCCACAGCAGGAATGTGGAAAAGGACATACCTCTATGTGTGTGTGTGGGTGTGTTTGTGTGTGTGTGTGTGTGTGTGTGTGTATGTGTTTGTGTGCATGCATGTGTGCGTGCATCTGTCTGTCTGTCTGTCTGTCTGTCTGTGAAAGAAGAAGCGCTTTTCAGTCAAAGCAGAGTGACGCCTGGGCGTACCTGCTTAGAGGGAGCAGGGGATAAAGATGCTTGTTTTTGGTTCGAAAAGAAGTGCAACTTTAATCAACCCACACAGACATAGACTGGTAAACAGTGCAAAATACAGCCAATAAATAGCATCCCAAACTGCCCAAACATAAGTAAGAAGCGCTTTGTCAAGCCTGCATTGTATTTACAATCATTATTCAGAGCAATCCTTAAGGCTTCCGCGAGTAATAAAGAAACATATTTCCAACCTGGCTCTCAACTAACCTTTCCTTTCTTTTTTACAAAATGAACAATGAAAACCCAGGGACCAGGCCATATTGAATTAATCCAAATCATCCGATCCATTTAAGACACCCAGGCAGGCAGATAATGTCCTTTCTCCATCACATTTTCTTTCGCCTTGCTCCTGCATCCGAGGCCCTGAGTCCAATTTAGCTCATTTCCAATTTCTGCTTGAGACAGGCAATCACCAAGTTAAGAGAGATTTTAATAGGCGTTTGGGAGAATGTGCTAGGAGGCAGCATTGCTCATTATTGGCCTTTTCACCCTCTGAATGATAGCCAGCACAGTGCCACGCTGATTGAGGCGGGCAGCGCAGTGCAGTAAGGGCAACCGGGGGGGGGAAATGCAGCCAAAATCAGTCTATTTACATGCACATCAAACCCTGCATTCTCTCGCGCCCTTTTACTCCTGTAAAAAGGCCCGGGGGGGTGGGGGGGTGGGGGGGGCACTGGATGCAGTACAGGTGGAATTCAAAAGGGCAAAAGCTGTGTGATTCTGCTCATTGTCCTAAAGTAGAGTGCGACAGGAAAAGCTGTGAGCTTCTTCAGACAGATAGAACCGTATGCCGGGTGTACCTGGAAAATGCTGCTCTCATTTAGCACACACTCTGTCTCTCTCTCTCTCTCTCTCTCTCTCTCTCTCTCTCTCTCTATTTATCTATCTACCACTCTCTCTCTCTCTATTTATCTATCTACCTTTCTCTCTCTCTCTATCTATCTATTTATCGATCTACCTTTCTCTCTCTCTCTCTCTATTTATCTATCTACCACTCTCTCTCTCTCTATTTATCTATCTACCTTTCTCTCTCTCTCTCTATTTATCTATCTACCTTTTTCTGTCTTTCTCTCTCTCTCTCTCTCTCTCTCTCTCTACCTCTCCCTCTCTTTATCTTTCTCTGTCTCTCTCTCTCTATCTATCTATCTCTCTCTTTCTGTCTCTTTCTCTCTCTCTCTCTTTCTTTTTCTCCCTCTCTCTCTGCCTAGGGACAGACAGACATAATAGTGGAGGTGCTATTGATGGGGACGATGGCGATGATGATGGTGATGATGATGGTGATGATGACAGGCTATCAGTCTGCCACTGCTTCTGGCAAGCCTGTGACATCAGTAGTCGGGTTTCCATCCAAGTTGTAATGCAAACTGAAGTTATGGGAATAACAAGTCCTCTGATGGAAACAGCTGCAAATGTGCTTCAGTCTAATGCCTAATGTGAATATAAATTCGATTCACTTGAGAGAGGTGGATTAACTCTTAATGCGCATAGACCATAATGTGAATAAAGTTGATGGAAACAGTTTATTCACATATATTTGCATTAAATATCAGGTCCGTAGCCACAAGCAGCAATCTTACGCTAGTTGGTGGGAATGGGACTACGATGGGACTGCGTGTCAGGTGCATAGACCGTGGAACACATCTGAACAAGGGTGGAGGGGACATAATTGCAAGAGAGTGCATTTGCATGGAAACAGTCATAGGCCTATATAACTGATGTTTAAAAAATGTTAGGTCTGACAAGGCCATACACGTACACAGACACGTACTTCGTGAAATACATAGGGCTCAGAAGACTAACCCATCGTTAAGCCCACGACAGGCCAAGCTTGCGCATAAACGCACAGTAGTAAAATGCCCAGAGCATCTAACAAAACCACTTCTACATTAATAACTTCTTTGTAAATGCTGAATAGCACTTTTTAAACATTGTAAACATAGAAAGGACTCAGCTTCTATACTTGGAAGTAACTAAAATACAGTGCAAAACATGAATATGATAATATGCTGGTATGTCCTGTTTTGGTAAAGAAACTGGACTTACTGTTTCTAAAACTTTCTGAAGGCCATCCTGCATCTCTCATTTCACTGCACAAATTCTTTGGTGATATCCATCATGTCAATTTCTTCCAATATGTCCTGTTGAATGTGATAGCCCATCAAGTCAATTAGCCTTCTTTGTGCCATGGTTGAGCGTACGTTTTTAATACAAAAAGTGTTTAAAAATATTGTTCCCCTGAAGCTGTGTTGAATAGGATAGTGAAGAACAGTTTAACAGTTTATGCACTTTTGATAGCAGGTCTTTGGCTAGAGCAGGGACAATATTCATTGCTTCATATGCTTATTTACAGTATTAACCTTACTGATGTTTTTTTCTGTGTTGATTTGCCAGTGTCTTGATTGTGCCAGACAATATATTCAACTGTGTACAGTTAGTGTATTGCAGTCATGCTCTGAGTACAAGGATGTTATGGATGACAGGAGTGTCACCTTTTTTTTCCGGAAGAAGCTGTGACCAATGGCTTTTTCATGTCCACCACTACCCCAAAGTCACTCTGATCAAAACAATGACCCGGCAGAGAAAGGGACAGCTATTGGCAAAAGATAAACAAGGGGAAAGATGCAGACGTGATGGCAGGTGACCTGGATTAAGCTATAGCATTAAACTAACTGCATTCATTGCAGTGGTTGCAGAGGGGGATTCAGTGATCAGCATACTTTAGGCTGTGTGCCTGGTCTGGCCTGATGGTCAGTGATTCACTGTTTAAAGCACAACATCTAACGGGGCATTACACACATTAAGTCTTTGATTTTATTGTACCACTGATTGCTTTCAGGTTCAAGCCCCTCTACTGATAGGGCTTTACAAACCTGCTGCCTCTTTTTGGGTGAGATAGCATATCAAGAACAGTCTGTTCTGTTTTTTGTTTGTTTTTGGGGGTTTTCTTGTTTGTTTATTTGTTTGTTCGTTCTCCAAGCCACACAGAATTTCCCTAAGCCTCTCTGCTGGAGCAGTGGGGTTTTGTCAATAACATGTAATCATTATCACTAACAACTCACTACACTGAAACGCAGCCCACCTTGCCTTGCTTTTTTGCACAGGCTAAATGATACCCCCCCCCACCAATGGGAGTAACATTCTCTGCTATGGTCAGCTAAATCCTGCCCAAAAACTTCCAGTTCTGGCCGCAGCGTCAGATAAAACATGGCAGGGCCTGGGAGACAATCCCCCTAACAAAAGTGAAGAATAAGCAGGGCGGCTTTGCTGAGCATGCCAGCTGCAAGACAGCACAGCAGGAAAAAAAACAAAACAATGAGATGCAACATTATCCATCCAGGCGTTGAGGTCTTAGTTATCGGCAGCACTGGAGACAGACGATTCGTCACAGCGAAGAGGAGCGCCAGCCATCCAAGGAGGAGAACTGCACTGTCAGGGTTTAGGCAATTAGTCAGGAGGGATTACAATGCTGTTCCCCAGCATACATCTCTGTTGGTTTTCACGTAGTCAGTGTGTTTTTGCTTGTGGGTCTGTATCCTGCGTCCTGGAGAAATTGATTGTGCCGTGCGACTGAGACACTGTTTAAAGTGAACGGGCCGGGGCTGACTTTTTTTCGCGTCCTGCCCGGCGTAATTTATTCCGATGGAGGCTGATAAATTAACTGCACTCCTCCGCACGGGCGCCCCCTGCATTCTAATGGCCGCTGTTTATTGTGTCGCGTGACCTCTGCATTAATGAAGGTCACAAGGAGAACGACATTGGCGTCAACACCAGAGGGTGTGTCTGCGTCGGAAAGGGATGTCAGTGAGTGAGGATAGCGCGTTGAGCGTTGGACAAGCAGGGGAGGCAACAGTCCGCTTTCTCCTGTCTAAGGGCCGACAGTGCTCGTCAATAATTCAGTATTCACAACAGTGATGTCCATGTCTTTCAGGTCTCGCATCATTAGCAGATTTCATTCACCACAGATGCAAGACAAATTCCCTTCGGGGCAATAAAGATTTCATTCATTCATTCATTCATTGTTACACCACATTATGTAACAACATAACATTTTGTAATAACCTGACAATATGTAATACATTTTCACTCCATTATGTAATAACACACACATTTTGTAATAAACTGTTGCATTTTGTAATAAACTACTTGAACACAATATGTAATACATTTCCCCACATTTTGTAATACATTATTATATTGTTAGGGTTATTGCAAAATCTGGGAGCTGAATGTATTCTTTTTTTTTTTTTGATGAAAATGTAAGAATATGGTGTTAAACAACCAAAGATGTCTTCAATGGCTTAATGCAAACATAAATATTTCAATTGTATAACTGTGTGTGTGCGTGCGCGTGTGTGTGCGCGTGTGTGTGTGTGTGTGCGTACAGTATGTGTGTGTGTGTGTGTACTAGTACAGGTGAATTTTCAGAAAACATAAAACATTTTTACCCACATGCAGTCAGTAGGAATACTTAAACAAATGCAATAGCATTACTATTTCTAAATAACTGGAGGCCTACAGCTGTAGCATGTGTGTGTGTGTGTGTGTGTGTACAGGTTCTACTATTGCAAACTAATTGACCCAATGGGGACAAATAAAGTACTACTTCTCCTACTACTACTGGAAAAGTTTTCCTAGTTTTTGCAAAACCTTCAAGCAACCATCTTCTAACCCTGGAGTCACCAAGACCACGGAGTGCCACAGCCCTGCTCTCCGAGAGCTGTGCATCTTCGCAAGAAAATATAATATTCTGAGACTGAGTGAGTGTGGGAAGACGGGCAGAGGCAAAAATAAAAGAAACTCATTACTGCCCGTGGCACTTTAATTAACTGTACGAGAACACCTTCTGCTCCAGCCGTCTCGCGGTACGGCAGCGCTTAGGGGGCTGCGCTGGCCCAGAAGGAACAGGTCTCCCGAAATGAGACAGGTAGTTAACAGGCACTTGCTTTCACTTACTGTCAGGCCACCTTTGCAGTGCCAGAGAAGAGCAGAGCTCAATTTGGAGATGATAGCATGGCATCTTATGAGGTTATCGATCCCAATGAACAATTTCCAAGAGTACTCAGCGAGGCTGGACCCGGGGTTAATATAAAGTCGGGCAAAATAATTGGCCAATGAAGTTTCACCTCATCTTATTAGGAACTATGATTCATTGTCTGACTTGTCTGCTTCCCATTGCATGTTCTTGTGATATGGTGAATGGGGGAGGAGATGTTATCTCTTATCTCTTCTTAGAACCAAATGAATTGAACCTTTCCATACATACCATTGTACAGCTCTCATCACACAATATACAAGCTATCTATCTCAGTACTAACTACAGCACAAGTGTGTGTCCTAAAGAAGAGCTGGCAAGAGAGAAACTGCATAATGCAATACACTGTATTGATTTTTATGCCACATATACTTGTCCTATCCTCTTGCAGTGAGAATGCAGTGACCCTGCAGGTTTGTGTCTGCACTCTGATGCCCCCCTTTAATTAATGCCTGGCCTCACTCAGCCAGAGTCCATCATTTTTTCTGTGTTTACACATAACGTTGCTGCTGTTGTTGTTTTGCATGATGAATTTTGATAGCTTGCCGTTATTCAGTCTTGATAAATACACTCGTTGTCATTCTACGGTTCCAAAAGTGACCTTTGGGGCCATGGGGAGAAAGCTTCCCCCAGACTGGGACCTGCCCTCTGAGTCTTTGTGCTTAGTATGTGTATAAATAGTGCGCTTTGCTGGCAGTGGCTTTTGCCACAAGGACACATCGCGTTTGAAAGTAAAGGACAGGCTCGGCGGGATGCTGCTAGACTCCTGCATCTGAAACGAGCTCTGGCTCAGGTTCGCAGGCTAAGGCTCCCCAACGCCCCCCTCCTTCCCCCCTCCTCCAGACAGGGAGAACCGGCACAACGCTCAGGTATCGATCGGCTGCCCAAGCAGGACACTGCTGGCCGTTGGCTGTTGAGTGGTAATGGGTTTAGCCATCCTTAATAATCTTCAGCAAACAGCACGCCTGGGTTATCACCACAGGGCGAGGACCATGAAAAGAAAAGAAAAAAATAAATAAACGAGGAAAAAAAAACAAGAAGCGAACAAAAACCAGGGCTGAATTTACAAGCTCTGTCAAGCCCCAATTCGAGCTCCACAGTTCGAGAATCTACACCATCTGCCGTCTGCATTCTCAGAGTTCTGCATACCAGTCACGGCAGATCTGCCGATATTATGCAAAGCAAACGATGCACAGAAAACCTTGCAGCTCTTTAATTTAAGTGTATCCCAAGTGATATGCAAAGCATAGCCAGCAAGAAGTTTGAATAAGAAAAAATCACAACGGAAAAAAAAAGACGTATTGAGGGAACACTGTGGGAAATGTTTCCAGTGGATGGTATCTGCTTACCAACTAAATTATAATTACTTTGTTGCTTAGTGGTATTGCATGAATCAGAAGGGCTATGCAGCAGATCTCTGGAAGTAAGATGCTAATTTCCATCTTGGTATACGAAGAGACCTCATTTCACTTGCCAAGGTGTCATTTAAGTAATTCCAGGTACAGTACAGATGGTTTCTACCCGCAGTCAATTTGCTGTTTAACTGTCCAAGATGAAAGATGCATTCCAATCAATCTTTGCTATCAACGCAGACAGAGAGCGAGAGATATAACTGTATTTTATTGAACTGGACCAAGGACCACTTAATCCACAGCAGTTCAGAGTATTGATCCTCAGTCGATACCTATGCGGTGGCCATGGCTGAGGTAGGCATCTTATAGATCTTTCCAGCGCGGATGAACCGCTGCCTCACGGAAGGCCTGAAGTCCCAGAGATGGCTTTTAAGGGAAAAAAGAATGGAAGAATGATAGTGGTTCTGTGCAAGGAAATGAGACAAAAAGGCGTCACTTCTGCTTAGCGAGGAATAACGATTAGAAAAAGTTGAGTGTAGTTTTTTCTGTCACCTAACAGAGAAGTTTCATGAAAAACACAGAAACATGCGGTGTCATCTGGTAACAATAACTGTCACCGAGACATGTCAATGCCAGCAATCACAGCATATTTAAACAGCAGCACTATGCAAAGCGAGCTCTAAGAAAATATTCTTGCTAAATCTAGCACCTCCTCGATTCCAAAACACAATGACCATTAAGATAATAGGTGCTACTAGGCTGCTGGGATTGCCATGAGAACCTGTCTGGTTGATTGCAGCTCTCCGTCAAGATGGGCTTTTGAAATAGGAGACATTAGAATTCGCATGTCATTTCTGTACAGCAGGTCCCCCCCCCAAACCATCGCTCCTCACTGAAAATTTCCTGTATCCATTATTACAATCACATCAACACTGCCTCGAGGAAACTCTCCACGCAATCACTTTCAAATATCTGCAACCGCTATGCTAAGCACGGCATAATTCGACCCATAATCTCATTCTAATAACAGACACGGCTGATTCTGATGCAAAGCCGGTACAGCCGGGCCAAAGGTGCCTACTTCAGGCACACATTTATAAAGCAATGCTGCTAATACGCTAAAATTCACACACTCGTGACGTCGACGAGAAAGGCACAGTGTGGAGACAAAACATGCAGATTGCACCTCCCACCCTTTTGCTGCGGCCAGGAAGGGTTGCGATTAACGTCTTTTGTGCATGGTCTTTTCTCTAGTAAGTGAAAGGACCACATAATAATAATAAAAAAATTCCCCAGAAGGCGATGATAGCATTTTATCAGTCCCACTGGTTTTTACGAGGTGCCGATAACGTCGGCTCAAATTACTACACCACAGAGGTGAATTAGAGGGAAATCATTATAAGGGTACATTTAATATGTAATACATCACTGGCCTGTGGAGATACGCTGATTAAAACCCGGCTTGAGCCAGAGCCCAGACATCTACATAAAGGTATAAATTCTTAAAACGTGATTTGTTTATTCCGTTCAAGCTTTTGTCAAGTAATGGCATCCTCAGCGTTTAATGTTAATGTGTGCGTCCTCTTCCACAGATCTGTAAAATATTTTCTTGGCTTTCACACTGATGATTTCCCTACCGCCTAGTTTTCAAAGTCGACGTTTATGAGAAATACAAAAGCAAAAAGTATGCGGATTAACCTCGACTAGCCGATAGACCCCCTCATTCGCAAATTTCATTCAATGTTGTGTATTCAACCTGAAGAGGCTTTCTAAAAAGGGCATATAAATTGGGTGCTTTTTAAGCTCTCACTAGCTTATACACCTGTGGAGTTGGACACACAAACACAGCAGCAGTCAAGACACTTAATTCTTATCCCACTCCTGGAGGATCTAAATCTTGTATGCCTTGCCCTGGAGGAAAACTGTAAGTGTAGGCTCCCCTGAGGGAGTGTTTGCGGAAAAAAAAGACACGCGTGAGCATGCCAGTAGCAAAGGTCATGGCTGTGGGAAGAGTGAGGTGCCGGAGACCAGAGCCAGGTCAGGTGTGTGCAGATTATGATCTTTCTGGCAACCGCATGGCCTCTAACCCCTTGGCTGGACTGTGGCGCTTGTGCTCAGACAAACACCTCTATTAACAGATCATCACAATCCAAGTGGAGCGCCCTGAGTGACACCCCGCAGTCTGTGTAAGCATCTCCCTGCCAG
>CM050215.1:15640467-15645467 GCA_027475355.1 Coilia nasus | reverse complement strand
GAATGGTCAGTTTTTAGTCAGATTTTAATTTTTCCCAAAAAACGTTTGCTTTTTTTCGATCCATCTATTCTTTTGTGATGCCTTTTTGGTTATTTTATTCTGATTATAGATATGAATTCTCTACAAGGTAAATAACAGTTGTGCAACATCTTCACCTGTGCGTTGTAGAATACACAATGCTCTTGTGTCCGTCTAATGGGTTATAGATATTATTACCTGGGGTCTGCATGGTCGTGATGACGGTGGTGGTGATGATGGTGGTTGTCGTGGTTTCCTCCTCTAAATCGGCGGATGCTGCTGCAGGGATGTTGCCGTCGGGGGACTTGTTATTCTGTGCTCCAGACCGCTCCGTCTCGGCGACATCGTCCATTTTCACAGGGGTTGTCAAGGCCGGTGGCGCCACGGTGGTTGCTATGGCAACTCTGGCTCTGTCTGACGGGCCCTGTCCCATGGTAACCGCTACGCCGGGAGTGCTGGCGCAGGGAGGAGGGGCGGACGTGTGCATGGCCGTGGTGAGGGATTCAGTGGTGGCGTAATCCCGGGCCGACACTGTGGTTTTAACTTGTTGGCTCGTCTCAGGCGTTTTTGCCTTGGAGGCATGGCGCTCTGCGTCACCAGCACGAGCGGCGATGGTGGAAGCTGGCATCGCCGCTGTGGTGGGAGTGGGCGAGGCGATGTCGGAGAAAGCCGGTACGTCCTCGTGGGGCATCAGCTGCGTGGAGGGCTCCTGAACAAGGTGGTGGCCCGAACCCGGCATAGTAGCACCCCCACTGTCTTCGATAAACTGCTGGTGACCCCGGAAGTCGTCAGTGTGGTGCGACTCGGGAACAAGGAAGCCTTTGTAAGGCGGATGGTGGTTGAGGACGTTGAAGGGTGGAGCTGTGGTCACCAGTGGACCGTCACGCTCCGTGTCCTGGGTGGTGGGGTATGGGCTGTGGCCTCCCTCCGCCTTCCCATGGCCCCCTCTCTGGGTGACAGCCCCATGGCCCTCCAGGACAGAGCCTAAGGACACACAAGAACACAGCACAGAGAATGTGTATTAAAACTGCTACTACTGTGGCTAAAACTGGCATTGGAATCAAATTCAGCATACTGTGAAATGTGTTGTTCCCCATCTAGAGGAAAAAGGCGAAACACTTTTGAACCATAAACAAAATCTGCAGGCTGTAAATTAGATTTCAAAATGTGAATATTCTGGCTGTATTACTAAAATCAGTATTTTAATTTAACACATTTTTGCAATCTCTGGTGATATATAAAGACCATTTTATAATTACTTGCCAAAAATCTCCTACATATAGCACCTTTAAAACACACAGTAATGAATAATTAATAGGTAACAAGCAAATGAGTATTCACACAAATAACTTTGTCCTCTACTTTCAGCAGTCTCCTTGTCACACATGAAAGAACAAAGGCTGAAAACATTTAGACTGAGAAACATTTCCTGTAAGAGGTAGTCTCCTCATTTGCAGTTGGTGTCCATCCCTAGCCGAATGCTATTAGCGACCAACTGGACATCGGGGGTCAATCACTGCGTCAAATTAACATATGGGAAAGTTAAGGACACTAATACCGCAGTAAATGGATTATGATGAGGGAGGAGCGCCTTTGAAGAATGCGAGCAGAGCTCGGAGAGTCGTAGCAGCAGCAGCGATAACCCGTTTGTGTCTTAATGACTCATTTAAATACTCTCTCCCCCACCCCTCGTCAATTAAGAAGCCTAAATATTCAGCAGTGCGCTGCTTTAACGAGCAGCTCCGATAAGTGTTGCGGGGAGAATTGATATCCCCCCCACTGCACCTGGAGAGATCTCATCATCTGCCCTTCAGGAGTCTGCAGCGAGCACGCATACCAAAAGGGAGAGAAGTGTTGATTCCTCCACAGTGACTGGTTTCTGAGGCCTAATAGCTCTCCCTCCCGTCACTAATAGCAATCTGCTTTCCAACAATGGGGCTCATTGTACTGACAAGTGATGCGCTTTTGTCTCGGAAGGAGTGTCTTTTTTTTTTTTTTTTCAGCAGGCGCAGATTGCTCAGCTCACCAAAGGAAGATGGGGGTGTTCAGGGGTGGGAGCGTGTAGTGTGCGAAAATATGATATCTCAAACCAAACGGAACTGACTGACTATTTTTCCCCCTTCCTCTTTATTTCAATGGTGTGTCAAAAGCAAAAGTATACATCTATTCTCCAGGGAGCTCTATGAATTTGGTGAGGGATTGACTCCACCGCGCTGATGAAATCAAATCTGCTTCCGACGTGTCAGTCATACCCGTGCAAATGACACATAAAAGCTGTTGCCAAGGGAGGAAAGCATTCGATCCCTGTCCAGGCTTTAAAAGCATACTTGCTGACATTTTATCCCCTGCAGATACAGGCTTTCTCATGCATAAAATACGGGCAGGGGAGCGTCCATTATTTGGTAAGGATATATATGCTTGTCTAAATGTGACTAAAAGATTCCCAAAGTTTTTTTTTTTATAATATTTAGGTATGTATTGAATATTATGCATATATCATATATGTATATTAGATCTAATAAATATAGGAAGAGCATAAGAAAAATAGCTTCGATAGGTAAAAGCCACTTTCTGCAAAACTTTGCAGCTAAGATCTTCTCAAAGCTTAAAACATGTGAAAAAAATCTCAGTTTCTTGGACTACTTAAGTTGAATATATCCAAGGACACAGTGACATTCACTTTTTTTCCACGTTAAAAGACCCATCACAGTACAGACACTGCAGGGAAGCCATGGAGAAGAATCAGACTGATCCCTCTGCAACTGTAGACAGTATAAGCCAACACAGAAACAAACAAACAAACAAACAAAGTTCCCGAATCTCCAGCAGACTTCTGAAGCATCTTCAAGCATCTTCAGGGGAAGTGCGGCAGCAAGCAGCAGGCAAATATGTGGTCTTAGTGGAGACAGTCGACAGAAAGGCTGTGCGGGCAGCAGCACTTTGGGGAATAGAGGGCTTTTGATTCTGCCCATTAGACTGGCTAAAGTATAAACACATTGCCTTTACTGACACTGTTCAAACGTCTGAGTTTCCAACTCTCTGTGGACATAATTTAACTTTTAAATCACCCAGCTTCACAGGGGCCCACAGAGGACTATGATATGTTTGGGATGGGGGCACAATTTCTAGCAGCACCCCTGAGTGGTGCCACAATACCTGTAAGGAAACGACTCTTTTTGTCTTTTTCCCTCTTTGCCTCCAGTGCATGTAGTCTTTCTGTCCCTTTATCGATTCCTTCAGAAAATTTGTGTGAATTTTGTCTGAGTTGGTTGTGTTGTTGGGACATCATTGTATTATGCAGATCACAGATGCCAAATTTACACCCCCCTTGCGGACCTTTTTTTTTTAATCTCTTTTCAGCGTGCTGTCATGTTGCATCATGAAAGACCCATCTCGGAGATATGATTGTATTTCAAAGGAGTGTGTTGTCATATGTTGTATCTGGTTTAAGCAGTCCTCTCAAGATTCCTGCCTTTATGAAATGCACTGGCAGTGGAATACGCAGTGAATTTCTGGATCCAGAAAATGGTTTAACACATTCAGTACATTGTGAAATGCTTGGGAGGATATTTGCACGTGAAGTCGACTGTTCGGGGGGTGTTCAATAGGGAAAAAAACAGCCTTGTGAACAGCAACTCAAGGTCACCATAATGTAGTGGGTAGCCAAGAAATGAGATACGCAGAGGGAAAAAAAAAACAATAAAATGTCTTAAGTAAATTGGTATTGTGAGAAAAATGGGAAGCTATTCTTCCCACCACCACCCACACAATCCTTTTTATCAAGCCGCAGAGAATGGTGTGAGAGACAGATCTTGTGTTCTAGTGACAATACAGTGCAATGATCAAAACAATTCGACTCCAAACAAGTGAAGGGAAGGGTCCAATTAAGATGAGAGACAAATTAGGGGCTTAGAAAGCCATACTTGCATTTGAAAAAGCACAACTAAACTAAGCGGCGAAAGACTGGCTTATACATAGAAACTAGGCGCTGTTACATCACAGACATGAGGCGTTGGGGTGTTAATAATAAAATATCGCATAAAAGCATTTCAATTCTTGAAACTCATTTTAAATATATTCACAGAGGTGCGAGTCATCCAGGGTAATTCCTTTACCATGACATGTTCAGTAAATTCAACTCAATTTTATTTATGTAGCATACGAATATGTCCCAAAGCACTCAGCCTGAGCCTAACTTGAACTAGAACTCGATCATAATTCCCTGCGGTAACATGGGTGAGGGAAAACTCCCCATTTTCTTTTTTGCAAAGGAAGAAACCTTCAGCAAAACCACAACTCAATTATAATAAAATAGCACACTACAACCCAGCTGTATACTCGTCCGCCTCCCAACCGATTCCGAAATGAACAAGTCTGACGAAAATCTGCAGATTTGCCTCCAAAAACAACACCCTGCAGCTGCCATGGGGGTGTATACAAAAGTGCAGGAAGGGTGGCACACGTGCGAAAGTTTCGATTTTTTTGTTTATCTCAGGCACTGCCCTGTGGCCGCCCCTCGGTTCAGATGAACATGTTGGCTGCCCTCTCCCTCGTCCTAGCGGGGGCCCCAGGAACAAAACATTTTGCTTTTGTTAGTTTTTTTTTTTTTTTTTTTTTTTTTGCTTTTTGTTATTCTGCGATGAAACCCACACAGTGCCTCCGGGAACCAATCAAATGTGTAGCGTCGACCAGAACAAAGACACAACGCCAGGAAAGTGCAGGATGTCATTAGTCCAGCTCCTACCGGGCAGGAATCAAAGACCATGTCCTCTTTGTAATAGAAACAATGTCAGATGAGGTGGAAAATAATTGCTCTGTGGAAGTGCACAATAACCACATGGCACAACAACTGGTCATGTATAAAGCACACAGGTATCTGCTGAATATACATTCGAATTTACTTTGCGAGTATCAATAATACCTCACATTTACATGTATAGAGGGCTGTTGTGTATAAAGTACACAGGTATCTGCTGAATATA
>CM050215.1:15635467-15637967 GCA_027475355.1 Coilia nasus | reverse complement strand
ATGCCCTCACATCTTTGGAGTGGTAATGACGGGTAATGTCAATCCATTCGTGGGAATTGTTGGTCAGGTTAATGTCACCGAAGTACAATGAGAAATTCTAGCCACCACACAGCAAACAGAGGGAGGGTTCTGTAACTGTGAGAGGGTGGGAACTGATGACTGCGATCTT
This sequence comes from Coilia nasus, assembly GCA_027475355.1. Lineage (NCBI taxonomy): Eukaryota > Metazoa > Chordata > Actinopteri > Clupeiformes > Engraulidae > Coilia > Coilia nasus. The sequence goes on along the minus strand of CM050215.1, from coordinate 15,637,798 downwards.
TAGTGTTAATTTGAAGTGTATTTTGCATTTAAGCACAACATATGTCACGACAAAACGGTAGTGATTGGTTGAACACAGGCTAAATAGCTTTAAGGCTCACACAAAGTATTCACCCACCAGGAAAAAAAGATAAAGCAGTGGTTAAATTGGCTTTTGTTAGCAGGGGGAGCCTTTCTTCACTCAGTGGTCAATACCTCACTTTATTTTATTACTATAAATACTGCAGCAGAGGGAGCTCAGCTCCGGCTGGCTGTATTGCCGAGGTGAGGAGGCGGGGCGGGGCGGAGCTGAGCTCCGGAGGGCTCCGGCCCAATTCAAACTCTGATTGAGAGCCTCAAAAGTCTTGGCATGAAGTGAAAGAGCCTGGTCCACTGGGCTGGGAAGTTGTCCCAGCTGGTAACAAAATCAGAGAAAGATAAGTCATGAATATGTGCCAAGAGTGTTATTATTCAGCACTGAAGGGATTTTTAGTGTCTAATACCCACTTGGCCTTTCTTTCTCCTCTGTCCACTTCTCCCTATTTTTCCTCATCTTCCTCTCGTCCTCCTCCGTTTATTCATCATTTCCTTCCTCCCTTTTTTTTTCGTTTTCTTTGCTTTTCTTCCGGGCTCTTCACCAGCATCTGCTGTCGTTTTTCTCTCGGCTGCCCCGCTTTCAGTATGTGTCAGCAGTCAACACATCCAGACAAACAAAGAGAGTCTGAATAAGGGTAAATCGCCTCTGGGAGCACTTTGATGCTTATCGCTCGGGCTTTCAAAGAGAGTAACGGAAAATTGGCTTATCTTGAATAAACCCCTAATTCAAACTAAAGTCAGCTGATTAAACTCTTGAGCATCTATTCACTACAGCAAACGGTTTTCAGCCGATGCGGCAGAATATACACACAAAAAATGACTTATTCCGGAATATGCCGCAGCTTACTTTAGGGTTAGATAAATAATTAAATAGATTTTCAAAAGAGTGCTGGATGGCAACAATGGACCCTGTTTTGGCCAGGGCACGTGGTATCGCCTTGTAAAGTAATAATGAAAAAAATTAAGTTTTGGTTTGGTATACTGCCTTCACACACACACACACACACATACACACACAGGCATGTGCACTGACTGACATACAGCAACACTCGCATGCACACAAAGACACAGTTGTGTTATAAGTGTATCATATATGGTAAAGGAAAGGATTATAGTGGAAGACTTGGTGGTACTTCTCAGGGGCCTCCCTGTTTTACCCATGATCCCACAGACTCACAATGGCCTGTCGCTGTGGCTACAACCAAATCCTCTTGCTGTCTGCCACTGCAATATTAACTACCTCTCGTCTGTCACATATTCATTCGAGTGTCCAGGCTGACCCAGGTTTGGCAGAAGATCTCACAGCTAGAGGGTAGCTTCCACGCATGCCCGCCACGCCAGACCAAACCAACCCACTTGGGAGAGGAGAAGAGAGGGAAGCAGTTCAGATTTCGGTCCCAATGTGATGGGTATCAGCAGACCACAAACCCCTCATCTCCAGTATAGCTTTGTGTGGTGGCCCTTAAAGGACAAGCAACAGTAATTGATTCTATGTGTGTATACATACAGACAGATGATGGTGGCTAAAAAAAATACTACAGTGAGTTCATAGGGAGCTGTTTGTGCAAAAAATATCATAACTGCCACTACTGCTACGTCATCACTGCTACTAACAATTAGAAAATCCCAAAATAAAGCGTAAAGAAAGACGGGTGAAAGGATTAGTCATGTCCTATCTGAAAGCGATTCTCTGATTTATGTTCTCCTACACAAAGACTGCCATGCCCACATGCGGTCGACGCATCCACAGCCTTATAATTAATTCTAAAGGTTCTATGCTTTGGATAGGCTGTGAAAAAGACGTCATGGAGTCAGATGTGTCATACGCACTGTCTACCATCACTGTGTGACTGACAGACTGATAAAAAAAACAAATACATAAATTGATACCTTGAAGTCTAAGTCTACAAGAATGGTTGTTTTCACAAGTGTATTATAAAACATGCTTTATAATTATAATTATGTCTAATTTACTAAATGTACTACAATAAGTTGTTCCAGTAAAAAAAGATCTATTTCTCACCTTTTTTTGTATACAAATAAAATGAAATGAATAGCATGATCTTTACAGGAAACCATTGATAATAAAACCAAAAAACTATGACGATGATGAGCTCATACATACACGAGTGTGACACAATTTTGGTTGTAACACAAAATTTGTTGTTGTGATTTCAGATGAGGAAAACTGTTGTTGTGATTTCAGATGAGTCATAACTGACATCTGAGTGGACACCATAAACTATGTAAAATAAAC
>CM050215.1:15612967-15630467 GCA_027475355.1 Coilia nasus | reverse complement strand
TCAATATAAGACACTGAAATCTACTGCAGAGAATCATCCACACAACAGTTCTTTCATTTTCCCTGTTCTATGAGGGAATAATAAACTGCAATAATTAATTTGCACACTCTTCCAATGCATTATTTAATACTCCCCTCTTTTCATGAAATCCCTTATTTTCACGCCATTTCCTTAAAAGAGCCTTCCAGCATAAAAAAAAGAAATCACTGTGTTTCCGATCTTCCTCACTTTAATATGCTTTCATATTTTCTTTCTATTCCTCTCTCTCTTTCTCTCTGCCTCTCTCTCTCTCTCTCTCTCTCTGTCTGCCTCTCTCTCTCTTTCCCTCATTTTTTTTGTTTGGATGCAGAAAAACATTCACCCCTGAGCAACAGATTAGTGATGCGGGCTCTTTGTGTGTCTGCACAAAAGGCTGAGCAATTAAGGCGCTTCGCTCCCCCCTTAACGAGCTTTAATCCAGACATGCTTTCATTTCATTTCATTTCTTTCTCGCCGCTCCAAGAATCACTGAGAGTTGGTCTCTGGTGCGGTGCGTGCAGTGCCAGCCGTCAGACAGCATTCTGTGGGCGCCCTTACTCATCAGCCGAGCCTGCTATGAATGATTTAGCTTCGGTTGTCAGAGGACAGGCAGTGCCAGGCTAACCACTGGCTGAAAGAGGTCTCAAGGAATAGCGGAGCATCGAGCTATATTTTTTAATGATCAGCAATTGGCCGTCACTGTAAAAATTGATGTCACATTACAGTGGAGTTCACTGCTTTTTTTGTGGGCAGTAATAATCAGTATATCATAGTGCTTTGAAGTTTAACAACCATATTGACATGCTCCAAGCTGATGCAATGCAATTTCACACATTCTTGCCTGTTTGATACAAATGCAAAAATACCACATCCAACACAAGCAGTCACTCTTCTCTCTCTTTCTCTCTCTCTCTCGTTCTTCCTCCTCGCCTTTCTCTCCATGGTGTGTTTTATTTGGAATGCCTCAACACAACAAGCCTCTTTATTGGCGGCGAATTGTATTACTCTCTGGTGTGCCGGCAAGATTGCTATTACCATAAGATGAAAGGCAGCCTCTCTCGTCTCGCCTCGTCTGATGCCTGTCGATCTGGACAGGATATAAACAATCCTGGGAGATCTCCCCTTTCACCCCGATGATGCGCGGCAGATTCACACACGCAACACACCGGCTGCATATCAATGGCGGCGTCCGCACGCACTTTAACTACTAGGAGGAAGCTAATCAGGCTCTTTAGGCAATACTCAGGAGGAGCCGGTGAATGACATTAAGGCTGTAATTTCCAGGATTCATTATCTCATTATTCCACCGAGGGAAAACAGCAACACAAAGAATCATTCTTTTTTCCCTCTTTCAGGGCTAAAGAGAGATGAGCAGTCTGTGGTATTTGTATTCATACACAAAGACACACACAGACACACACAGAGAAACACACACAGACACACACACACACACACACACACACACACACACACACACACACACACACACCCAAACACACACACAAACAAATCCTTCCCCTTCTTGACATTTTGTAGCCACACAGGCACACATTCTCTACACTCTCTCTCTGACACACACACATACCATACACACACACACACACACACACACACACACACCATCAGTGTATCATCACATACTAAGCATGTGACCTGACCTCTTCCACAGTATAGGCTACTTAATCATCGGGCTTCCTATGCCTGCTGGTAAGCATCAAAATGCAGCTCCATGTTTCTGTGCAGGACCAAGTCAGTGTAAATAGCGATGCTCCTAAATGCAGACCAGAAGGCCAACTCAGGTCAGATGGACAGGAAGGCTCAGCACAGCAACAGGCCAGGGCAGTTCTTTCTGACTGGCCTGCGGGTTCTCTGGATGCTGAAGTGCATCCTTCACCCACACCACTGCCCTACTGACCAGAAGTGGGTGGATTGACCTTCCCATGCTAATAGCACACAGCGAAATGCAGTTTTTCTGCATCTTTTTTTTCTCTCTCTTTCTCTCTCTCCATCACTCAAAAACATCATTTCTTTTGACCTCTATCTCTTTCACTTACTCATGCCACTGAAATACCCCCACACACTGACACACACACAGAGTTACACCTCAGCCCCCCAGCCTGTCCTCTCTCATGTACCGTCTGTCAGCGTAGCCATTTAGCTCATTACTGTAGCGCTGGCTATAACAGTGTTTTTCACTTAGCGCCGTCACTCTCCCTCGTTCCACTTCATTGAAGCCAGCCCTTCAGAAGCTCCCTGAAGTAACTGCATCTTAATGGCTTTAATGCGCTCAACGGACGTGACCTTTTCGCCGGTGCCAGCTTGGCATGCCTGCGCAGCCGTAGCTAGCGCATTAGCTCGCCACCCCCTGCCACATGGCGTTGCCGCGGCGATCACCAGGTTGCCTTATCGACAACAAGGGGAGCTGCCAAGTGGGCAGCCCACAGGACTAGCGGCTAATCGTCTGCCTGCTAATAAAAGAGCTAATTTCTCTCTCTCTCTCTCTCTCTCTCGCTTTCTCACTCTGTCTCTCTCTCTCTCTTATTCTTTATCTCTCTTTGTCTCCCTCCTCTCCCTCTGTGCTCAGGACAGTTAGCATATGGCGCTGATGGTCTTATGTAATGGATACCACCAGTGAGCGCTTGAAAGAGTCACACCAGGGCCAGCTCATCCATTACAGCAGCCTCACGGGCGTCCCTGTCTCTGAGGTAGGTCTCCGAAGCGCAGGGCCTCCACGTCGGAGGAGGTTCGTTCGCCAAAGTGGCGTAATGTAATCATAAAGTGCCACGGCATTACTGCCTGCCTGCCTGCCTGCCTGCCTGAAGTGGTGGGCCCACAGTGTGTGGGTTTGGTGATTAATGCGTTAGAGTGCAGTCAGTTTGAACTACTGTGCAGCTCAGTGAGCTGTTTCTCACTGTTTTATCACACACACATACACACACACACACACACACACACACAGCTCAGCATAAAGGCATGTGTGTACACACATACACACACACACACGGTCCAGCATTAACACCCACATACATTGTAAGGGGGGGTCACCAAAATGTCAGTTATGTTTTCATTACAACTAACAGTGGCTTGCACTCACACTGTGATTCTTTATTAATCGCCCTCCTTGCGTGCTTCATTACCCTCACTCTGACTTTTTGTACAGCCCCCACCCCCCCCCCCCCCCCCTCTCTCTCTCACACACACACCCTCACACATACACAACCACTCACACACACAAACAGCACACACACACACACATACACACACACCTAGCAACACTAATGTGGAAGACCTTTGAGCGGTAGGCAAGGAGGGGGGAGTGTAGCTTTTCGCTTAAAATTCCACGAAGTGCACTGAATCTCACCGAGTCCCAATCCCCTTTGGTAAACACCTCATGCACAATGTGAAAGGTTCACTTCATCTCCTGCTGTTTTAATGCCATTAAGGAAGTAAGCTCATTTAATCTGTCAGGGCAGTCTCACCTCTCCGCACCTGAAATGCCTTAATAAATGAACATGCATATGCAAAATGTATGAGGGCACCAAAGGCCGCTTTTATTTCCCAAATAATTTCTGTAAAATATAAAAGTTTAAAATGAGCCAGCACTGCATATTAAACAGTGTCTGTGCGTGGAACGACAGAAGGCACCCTAGAGCAGCGTGAATTGCATTTCAACAATCAAACCGAACACAAACACAAATACGAGGGCACACAAACACACACACACACACACCCACACACACACACACAGAAACCCACACATCATCATGATCAGTCTGTAATGCTGTGACTTTTCCTTTCCTCTGAAAGTCTCAACACATTGTAACCTCTGCCAGCGGAGGTTATGTTATGACTGGTGTTTGTTTGTTGGTTGGCTAGTTAGCAAGATAACTCAAAAAGTTATTGATGTATTTTGATGAAATTTTCAGGGTAGGTCAGAAATGGGCTAACTTAAAAGTGATTAGATTTTGGTGGTGATTTGAGCTACCCTGGCGGAGGACTGCGCTCTCTGAGTGCTTTTCTAGTTTGAAATGAACTAAGCTTTTTTCTCTCTTTCATTTTTTCAAAAGATGTCATATAAAAATGGTGGTCATCAGACTTCTCCTGAGCGAGTGTCCAGAGCTGCCCCCCCCCCCCACCCACCTTTGCTTGCGAACCAGCCTCTTGAACGGCTGCAAAAGCAGGACCGGCCGTGACCATCGTCCCACATAATGCACTTTTCATCAGTACTTTTGGCCCTCACTATACGCGCCTAAGAAAACGTTTCTCGCTGCCTGTGTGCCAAACGCACAGAGGGCCTGACTGGGGAATTCATTTTGCTAGAAAAACGTGGTCCATCCACCCCGACGAAGCCTTAAAAATTCTCAGTTTCAGTAAAAAGAGCAATATGCACTGAAGGGAAGTCAGAATTTCTTCAGAATGTAACATGATCCTGCTTCTCACAATATTCAAGACTTTGTGAGTCTGAGGGCACCGGGACGGACACCCAGATATTGCAAACATTGCATTCTGTCCACAGATAGCAGGGACGGTTGAGAAAGTCTTTATTCCCCTGGTAATGTATCATTTAAGCATCTACCGACTTATGAAGTTCATTAATTAACTCAAAGAAGATGCTGCTTTAAGCATTGCGTTGAGAACAACCTTCACAAAACCAGCCTTAAGAGTCTTTTGCACACGTCATGTGTCTTCATTCCATAACTTGGCACCTTAAGCGGCTCAGTGAAAACCAGGGAAAGCTGCAAATAAAGACAGAAAAAGCCAGAGCGCCTCAGCTCAGGCAGCACTTACCTTAGCCAGACATACAGAGACAGCATTTAAGGGGGAGAAAAAAAAAAAGCTATGCATCCTTTTAGCGCACATATAGCACAGTGACAACAGCAATAACAACAAACAACAGGAGGACTCAGGGAGAGGAGCTCTGCCTCACTGCCTCTTTGACTGATTCTTCTTCTCCTCCTCCTCCACCTCCTCCTCCTCCTCCTCCTCCTCCTCCTCCTCCTCCCTCCTCCTCCTCATTCTCCACACGCCCAACGATTCTATCAGCAGGGCCCGGTGAAATAAAAATGAGACTTTCCCTCTCGCCGAACCTCATTACTTACGACAGCGCATGCCCGGTCGCTTTAATACTGATAAATACGTTTGCGCGGGCCTGCAAGGCTCTCTGAAAGCTTGCCAAGCAGTCAGCAGATGGAACGTGTCAGAGCAGAAGTGGATGCTCGAGGTATCGGCGCCACTATGCAGAAGCCTGTCAATGCCACTCTGCTTCACACATCGCACTTTCTTTCCAGGCCCCTTCTATGTCTCTCTCTCTCTCTCTCTCTCTCTCTCTCTCTCTCTCTCTCTCTCTCTCTCTCTCTCTCTCTGTTTCTTTCCCTTTCTACTCTCCCCAGCTTTTTTTTTGCGCTATCTCCTCATCGATGACACTGTCACAAAATTAGAGCAAAGGAAAAAGGCTATGGAAATTACATTTGCGTCATTTACGGAGGATATTACCATTGCAATCATGTGAAGTCATTGTGCCCGTCACTGAAATGGCACTCTTGTGTCTCAGTTGCCATGTCTGGGGCTCGTCATCACCACATTAAGAACGGGAATTGCTTGGCTTACTCACATGATGCAGAAATTACTGCACACTGGGATAATGTCATGTGGATACAATGTTTGGTGTAATTAGTAACCATGCAGTACCTAAGCATCAATACATACAATTCATAAAAATGACTTCTACAGACATTATAATACCTCTACTTTATAATATTGCTAAGTTTGTTGTATGCGTATTTGAAATACCTAAAACCAACCCATTTAAAATTTTAGTTGCTTGTTTGTATTTTTGCCTAATAGAGATATGTATTAATTTCTGTACTGAACTGTACCACAGGTCTATTAATTCATTTATTTATGGTCTTATACCCATTACACAAGTAGCTTAGTGTGCACAAGTCTGTGAGGTCTGTAAGTGTAAGTATTCATGTCACTGTAAGTGCACTTGTATCACACTAATTAAGGGGTTATAAAGCATTCATAAAGCCTTAGCCTAAAATGTAAGTCTATATAACGATTAACACATGGTCACGACTGCAACTATAAAGGCTTTTGGTGTCATTTTATTAACCTGTACTACTTGAATTATGACATTGGATTATAATGAATGTGTTAACAATGCTTCCTGTATATTGATTAAGGAAACGGTTTTTGTGGACCATCTGACTTTTAAGAGGCCTTGAGATGCGTAACAGGCCTTTTGATTCATGATTCGGCACAAAAGGCCTCTCATTGCTGGGCATATATATTTTTAATGTCTGGACAAAATGATGTTAAGGTCAGACTGAGGTAGTTCCATTCCCAGCTGTCACTTTTCAAATAACAGGGAAAATAAAGTTTTCGACGTGTACTTTTTTTCCACGATAGCAAAGTTAGCTTTCCAGCCCCCTTCTGACAAGAAAAGCGTCCCGGCAGCAAATGCCGAGGCATTGGGCCATTACATCAGGGTGTTTTATTTACAAAATGGCAGCCATGTCAGCCAGGGCCTGCTTCAGCTGTGAGGCATTAATAGTGTGCTTGGTGTAATGGTTGAGCAGCCTTCACGCTGGATGGCAGGGAGATGGCAGGCAGCTGCACTGAGGCGGACGCTGCCGAGGTTTTCTCTCGGTAAACAAATCAGTCTGCGGAAAATAAGAGCAGTAAACAAAAGCGCCTGCTTTCCTCGCCAGCCTTGCTCATCACCCAGCAGCCATGACAAAACACTGTCTGAGTGCATAAATGTATCAAGACTGTAAATAGGAATTATTCCGATTTATATTTATTTAGAAATGGTAATATGCACAGGTATGTATTTAATTTAAATATGCATTCAGCATTTTGTTTTAATAATTGTCACCACATTAAATCACTGTAAACAAATAATCACACTGTCTCAGTGCATAAATCCATCGGGACCTCTTTTTTTTTTTTTTTGGAATGGTAATGCGCAGTGGTACGTACGTAGATTAATTAGGCATTCCGCATTCTGTTTCAATAACTAAACAAAAATGAAATCATTTGAATAAATACTTAGACAAATCTAGCTGACCCACCACCACCACTAACAAAGGACATGCACCGATAAATACATAGAAAAACGTAACATAACAAAACATACATTTTAATATTTTTCTTTTTTGTGTGAACATGCCATTAAAGCAGAATAATCTTGTTGGGTTATGACCAGGAAAGTGGAAAATAAAGTTGTTTAATTTATGGCCAAACGCAATGTGTTCACAAGACATTGCTTGGAAACTTGGTTTTACAAGCTTCTGTAAAGAAAACTCAGTCCTTCTTCAGATGTCATTTTGTTGTGGGAGATGAAAGCTGCGACTGGCTTTAAATAACACTATCAAACTCTCATCTCGAGGTGGCTGACTGGATAGAAGGCCCTGGTGTCAGTGCACAGAGGCAGGATGTGTAGACGCATTTGGACAGGACTGAGGCACTGTACTCTAGCCTTGTCCATTATTCTCCGCATGGGCCTATAGACATATAGCGCATAATGTATCAGAAGCCATTAAACATACTCACATTCAAACACACACACACACATGCATGCACACAAAGAACACCCACCCCAACATACACACACACACACATACACACCCCAGCATGAACACACGCATTCACACACACACACCAACACACACATGAGTGCACGCACAAACAAACACACACACACGCACATAAGCATACACAACCCTGCATGAACATACACATACACATACACACACACAGACACACACACACAGTCACACCACACACACACACACACACACACACACATGCATGCACGCACACGCAAACACACACTCACACACATACATGCTTGCACGCACACACACACACACACACACATTGTCTATGAGGAGCTGTCCGTGGTGCTGACTCGACACCATCCATGTGGAGGTCCGTGCTGCCGCAGTCTGTCCCTGCTGTAGCCAATAGCACGTGAGGCCACCAAGCACCGCGTCTAGGTGTCACAAACATGTCAGCAGCGCACAGCAAACAATGCATGCCTCTGCAAATGAGTAGCGACATTTCCAATTGGTGAGAGCAGCAGGCCGTTGAGAGAGGGAGGGAAAATAGAAAGAGAGAAAGAGAGAGAGAGGTGAGAGAAAGAGAGAAAAGATAGAGAGATATGTAAGAAAAAAAAACAAGGGTGGTGGAAGAAATTAAGAACTAAAAGAGAAAGAGAAAGACTGAAATAGCATGAGACAGGAAAAATGGAGAAACATAAACAGATAGAAAAAGAAAGAAAAGAGAGAGAGGGGGAGAGTTAGAGAGAGAGTGTGTAAGAGTGTGTGAGAGGGAGTTAGAGAGAAAAAGAGAGAGTGTGTGTAAGAGAGAGACTGTGACACAAATAGAGAAAGTGTATGAGAGTGTGTGTAAGATAGAGAAAGAGAGAGAAATGAAGGGGGGAGAGAGACGCAGGGAGAAACAGACAGGGAGAGGGAGAGAAAGAGAGAGAGAAAGAAATGGAGAGGGAGAGAGAGAGGGAGGGAGAGAGAGGAAAAGAGAAAGAGAGACAAATGGAGGGGGGAGAGAGAGAGGTAGGGAGAAACAGAGAGGGAGAGAGAAAGAGAAATGGAGAGGGAGAGAGAGAGGGAGGGAGAGAGAGGAAAAGAGAAAGAGAGACAGAGAGAGAGAGAGAGAGAGGTAGGGAGAAACAGAGAGGGAGAGAGAAAGAGAAATGGAGGGGGAGAGAGAGCGGGAGGGAGAGAGAGGAAGCTGTTCCAGGCCCCGCTACGCTGCCGAGTGGCCGTGGCCGTGGCCATTGCCGGGCTGCAGCACTGGGACGGCTCTGGGGGAGATGGAGCCCGGGATACAAATTGGATCCTGACAGTCTGCAATCCTATTAAATGAAGAAATATGGCGGCGGGCGAATGGAGACGCGGGACCTATCACTCCCTGGCAGCTTCACGGAAGATCAAGCACCCACAGCTCCCCCTGCTCCCCTTCGCTAACCTGATGTATTGCCTGCTGCAGCCTCTCCACTTTGCTAAAATAAATGATCGCGTCGCCCACGCCAAACACACACCGTCACTGGCTGAGGACTGCACGAAATGCAATGCGCCTTTTTTTTTTGAGGGAGAGAGCGCGCGTGCCGTGCAGACAAGATCCAGCTCCTTTTTGCTCCAGCTACAGTACTGTCCCATACTTGCGAGCTGGTGTAATACTGGCAGCATGTATGATTTTCACTCAGAAATGTCTGATGAATGGAATGATAATTCGATGATAATTTACCATTCGTACCATTACGTATATCACTCCGGTAAGGAAGATGATAGTCGGGTAGGGGGTAGGACTGTAAGGAGCAGCAGGAGAGGCCTGAACCGTGGAGATATTATGGAGCACAGGAGAAGATTTAACCTTTAGCTGAACAGAGTGAGTGAATGAGAGTGCTGAGCACTTCTTCAAGAGACGAGAGCAGGGGCAGGGAAAATTCAATCTGTAGCCCGCGTTCTCTCCTCTCTTTTCCGCGAGACGATAGCATGAGAGTCATTAATTTCCAAGAAAGAGGGGAGAGCGGTGAGCGCACGAGCGAGTGGGTGAACGAGCAAACGAGCGAATGCCTGTCTCCCTGCTTCTGCTTTTGCTCTGCTCCGCTCCCGTTTCTTAGGCTGGGTGCTTTTGCCTTGGTTTGGCACACACACAGCGCACCACCCACAGATACCATCTCCCCAGCAGCAAAAGCAATTTCTCCATACCATTAGGGGACGCGAATAGAGGGTTTTGGGGAGGCTGGTGGGACTGAAGCCACCGAGCTGTGTGTGTGTGTGTGTGTGTGTGTGTGTGTGTGTGTGTGGGCTCAGTCAGGGTGTGAGATCTCCTGGTAGACCCACCTCCACTAACACCACAGGACCAGGGAGTCACCACCAAGCTGTGAGTCACCAAACCCTGACAACCACCAACAACCACCACACACCCCAAGAAGAGAGGTAGAAGAGGGAGAAAGTGTGAAAGTGAGTCCAAAAGAGAGCAGCAGAAAAAGAAGTGAAAAAGTGCAATGGTGCTGGAGGAGCCTCGAGCTGTCTTTCCACTCTCCTTGAAATAAACTGGGTTTCCATTTCAAAGGTCACCCCTTTCAAAGGATTTCATCCTCACCTGTATCCAGGCAGTTTTCATCAAAGTCGTCATTTTATTTGTGCATCTTACACCTCTCGGTGGGCCCCACGCTGCCTTGCCCTCCCTCACTGGCATCTGTCCAGGTGACTCCAGGTTAGACCAACTTTTGTTTTTGCCTTTGGATTACTGAGACATGTTCAGAATTTGGACAGGATTTTTAGCGACTGCTGTAGAAACAAAGACTCGACAACCTCTACAGAGCAGGTGCAGGTGTGTGTGAGTGTTTATGTGTGTGTGTATGTGTGTGTGTGTGTGTGGTTACAGCTGTGTGACTAAATTGCACTGATTGCCTTTTCAGAGCAGCCAGCGTTAAGTGAGAGACTTCCTATTCAGCCTGCCGCCATACCACGAAAAAAAAAGACATCAGTTGTTTGCCAGTTTAAGGAGAGAGAGGAAACGAGAAAAGCACAACAGCACATAACCACCAAATCAATACACAGCCATTCTGGTGCAGAGAGAGCGGAAGCGTCTTAAGTAACCTATAAGGTTGGCGGGATTTTCTTCACCGAAGCCATGCAGCCATTGTGGGGTTTGAGCTAGTGGTCCACATGACTGCCTGACATGCATTCAAATGGAAGCCTACTACAGTATACCGAGGGTCAGCTTCCAGCACCTGAGGTTAAAGGAGAATTCCGATGTAAAATAAAAATTGGCATGTTAAAACATCATACCGAGTTGGTATGTGTACTGAGGAGCAACAATTGATTTAGCCTGTTGCATTCAGAGTTGAACTATTTTTTATCGTTTGTCCCAGAAGGGTAACAATGGAAGTGGTAGGTGCCTTTAGACAAAGCATGACGACTATGCTATTTTTAAACCATTAAAACAGCTCGAAGAAACTCCACACTCCATCTGTAGTACAACAAAGGCCCTGACATTAAAAGGCACTGAGGCACTAAAAACTATGTAACTGTACACAACATTTATTAATAAAACAGTTTTGACAGGCAGTACCTTGCTGTAGTTTCTCGTCGCCGCCATGATGAAAGTCCGCACAAGTCAATTGACGAACACAAACCAGCAGGAAGAATAGGAGGAGAGGTAGTACAATCAACTTGTTTGGACTTTCATCATGGCGTCAACAAGAAACAACTGCAAGCTACTGCATGTAAGAACCGTTTTTTAAATAAACATTGTGTGCATTTACAATATTCTCAGTGCTTTGTTTTAAATGCCAGAGCCTTTGTTGTACTACCGATGGAGTGTGGAGTTTCTTCGAGCTGTTTTAATGGTTCAAAAATAGCGTAGTGGTCATGCTTCGTCTAAGGGGACCTACCACTTCCATTGTTAGCCTTCTGGGACAAACAATAAAAAAAAGCTCTAAATGCAACAGGCTAAATTAATTTTAAACAAGTTCTCCTTTAAGATTGATCTTTTTTTATGTGAAAGCCAGGTTGTTGGTGTTACGGATTCGAATGACAGGCTTGCTCCTAACCCCATGAACCCGACCCAGATGTGGTAACATTTTTTTTTTACAATTGTTTGTCTATTTTTCCAGCAGCCAATGCCTTCACTGAAGTAGCGATGTCTTTCCTTCTTTGCCTGCTTAGCAATAGTGGGCCTCAGCCAAAATGAATTGCCTGGAGTCCAGTAGTTGTGTTTCCTTTTCTGTACTCCATCCTAGGCTCATGAGCCTTGATAATTGTGTGGTCTGTAAAGGGAATGGGGGGAAGGAGGGGATAAAGAGTTGGAGAGAGAGGGAGAGAGAGAGAGAGAGAGAGAGAGAGGGAGATAAAGAGAGAGAGAGAGAGAGAGAAAGGGAGATAGACATAGAGAGAGAGAGAGAAGGGGAGGGGGAGGGAGGCAAAGAATGAGATGGACGAGAGAAACGAGACAGGCGAAAAAATGTCCTTTTAATGCGGTTCTGCCCAGGCGCTAATGTTAATCTCTATTACACAAACAGAGTTGATATCTAATAACTCAGGCGGGTTGCGAAGGGGGCGGTGGGGGGTGTTGAGCTTTGTCAGCGCTCCTGCGCCACCTCAACAGCAAATTAGGACAGATGAGCTCCTGCTCCAGTTCACCAGCCCCTTCCTAGAAAGACAGCACAGCTGCATGTACACCACACACAGAGAGAGAGAGAGGGGGGGGGGGGGGGGGACAGAGAGAGAGAAACAGAGAGACAGAAAGAGAGACAGAAAGAGAGTGCACGCAGGAGAGGGAAAGAGAGCAGAAGAGAGTGTGTGTGTGAGAGAGAGAGAAACAGAGAGAGAGACAGAGAGAGAGAGAGGGAAAGACAGAGAGAGAGAGAAACAGAGAGACAGAAAGAGAGTGCACGCAGGAGAGGGAAAGAGAGCAGAAGAGAGTGTGCGTGTGAGAGAGAGAGAAACAGAGAGAGAGAAAGAGAAAGAAAGAGGGACAGATAGGCAGAGCGTGCAAGAGAGGGAGAGAGAGGAGGAGAGAGCACGAGACAGCACGAGAGAGAAACAGATAGAGAGAACGAGAGAAAGAAAGAGGGAGAGAGAGACAGCGCATGCAGTAGAGGAAGAGAGAGGAGGAGAGAGCACAAGAGTGAGTGTGTGTGTGGCAGAGAGAGAGAGACAAAGAGAGGAAAATAGAGGGAGAGAGAGAGCACGAAGGAGAGGAAGAGAGAGGAGGAGAGAGCACAAGAGAGAATGCGTGAGAGAGAGAAAAAGAGAGAAAAGAAGGGGGAGCAAGAGAGAGAACGTGCAGGAGAGAGAGAGAGGAGCTACACAATGAAAAAGGTTGGAGCACTGATGGGGTGTGGAGTCTGTCGTGTCCATCACGAGTCGCCCGTCTCTCTCCTCCTTGCGTGGGTGGGCAAGGAGGAGAAAAAATGACTGAGAGAGAAAAAGGGTATGTAGGGTGTAAAAGGTGTGTTTGTGTGTGTGTGTGTGTGTGTGTGTGTGTGTGTGTGTGTGTGTGTGTGTGTGTGTCTGAGTTCATGCGTGTGTGTGTGTGTGTGTGTGTGTGTGTGTGTGTGTGTGTGTGTGTGCGTGTCTGAGTTCATGCGTGTGTGTGTGTGTGTTTGCGTGTGTGTGGTCATGCTAGGGAATAAAAAAACAGAGATAGAGAAACAGAGAGAGAGAGAGAGAAACAGAGAGAGAGAGAGAAACAGAGAGAGAGATAGAGAGACAGAGACAGAGACAGATACAGAGTTTTGACTGCTCTCCACTGGACGGGGTGACAGGTGTGAAATCTAGGAGCAACTATGCGTGACAGCCACCATCATGCCATCAGACTGCGCCCAGAAACAATGACCTTTGAACCCAAGACAAAGACCCAATGGGGGGATTCGATGATATCCCTTTCCAGTGATGGCAAGAGCTGATTTGCTTTGCTTTGGCTTTGCCAGTAACGGGCTTTTGCCCCTTTGATTTCCCAAGTGTCATTTTTAATCACTGCCCAAAATGACCAGAGATCATCTAAATTGGCACTCAAGACAAAAACAAACAGAACCTCCGTATCTGTCTGAGGGCAATTCTTCAAACAAGGCCTGTAATTACAGATGAATAATGAGAATCTGAAACGAAGAGCGAAAGGGAAATATTTTCTTAGCGTAATTAAAAATGTCTTCTGTAAACCCCTAGCTGAAAACAAATTTAGTTTCATACATAACACAATAGGGCAAAGTTTGCTAGCTGAGAAAACTGCATCTTTGTCACTTGAAATGAAAAGGTCTCTGCCTGAACCATTGTGTATGCTGTTTGTGTGTGTTGGCAAGACACTGCAGCGCCATTGTACTCTGGCAGGTCTATTGTTCACCTATGGATAAGTGGTAGCATGGCCTTGCTTTCATTGCTTTATAAAGCAGATGTGTTCGCACTGTAGCCTTTAGAGTTTAAACGTCAACAGGGCTGCCAGTAGCTACACTGACCTCCCATAAAGTTGGATCCCCCAGAGCTCGACCCACGATTTGTTTTAGACGTTATTGTCTAAAGCCTTTTATGGGATTATGGGTAGAGTGTGTGTGTGTGTGTGTGTGTGTGCGTGCGTGTGTGTGTGTGTGTGTGTATGTGTGTGTTTGTGTGTGTGTTTGTGGGGAGGAGAGTGAGGTGAGGGCGAGTGAAGCTGCTTTAAAAGGATCCCACCAGGTGTGTGTGTGTGTGTGTGTGTGTGTGTGTGTGTGTGTGTGTCTGTGTGTGTTTCTGTGTGTGTGTGTGTGTGTGTGTGTGTATGTGTGTGTATGTGTCTAGGGAGGAGAGTGAGGTCAGGGCGAGTGAAGCTGCTTTAAAAGGATCCCACCAGGTGTGTGTGGGTGTGTGTGGAGGTGGGGGTGTTTAAGGGGGTGGTGGGGGTGTTTAAGGGGGTGGTGGGGTGGTGGGGTGGTGCGTAATTGTGTCCTGTGGCAGCCTGCCGTCTTATCTGGCGGGCGTCCGGGCAGGACGAGCGACACCTGCAAGTGAAGGCAGACGGTCCCCTGTTCCCCTGACACATCTAGATAGCCAAGACAAGTCAGCGGCTGATCCAATCAAAGATTCGCATGCCCCCCACACACACACACACACATACCTCCACACACACACACATACACACACACACACACCCATACACCTCCCACCTCCCTCGTCACCACGGGCCATCTCTCTTCTCCCTCCCTCTCTCCCTGTCCCTCCACATTCTTTTCTTCTTATTCTATTTCTCCTTTCGTTCCCTCCATTCCCCGCACACACACGCACACACACAAACCCACACATGTCACCGGCTGCCACACACGTCTACAGTGTGAGAACAGAGTCAGGGAATGTCCCTGGGTGGCAAGGCGTCCACACATCATGGAGAATGTTCCAGAAGGCAACCGAGGCACAAGTTGACTGTTTCTTTCCTCCACAAGGACAGAGGTACACGGGCATGAGACTGGGGTAAATCATCTCCCGTCGTAAAACACTGTGACAGCGTCCTCTCATTTACTCACCGGGTACAAATTACATTAAAGGTGCCAGTCAGATACCTCGGTCCCGAAAGACTGACTATTTCATTGAAAACCGTCTTCGTCTTCTCTGGCTTGGCGGATCGCCAGACAAGCCTATGGATTTTCCAATCCTTTTCAGGAAGCCTGTTTAATCAAGACAAACACAATTCTACCAAAAAAAAAAAAGAAAACAAACAAAACCCCTCTATCACTGGCCAAGCCAACAAAGTGTTCAAGCTGACATTCAGGCGAAGGACCACCACTGCAAATACCCCTTGAGGCAATCTGACTGCTGACATGCAGCGATCGATCGCTGAGCTAAACAACAGCTTGCTGAGTGACTACTATGCATGTGCAATGTTTTCTTGTCATGAGACACATGAACAATTATACAGCACTTGTTCACAAATTTTGTTTTTTATTTGAATCGTATTTTGTTACACTAACTGTTCACATCCTGTCATATGTATATCTAGTCTCTTGCATGGTCACAGGTGTTTCAGGTTACTGACCTGATAATGATATGAAATATAGGTCATTTGTAGTATTTGTAATATTTGTAGTATTTGTAGTCTCATATTTCTGTCATGTTCAGTGCTGCTCACATACATTTTGTGCTGCCAAACCTGCCAAGAGCTCATTTTATAGAGTGACACATTGTCTTAGGAAGTTGTCCCATTTTAACGTTGATACGACCATGATGACCTTATTTTATCGCTACCTCCTATCCTATCGCACTACCTCCCCTCTGGACGGAGGCTGGTGGTACCAGGCTGCAGAACAAATAGATTTAAAAATAGTTTTGTCCCAGCTGCAATCTCTCTTTTAAACAAAATGCAATGATCTGTGTGTGTGTGTGTAGAGTATGTGTGGGTGTGCGCGCGCATGTTGTATATGTTGTATATGTTATTTGTCAACTTTGTCCCTGTACTATTTATTTTTATTCTGTATATTGTGTGTTTTTAGATTCCTATGGTTCTTGTAGCCTACATGTTGTGGACCCATCTCTCTTGCACTGCAAAACCAGTTTACCTACGGGTACCAATAAAGTAAACTAAAAACTAAAACATGTGGTGTTGGTGTTTATATGTCACACAGACCTGAGAGATGACTGTATGAAATATTACTTATTTGTAATATTTCTATCATGTTTTGGTGTTGCCCCATACATCTTCTGTTCCCAAACATGGCAAAAGTTCATTTTACAGACACGTGTGTTGGTGTTGTTTATTTGTAACATGGCGGTCTGTCACATCAGCAGGCAGACAGAGATGTGTCTGAGGTTAAAAGCAATCTCGTCTCGATGTGAAGGCAAACCTGCTTTAGCGATGCCCACCGCGGCGCCTTCCTCTGAGACCCTCGCGATGAAGTCTGCGTCGTAGCGGAGGGGGGAAATGTTTATCTGAGGGTAAGCCCTGAGACAGCTGAAGGACAGAGGTGGTACACCACCCCCCCCACACTCACCCCCACAGATTACCTGAGCCCAATGCAAACAAGGCCCTGGCTGATGCAGCAGACATGGGGGGGGGAGAGAGAGAGAGATGGAGAGAGAGAGAAAGAGAGAGAAAGAGACTAAGTAAGAGAGAAGGAGGGGGGGCAGAGAGAGAGAGATGGAGAGAGACAGAGAAAGAGAGAGAAAGAGACTGAGTAAGAGAGAAAGAAAGAGAGAGCGAGGGGGCAGAGAGAGATGGAAAGAGATAGAGAGAGAAAGAGACTGAGCAAGACAGAAATAGAGATAGAAAGAGGGAGGGAGGGAGACGGAGGGAGAGAAAGAGAAAGAGCGAGAACTCTTTCATTTGAAAGAAGATTATGCGTCACCTCCTGTTAAGGGGCGAGCCCTCAGCCGCAGCCTCAATTAAAAGCAAGAGAGGGGGGAAACCTTTAGAGGTGCATAGAGGAGATAGATAGAGAGAGAGAGAGAAAGACTGGGAGAAAAGGGGGAGAGAGAAAAGAAACAACAAATACAAGTGGGCGGAAAGACACAGAAGCTGTCTAAATAAAAGACATCTGAGAAAACAAACACCGGCAATAAATAACAAAACCTTCTTCAGTAAAGAAGGGTAACTCGAGAGAAAGGAAGACAAATGGGAAAGGGGTGAGGTGGGTGGAGGAGGGGACAGTATAGAAGAGGGAGAGGGATGGAGGGACAATGAGAGAGAAGGAGACAGAGAGAGAGAGAGAGGAAAAAGAGGGAGAGAAAGAGGGGCCATGGTGGAGATGGGCGGCTTGACAGTAAATGATGTGTGGTTTCCTCAGCAGACGCAGCAGGAAGCAGAAATCACTACCCGGGAAATAATAAACACGTATCCATCTGCAGCCCCCATGCCGCCCCCTCTCTCGCCCCCTCTCTCGCCCGCCAATAGAAATGTCACGACATCCAGATGCAGGAGGCCAGGAGAGGAGGAGGGGAAGACAGGAGGAGGAGAAGGGAAGGGAAGGGAAGGAAAGAGGGGG
>CM050215.1:15582967-15607967 GCA_027475355.1 Coilia nasus | reverse complement strand
TAACTCAGTTATTCCAGTTAACGTAAGCATCAGTTAATAACTCAGTCATAGTCATTGCAGTTAACCCAGGCCTTTGGTGCAACAAATGCAAGAGTAGCTAAGCCTAAGCTGTAACCGAGGGTACTGAGCCATTTCGAAGCGAATAAGTAATGAAAACAAAAAATAACTTTTTGACTCAAATCACTTCACTTAAGTAAAGCCAGTGTGTGTGTGTGTGTGTACATGTGTGTGTTTGTGTGTGTGTATGTGTGTCTGTATCTGTGTGTGTGTGTGTGTGTGTTTGTATGTGTCTGTATCTGTGTGTGTGTGTGTGTGTGTGTGTGTGTGTGTGTGTGTGTGTGTGTGTGTGTGTGTGTGTGTGTGTGTGTGTGTGTGTGTGTGTGGTTGTGTGTGTGTCTGTATCTGTATGTGTGTGTGTGTGTGTGTGTGTGTGTGTGTGTGTGTGTGTGTGTGTGTGTGTGTGTGAGCGTCTGTGTGCGTGCGTGTGTGTGTGTGTGTGTGTGTGTCTGTATCTGTATGTGTGTGTGTGTGTGTGTGTGTGTGTGTGTGTGTGTGTGTGTGTGTGTGTGTGCCCCCACATAATACTAAAGTAATGGCCCTGGGAATTTACGAGCACACGGCAGGGTCAGTAAATACAGAAAGAGTAATTAGAGTGCACCCATCTCTGCTTGAGCTTTAAACCTGGACCTCAGACTCTCTTCTCTTCCTCCTTCTCTCCCTTTATCCCTCCCTCCATCCCTCCACCCCTCTCTCCATCCCTCCATCCACTCGCTCCACCACGGCCCAAAGCCACAGGCTACAGTGTGTTCATTAGTCTGTAGACCTCTGCTGGTGGCCACTCCACTCTCACCTTCAGAGCCCTTTAATAAAGAGGCTACAGAAGAACCAAACAGCTAATGAGAGCAGGGAGGGGAGGTTCACCCTCTTTTCTGTTGCACACACACACACACACACACACACACAGGAGCATGCCACACACATACACATGCATGAGCACACACACACACATGATTCATGCACGCACACACACACACACACACACAGACATGATTCACACACGCACAGGCACTCACACAGACAAATACACATACACACACACACTCAATTCATTCACGCAGACACACACACACACACACACACACACACACACGTGGATACATACACTCCTCCACACTGCACAGGAATGCTATCATACATACACACCAGCTGCATAAACATTCACTCATACATAGAGTGTTGGAGAGACTTCAGATTGAATAATGCAGTGCTAATGGTTTGTGTGAAAATACATGCCCCATCGAGCCCTTGCAGTATCTGCAATTACGAGACACATTAAAGACTGTCTACCACTTCTGTTCTCAGCCTCAGAGCAAATCACTCCACCAGCCTGAACCCCAACGCATTTCATGCATATTGAAACCCTTTTCTCCCCCCCATTGTACATTTTCTAGATTTCGCCACAATTGTGCCGCAAATGAACACGGCAGAATCGCTCGGTCATGATGTGTGAAAATGTGAATATAACAATAATGAATCCTCTGCATTTTGGTGTTAAAAGCATCAATCTGCTGCAAGTCTTTGTGTATGTGTAAAAAATTAGGATGTGTTGAAACAAGAGTGGTGGGCGGTAATGATGCCTTGGTAATTTGATACCCTTTTTATGCTTCTCTTGTGTGAATTGTGATGGTATTTGCAGAGGGGATGACACTGGCGCTTTGACTGCGTGTTGAACATTACCATCACTGTTTTCATGTTTTAACCTCTGGCCTAATCGTGCTGATGCCAGGCAGTTTGTGAGGGCGTGCTTTTATGCATGTGTTGTTTCATGGAATTCATAAAAGAGAAAATGAGTGGGAGGGAGGGAGCGAGAGAGAAAGAGAGAGAGAACGAGAGAGAGAGACTGATCTGTACATTATGCTCTTTTTATTTTCTATTTTGTATTATTGTTTTGGCAATATGGATGTCTTGTTTGTCATGCAAATAAAGCGTTGTTGAATTAAACTGATTTGAATTGAAAGAGAAAGAGAGAGAAAGAGAGAGGGAGGAAAAAGGGACAGTGACAGAGAGAAAGAAAGCGGGAGAGAGAGAGAGAGAGTGAAAGAGAGAAAGAGAGATCGTCATGCTGTTTGTCCACACCAGAAGATTCCATGTGTGTGCACAAAGAGGGAGGTTTGACCTGGGATTGACTTTGTTTACCTGCGGCTCAAACTAACGCATCCTCTTGGTCGGCAAACACACCAGACAAATAGGAAAAGTCCCGCTTATTTTCCCTTTTTTTCTCCCCCCAACTCGCTAGCAATTGAAGTAATTATCTCGCGTATTACCCCCATGAACTGGCAGGGGCTTAGTGACAGCTGTGTGCGTTTGGAATCCGGGTGCCGCTACGACGGCAAGCAAAATTAATTAACACGTGTAGCTGCTGCTACCCCACTCCTGCAGCCCGCTCAGACACAGGAAGGCTCCTGAGTCCTGCCGCCCAAATCAAACTATTACAATGCAGACGTGATGCCATAACCGCCCATAACCAGGGGCTGATTAGTCGCCCCAATGCTGGATGGGTTGAGTGGCATTAATTCATCTCTCTCTGTCTTTCTGTCAATCTTTCTCTCTCTTTCTCCCTCTCTCTCTCTCTCCCTCTTTCCCTTTCTCTCTTGCTATCTCCCTTTCATCTCCCTTCCTATTCCTCTCCCTGCCTCATCTCTGTCTCTCGCTGACTTTCACTCTTCCTCTCTGTGCTTTTTTCTTTCCCTCTCACTCTGTCTCTCTGTCACTCCGTCTTTCTCTTTCTCTCTCTTTCTTTGACTTTCTCCCTCTCTCTCTGACTGTCTCTCTCTCTCGCTCTCTCTCTGTCTTTGTCTCTCTCCCTCTCTCTCTGACTGTCTCTCTCTCTCTCTCTCTCTCTCTCTCTCTCTTTGTCTCTCTGTGTCTCTCTGTTTCTGTCACGCTGTGTTATAAGTAACAGACACAACTGACAGCGGGGCTTAGGGAAATCAGCTCTGTAGCCAGAGTTGATATAAAGTTCTTGTCGTCCCGAGTGACAGCGCGTCCCTCCTTGGACGGGCCGTCCTTGCCTCTCCGGAACATCACGGGAAATAAGTCAGAATCAGACGTCTAAATCCTTCCCTTCCCACTGCTTCAGGCCCGCTCCCTGAGGAGGTAATGGAGGCATTACAGTGAGCGATGGTCTGGCTGGCCCCAGTACATCATCTCCGCCATTACTCTCCGTGTCAGTGCCAAAATGACCTCATGGGGCGTCTTGCTTTACTCTACAAACCCTCTTCCCGGATGCAGCCTACCCCCCCTACCCAAATGGTGGGGGATTGGGGATGGGGGATAGGGGTGGAGGGGGTGTTAGTATCTGTAGCCAAGCAAATTTCCCCCCTGATTTGTGTGGGGGCCGGAGAGAAGGCGTCAGGGCGGCAGGGGTCGATTTGTCTTTGTTAGGCTGCAGTGACACCGCCATCCAAGGAGGCCTTGAGGCTCGGACGGCACCTGCCAGTTGGTTTCCCTAATCGCCACTCACCTCCTCCCCCAAGCAAACACACACAGACACACACACACACACACACAAACACACACATCCTCTTTTCCCCCACCTGCACACATATACACAAACAGCCAAGCACACACGCACACACACCCTCTTTTTCCCCACCCGCACACATACACACACACAAACACACACACATACACCCACACACACCCACACACACACACCCTCTTTTTCCCCACCCGCACACATACACACACACATATACACACCCTCTTTTCCCCCACCCACACACACACACACACACTCTTTTTCCCCACCCACACACATACACACTTACAAACACACACACACATACACACACCCACTTTATATTCTCTCCAGCCCACACACCCACAACACACATACACACACACAAACACACACACATACACCCACACACACCCACACACACACACCCTCTTTTTCCCCACCCGCACACATACACACACACATATACACACCCTCTTTTCCCCCACCCACACACACACACACCCTCTTTTTCCCCACCCACACACATACACACTTACAAACACACACACACATACACACACCCACTTTATATTCTCTCCAGCCCACACACCCACAACACACATACACACACACCTACTTTCTCTTTTCCCCAGCTCACACACCCACAACACACCTTAACACACAAATATACACACACACAAACTTACACTCTTTCTCACCCACCCTGCCAGCCTGCTGGGAGTGGCCTTGACCCCTCCCCTCCCCTCCCCTCCCCTCCCAGCCCCTCCTGTCCCGAGCAGCTTATTACACTTTAGCATGCAGCTAAACTGAACACCATTTATTTGGTGAGAAAAAAAGGGAGAGATAAAAAGAAAAAAGAAAAAAAAGAAAGGCAGGCCTGAGCACCATGTAGCGCGCTTAATCAGTCCCACGGATTATGGGCTCACAGGGCCTAGACAGTGTGCAAACCCACTGTAAATAAAGAAAAAAAAAATAGTCCGCTTGCCCCCGGCCTACCAATATGACATCCCTGCTTATTCCAGATTGCTGTGGGCGCTCTAAAGGAGCTTAAAAAAAACACTGTCCTACTTCCTCAAGTCAAACGTGGCAGATGGGACAGAAATGGTTCCAATCAGGTATTGCTGTATTAGTAACACAAAGGCGTCATATGTCCAGGCTCTTCCTTTTAAAATATTTGGTTATTTGCTGAACCTTTAAAAGGATTTTCAACAGTGCTGACAGATATTGCATTCACTTATGCTGGTGTTGATGTTTTAATTTCTTCACACTAGAAGCTGACCATGCCAGAGGGGTAGCTCACATCTACTGTACCTTGAGTTCCTTCCAAGAAACAGCACACAGTTATAATGGTTTAGACTGTCTCATGTTTTTTTTTTTGTTTCTAATGTACCGAGCCTAAGCTGCGTAAGAAGACACAGTGAGAGTTGGCAATCATGAGGCAGCACTT
This sequence comes from Coilia nasus, assembly GCA_027475355.1. Taxonomy (NCBI): domain Eukaryota; kingdom Metazoa; phylum Chordata; class Actinopteri; order Clupeiformes; family Engraulidae; genus Coilia; species Coilia nasus. Next base: position 15,602,997 of record CM050215.1, on the reverse strand, counting down.
ACTGAACGTTATACAAATTGTTATGTCTTGTTACGCCTCACCTCCTTGATGGCACCTTTAAGGGTGATGGAATAGCTCCTAAGCAACTTGAGGATGCCTCTGCGAAGCCTTTCAAGGCTCTTCATGCGTCATGCAAACACAGACAAATGTGACAAACCTTCTGCTACCGTGCCACTGAAAGATACCGCGGTGATGTATGAACAACATTTTTTATCCGTGTCTCTGTTATGTCTGCTGGCAATAACAGCAGCAAGAACAACAGCAGCAGGAGCGGCAGCTTCGCATCCACCCTGCATTCATTTCATGCGATCCCAGCGCAGAGCATCCACCCTGCATTCATTTCATGCGATTGCAGCCCCTGATAAAACAGAGACTGAGGCACGTGGGTCTGTTGGCTGCGTCGAAGAGAACAGCCGACATTGTGGGAACACTGTGTCGCGGATGGGGACAATGACTTGAGGCTGGAGGTGGATATTGCGCACGTGTGTGTGTGTGTGTGTGTGTGTGTGTGTGTGTGTGTGTGTGTGTGTGTGTGTGTGTGTTGTGTGTGTTTGTGTGTGCATGTGTGTGTGTGTGTGTGTCTGTGTGTGTCTGTGTGTGCGTGTGTGTACATGTGTGCGTGCGTGTGTGTGTGTGTGTGTGTGTGTGTGTGTGTTGTGGCTCTGGGCGTTCTGAGTTTATGAGCCCCACATGTGGTGGCAATCAGTGGCAATGATCAGTGGCTATTAGCAATGCTGACCTTCCAGTGGGCAATAGGATCTTTCTTAACAATGTTCCCACAGTCAAAGGACCATTGACGCATCAAGTATGCAGAAAGAGAGAGAATGAGAGAGAGAGAGAGAGAGAGAGACAGAGAGACAGAGAGAGACTGAGACGACTGGGCCAAATGAGATTCCTGTGATTTTGGGGCATTGCAAAATGTCCAGCAATCATCATTTTCACAGGTGATAAGGCAGATCTGTTTTGAAAGCTTGGCACAGCACGTAATGGCATGGGTGACTCATACTGCCCTTACAGAAATACAAAGCAGTTCAGTTCTACTGAAGCTCTTCCACCATTCCCCAGAAAAGGTCTGAAGCCTTTTGAGCGTCCCTTTTTTTACGGCAGTTGAGAGGATATCATTTGGTCATTAGATCTCAAAGTCTTGCCATCAAGAGAAAAATATACATATATACATATTTCCGCTTTGAGATTTCAAGCTGAAATCTCTTAGGTCTCATGTGAAGCCTCTCTCAAAGATCCCACATGATATGTTTCTTTCCCTTCACAATTTCTTAGCTCCTTCTCAGCCTACTTAAGTCTAGATATACTGGAGTTTCAAATGGCTGATAAGCTGTACGATACAATTTACATATTAACAGAGAGAAAGAGGGGGGTGACTTCTTTTCAGCAGTGTTTGGCTGAATATACCTCCCTGTTGAAATATATATTAACCAGGTGAGAACACAGCATTCTGTAGGAGCTGTACTTCCTGCTCTAGAAATTTCACAGACACATAAAGGTCAGTGAAATAAATTATAACAGTATTACATTGTACATTGTACACATGTATTTGCTGCATTAAAAAACATTTTCCTCCAGCTCTCCAGTGGTGTGTGAACTATATAGAACAATGCAATTATGTAGTAATTTGCTGAAATGCTACAGCATATTTCATGTGGTATAATTTAGAATCAAATAAGCCACTATTGTATTTGACCTAAAAATGGGGTTAGCATCAAAGTAAAAAAAAAAGAACATGGCACATGAAATGAATCTCTTAAATGTCATTAATATATGTTGATTAAAAGCTTTCCCCAGGAATTCATGCTATCCTATTGCCTAAGACCCAAAAGAAAGGGATATCCGCAGTGCTGTCATTATACACACACACACACACACACGCACACACACACACACATGCCTGGCACAATGTGAGTCATATCCAGCGAAGTTGGTGAGAGGGATCAGTGATGCTTGCTGAGATAATGTATGAAGCCAAGCTGTGATCGATGACAGCACGCTAATCTGCCAGTGAGATACTGAGAGTGCTCCCTCCCCTCACCCCTGCTGGAGAACACGTCCCCATTATCTCACACCAAATTCAGCCCCCGAACCTGACAGCGCCGTGACTGCAGCTGCTCCACTGATACAGATGGTTTATTTGAGCAAGATTCGGGTACGCTTGATATGTTTGTTTGACATGTGATTCAGATTGTTATGACACAAATCTAACACGGACTTGTCATATTTTAAAATGCCATCTTCGTTTCTAATGTCAGGGGGAACAGTGCCTTGAACACTGATGACTATGATGGCATTTTCTTTACCGACATACGCTCCTCATTTCTGAATTGGCCTAAACAGCTTCACAAGTAGGCCCTGCCTTGCTATAATACACTGTTTCTGATATATTTTAGCCACAGTACAAACTCCACTATTATCATTAAGCGAATAATATATTTAGGTCGTTTTAAAAAGCCCACAAATCCCTAGAGTGCAATTTCTCGATGTGCATAAGCATACTGCAAAAAGAAAAGGGAAAAAAAACAGAGGAAAGAAATAAAAAATAGGAGGAACCACGGTTTCAGGTGATGGCATCTTGGAGTGTGTGCATCCGAATTGCTGGGATGTGCAAATTTGAGTGGGGTCTGGCAGTCTAATGAAAACAAAGAGCCACAATACTGGTGACCATGCTTTCTATTCTGGGCCATTCCACTAAAAGACAGGAGAAAAAAACTGTGTCAGCCTTGATAGAGGAAATTCACCTGAGGACGCCAGCCTCATTAAAGCCTGGTAGTGTGAAGTCATTTATCCACTGCTAGTCTTGATTATGTCTCTTCTCTCTCTCTCTCTCTCTCTTTTCCCCGCTCTCTCATTTTATCGCTCTCTCTGTCTGTCTGTCTTTTTGTCTTTCTCTCCCTCTCTCTATATATCTATCAATCTATCTCTATTTCTTCCTCCGTCTCCCTCACGCTTTCTTTTCTGTGTGCATCTGACCTTGTGTCGGCCAAAAGCTCTAAGCCGTTTCTTCACCCCTCCGATGGCTGCACATCACACCGCATGTCATGTGACGCCTGCTCACAGCTTCCACTCTCTCACATTAAGGACAATGGTAACAATGACAAATGAACAACCAAAATGCAGACCCTCACGCTCTGAATGCCCCACTCACCAAACTAGCAGAGACGTTAAATTGGCTTAACGCAAAGGCCAGTGTACCGTATCTGTCCACTTTTCAAAGAAGAAGAAGAAGAAGAAGAAGAAAAGATAAACTTTTCCTTCCCTACTCTTTATCTCCGTCAGATCACAGAACTTGACAGTGAGACGCTGTTATTTGTTTGTTTGTTTGAAGGAGTGCGCTACTTGAAACTTCAGAGAAAAGGGAGACTTCACCAAAGTCAACTCCCTGACCTGAGAGAGACGATAGATATTGTTCGTGCGTATGGACGAGTCTGGGCCCCTGCCCCGTAGTTCTCCCCCGGCACGCCGTAAACTCATTTTCTGCGGCGTGTCGTCAGATTGCCCAGCATCATGCTTTATTCAGTTACAGCTTACATTTTTAATGACGCCACAGGGAAAGAGGAAATGCGTGAGCTTTTTTCCTTCTTCCTTTCCTCGGCTGAAACTAGCTTTGGCAAATATCCACAAGGGATTGTCTTAAGAGACAGAGCGTGTGTGCTTGTGTGCCTGTGGTAAATTGCTTGTTGCGATCTCTGTTCACATCATCTATGTATGAGAGGAAGATTATCTCCATCTAGTACAATATTTAATATTGACTTTGAGGGGAAAAAAGGGGACATGGATGTTTGTGTATATGTGTGTGTGTGTGTGTGTGTGTGTGTGTGTGTGTGTGTGTGTGTGTGTGTGTGTGTATGCGCACAAAGATTGGTGTCACAACTCATGGTGGAACAGGGCTGAATACTGTTCATTTATGCAAGATTTGATCACATACAAAGCCATTGCACTCCCATGACTAGTCCTGGCTAAAAGCTTTTTTGAAGTAAGCCATTTTTTTTTCCTTTTAGATCTGTTAAGGATAAAATAAAATGCAGTACTGAAGCTTACATCAGATGAGAAACGATGAACTTGGGGAATGAAAAGAAGAAAAATACAGGTTGGCTGTGGCTTTTGAAAACAGTAGCACAGTATGAGAAGCAAAAAAAAAAAAAAAACGAGGGTAAAAGAACTCTAATTACAGCCTCTCTGGCTCTCAACCTCCTAATCCAGGACACTACAGGATATGCCTTCAAAAGTGATGCCGACACAAAACTATCAGGGGCCAGAGATAAAACGGCGAAGCGGGAGGCGCGGGCCGAGGGGAGGGCGGAGGAAAGAGGGCAGATGTACGATTCACTTAAGCCTCTGATCTGTGTGGGTTTTAAAAAAGCGGCGCTCCTAGAGTCACCGGGAGCACCGGGAGGCCTTATCAGGCTCTTCTTTCACAATTCCCTGCGCCTCTTATTATTTTCTTAATTAAGAGCCGCGGTGTTAACTTCTAGAGTTAAATGAAATGAGGAAAAAAAAATAGCCGACTAGCACGATTGCCACGCCGTTTATGACGGTGATGATTTTCGGTATAGAGGCGAAAACATGAGTACTGGGGGGGAGGGGTGTGCAATAGGAGTGGGGCATGGGCCATTTGCACCAGATGCAACCTTTCTTCTCTCATAATTGGTCCACATTTCTTTTTCTTTTTTTTTTTTGCCCGAGTACGCCGGCATAAAGGTTAGGGTCGAGAGACAGGCAATTTAATCCCCTTTCTTGCCGATAATGAGATCTATGCCGTTCGGAGTGAACTTAAAGGGCCTCGAGACTCAGGTGAAACAAATACAGCCCATTAAAGTGACATCTGCAAGGAATCATAGCGTATTTACCCAGAGAGAGATCCTGACCAATGCGATGCCAGGGTCGTTTTCTCGGCTTGGCGCCGAGCCTGCATGCATGATGGGGCCCTTATTAGTTCCAATGATGTGGGATGGTAAGTTATTTTTGGGGGCGTAGGGGTGATGCAAAAAAAAAAAACATACAAGTACACGCTTTATACTGCTTGTGCATTCAGGGAACCAGCAGGGGAGAGAGAGAAAGAGAGAAAGAGAGAGAGAGAAAGAGAGAGAGTGAGAGAGAGAGTGAAAGAGAGCACATGATGGCCCACAGGAGAAACCCTCTGCATGTACGTAGTTGTAGTCAGCAGCGCGTGGCGGATATGTCGCCGAACAGAGGGAATCGTTTAGTTAGGGGAGTGCTTTTGTCTCAGGAAATACGGCGGGGTGTTGTAGAGTGTGTGTGTGTGTGTGTGTGTGTGTGTGTGTGTGTGTGTGTGTGTGGTGGGGGGGGGACTTAATGGGATTTTACGGCTATCCTCCGAGGGCAGACAGATACCACAAATCTCCTCCACATCCCTGTGGTTAGACTCGAATGATAATGACGAGACTGAATCGAGACACTTGGCACATCTCAAGCCTAAGGCCATGTGAAATCCCCAATCCGAGAAAGAAGGGAGGCTTCCACACACCACACCAGTATGCTACGAGATGGGGGAGCCCGAGCCCGGTGGACCATGGCACAGAGGGGAAGCAGAAGCAAAGTCATATCACCGTGAGCCGATACAGGCAGTTCACCCTTTATTTTACCGTAATTATCAGATATCCGCTGGACGTCTCCTAGGGAAGGCAACCCTGTGAAATCAACCTTGAAATCGGCCCCTTGTCTGTTTTGTTTTCACCTCAGCGGGATCGGCGGCTGTTGCAAAGCTGCTGTAATGTTTTCATACTTTTTTCAAGCTCTGAGGTCTGAAGCGTGAATCGGGTCAGCTGTAATATCCTTGCTGCTGCTTCGCCCCTTAATGGATGGGAAAAATAAAATGGTGGCCGGAAACTCACAAGTGGCTTTCCATAAAGCCGAGTCTATGATTTCCTCTGCTCATTTAAAGGTTCTGCAGCTGCCAATAGATAAAAAGCCTACATACATTCATAAGATTGATTTAGCAAAAAAAAAAAAAGATTGTGTGCTTCAACAAAACATATTGTATTCACACCAGGTTTTGTTTGTTCTCTAGAAAAAGCTAGTTTGAAATGTTTACATAACTTCACACAAACACACACACACACACACACACACACACTCTTCTTCACACTACATCTATCTTATTAATGCTATTCAGCACCCCTTCAAATGATTGAATTTGCCTGCCTGTGATTCTCTAAGTAATAACTCCTCGAGTCTCCCTCTCTCTGCTTGGCTATGCTAATTATTCCATGACTAGTGCTCGTCTGTGCCAGTGGAGGATCATCTCATTGTTTTCCCAAAGCTCTTGGGTTCCTCTCTCTCTCTCTCTGTCTCTCATCCTCTCTCTCTCTCTCTCTCTCATCCTCTCTCTCTCTCTCTCTGTCTCTCACTCTCTCTGTCTGTCATTCTCTCTTTCCCTCTCTATTTGTCTCACATCCTCTCTCTCCATCTCTCTCTCTGTCTCTCTCTCTGTCTCTCATTCCCTCTTTGTCTGGCATTCTCTCTCTCTCTCTCTGTCTCTCATTCTCTCTCCCTCTCTATTTGTCTCTCATTCTCTCTCTCTCTCTCTCTCTCTCTCTCTCTCTCTCTCTCTGTTTCTCTCTCTCTCCCTCTCCTCTCCTGGCTCTTCCTTCGTGTGTCTGCATGTTCGCTTAACCCGCCTAAAAAAATAAAGTGAGTGCTAGCCCCCCATTGCCACCCCACCCCACTCCACTCCACTCCACTCCACCCCACTCCAGCCCCCATGCTCAGCCTGCATGAAGATTCTCGTGGCAGAAACAGGAGCTGTGAAGCTGGTGCATTCTTTCAGGGCCATTTTCCATAGAGCTGCAATGATGATGAATTGCATGTCAGACGTAGAGGGGGTTTTTCTCTCTTTCTTCCCCCCCACTCTCGCTCCCTTAGCTCTTTCCCTTCCCTCATTTGCTCGCACTTTCCCCTCCACCCAAACCCCATGGCACCATGGCTAGAGAGGATAAACCTGCACCCCCATCCCCCCAGCAACCCAGCAACCCAGCCATATCCTTACCCAGCCCCCATGCAGCCCGACAGATAATTCACCACCATAGGGATTACTGGTGCAGCCTCTTCAGTTAGGGCTGCCTTTTTTGCCCACCCTCCTTGGCTCCCTCCCTGCCATCTTGCCTGCCTGCCGGCCTCCCAGCTTGCCAGTGCCACTTAATCCTGGTGACATTTCAACACCTCCTAACTCCACCACCACCACCATCACCATCACCACAGCTACCAGCAGTACTGCACCAGCACCAGCCCTACCTGTGCTAACCTGTCAGCAGAGAGCGAGGCGAGAGAGACTCATCACGGAGTTCAGGCAGTGGCTGATGGTGGCGGCAGCAGCAGCAGCAGCAGTGGCGGAGTGCTGGTAGGTAAAGTGAGGGGGTGAAGTGAGTGCCTCAATCCGGCTGCTCGGTTTCTCCCCAGCCAGACCGTTCAGCACGCACCCCTGGAGGTGGCATTAGGCCGTCATTAGTCACAGTGCTTCGCGACGAGCAGGGGAGGCAGATTTTAGGGGCAAAAAAAGAAGAGGAGGAAGACGATGGTGGCTGGAGAGAGGTACTGCTAATGGAGCTCAATTCAGGAAGAGGTGCTCTCTCCAGGCTGGGAGAGGGGGGAGGCATGTCTCATTGTCATTATGCTTCAAGCTTCTATAGGGCATCACATAATGCAAAGGTTTGTGATTGAGAACTACGGTTCTTTGTGTGTGTGTGTGTGTGTGTGTGTGTGTGTGTGTGGGTGTGTGTGTCTGTGTGTGCTGATGTTTCATCATTATCTATATAACCTCATCACAGCTTACCTAACCTCCGAAGTCTTTCAGCAGCTGTCCACACTGGTGAAATCTGGATTACACTAACCACGCGTCTCTCCCTTACTCTCCAAGTCAGCTGCCTGGCAATGATGCAAGGTGAGTGTAAAAAAGAATGAAAAAAAAAACACTGGCTGCTGTTCCAGGTGCATTTGAGAGGCTTGTGAATTGTGCAAATGCTGTTCTCTGTCCTGTGTGAGTGTGTGTGTGTCTGTGTGAGTATGTTTGTGTGGGTGTGCATATGCCTATGTATATGTGCACACGTGTGTACGTGTGTTTGTTTTTGTGTATGTGAGTGCATACATCCGTATACATATGCACATATGTGAGCATGTGTGTGTGTGTGTGTGTGTGTGTGTGTGTGTGTGTGCATGTGTATGTGTGTTTGTTTCTGTGTGTGTGTGTGTGTGTGTGTGTGTGTGTGTGTGTGTGTGTGTGTGTGTGTGTGTGTGTGTGTGTGTGTATGTGTGTTTGTTTCTGTCTGTGTGTGTGTGTGTGTGTGTGCATGTCTGTAGAGGGAGGTCCATTAGCAGACTCGCGCCAGGCTAGAAATTCATTGGCGCCACCGTGCAGCTCTGCTCAGGACATTAACTAAAGCCTTCCAGATCTTTCCGTCCGCCGTCCAAATGATTTCCCTTAATTAAACAACCTCTGGTGCCGCCTGACCGCCCGCCCGCCTGTCTCCCGGGAACTGTGTCGCGGTCGGCTCTCGCTGAACCACACGCCACCGATCCCTCTCTTAATGCCTCCTGGATACGGTAAAGCTGCTCCATCACCACGCACCCCTGGGGGGCTATTAGGATTTAGTCCTACTTATGTCCTTTTTCCTTTCACTCTCACCCTGCTCCCACCACCACACACACACACACACACACACACACACACACACACACACACACACACCACCACCACCACTTCCCTTCAGCCCAACCCCCTGCCTCAGTCCTCACGCCAGGGGCAGGTGTTTCTGTACTGACCTGGGAGGTTTTTCACAAAGTGAGAACATTCGTCCTTTATGCCTTTTGGAGCATGAGGAACTGCAGCCAAAACACGCACGTCCAGGATTTTTAAACCGGCAGCAGGGCTAAAGGACAATTGAGATATGTGTAAGAGAAAAATCTGCTTCAACCAGATTTTTGCTTCCAGTGTAGTGTTTTGTTTTATTACCATGACTTTCTGGGCCTTCCAGCCCTACCTCAGTTATCCAATGACTGAGGGATATAAAAAATATATGGTTGAAATCACAACGAAAACTCCAATTACCTATTGGATATGTTTCAGTTATATGCACCAACTACTGCAGGTGAAGCAGCTTTCAGCTGCTATGCTGTAAAGCTCTGGAATCAACTTACAGAAGGCATCAAAAATGCTGTTGGGAGTTTCCAATCTAGACACAAGACCAAACTGTTTTCAGATGCTTTCTGTTTTCTACTACTTATTTTGTGTGTTTTAATGCTTTTACTGTATATCCACATACTACTATCCACATACAATAGGTATTATTTACCACATACTGTACCTACTTTACTTTTGTGCTTTTATACTTATTTATCTTTTATGCTTTTACACTTACTTTATCTTTTATGCTTTTATATATTGTCCTTTGCTTTTTTTTTGTTAAGCACATTGAATTGCCATTGTGTATGAAACGTGCTATACAAACTGGCCTTACCTTGCCTTGCCTTGCCTTGATTGTAATGGCTGGTTTGTATCAAAAAGCTCTTTTTTTCACAGGTTGTTTTGAACTGCGCACGTTCAGTGCTTTACTACACAGCAAATGTGGTACAGTGGAGCATAATACTGCAACATCATTGGAACGCCATTTGTACAGTTCAGCCAATGATTGGCTCTTGGCAGCAGAACAGGCGGGATACTTGCAGACACACAGTGTCCCCATGCATTTCTATGGACGACTTCTCCAGTGCTCGGTCTCCTCCTATGTAAGAAATTGTGTCTGACATTGGGACCAAAAATCTGGTAGAAGCGATGTAAAGCGAAGCGATGCCATCACCGCTGTCTGAAAACTCAAGTCGGCGAAACATCAACCCCTTGCAGGGCACAATCAGGCTGGCATAAGAGCTGCATGCAGCAGCACTGGTCCTGGGTGTGTTTGGGATGCTGAAAGACCTTCAGCTAGAGCAGTGGGTGCAGGATTGTGTGTGTGTGTGTATGTGTGTGTATGCGTGTATGCGAGCATGTGTCTGTGTCTGGGAGTGTGCATGCATGCCTGTGTGTATTTGTGTGTGTGTGTGTGTGTTATGCGTGCATGCGTGTGTGTGTGTGTGTGTGTCTGCGAGTGTGCATGCGTTCCTGTGTGTGTTTGTGTGTGTGTGTGTGTATGCATGCATGTGGGTGTGTGTGTGTGTCTGCGAGTGTGCATCTGTGCCTGTATGTGTTTGTGTGTGTGTGTGTGTGTGTGTGGAGCTGGGGTTGGAGGTGGGGTTGGGGGGGTGAAGGCTCCATGCTGATGAGAAAAGAGATGGGGGGGGGGGGGGGGGGGGGTTGAGGGGTGAAGGCGGGGCCAGAGTCAGCCCATAGACCTTGGAAGATTATGCAGCCGCCCTCAATCCCCTTTGTCGACGACCCGGCCAGAGCCATGCATCATCATCACCATCATAGTCACCATCATCATCACGCCTCAGTATGAGAAAGCAGGTTGTGGCCAGCATGGCTGAGATTCTGCTCCAGTCGATCTGAAGAGAAGGATGCCTTGGCTTGTCGAGGGCGGCCTTGGTCTGCCCCGCCTGCAACTTGCCTGAGTGGCTGTCAGCAGCTGTCCCAGGAGACCTGTCATTCTGGCCTGACCTTGAGAGAGCCACCCGGGCCAGCAGACGAGATGAGAGCAGGCGGGGTGGGAGGGGGAGGTGGGGATCCGCACTCCCACCACCCCACCCCACCCCACCCCACCCCAACTACCCTCCTCCCGCCTGTAACACGTCTCAAGCTGGTTGACGGATCAGCTCATCCTCTGCCACACACTGTACATCTGCTCTCCTCTGGCCCCAAGCGCACATTGGGAGGCCAGTTGACGAGAAATGTGACTGGGGGGCGAGGAAGGGTGTGTGTGTAGGTGTGTGTGTGTGTGTGTGTGTGTGTGTGTGTGTGTGTGTGTGTGTTTTGGAGGCCAGGCACTTTGAATTGTCCTGCAGGTGAAGAAGATCCAGCTGGCAGTGGTTGACACAGACTGACAGGCTGACGCAGACACACACACACGCACACACACATGCACACACACACATACACACACACAGTCACCTACACACACATGCACACTTCCTAATAACGCCCTTGACAAAGTCAAGACAGAAACCGCTCCATGGAGGACCAGGCAAACCCAAAAAAAGCACAGATGCTTCCTCTACAGGCAAAAAGCAATGCCCCCCTTCCCACTTCCCCACCCCAACAACACACACACACACACACACACACACACACACACACACACACACACACACACATATATCTGCCCCTCCTTTCCCCTCATCTGTCTGACAGTGGATTTGTTCCTAATGACTAGCCTGCTTCATCCAGACAGCTGCCCATCCTCCTTCAGGCTTATCTGGCTGCCATGCTTGCTAACTCGCCCCTCCACTGGCTGAGGCCTTCTCAGAGATATAGAGAGGAAGGAGCCACTGGCTAAGGCCTTCTCAGAGATACAGTATAGAGAGGAAGGAGCCACTGGCTAAGGCCTTCTCAGAGATATAGAGAGGAAGGAGCCACTGGCTAAGGCCTTCTCAGAGATATAGTATAGAGAGGAAGGAGCCACTGGCTAAGGCCTTCTCAGAGATATAGAGAGGAAGGAGCCACTGGCTGAGGCCTTCTCAGAGATATAGAGAGGAAGGAGCCACTGGCTGAGGCCTTCTCAGAGATATAGAGAGGAAGGAGCCTCTTGCTAAGGCCTTCTCAGAGATATAGAGAGGAAGGAGCCACTGGCTGAGGCCTTCTCAGAGATATAGAGAGGAAGGAGCCACTTGCTAAGGCCTTCTCAGAGATATAGAGAGGAAGGAGCCACTGGCTGAGGCCTTCTCAGAGATATAGAGAGGAAGGAGCCACTTGCTAAGGCCTTCTCAGAGATATAGAGAGGAAGGAGCCACTGGCTGAGGCCTTCTCAGAGATATAGAGAGGAGGGGGAGGGTGGAGGGGGAAGGGGGTTGTTTAAAAATAAATGGAGTTTGGGTTGGGAGTGGGAGAACTCGCTAGGATGTAAAAGCCCAGGGCAATGACGGGGCAAGCACGATGCCCTCATGGACACCGTTACAAGTGTGTGTGTGTGTGTTTGTGTGTGTGTGTGTTTGTGTGTGTGTGTGTGTTTATGTTGCTGTTCCAGCTTTGAGACGTCTCCACCAATCTTTAGTCTGATTTGGTTGGGTTCTGCAGTAATTTTCTTGGATGTACGTGACACCAGAAAATAACAACGGTGTTGTAAAACGCAAAAACGAAATCATTCTTTATGTATAAATGTGTGGGTTTGAAGAAAGTATTTCTGTGAGGGACTTGTACCAAGAGGGTTAATGCATTGCTTGATGATGAAAGGGTTAGATTCAAATCAGGCCTGTGTTTCTGTACAAAGCCTTGGAATAATATTGGCTGCTAAATACACATGTAAATTAACTGAATTAATAGGGCATAATTATATCTAGTTACTCCACGATATTCATTTAGAGGGGCTAGAAAAGCTTTGCACTTTTTAAGCAATAAAAAAGTAAGCTTTCAGCAACCAAGGGCCATTTTTAAACTTCTCTATAAGTGTAGAGTGGAGCCCTGCTGTTGATGTTTTCGTGATGCATGTGTGTACACACACAAGCAACACTCCCCAGCTGGAGTCTTCTAATGAATCATCTACATGGCACGGTAATGAAAATTAATACTTCCCAATCAAACGTTCGCCATCCTCTCACAACAACAAATTAAAGGCCCTCGCGGTTAATAATGAAATGGCTTGTAACTGCACGTCATTACGACTGCTTGACTAATCATAATCAAGACGTCGCTGATTAAAACGCACCGATCTCTTGAAGAATGTCCCCGACCCTGGCTCCAACACAAATCATGGCTGCACATCAAATGATAATTACTGTGGGCGGCGATTTTATTTTGCGATATATTTAGTGTTATGTCATTCGTCCGTGAAGTGTCAATTATGTGTTCGCATGGAAAGGCCGTCGCAACATTGACCCTCTGTCCACATAAAACATGTTGGCTCGCAGAGGGGGTTCCAGGGGGAACGGAACAGCAAAAGCAAATCATTGCACATCCACGCACAAGAGGGACACTCGAGAGGCTGGCTCTCCGTGCTATGAGAACAAATTGTTCTGTGTCGACATAATTACAAACATGGAGACAAGGTCAGCCTTTCTCAAGCACACCGCGAAGACTGGAGTCAAGCGCCACTCCATAGAATTCCTGTCATGAGATTTAATTTCTTGTTCTGTATTAAGCCTATACAAGCACTGGGAATGAGTAACGTAAACACTGTCTGTATTTTTTTGATAAATTCCAGTGACATTTTGCCAAAGTTATTTTTCTGAGATCATATTTTTGAACAAACAATTTCTGCTAATCGATAAAGGAAATGCTCAAAGCAAGAGCATTCAAGATTTACAACTATGACACAAACGCAGTTCAGTCCTCTAAGGGAAAAGTTACGTGCAAATCAGAGAGCAAGTCGAAGGCATTATTGTTTTGTTTATTGTTGCTGTTTCTGGAAGTTTTTCAACTCCCTTGATTCATTCCCTTTTTCACACACCGCCTCCGTCCAATCCACGATCCCCTCTCATCCTGCATATTTCCTTACATTCCGACTCTGAGGACAAATACACGCAGCACAGCAACTACAAACAACAACAGGACTGTCTCAGCTACGAAAATAAAGGGCTGAACACGCAAAACTGTTTCAAGCAGATAGATTCGAGCATTTTGCGATTGCTGCGCAGACAATGACTGCTGCAACAACAAAAAAAGAACGGCATTAAAACCCAAACATAATCAAAAGCAGTAGTCACTTCTAGCTCCCGGTAAAAGTATGTTGTCAGCAGTGTGTGGCTTTGAAAGAAGGCCACTGCATACTCCTGCTAGCTGGCCACATCGGCCTGACATTTTAATTGTTTATCTCTGTCTCAAGTCAGACCGCGTTACCATCAAGCATGCTATCAGAACACTGATTGCCACAATGAGAGCACAAACACACACACACACACACATACACATACACATACACATGCACACACACAGACACACATACACACACAACACACACAGACGGACACACAAACATACAGACACACAGCAACAGAAACTACAACAACCTCCTTATTTTTCCGAGTGACGGAGTTCAACCCAGCAATCTGGGCGCGCTGTGCAGCCGTGCTGCAACGTGTGCGTTATTGCGGGCGCTCTGACTGGGGACGCAGATGGCAGACATGATGTCGGTGGGAGACTGAGCTCCCAGGGGGGTTGTGGGTGGGTGGGTGGATGGGTGGGTGGGATGGGGGAGAGGGGGATGGCAGGCTGATGGACGGCCTCCCTTTTTCGGCGCGTCTGACAAACCTCCCACCCCTCACCCCACAGAAGCCCAGGGGAGCAATCCGCCTGGATCCCACATCGCTCTACCCCCATCACCCCTACAGGCTTTGGAGCCAGCTGCTTGAGAATGTGGAGAGGAGAGGAGAGGAGAGGAGAGGAGAGGAGAGGAGAGGAGAGGAGAGGAGAGGAGAGGAGAGGAGAGGAGAGGAGAGGAGAGAGAGGGAAAGAGAAAATGACAGGAGAGGAGAGAAGAAGAGGAGGACAAGAAATAGAGAGGAGAGAAGAGGAGAGGTGTCACAGACTTGAGTGTTTTGCGATGGAGAGGAGAGGAGAGAGGAGAGGAGGAGAGATGCAGGGAGAGGAGAGAACAGGAGAGAAGGCAGGAGAGGAGGAGAGACATGCTACAGTCCTGATCACAGCCCAAGGGGGACAGCAGAGGCCTGCATCAGACAACCTCCCGTTATCGGACAGGGGTGATATATCTTCCATCTGACAGTGTGTGTGTATGTGTGTGTGTGTGTGTGTGTGTGTGTGTGTGTGTGTGTGTGTGTGTGTTTGTATGTGTGTGTTAGGGCGGTCTGTGCCATATCTGTAATGCAGAGTTGGGGGCATCTGCAATAGGAACTAAGGGCTTTTCAGACAGTTTGTTCTGGAGGCTGAAAGCAGCCGTGCTCTGTCATCACCTTGACATGAAGTACACACACATGAACACTTAGCCACGCACACAGCCGCACACACACTCAGTCACACACATACACACACACACAGTCATTAGCAAAGGATAAAAAAGATGTGTGAGATTGCCTTTTTACACACATTAGCTCACACGCCCACAAGGAAGACACAGAGCGAGTGAAGTATTTCAGATTGGTATTAGATGGTGCTTTTAAGATTCTGAAGCTGTGTGTATGCAAGGCCATGATAGGCTTTCCAAATGCCCCACCAACTAATTACCCAGCACTCAATACAGCTTGGTATGTGCGTAGGCACGGCCGGTCACCAGTCTTCCTGGAAAAGCGCTCCAAAGGCTAATAGAATCCGGAGCCCCCCTCCTTTGCCCACCGATGACCTGGAGCTCCCACTTAAATCTCGAACAGAAAGTCATAGAATCGGGTCTTTACAACACGCAACAGGGCTTGAGTTTTAGCAGAGGTGGGAAATAATCTTGCAAGGGCATCAGAGATGGACTCCTGTCAAGTGGCCTGTCAAAGCCAGGGGTGACATATTAATCGAGGAGACAAGCTTGAGTCCTCGTACACACGGCCGACGTGAACAAGGACGTTGGTGGGGGTGGTGGTGGGGGTGGTGGTGGGGGTGGTGGTGGTGGTAGGGGTGGCGGTAGAGTCATTTCTCTCGTCTTCTCTCTTACTCTCTCTCCCTCTGTTTTTCTTTTAATTACTGTGTTGCTGCTCAGTAATTTTAATGAACAACTTTCACACCTCCCTCGGTGGCCATGAGTGCTGGCAGCATATGCTGAGGGGAGATTTAACGTGTCAGGGAAAGAGAAACTAGCTTCTTTATAGCGTGCATTAAATGTGCCATTGTGTGTTTATGTGTCTTTGTGTATGTGTGTGTGTGTGAGGACACCGCATGCCTGTGTGCGTTTTTGTGTGTGAGTGTAGACTGTGTGTGTGTGTGTGTGTGGGTATGTCTCTCTGTATATGTGTGTGTTTCTGTGTGTGTGTCTGTGTGTGTGTGTGTGTGTGTGTGTGCCCCCCTGTGTGTGAGTGTGTGTGTGTCCATGTGTGTGTGTGTGTGTGTGTCTGTGTGTTTAGACACACAACACTGCCTTCATTGCTCATCACTGAACAATATGCTCCAGGGCTGTCACTGCCCACATCTCTCCTCCCCCATAATCATCATTCGCTGTACTATATTAAGCAGCAAGTACAGGCAAACACGCTGTTTTCGCTTCTAAGGGCAAAAACACTGGCAGCCATCTGCATTCAGATGTTCACAACTGTTATCTTTCAGAACAAAGACAAATCCACAGTGCATCTTCTCTCCTATTCAACTGTTATATTTCCTGAACATGTTTTGGATTTTTTTAAACATAATAATCTAAACTGTAATTGAACTGTGCATTTGTAAATTGAAGTAAATATGGAGTAAGTCAACATTACAACCCTGTCTGACTGCCAATGCTAAAAAATAAGAAGCCAACTTCAGTTTGCAATGCGATAGCAAAACACAAGCTTGCACTTGGTCTGTTCCCACACAGAGGTAGAGAGATAGATTAGGGCTGCGGTTTTGGTTAATTGAATCATCAAGTGTTCTTTATCGCAATCTTTCATTTCCTCCGTGTCTTTTTCATTACAGATAAAGAGCCAGGGACCCTCTTGTGCTGAGCACCCAACTCTCTTGTTTGTACCACCTTGGCCCTAATGCAGCATGCTATTTTAACTCGCAGTTTTGAAAGGAATACATAACTGAAAAAAGAAAGACAAGAACAGGAAAACACTACAACTCTACCAAGATGTGTAAAGGAAATGCAAAAAAGCATTTCGCTACAAGGTGGTGGTTCATTAACCTTTGTATGGAAAACTCTCGCCTCTTAACCATGCTATGTGCACATGGAGTTGTGGTTCTGCCAAAACATGATTGCGTTTCCTCTTGTTTTTTCCATCCACGCACTCAAGTGTGAGGATTTCTCCTTCCTCCAAATGCCATTACTCCTGAGACTGCAGTCAACACAGGCCAGTCGACTGAAGCAGATTGAATTAGCTGCTAGAGAAAAGCATTGTCTCACAGCATGGTGCCTAAGTTCAAAAGTAGCGTCAGGACTTCATCGCAAACCACAGAGAGCAAGGGAGAGAGAGAGAGAGAGAGAGAGAGAGAGAGAGAGAGAGAGAGAGAGAGAGAGAGAGCAAGAGAGAGACGATTAATTTTTAATAGATGATGTGAGTACAAAATGCACGCCGCCAAAACAAATCATGTTTCATTGCTAACATGACAGATTTGCCTTAAATGAAGGGATGAAGGATCTTTGAATTTTAACAAGATAAGACCATGAAGGTGCTCCACTATCTGTCTGCTTGTTTTTATGTCAAAAAAAGAGAAAAGTTCCTCCATTGCCCCTTTTACTTGCCATTATCTTGCCTCTGTCAGACTAATAGTATTGTAATGACCACAGCAGGATGGCTATTTGTGAAGTGCACTTAACCCCCCAATGAGTAACCAATCACAGCCAGAGGGTATACTTAAAAATTGCTAGATTGACAATGGTTCAAAACAGGATAGATATTGTAATCTCTGTCGCCATGGCTAAATTATTCATGAACTCAAAACTTGCTAATTAATTTACGGGTCCATTTGAACAGGAAGGAAGCTTAATGCATTATTGATAATGGCCTGCAGATTATCGCCATATCCCCCATATTAAAAGTTTGATGACAGAAGTCCAACCGACATCGCTGAGAACATATCCCTTGACAAGTAAGACAGCTTAAATATGAATATAACATGCCCCATCAATGTGGTCACTGAAATGCCAGCTTTAAATCAAAAATATTAAATTAAATTAAATATTTAATTTGCAATGTGTGTTTCCTGAAAGGTTTTGCATGATGATACAGTACATCTGACTGACGTGTCTTCCCCTAGCTACAAAAAAGGTATGCGTTTTGAAGTAGCCATGCATTGACATGGTGATCGTGCCATGCATTGGGAACAGCAACGCCATGTTGTCTCATGAATTATTGACTGCAGCAAATGTTTACTTATTCAAAATCACTCCATTGCTTTGCATAAATAATTTCTTCATCTTCCATGTAATCTGTCATCGGGTTTATCGAGACCCTATTTCAGTCATGTCACGGACTCTTAGCACATCCTCTTAAGACCGCTTAGGGTAGAGGAAAAAAACGTGAATACATTCAGATCTTTTCTTTGTTGCACGTAGGCACAACATGTTATAGAGTTTCTAAGTCACGCCCCTTCCGGTAGACCCCATGGGACCTAAGGTCGGAAAAA
This sequence comes from Coilia nasus, assembly GCA_027475355.1. Classification (NCBI taxonomy): domain Eukaryota; kingdom Metazoa; phylum Chordata; class Actinopteri; order Clupeiformes; family Engraulidae; genus Coilia; species Coilia nasus. The sequence continues at coordinate 15,584,696 of CM050215.1, read as the reverse complement.
TAATGGATGAGAGTCAATGGAGAGATAAAAATTATTTTCTGGTCCAGCTTACCTTATTACATGGATTTCACATATGATGATTGTGAATTTAAATGATGAATTTTCACACTGCGAAAGAACTTAAATTCACCACCAGCATATGTGAAATCCAAGCTGGACCAGAAAATAACTTTCATCTCTCCATTGACTCCCATTTATTATTTTTCCAATCTTAGGTCCCATGGGGTCTACCTGAAGGGGTGTGACTTAGGCACTCTATATAGAACAGAGCAGAGGTCATGAATGGGGCTCTCAAGCAAGCCAAAGGAGACAGGCAGCAGCAGCTTTGAGATCACAGCAGCTGTTCCTTTCTAGAAGCTTTGCACTCAGCTGCAGCGACAATTTTTATCTCACGTTTCAGCAGGCCCCCAATCAGCCAGTGGCTCTATAAATCAAAGGCAAATCAATTCCCCTTTCAGCGAGGTGTAAATGACTTGGATTGGAAGCACAGGAGTCACCATACTAACCAGGGTAAGTATGTAGTGGATGTCCGGGGACCATATGCAGGGAGAGGGCAGGAGGACGAGGGCGGGGGAGAGGATGGGGAAGAGGAAGTACAGCAGGGGGAAGCAGTCATTACACGACCACAGACTGTTCACACGGACTGCAGACTGTTTACGTGGCAACTAGAGGTGCTGGAGTCACCACGCTAACCATTGCACGTACACAGCGGAAGTGAATTTTAGAGTGCGGGGACCTTATGTGGGGTGAGGGGCGACTAGAGCCTAGGGCAGCAGTCCTTACAAATCCACTGAGCATGACACTGCTTATGGGCTACACACACCGGCTTTGACAAACTGTGGTTCACTGCACTCCCAACATGCTAATGGTTTAGATTCTATTGTTTTTAGTGCAACCCTGCACATCGGCATCGAACTGCTGCCAACAGCGTGTCGATTACAGTCTGAGTCTGTTGTAGTCAGCAACGTTCATTGAAATTCATTGTTCATCATAACGGCTGTAGATAGATTCAAAAGTGCAGTGCACTTTGTCGAAGCCAGTGTGCGGGCCTCTTTGCATGGCAGCAGACAGCATTATGTCCCTCTCCTACCTCTAGGTGGCTGTGATGTCTCCTACGGCTGGGGCCTGTATTTTTCCTTTAATTATGATTTCCAGGTGTTACCTGTTGGAGGGAGGTGGAGTTCTGTCTGCTACCTGGTGATGTATTCTTTAAATTGGAAGCTGTGACCAGAAGAAGTGGGTGCTAGCTTCATGCTAGCAGCTTATGCCATTATTTCCCGTCCTAAATTTAGTTGTTTGTCTTTATTTCTGGTGACCATTTTCTTTTAATTGTAAATCCTGTGAATAAACCCCCTAGATTCGAGCTCGTTTGACTTTTTTGTCTTTGTATGTTACTCTGGTTGAACTGGTTGTAACAGGCAGTGTGTGGATACAAGAGAAGGCCCAGATACAGGCAAAGCTCAGAGGGGAGGCTGTGGGAAGAGGCGGCTGCTGCTGTCCTATATGGGAAACAAATCTACATTTTTCTTTTCTTTTTTGCGGCGAGACCCTAGAGAGAAGAGGAACACTACCTCATACCCACATGGGATCAACTGTTCCTACTTAGATAAGTACTGTACTTTATGCACACCGACCCTTAAGGTAAAAAGGGAAAACGGCCACGTGCTAAGGGGAAATAAGCTTGTGGAAAGTGAGGCCGTCGTTTGTTTGTCTTTTTTTTTTTAAAGTT
>CM050215.1:15560467-15572967 GCA_027475355.1 Coilia nasus | reverse complement strand
GAGTTTGTGTGTGTGTCTGTGTGTGTGCAGTTACAAGAGTGGCTGGCGGAATCTTCAATCTAGACGGCAAACAATAGACCAAGGACAATTTTATGGTTGAAGTAAAGCAATTCTTGTGGAGAAAGACAGGGAAGGCCATTTGAAAAAACACATTCAATTTTTTGTCTTGTTTTTCTTTTCCCTTTTTTTTCCAAACGATGCCCTTCATTGTGAAAGAGTCTGCCACATTCTTCAGCGAGATTGCTTTTGACCTTTCACAATGTGATTAAAACCCACGAATTGAAAACAAGATGAGACTAGCGAGAATTTTCTTCACTAAGGCAAGGCAAGGCAAGTTTATTTGTATAGCGCATTTCATACACAACGGCAATTCAATGTGCTTCACAAAAATAAAAGCAAAGGACAATATATAAAGGCATAAAAGATAAAGTAATTGTAGAAGCATAAACGGTAAAAGCAATATGTGGTAGAAGCATAAAAGGTAAAACAAGTGTAAAAGCATACAAGCAAAATCAATATGTGGTAGGAGAAGTCTCCCCACCGGGACTCGAACCCGGGCCCCCCACCGGGACTACTAAACGGGGGCCCTGACCGCAACGCCAACATACACTCAGGTGTCCCTCACGCATCTCCCACCATACTTCTCACATAGTGGGTAGACCTCCGATGACCTCATAGCAAGCCATCCCAATTCTGACACCAGTTGTAGCGAAGTGGAGGAGAAGTCACCCCACCGGGCACCCCACCGGGACTACTAAACGGGGGCCCTGACTGCAACGCCAAAGAGCCAGGCTCGTTGGGGTGGCAGTCAGAGCACACCAACAACTCTAGTGATGGTCACTCCATCACATTGACTTCCCCTTCGGGTCAGAGCACACCCACAACTCTAGTGATGGTCACTCCATCACATTGCCTTCCCCTTCGGGAAGCGCAGCCATGCGCTTCACACACTCAGGTGTTCCTCACGCATCTCACAGGTAGATAAAAGATATAAAAGCATAAGAAACACACAAAATAAAAATAAAATTAGTAGAAATCATTAACAGAAAGCATCTGAAAACAGTTTGGTCTTAAGTCTAGATTTGAAACTGCCAACAGTAGGAGCATTTTTAATGTCTTCTGGAAGTTGGTTTAATGATTTAAACACAAGAAGCAATGCCTTAAAGTCAATTCTATAACTTACAGTGCAGGGACATTAAAACTGGAGTAATGTGGTCAGATCTTTTTGTTCTTGTAAGAACCCTTGCTGCTGCATTTTGGATCAGTTGAAGCTGTTTGATGGTCTTTTTAGGAAGGCCAGTAAAAAGGCCATTACAGTAATCAACCCTACTGGAAATAAAGGCATGTACAAGTTTTTCTAGATCTTGTTTTGACATAAGGCCTCTAGCAATGTTTTTGAGGTGATAGAATGCAGATTTAGTGATTTCTTTCATGTGACTGTTGAATGTTAGTTCACTGTCAATAAAGACACTGAGATTTTAAACAGTATCTTTTGCTTTAAGCCCCTTAGTCTCAAGAGCAGTAGTGATCCTACATCTGTCTTCCTTTTTCCCAAATACAATTACTTCAGTTTTATCTGCGTTCAGCTGAAGAAAATTGTGTGACATCCAGTTGTTGATTTGTTCGATACACCCACAGAGAGACTCAAGGGGGGTATAGTCATTGGGTGACAGCTAAGTAAACTTGGGTGTCGTCAGCATAACTATGGTAATTCACTGAGTTGTTTTTTATGATTTGCCCAAGCGGAAGCATATAGAGATTGAATAGTAATGGTCCAAGGATTGACCCCTGTGGGACACCACAGGTCAAGGACGTAGATGCTGAGGTACAGTTTCCAATAGCAACAAAAAAGCTCCTTTGTTGTAAGTATGATTTTAACCAATTGATAACCGTACCAGTGAATCCAACCCAGTGTTCCAGTCGATGTAGTAGTATGCAGTGATCAACAGTGTCAAAAGCTGCACTAAGGTCCAGTAACACCAAGACTGATGTTTTGTCAACATCAGAATTAAGACGTATATCATTTATGACCTTAATAAGAGCTGTTTCAGTGCTGTGATTGGCACGGAAACCTGACTGAAACTTATCAAAACAGCTATTTGATGTAAGAAAGGCAGTTAATTGATTAAAAACAATTTTTTCGATTATTTTCCCAATAAATGGTAAGTTAGATATGGGCCTGTAGTTATTAAGCACTGAACCATCAAGGTTATTCTTTTCTCAGTAAGGGTTTTACAACTGCATTTTTTAAAGAGGAAGGAAAAATGCCAGTCTGTAATGATGTATTTATAATCTGAAGTACATCGGCTGATATAAGATGAAGAACAGATTTGAAAAAAATTGTGTGCAAAATATCCAGTTCAGATGTGGAAGAACTGAGATTTTGTACGTTTTTTTCAAGAGTTTCATTGTCAACTAAGCTAAATGTTAGTTGCTAAGAGGAGAAGGGGGTCGGCTTTATGTTCCCACAGCCCAATGGTCCCACGGTCCCATGTTCCCACATTTCTAAGATTTCTCTTAAAATTAGGCTCTAGGACACTTTCAAAATTAGGTCTTGAGTTCCTACATTTCCCTTCAATTTCACAGTACAAGACGCAAATATCCTTCATGTGCCAAAAACTACTCACCAAGAGAGTAGTGCAGTAGAGTTGATGACACTGACAGGTTGACACAGAGGAGTTTTCAAATAGGCATCCTCCTTCCTTAACGTTTCCTCCATGAACCTATGACGCCTACAGATTAATGGAAAGTGACTCCAAGCATCCCAGGAGCACTGCCTCTCTATGCCAACTCAGCTTTCCAGAGGTACTGATATACTGCAAACTATGGTTTGTGTCCAGTTGCTGCGCTTAATTCGACTAATCTAAACGGAAGCTTGTCAATGCGAGGCCTTTGTGGTACTTTGTTTAGCTTGTGTATTTATAAAAAGACAATGTGCACGTACATTAGCTATTTACAATAAACAAAAAGATGAGCGCAACACAATTAGCTAAAAGCTACATTCCATCTGTAGTGCATTGCTACTGGATAATAGGCTGGGTGTAATTGGCTACCAAATTGTAAAGGCGGATACAATCTGATACTAATTTATGAAAAAGGAAATGTGGGAACATAGGGCCTAATTTTGGGTAAAAACAATCTTAGAAATGTGGGAACTGTAGAAACATCGGGCCTAATTTTGGAAAAAATAGGGTTGTGGGAACACAAGCACGCTCCCAACAGGAGAATGTGTTAGCAGAGCCCGTCAATGCCCATAATTTTTATAGCTCACAAAACTATTTTGACTTGAACACTCGCTTCTTGTTTTGTAATGTTGTCATTAATGCACGGCTTTTTTTTTTGTTTGTTTTAAAAAAAGCATAGCTTCTAGTAAGCAACAGCATTTTTCTGCACAAACCCCATCAATACGAAGAAGGACATTTCGTAGCATAACTAGCAGTTATGAGCTCTCTGGTTAATTTTGCGGCCTGTTAGAGCCTCTCTCCTGAAGGACCTGCTTTGTTCCAGTGGAGATGTGAACACACCTTTGCCAGGTCACGCGGGTGCTGTGACACGCACTCTGGAGGTGACTAACACAGCAGGAGCGCTTAGAGGCAGCTCCAGAGGGCTTTTAGCATCCATGCCTTGACTGCACACAGATAAAGTGTGGCAGGTGAAACTGCGTGTGTGAGTGTAAAACTGTGTGCGTGCATGTGTGTGCGTGCATGTGTGTGTGTGAGTGAGTGTGCATGCGTGTGTGAGTGTAAAACTGTGTGCATGCATGTGTGTGTGCAAGTGCGTGTGTGTGTGTGTGTGTGTGTGTGTGTGTGTATGCATTTTGTTCATGTGTGTGTTTCTATCTATCTATCTATCTATCTATCTATCTATCTGTCTGTCTGTCTGTCTGTCTGTCTGTCTGTCTGTCTGTCTGTCTATCTATCTATCTATCTATCTATCTATCTATCTATCTATCTATCTATCTATCTATCTATCTATCTATCTATCTATCTATCTATCTATCTATCTATCTATCTATCTATCTATCTATCTATCTATCTATCTATCTATCTATCTGCTAGCATGTTTGTTTGCTTGCTCCAGTATTACAATATCTCATACCCTCAGGCTTATCTCACCCTAATTATATTGTGGCTGTCCAGACTTTCACACCCTTATTTTTGGTCTGGTTTTGTTTCTATTTTCTGTGTAGGTGTGACAGTGTCATAGGGGTGATCACCTGAATCATAGTTTGAATGATAGTGCCTATGAGCAAGGCCTCTAGCAATTTCTAATGAGTCCTGAAATAGAGTGTTTTTTCTAACGAATAAATCTGCGGATCAACAATCTTTTTTCACATTGGTCCTGTGGTTTTGTCAAGGCTTTTTGTGTTTTTGAGGAGCTGTGGTAAGCATCCCTAAGCAGGTTTCTACCTAACACATCTTACGCTGTCTTTAACCTTTAGACCTCATCACACACACCAATGGACTTCTTTAAAGTCAGCAAGAACAGTTCCAACCGACCGTTTCTGACAACCCTGACTGCATGAGAGCTCGAGGGATGGTGCAGACATCTCCACGAACATTAGTCCAAGCACGGTCAGTCCTTCTCCACACTCCATCAGTGACCCCAGCCATGATGGGGTGCCTGGGGTTCACATGATACCCTCTTTGGCGATGACCACACTGTCCAACGAATGGCCACACTCGATATGTGTGTGTGTGTGTGTGAGAGAGAGAGGGAGAGAGAGTGTGTGTGTGTGTGTGTGTGTGTGTGTGTGTGTGTGTGTGTGTGTGTGTGTGTGTGTGTGTGTGTGTGTGTGTTGTTTAGTGGAGGAGGGGGGCGGGAGGCGAGGGGAGGGGAGGGGAGGGGAGGGCTACTGATGGGAGGCTGCCGGCGCAACACTAGATTACACTGGCCAGGGTCACTGTGTGGAGATGGCAGTCGCTTGACAAAACGGACACATTGTTTAATGGGGGCTCCGCTGGGGCTAGGCTGCAGGGGCCACAGTCAGCAGCTGGGCAATTTCCCTGTGAGCTGAACTGTCCAGAACTGGAATTTTCCAGAGAGCACCCCGGGTCACACGCCAGCCTGCATTGCACTCGGCCACTGGACTGCATTCTGCCACCACCGACACCAATATCCCCGGGAGATACATCATGCTTGGAGATGGGGGTGGGGTGGGGTGGGAGGTGTTGGGGGAAGGGGGAAGGGGGGTTAGGTGGGGTTGAGGGAGGTTAGGTGCTAGGTTGGATGGTGGTGGTTGTGGTAGTGGTGGTGGGGAGGTGGGTTTTGGGGGTTGGGGTTGTCAGTGTTGCAAGCGACTGGCCTTTTTTTTTTTTTTTTTTTTGCTTTAGCCAAGCTATTTATCTGATAATGCTGCACAGCAGAAACAGGTTTGTTGGAGAGAATCCATTAATGTCCTTGTGTTCTATACCTCAGATTTATATTAAAAAAGCAAAAAGGCCAAAAAAAAACATAAATCACGCTTTATATAGGTCATTTTTTTACAAAAGCATGCCAGGAAAATGCACCTAAATTACCTTCTTTATCTTTGTATAACTCCTCATACCCTGTGGAAATGCTGACACGTTAAATGTTTGTGTGGAAGCAACAGAAGCAGATCTGGATAAGTTTTGTGCATGGTGGCCCATCCACAGAAGCATGTCTTCTCTCGTTAAACAGCTCTGCCTGATCTTACCGTACTATGGTGGCATGGTAAAAAAAAGGTTGGCATCACATGCTGGTAATGATGCTGACCATCACTTGGACTCACTTGTACTCCTTGGTCTTTTTGTACTGATTGTATCTCTACCAGTCAGTATGCTGCTCACCAATTGAACTCAAGTCTGTTTTACCTGTTGTCTGTCTGCATACTTAGAGAGTGTGCATATGTGTGTTTTTATAGCATAGTAGTTTTGTAGTTTTTATTAGTACATTATTTATACTTTATACTTTGCGCTGTGTGCACCTTGAAGGGAGGCTTTAAATCTCATTGTACTGTGTATAATGACAATAAAGGCTTTGTATTCTATTCTATTCTATTCTATTCTATTCTATTCTATTCTATTCTATTCTATTCTATTCTATTCTATTCTATGGTACACATGCTTGCGTACCATTCCACGTATGCGGGGGCAGCTGTGGCTGTGGGTTACATGTTTAAATTCCCATGCCAGCAGCAACAAAGATGTGTGTGGGGTGTGACTAACCAGTGCTCTTCTATACCCGCATCCAAGTTGGCTGCAGTGCTCTTGAGCAAAGCATCTAACCCCATGTTGATCCAGGAAGACTGTCCCTGTACCTAATTCACTGTAAGGTCCTCTGGAAGAAACATGCCGGGCTGGGCCTAATGTGGTGGAAAAAAGCCTGGCGTCACCTGAATTTAACGGGGCTGAGTGCTAGTCCATGGAAGCTTCCACACAAATACAAAAGGAGCCACAGACAAAAATGTCACCTGACATTCCTGGATCCTGGATTCAAAATGTAAAAAACACCCTGGCACACATTCCTTCTGCCTGTGCACTTCACAGAGACCATTTTTAACTAATTAGCTGATCTACTTGTTTGATGACTTGTGTGCTTATTAGGATCAGCTGAAGGGTGAAAAGGCTTGGATTGAATAATTGGTTTTCATGTTCAGAAGCTTGGATTGACACCTCTGACAGTTGTGGTTCTGACAGCACAAGAGTGATGGTCACGTCTGTCACCATTCATATGAAGAGGCAGCGGGCCACAGAGTGCTTCATCACCAGGCTTCATCCATCCATCTTTTTTCTTTTTCTTTTTTTTTTAAAGGTCTCATGTGGTGTCCCTGTCTTGGCTGTGTTAAATTGCAGCAGCACCTACACCTTACACACACACAAACACACACAGACACAAACATGCACCTTAAAGTTTACATCTTGAAAAGCGATGTGTGTGTCTGTATACCTGGAGAGTGGTTTGTCTTTGCTCAATACAGAAAAAGAGGGTGGGAAGATGCCATTACAATGCTGCTGCTGGTTGCTGGTGGTAGTGATAGTTTTTCTTTTTGATTTGCTTCAGATCTCCCCATAATAACAGTCATTGCACCCTGCAAATTACAGCATGTCTGAAGCGTAATCTTGTGTGTACCCATGCTCACGCACCTCTGTGTGTGTGTGTGTGTGTGTGTGTGTGTGTGTGTCTGTGTGTGACTGTGTGTCTGTGTGTGTCTGTGTGTGTGTGTGTCTGTGTGTGTGTGCGTGTGTGTGTGTGTGTGTGCCTGTGTGTGTCTGTGTGTGTGTGTGGGGGGGGGGGGGGGTGTTAAAGAAAGACTGGTGGGCGGACAAGGAAGGGGTTAATTGACTTTCTACTGTGTTGGGCACATTAACATTACAAAGAAATCTTCAACTATGAAATTTGAATATAGCCATTTTTTTGCTGGCACAACAGAGACTAATTATGAAGGGCTCCAATGCAGCGTACAGTCCCCAAAGCACCGTGGCTCAAGGACGATTGAAAAACAACAACGAATAAAAAAAACACTTTGTTCTGCCCTGCCCACTCTCGTGCAGAGAACTTTTTCCTTTGTCGGCAAAAAGAAGAATACAAGGTTTATTATACACGGAGAGGTGTCAGCCCTAGCGGCAGAATTAAGCGATTGTGTCACTCTAACCAGGCTTAGTCACTCACATCTGTAAATGGTGCCGTCAGGGTGATCTATTGTGAGAGCAGTGGAGGTCGATGGGAAGATATTGATCAGCACAGGCTACCGCTGGTCATGCAAATGACCTGTGAAGGGCTCCCCTTTAGATTCGCACAAGTCACTTTGCGGGGTCAAGGGTCACAAAGGGATGTGCCTTTTTTTGGGTCGCTGGAGCTTCAAAGACGGTACGGACATGCTGCTATTGTAGTGTGGCGATAAATGCACCACAGCAAACATTTTGGCACCATATTCTAGTTATCACCTTGGACCTCTTCTTAAACCTTCTTTTCCGAGACTGCTTCCCTTCCTAACAAAACAAATCTCTACTAACCATCTCTTTACCTAGGTGCCTCGTGTTTGTATGAGTGTGTAGGGGGTGTGTGTGTCTGAAGTGTCCCTGCCCCGGGAAACTTAGCTAAGGCACATGTATCTCCTTGTGTGTATGTGTGTAGTCTGTTTACTCTGTGTTTCTCTACGACTCTGTTAGCTTATTACGTATATCCTGCTTTTGTAAGTCGCTTTGGATAAAAGCGTATGCTAAGTGTAATGTAATGTAATGTAAAAACCTCTGCTGTATGAATGTTGCCAGTAATCAACATGCTACCTCTGAAATTAAACATCGGAATCAAGCGGCTCCAAAGTCAAAAAACATTAGCCCAGTGGAACAGCCCAGTCTCGAATAAGAGTCTACAGTGTCATAAAGCAGAACACGTCCAGCAGATGTCACAGAGACAGACAGCCATTAGTGGTCCGGCTGGAGGGATGGACTAGTCATCAAAGGGCTTCGCTTGAGGTCACCCAGTGATTGTGTGAGTGTGCACTGGAGGAGGCGGAGCTTTTTTATGACTCCCTCGGGGGAGGGACAGTGTGTGTGAGAGGCTATATATGCAGTCATTGCTATGAGGTGAGCTATTTGCCCCCAGTTCTACCACTATCCACAATTCATATCAACCATCCATCTACCTACTTGTGGGTAGTTTATGTTCCAGCTAAATCCCTCATATGTCTCATCGATAACTTTGGCTCATCATCTTCTTAGAGGGGCGGGGATGGGGGTTGGAGTAGCGATGAGGGTGAGGGTGAGGGTGGGGGCTCAGTTTAGAAAACCTTGGGGAAATCAGGAGAAGCTACAGTTATAGAGACCCCCCCATAGACACATATACTCCACCCAACCCCTTTTGCTCCATCTCCAACAACACACACACATATACACACACACACACACACACATACACGCACGCACGTTCTCACACACACACACACACACACACACACACTACTTTAGCCCCAGCCCTGCCTCCTCACACACAGCAATCGATACATGATGACACACACACACACATGCAGGCTGGGAGGGCTCCTTGTAACTAGAAGAAGAAATGAGTGTGTGGCAGATGTGCTCATCAGAGTCCATGGAAGAGCAACAGTGGCTTTAGGCCACAGGCAGGAACACTGCACTGTACAACTGACCAAAAAGCCTCTGCTCTCTTTTGCATTGACAGTAAATACAACCCAAATCAAGGTGATGGACTGAATGGCTGTAAAAGAAAATACATTCTGTAAAAAAGAGGAGCCAGCTATTCATCTGCCCCGAGCAGAATGATGAATACACAACTAGTCTGAAGTCTGGCGCTGCCGACACAGCATAATGTACACTAAGCATAGGCCTAGGCTTCATTCTGATGTTTTTGAACAGCACCATGTTTTGCTCTTCATTATATATTTAAAGCCTTTATTGTGTCCAGTGGAGAGGCAGCCTTTCACAGAGACGGGCTGATTCATCTAATTCATGATTCAGGGCTGAGTCATGATTGGTCTTATGGCTATAATACTGATCATGACTGATGCTGCATCAGAGACCTGCCTGTGAATAAGCGAATAGTCTATCCGGTGTGTTTAAAAAGTGCTTGTTTTTTCATGAGCATGTACTGTACAAAACAATAATTACGCAGTTAATTACGCAATAAAGTATGAGTGAGCTATGACAATAGATGTAAAAAGTGCACAAAAACGATGAGGATTCATGAGGATGAGAAGCAAGAAACTGCATTCGATGAACTGCTGAAATATTTACAGACTTGGAGAGGAGCCATAGTTTCTGAAAGGTCAAGACTGAGTTCGATGCTCTAAGAGAAAATTACGCTCCATTCAAAGAGAGTAAATGCTTGTGCCATTTCCTTTTCTGCTGTAAACCCATTAATTAAAATAAGATTTAGCTTCCACATTGATCCGTTACACAAGAAAGAGAGGCATCCAATCATTGATAATCTAATTAAAGCCCATTTCTTACTAAGCAAATTAGCGTGGCGATAATGGGCCATGTTATTAAAGGTATTAATTCTCTCTCTCTTTTTCTCTCCCTCTTCTCCGACTGGATGCCTCCGTAACTCTGGGTTTCTGTGGGCTGTCACTCTCCTCACCCACCACACATGTCTCTCTCAGTCAGAAACAGCTGAGCAGGTGAAATAGTGCAGTTAGGTTTCAGTTGCTTGTTGAGGGTTCAGCTTCTTGAAAACATTGCTGTCGACACCCTCTGCATTTCCTGAATTCACCAAGAACATTCTATTCTATTCTAACACTGCCTGAATGTTCTATTTCGTTCCAAACTACTTCCACTACGTTTGCACTTTGCTGAAAGTGTTAAAACTGAAAACCCTGTGCAAACAGCTATGCCACTAACAACCGAACTCTCTGTAAAACTGCTTATATTCTATTCTATTTTGTTCTATTCTATTCTATTCTATTCTATTCTATTCTATTCTATTCTATTCTATTCTGTTGTATTCTATTCTGTGATGGATTCATCTTCATTATTTCACTGTAGCCCATGCTAATTCCCTTCTGGTGTTATATGCAGTCTCACTGAATCCAAGCCATCCTGTTCTGTTCCATGCCCTACTCAACTAAATTCTTTTCTCATACTCTCCTCCCATGTGAGATCGTTGGCATCCAGTGTGGAGAAGCAAAGCTCTGGTTTCTCCCTGGCTGCAGGTGGCTGTGTGAACTTAGGGCTGTTGGCTGCACTCTCTTACCCTCTCTCTCTCTCCCTCTCTCTCACCCTCTTTCTCTCTCTCTCTGTTTGTCTCTTTTTCTTTCTTTTGCTTTCCCTCCACCTTTCTCTTTTTTTTCTTTATCTCTCTTTCTTTTTCCTTCTCTCTTTCTCTATCTTTCCCTTCCTTCTTTCTCTTGCTCTCGCTGTCTTTGCTCCATCTGCACACAGAGTAGGTCCTCCTGCTGTGTTAACGGGCCAGCAGTATGGGGCAAATAACCCCATTCATTGACTTCCAGTCGCAGAAAAACTCTGTGAAAAAATATAAGGAGTTCAGCCTCTTAGACATTTTCTGCATTCTTTCCTCTCTATCCTGTTCTATACACTCAAAACCATTTTCTTTTCTTGTAACACCCTGCAATCATTTCCTTTTTCATTCAGACAAATATCAGGAAGAGGAATATTCTGCTTCCTCTCAGTACGAACATTACCTACATAAAGCCAGTTTGCCACTAATGCCAGTTCAGTTCAGCAACTCCATGTACAAAAGATGCAGAAGACATATGCAAGGAATATCCAAAAATCAACAAAGCTACTATATGATAATATGCAGACCAGACCCAGCTTTTCAGGGGCTCCCTACCCCTACCACAACACCCACAATACCACAATCCTAACACCCAACACTCTCCCACACAGCTCCACCCAGGCACGCATCCAGTGCTTTGACAACTGTGTAAAAGTAAAGGATGACTGGATTTATGTGTGGCGAAGGGTGCTGGGCCGGCTCGCCAGATTTGCATTATTCATCTTTATTACGGCGCTGTCTGGGCCTCTTAGGTGGCTGCTACTGCTACTGCTGATGGTGATGATGACGGGAGTGCTGTGTTGGATGCTGATGCTGCAGCTGATGCTGGGTGAGGATGGTGTTCTTGAAGATGTGGTGTGCTGGTTGCTGCTGCTACAGCTAATGGTAAAAAAAATGGTGTATGGTGCTGTATAGGTGCCAACTGCACCTTCCCTTATTGCACCTTACATATTTCACATTTCATTTTTCACTTGCACCAGCTACCAAGAAGAGCTACCTCAAACTTTCCTTCTTGTTGGGAAGCGTATACATTTACCTGTATGTCTTATGTCTATTTATTGTTGATGTCTGCATACACTTCATGTCCATGAGTGTAGATGTGTGTGTGTTTGTGTGTGTGTGTGTGTGTGTGTGTGTGTGTGTGTGTGTGTGTGTGTGTGTGTGTGTGTGTGTGTGTCTGTGTGTGTGTGTGTGTGTGTCTGTGTGTGTGTGTGCGTGCGTGCGCGCGTGTTCCTAGTTTAAATTGCACATTTGGTGTCTGTTGAAATGCAATTTCAGTCCTCTGTGTAATGCCTGTTACATAGTGAATTGACAATAAAGTAAACTTTGTCTTTGACTTTGATAGGGCAGTGCTGTGTACTGTGCTGATGCTACAGCTGATGGTGGTGAAAAGTGAAAGTCAAAGTGATTCCCATTCTTCATTGTGATTACACGGCACACCACACACAGAATTGCAACCTGCATTTAACCCATTACGCACATGAGCAGGGAGCAGTGATGACATGTTGGTGGTGGTCTCGTAATGATGGTAGTGATGGTGGTGATGTTGATGATAGTGCAGCTGCTTTTGTGGTGATGATGGTGATAGTGCAGCCACATAGTGTTGAGGGAGGGAGGGTCTCCAATGTCTGTTTCCTTCCGTGGTCTGTTTTCTCAAGAGCAGGGGCGGAATCCCAATTTATGCAGACCAGAGTTGAGCCTAACGTTACCAACTGCTGTTGTGGTGGTGGGGTGCTGGGGGTGCTGCTGCTCTTGTGGTGATGGTGGATGGTTGATTG
>CM050215.1:15552967-15557967 GCA_027475355.1 Coilia nasus | reverse complement strand
ATTAGGCTTAAGATCCTCCGGCAGCGCACACATGTTAAAAAGCCTACGCACACCAGCCTGACTCTAGAGGCCTATAAAAGTGCAAAGGGGGGGGGGGGGGGGGGGTGTTCTACACAAGAGGGGAGCCTATCCGCTTCCATTTGCCAGCAGTGTAATGACAACATCCAGCCATAAACATCTGCCATTTTCAGTCAGGATGACGGACAATATCTCCTTCCCCATCTCTCCAGCATCTTTTTCCCTCCCACCCCTTACCCCTTCCCGCCACCACCCCCATCTCCACTCCCTGTTTTTCTGGATGCTCTCCTCCTAAAATGAGTTTGATCTCTGTGTCGGAAAACATCTCGTCCCTAAACGGACAGCGAAAACTGCACGCTGCATGGGGCTGCATCCTGGGCAGCCACGCGTGTGTGTGTGCGCGCGCTGACAGCCTTCAGCAAGAGTGTTAGCCTGGCTATTACCCGCTGCCTTCCCCGCTCCACCAAGGCTGGGCGCATCCCTTTAGATGAAGTGCCTTTCTGATCAGAGTTGGCACTCCAAACCAGGTGAAAAGAGAGAGAGGGAGAGAGAGAGAGAGAGAGAGGGAGATAGTAAGAGAGAGTGAATGAGAGAGAAAGAGAGATAGGGGTTGTTTGTGGCAAGATGCGGTCCGCAGAGGCCAGCTACCCTGAGCGTGCCGCAACACACACACACACGCCAAAGCTAATTAGCTGTGGTACACACCAACCAATCAGCAAGAGGCAGAGGGCTGCAGGGCTGGAGGGCTGGAGGGGTGGAGAGGAGGGGTTGGGATGGGGGGGGGTGAGAGGACAGGGAGAGGTGCATAATTTGGTGCACTAACATTTGCTTTTCCTCTGAATGCGAGAATCAATACAGCTGGAGGCAGAGGACCCTGATGCCTCGGCTAAACAAGACCCAGCAAACATTCCACTGGAGCGGGGAGGTTGGATGGATGGGGGATGAGGGATGGTGGTGGGGGTTGGGGAGATGGGGTCGATGGTGTTGCCAAGGTGACAAAATTTTGTATCAAAAGCGATGGCACCTCCATAGGAAAACACATATGGGGATAGAGAAGGAGAGGGAAGGAGATGGACAAAGGCCTCTCATGCAGGTGCCCTGTCTGCAGGAAAGAAAGGAGGAGGAGGGGGGGGGGGGATCAAAATAGAAAGGGACAGGTGTCCTGCCATCAAGGCCTGCGTGTTGTTTTTTCTTTCACTCACTGTCCACTGGGGTTTAGATCAGGCTGCTGATAAGATCAGCAAAGTAGCGGAGGAGGAGAAGAGAAGGAAGGAGGACAGCAGAAGAGATGAAGAGAAGAAAGGCCGAGCCCCCTGCAGTGAACTGAATCCACACACACACTAATCTATCAGACTCCTGAGGAGTCCCAGAGAGGAGAACCACGAGCTACGAGCCCCCACTGCATTCCCTCTGAGATCTGTGAGCCCGTGCCCAATGAACAGGCCCGGGAATCGGCACAAACAGGCAGGCGGATTGATGAGCGCTGCGGATTAGAATCGTTCAGCACCGGCAAGCGCGCGAGCGAGCGAGCGAGCGAATGCGGGATGGCTGCTGGAATAATGGCAGAGGCAGCGGGAGCGTTGGCTTGCGCGGAGAGATTGCCCATTGATTTGTAATGAATATTTTCCAGCTGCCTACGCACACTTACTCCTAAAGAGAAGAAGAAAGAGAGGGAGTCAGAGAAAGATAGATGTTGAGAGAGAGAGAGAGAGAGAGAGAGAGAGAGAGAGAGAGAGAGAGAGAGAGAGAGAGAGAGAGAGAGAGAGAAAGCAAGGGAGAAAGACAGAGGGAGGAAGAGAGAGAGAAAGAGAGAGAGAGAGGGAGGGAGAGCGAAAGAGAGAGAGGCAGCAAAAGAGGGTGTGTGTGAAAGAGGGAGGAATAAAAAAGATAAAGAGAGAGACAGAGAGGAAGAGAAGGAGAGAGAGACGAGGGAGAGAGAGAGGAAGAGAGAGAGATAGGGAGAGAAAGAGAGAGAGGGAGGGAGGGAGAGCGAAAGACAGAGAGAAGCAGCAAGAGAAAATGTGTGTGAGAGAGAGCGGAAGGAAGAGAGAAAAAGATAAAGAGAGATAGAGATAGAGAGCAAGAGAGGGAGATAGAGAGACGAGAGAGAGAAGAAGAGAAGGAGTGCGGTGAAAGGCCATAATGGGCGCGTCATGAGTCACGCGTTAACAGTGCGGCAGCGGTGGCGCTGGCGGTGGCGGTAATGTCACCGAGCCACTGTGAGTATGTCAGCGCTGACAAGAAGCTTTCTGCTGCGCGATAGAGCAGCAGCTGTGGCCGTTTAGGTGGCGGAGACGGAAGCCAGTGAAAGGGAGACGGGCAACACTGATTATCCGTGACGAGGGCAAGGCAGGAGAGCAGCGGGAGAAGGAGGAAGTGGCAGATGAGGCACGTGGCGCTGAATGCCGGTGCTGCCAGAGAGGCGTTTGATATCCGCCGTGGGGACCGGAGGGAGGGTGGGGGTAGGGGGGGGGGGGGTGGTTTGGGGAGGGTTGGGGTGTCTGCTGTTGAGGGTGATGATGCATGATTCGTGCTTGACAGCTCAGTAAATTACAAGGCAAAGCTTTGAAACAGCAGCAGCAGCAGCGGCGCTGAAAGCTTGGTTGGATCGCCGGGGCACCTTAGCAAAGAAAAACATTTGCAGGTGTCTACTGTAAGACACAAACTCTCAGGCATCACATGCACCATAGAAAGCCCCGACAGAAAAGAAAAGCAGAATAAACATACAAATGCATACACACTCACACACATAAACACGGGCAGAGGTTGGAGAAATCATTAAAAAAAGCAGCCTTATACGGTACGACAACCCAGCTCAGAGCTGACAGCCACTGGGATAAACATTTCACGAAATCGTCAGTTTTGAAATGTCAGACACTGTTCAGGTAGGCCTGTGGCGTAGAGAGGCAGAACGAAGAGAGCGGCGAAAGAAAGAGAGTGGAGTAGGCGAGCCCACCACCACCCCCTCAGTTCCGAGCGAGAGTTGAGAGAGAGCTTTATTGTCAACTCACACCCTGAGATTGGTGAGGAGGTGGTAAGGGGGGGCTGGGGGTGAATGAGAGTGTTAAGTACGGTGGGTGAGGGGGGGAGGGTACACAATAACACTCATTTTCAATGGAGCCCAGGCCGAAAGAAAGAGACACTGAGAGAGAACAATTAGGAGGGTATACACGCAGTGAATGGCCCTTGATGGCGGCGAAGTGCACATTCAAATAGGTTAATCACCGGTAATCCGAAAACAGGTGTTGAACATTTTTTTTCAATCCTCTGAAATTATATGATCATCAGAGCTCAAGAGCGCACCATTTCATTAAATGAGATGTCCTCTTCTTTTCCTGCTTTTGCTTTCTTTTGCTTTTTTTCTGTCTTTTTTTCTTTTTTCAAAAGCCTTGAAGCAGTACTGATTGCGTGGGATCAGGGAGAGCAAATTGCTTTTTCCTCAGAACCAACTGTGAGAGATAGCAGGAAATAGAGGGAAAAATGAAAGTGATAGAAAAAAGATATAGAGAGAGAAAACAAGGAGGTGTGAGAATTTATCATTTATTACCTGAGTGCTGAGATGATGTGAGTATTAGCATTGTTGTGCAAATCGCTAAAATTGCCTCCAGCATCAAGTCCCTTCTGTCTGATGCTCAAACACACACACACATTCAAAAGGTCATCCTACTGTAGACTTATGGCCTTTTGGACAGAAATGTTAATTGCTTTCATGAAGCAGCAAGCCATACTTCATCCATAAAAGATGATGGTGAAATTTAGTCGAGTAAACAGGCAAGCCTCTACGCTTGCTGCGAAGATTTATGCAATATCTGCCGCGAAGTAGCAATATCTATCTGGTGTTTGTGTTATTCTCAAATAGAAGGAGCACTGAGAACACTGCAAGTTACACTCCGACCACATGCACAAACGTTGTTTTTTAAAAATAATCAATTATATGACATTGTGCATTAGACCACTGTGTAATGACTGAAATAGAGAAAACGTTTTATTTTTTTCTAGATAGTAAAGCAATAAATGTAAATCCAAATGAAACATGGGTTAGTTGGACTCTTCCATTCAAACTAAGCAGCTTATGATGGCATTAATTAGAAACACCAATGAGTACAAGTCAAAGCCCTGGTAATAAATAAATTTCGCCTCGAAGGCTAAGGCTTGTGCGAATACGTGATTGCTGGCAATATATTTATATGTGCATGTAGAAAACAGTGCTCATTTACAAGGCTCATCTCATTGCTCACTGTGATCTCTGTCATAGTAATCTCACCAACAACAACGTGTCATGAGACATTCACACAAGCCACTGCAACACTTCTGTAACTCATCTAATGAGGAAAATATTCACACACACACACATTCTCTGTCTCTCTCTCTTTAACACACACACACACACAAACACACACACACACACACACACACTTACATACAAACACACACACAAAACACAAACATCCCCTCGTCTCTGTCACCATAATGACCTGTCCGATGCATCGGCAGCGGATGGGCCTGACACGGGCGCATCCTAAAGCATGATATGTTTCCAGGAATGCCACACAGGCCAATAAAATGAGATTTAGCCTGTGCCCCTGCGACTGTGGAGGTGTGCGCTGTCGGGGGGATTTACTGTGTCTGGACGGGCGCATAAACCATCCCATCGTCTCAGGCCGCCTGTCTCACTGTCGCGGGCTGCAGATTAAAGGAGATCATAAAGATAGACTCATCACTCCCCGTCCTCTCACAGCTGGGCAGGTGGGGGGCAGGGGATGGGGGTGGGACACAGCCGAGGCCCAGTTCACTTTTAACGGCTGTTAATGCAGAGAAAAACAACTTCAGACTCCACGCGCAATTTTCAATGAGATTCAGCTATAACTGGATCCCATGGCTTTGTGTTTGTGAGCGTGTGTGTGCATGTGTGTGTGTGCGTGTGTGCATGTGTGTGTGTGCGTGTGTGCATGTGTGTGTGGGTGTGTGTGTGCATGTATGTG
>CM050215.1:15440467-15550467 GCA_027475355.1 Coilia nasus | reverse complement strand
CCCCCTCTAAGGGAATGCCAGTGCATGGCGCCGACATGGCTGTGGGCCAGAGGTGTCTGGCCAGGTGCAGCAGGGCAGTCAGCTCCCATGGCATGCTGGGTAATGAAGTTGGGGCACGGAGTAGAGAGGCCTCTCCCCCCCTCTGTGTCCATGCTAGGGGCTGAGGAGGGGAGGGAAGGGGAGGGAGGGGAGGGAGGGGAAGGGCTGGCCCCGTCGGTTGCTCCGCAGCGGAGCGGGAAACAATATGTCAGCCCACTCTGACATTCCCATAATCACTGACTCTTCCCGAGGGGCCACCTGCGCCGGGAGCCAGCCGCCACATTGTGAATTTACAGAGCTGCGGTGTGCCAGACACACCACGGGCATCCGTCAGCAGCACGCCACTCCCGCCAGATACACCCTCACACACACACACACACACACACACGCACGCACACAGCCCACACTAACACTTGGGATATATGCACAAAGGCGTACATTAATCTATTTACAGGTACATATGTGCAGACATAATTGTGTGTGTATTGTATATCTTATGCAGTAGGAATACGTATTTACATACTACTGGCAAAGGTACTGAGTGTGCACGAGAGGGAGTGCGTTTGAGTATGAACTGCACCTCCAGTAAATAGATCTGTTGACCTTCATCCATTTCAAAGAGAGCAACACAGTGTCATCAATTTGTGATGGAGGCTCCCGCTAGCTTTTAGCTGGCTCTCACCGCCGCTTGGTTTGATGGAAGCGCACATTAGTCAGAGTGTTTTTGAAGGTAAGGTAGCGGGCCAGCGGCAGAGTGCTGGCTCAGAGGCTGAGCACTCCTGATTGAAGGTGACTGGTCGGGGCAGAGAGATACATCGACCCACGGAAGTCAAAGGTCAAGATGTGATCCGGTATTGATGTCGTGCAAAGTCCAATTAGAAGCTCAAGGGGTCTTAATGAATTCGTTACTTAATCCTCCGCTGTTCGGTAAACAGGGCAAACAGAGCATGTGAGTGTTTCTCGTCGTTTGTGCTTGTAATATTCATGGAGAGATTTATGTCGAAAAACTGCTGTGGCAGAACAGCAAGGCTATGTCAGATTAAAATGTTCTCCGGCAGTGAATTATGCAGTGCAATATTTCCGTGCTTTATTTATGAATAGGAGAAGCTGTTCAGCGTATAACAGACATAGGCCTTTTTCACATCATGATGGCAGTGATCTGTACAGCATGTTAAAGCATGAAGTCACTACTTTATTTATGACCAAAAGATGCAATGTTGAAGTCATGGTACTGAGGTCAATATCGACAAAGGATCTGACAAATCTCTGAGAAGAGATTGCCTTTAGACTGAAATGGTTGGTTCTGACGAACTTGCTGCTAAGTGGACGCTGGCATGTAAGCCATTGTCTCTTTTTGATTTTAAAATCACCTATTAACATGTATAAATATTTATCCATAGTCCACCTTAGATGTGCTGTGTCTTTCAAGTAAGTTTGATGGGATTAATCATGATCAAACTATGCTACATAAGGCAGACACGGTGACAAAAATGAAAGGATCACTGAATTAATCTCTATTTGGTTCCTGACATATTACATAAACGTTCTTTATACCACTATCATTTCCGATCACTTGTACATTTATTTGCAATTCATAGCGTGTTTATTTCACTGTGATGATCTTTTATGATTTTACTGTTGTGTAGTTATCGTTTAGTAAATGACTAGTAAATGTCCCTTTGCAGCTCAGCTCTAAGCAGTACAAGACGTCCGCGGGAAAGAATGGTACTTAGTGAACCAATAATCCTAAAGTGAGTCAAATGAAATTAACAAGACGTTTAAAAACTTTTACAAATATTCATGCTTTATCGCAGGGGAGAAACACTCTCATTTGATAGCACCTTTGCGACGGTCATTTAATGTGTCATTTGATGTGTCATTTAATGACCCTATGGTAGATAACATTGCGCATGACATACATTACGTGAGGATATCTTTTTGAAAGTTTTATGTAGGCCTGTTTTTATTCTAGAGACAGACCACGTAAAGAGTAAAGCGGTTTATGATATGTTTTTGTACTTTAATTGGAAGTATGTTGTATGCTCTTTATTCACAGTATATAGGTGCATATGCAAATTCTGGACATGAATTTCAGTAAAAGCATATCCATATTTATATCTCAAACAAGCAACTAAATTCTGGGTTCTTTTGAATTATATAGTGTTTTCATCTTACAGAATAAACTCAAAACAGACACTGTTTGAAAGGACAGCACAGAAAGTCTGACTTGAAAGGTAACTTCGATTTCTGTTCTTGCAAACAGGACCTGTTGAACTTTCACCTTTACAGATAATTGTCAAACAATAGCAAGGTGTCTGTATTCTGTCGATGATGATTGTATTTACACTTGATGGACATTAAAGCATATGACTTGTACTCACTTTCAATGTTTCGTTAAAGTAAAAATTAACTCCTGACACTACAACCGAGTCACTTTTAGACTTCTCATGTGATGTCCGGTTTACTCTCTGTTTTAGTCATTAAAACGGTGGCCAAGGTAGACAGGAGAAAAAAAGGCTGGATTCATGATATTAACCGGGTATCTTGCAGCATCAAATGACAATAGATTCTAAATGTATTAGGTTGTTTCCACGCGAGGCTACGTGAAAACTGAAAGACGAACGGACAAAGGGACGATGAGATGCTTTCGTGCGATGTGCGAGGAAACTGCGTGCACTGCAACCCAAGAGTACAGACAACGGTCAACACATGGGTTCCAAAATATTACCATGTATAAGCGAAGAATGTGCCTTACCTTGAATGTGCACAACCAGGGCGAAAGCTGGTAGAATCACCAGAAGAGCGGCCAAATTCGGTCGACAACACATTGTCGGGTTCATGCTTACGGCTTGGAATCCCTCTCACATAAAGATATGTCCTTGTGTTTAAACACTTTCCTAACAAAACCACAGGAAAGCGACTAAAATGCGCTGGAAGCCACTTGCAGCCAGACGCCCTTTCGCTCGGCGTAGAGAACGTGATTGCTTTGCTGGATCGCACCGTCGGATCTGATTTATATTTCTGATCAGCAGGCAGTCAGAGAATGCTAAATTTCAACGCTCACTAAGCCGATTGCTGGTTCGAACTGTCAGCACCTTCAAGACAAGAGCGCTGCCGCTGTTTCAGTACCGAGGACAGCTCCTAGCGTCAGCAACTGGAACAACTTCAGAATCGTCCAAAGTTTGTACCGTACATAATCTAATACTGCCCTCGTTTAAATGCCGTAAGAATTACAGTTATATTGTTTAATCATGCAGTATTGACTATGAGGTTTAGTAAATTATTGATTCCTGTCGTCGGTAATAAAAATGACCTACGCGGTGCCCTGCACTGCCCAGACCTACAATCGTATATTCCACATTGGTTGTCAGATACAACGCATTTGCAAGATGTTGCGTGACCATTTAAATGTAAATAAGTAAATGAATGTGTGAATGTAAAGTAATCTAGGATAAAATATTCTTTTTAAAAATAACCTTATATTCAGCTCCTTAATATTGTTGCTGTATTTGAGTTTTTTGCAAAGAATGCACAGTTTTGGCAATATTAACTTACTTTAGGTGACAGACTACTGCATAGGCATGTAGGCTATTTGTAATTATGTGGGCATTTGAGAGTATCTCTGGCTATAATTTTAATGGGGTCAGAGTCAAAGTATAGTATAACAAATTGTAGACCTGAATGCAAAACCCTTCCAACAATTACTCATTACAATGATCTCCTCATCAGCATCCACTGTTTGCACTTTGCAAGGAGATAAACTGAACAGAAAAAAGCAACACTCATGAAATAAACATTAGAAATAAGAGAAAGAGGGAGAATGAGAGAGGGAGGGCATTTATGGAAAAGCATAGCAATGTTAAGTAATGTCACCAAAGCACAGATGTCATACTAAATGCTACCTACCAAATAATAATGCTTTTTTCTCAGTGTGACTACCTCCACCCAGAATTACATTTTTTTTTTCATGTTAACCTGAGGCTCTTTAATGTTTGTTGAAAAATACTGTTCACCATCCTGTAGCTCTGAATTCATTAGCATCCAGTGCCTCGTGATAATTATCGCTGGTAATTATAATTTCATACAAGCTCGAAGTTAGAGATAATCTTAATGTTTGTCCACTCAGTGGTAAGAACTACATTTAAAAGTCAAGTTGTGTGTGTGCGCCTGTGTGTGAGAGAACAAGAGAGAAAAACAGACAGATGGAGAAAGTGTGTGTGTGTGTGTGTGTGTGTGTGTGTGTGTGTGTGTGTGTGTGTGTGTGTGTGTGTGTGTGTGTGTGTGTGTGTGCGTGTGCATGTGTGTGTGTGTGTGTTGGTGTGTATGTTTGTGTGTGTGTGTGTGTGTGTTTGTTTGTTTATGTGGTGATGGAGTACTGTTTCAATCCCCCCCCCCCCCCCCCCCCACACACACACCTCCCTCTCTATCCATGTGGGAGTTTGTGTTGTGTTTATTTTCCTTCCACTATTTCTTTTCTGTGCAGATATTTTTTCTGACTGAGCTATAATGGCCCTCTGTGCCCCTGGGTGTAGCTCCACCTGTCACCCAGTGATATCTCTGTCCGCATTTGAAGGCCCCGACTGAAAGGCATCAGCATGTAACAGCTTTGAAAGCCCCTAATAACCAAAAAAAATAAAAAATAAAAACAGCAACAACAACACCCAGACCAACCACAGATAGTGCGAGAGGAAAACAGTTACTGCAAACCACCGATAAACTTCCACAACCCTAGTTGGTGCAGTCCCTCACAGATAGGCTATATGAATCACCCAGAGAAATTTCATTCACAGTTTTTAATTTCTAGCTCTGGGGCTGAAAGACGGGAAAATGAGAAAAGAGGAGGAGAGTGAGTGAGAGACTGAGCGTGGCGGATGTAGGGAGAGAGAGAGGGGTTGGGGCAAATGAGCCTTCCGCAGTGCACATAAATTAGCACAATCATACGTGCACACTCTACAACTAATCAAGTTATGGTTTGATGAGCCAGGAGAATGGCTGTTAATCAGACGCTACACATGTAGCGATAGGGCGGAGGAAATGAACTGGCACGTGTTGGGGCTGCCACGAGGTGTGCTAGATGACCCGATGAAATATGTGCCGCGGCTCAGTGGAGCTGAAAAGGAAATATATGTGTATGAACACGGACAGGGTAATAAATTCTGATTAAACACTTCTCCACCACTGTGAAACTGCAAACTTCTATATACGTAGATACAGGCCTTAAAACTGGTTTTGCACTATGCACGCATAAACACACACACAGATGTGTGTAAGTATGCACGTACAGAATGTATGTCGACATTTTTTTTTTTCTCTCTTGCTTTCTGTGTGTGCATGTGTGTGTTTATTTCTGTGTGTGTGTCTTTGTGTGTATGTATATGTGTGTGTGTCTGTCTGTCTGTCAGTACATAACATACAATTAATCTCAAAGTCTATGCCTCCTAGCACAGATCAAGCACAAAGGTTACAAACCTGCATGTGGTTAAAAAAATAACCTGCTCAATCTTGACCGGTGTAGACCACCATATTGGTTATCCTTCCCTGCAAACATGTGCCATTGTTCACTCAGACTCACAACCATTTAATGTGCGTCACAAATCAGTCCTGCCTGCAAACACTAATGTATGTAAATTGAATGCCTCAGACATCAAATGGCAGCAATTCTGCAGCCTCCCACAGAGTTTAGAGAGGGAAAGAGAAGAAGTTCGTGGCTTTGAATTTTCCACTCACCCTGCAGGAAACAGCAAAGCTGCAGTGTGGCTCTGTGTTTTTAAAGTAATTTCTTTGAGGTTTTTTGCAGTATCGCAGCTACTGGACATAGACAGCTTAACCAGTAGCAAACACATTTTATGAGGTTTGCAGACATTATGTTCTACATTTGTAGGAAAAGCTTGACAAGCCTGCAGTGTCTCATCGGTGATGTGGACTGTGGTTATTCAATTTTTGGTGTACCACTTACCAAAACAACATAAATAAATGAAACGGAAACAATTTATTGACATTAGCCACAAAACACAGACCTTGTTATAACAAGTGGGTTTTTAAGATTCTGACAGTAAAGTGATTAAAGTGCTTGGCTCTATATTGTAATTATAGAGCATAATTGTGGGAATGAATTTCAGTCAAACAGAACGTTGTATATGATGTCTTAAAGCCTGCATGTACTAAATAAATCATCATGATCTGCTGGTCTGTTTTTTTTTGCTTCTGTTTTAATTTTGCACACATTCAGACAAGGGCCAGCTGTGGCCTAGTGGTTAGGGAGTTGGTCTTGCAATCGGAAGGTTGCTGGTTCGAATCCCACCCCTACCCGTGGTTGAGATGCCCTTGAGCAAGGCATCTAACCCCACACTGCTCCAGGGACTGTAACTAAAACCCTGTAAATATCTGTAAGTCGCTCTGGATAATAGCGTCAGCTAAGTGTAATGTAATTAATGTAAGGGATCAGTATATAGCCACGATTGAAATTACATTTTTAAAGCTCTCTGGCAACATTGCATTTTTAGTAACTCTGTCTTAGTGATCATAAACATCAGCACCTCTATATTTGCCTCTCAAATTTATACTGCTAGTTGTTGGCGCAGAAGCATATTATTTTTTAGGTCCAGGCAGCCAAAGAAACCAAATACACTAAACTGTGATGTTCAATGCGTTCAAGGTTTATTTTACCAGCAGTGAAAGTGGCAAAAAGGCATATTGTATTATTTTGTGGTTTAGCAAGAATCCTGCGCCCAGGGGCTTCAGTTTTTGTTTTTCTGTTTTTTGTGAGGACATGATTATTTATTTTGGACTAGTTACACTGCTACTGTCTGTAAGCCAACCAAAATGACTCAGCTTTTGGTTCACTGCAGGAGAAGACTAAGATAGTTTTTTTTTCTCAGGGTTTTCCCCTTCATTTCTCCTTACCAAACACACAAAAACACATTCTTTCATTCTTACGGAGGCGGTCATCTAGGTTTTATATCCCCTTAACAACCCAGCCATGAGACAATGGCGCGGTCTGTGAGCATTCTCGCAGCATCTCCGCAGCAGAGGCGCTTGAGCACAGACAGCATTTCTGGGCCCGTTCGGACACAGCCTGGTGATGGAACGGTTGCTCTGCTCCAAACTGCTGAACTGGCTAAGGCTGCACAATGTGCATGACTTCCTCTCATGCTCTCTTCCCCTCTCTCTCTCTCTCTCTCTCTCACTCGCTCTCTCCCACAATCTCTTCTTCTTTTCCTCCTTTGCTCTCTGTCTCTCTCTCTTTTTTCTCTCTCCCTCCCTTTCTCTCTCTCTCTCTCTGACTATATATATATAAATATATATCCCCCCTCGCTCTCTCTTACCCTCAGCCTGCCAATCACCCCACCAGTCACCGTCACCGCCTGAATTCAGGATTCTCCAATAGTCAAGGCACCCAACAGGAACCACACTTCCTCATTTGGCTGCGCCAGGACAGCTGAGGGAGGTGTGGAGGTGCATTCTGGGAGAAAATGCACATTTAATTACTGCAGCCGACTGACAGAATGGCAAGGCAAGGCAAGACCAGCGACTATATGTGCAGGGGGCTCAGACAGAGAGTCTGAGATACAGTGGATCGCATACATTACAACCTCCAGGTGAACAAGTCTTAGTAATAGCACAGCTCTTATCTCAGAATAGCCTGCCATTATGCCATTTCGGTGCATTGAAGCACTCTCTATGTCTCTCTGTCTTTCATGCTATTGCATGATGAAAATACAAGATCATCAAAGATTCAGATCCTCCCTGGCAATCAGGCCTAATCATCAAACTGCACTCAGATGTCTTGATCAAGTGTAACCTCAATGAACTCTAAATTGAGGTGATTTTAGCAATAGAGACACTCTCTGCCCCCTCTTATTCTCTCTCTCTCTCTCTCTCTCTCTCTCTCTCTCTCTCTCTCTCTCTCTCTCTCTCTCTCTCTCTCTCTCTCTCTGTCTGTCTCTCTCTCTCTCGCAAAGCTTATTCACTAACTCTCCATTTGAAATACACAAACGAGTACACCGTCACAAACACATATACTCTCTCTTTTTCTCTCTTTCTCTCTCTCTCTCTCTCTCTCTCTCTCTCTCTCTCTCTCTCTCTCTCTCTCTGTCTCTACGAGGTAACAATCCTCTCTTTTCCTTCCAAGTCCTTATTTGTCTTAATAAAAGCGAGAGTCCTTGCTGGGTTTATTAGTTGCTCAGCACTCCAAAAGCATGGCTACCCTGCACTTAAGAGCAATCGCCCCTCTCTCCACAAGAAATAGCTCTAGCTGCACAGCTCATCTGGCAAAGCAGTGAGGTTGGGGTGAAAAAGAAAAAAAAATCTTTGCAATCCAATCCAGATGCTGTTCTGTAAAGCGTAACAATACATGGTGTGCTTCAAATACAGTTTTGTTCTTCTTTTGTGCTCTCGGAGAAATGGCTTCCTTTATTTTATGACATGCAAGGTTAAATAGAACCTCTGTAAAACCTCTGTGAGTCCTGTGCCTAATGGAATGAATGATTTTCTGTCACATTGGACATTTTATCCTAGATTTAACGTACATTTATCATTATCTGATATGTTTGTATGACAAGAAATGTTTGAGGATTAATTTGTTTACAAAACAAAAATCTTGTAGTGTGAGGCGTGGGTGGAAGCTTTTGGCAAACTACCTTATGCAATATTTCTCTTCCTGATAGAATTTGTATAAATAAATTCACACCAAAAATACTTTTAGAATGTTTATAAAATCCCTTGTGAATCCCTTTTGTCTGCATGTTGAACACTCCCACATACCTTAAACCACTGTTCCAGTATTTTCACTAGTTACTTGTTTTTAACAAAACAATTCTACATACTAACAAAATGACACTGCTCCACTTTTAATGTGGAACCAATGCAGTAACACTTTATTTTAATGGTCCCTTTTACAGTGTAGGCATGTGTAACAGCATGTAACATTTTGTACTCACACTGTGTAACACTACCCCTAATCCTAACCCTAACCCTAGGTAATACTTAACATCAATGGTCCCTTTCACAGTGTATCTAGATATACCAACAGTATGTACTTACATTATATATACTACTAACTAACATTAACACTGAACCTAATCCTAACCCTTACACTAACACTAAGATATAGTGCAAGTACATAACGTTATGTGTTCTTATATACTATTACACTGTATTTCATGATGTAGATACATATGTAACTAGGGTGACCAGACATTGATCGGAAAAATTCAGGATAGTCTTGGAATCTAAGCATTTGTCCCGAATCCCAAAAATTATGCTAAAGTAGAATCTTAAGTAGGCTAGTTATTGTCTGATTAAACATTAAAAAGGTGTGAAGGTGAAGTTGTCCTGCAGTCAATCCCAGCCAGCAGCTCATTGGCTGCAGCAGCCCCTAATCTATCTTTTTTTAAATTCTATAAAGATACTATAGGTGCGAATTTAGATGCATTGAAGCTAATTTTCATTCATTCATTTCATTCATTGACATTGCAGGTGTACTGGAACTGTCTCTGCAGGTGAGGAGTGGGTGAGGAAGTACCCATGGGGATTGCCAGCCTTGAGCAATGAAAGTAAATCCTTCTAGAATGTGTGTAGGAAAGAGTTTGGTGTTTGTCACAGAGGGGAGGCATATGCTGGCTTGATAGGCTGCATGCTAGCAGCAAACTACACTGTACTAACACCACAACAGTATGGACCAACACATTGGTCTCGTCCTTCCTTAAGAAGAAGTATGTACTGTAAAAGGTGGACCAAAAACACAGGACACATTTTAAAATGTTATATCTTGGATTATAGAAATGATACAGAGTGCCAAATATATTTGTTGTAAAGCTGACATTGACAGGTTTTTGATACATAGGTTAATTTATTTGGACACCACTTTAGAAGCAAATTAACTATGTGTTTTTTGTAGGGTAGATTTGAAAAACCAGTTTATTTTGTTTTTGTTTTGCTTTTTTTTTTTCATTTCAAAATTAAACTGGGTAAATAGAAACATTTCAAAGTAAATAATTGTTAAATATAGGAAAACTGTCAATGATTAAAAATTGTGGCTTAAGGCTTGGCATAAGTCTTATTAGCGTTAGGCTGTCATTGTCACAGTCTTAGTGGTTTTTTTTCACAGTCACACTTGAGTTCATTATTTTTGTGATGCTTTTGTGGCGGACTGAAGACTATTGATCTCTGAATAAAAATATGGTTTGTTCAGGTTTGAAATTCTTGAATATCTTTTATTGTCGGCTATGTAGTCTAATATCATAGTCACATTCCATAACACCCCCCCACCATCCCGAATTTCAGCCAATCTCTTCTGGTCACCGTAATTGTAACAGAGGGTCAGTTTAGCCACGAATGCTAACACATTGTCATGAAAAGTACAAAAAAGTGCAATGTAACTCCTCTGTCATCTGTATGCCACATCCATAAATGAGCCCACGCAGTCCCCAACGCCTCAAACTGTCCCCCACAGACACAGAGGCGCTTTGCTCAGTGAAGAGTGCTGCAGCTATTTTCCCCTCTCTCAGCCCGAATCGGACTACGCCTTGACCAGGTGTGACCTGCATATGTAAGCCCCTCCTCACCATTAATCAGGCCGGAGTGACTGGTATGTGTGTGTGTGTGTGTGTGTGTGTGTGTGTGTGTGTGTGTGTGTGTGTGTGTGTGTGTGTGTGTGTGCACATGTGTGCATGTGTATGTGTGTGTGCGCATGTGTGCATGTGTATGTGTCTGTATGTGTGTGTGTGCGTGTGTGTGTGTGTGTGTGTGTGTGTGTGCGTGTGTGTGTGTGTGCGTGTGTGTGTGTGTGTGTGTGTGTGTGTGCGCATGTGTGCATGTGTATGTGTCTGTATGTGTGTGTGTGTGTGTGTGTGTGTGTGTGTGTGTGTGTGTGTGTGTGTGTGTGTGTGTGTGTGTGTGAGTGAGCTGGGGGTTAAAGTAGCTGAGAGCCCATAGGCTGGTTTGGCGTGAGCTATCAGTCAGCTTGGTGGTACAGCTGACGCGGAGAGACCAGCCACATGGATAAATGCAAGGGCAAGCAGAAAACATTTTACCCTGCGCTGCTTCGCACCTGTCGGCAAGAATAATCATCTCATGTGGTGAACCTGTGTTTTTGGACTGGCTATGTGAGAAACAGGAAAAAAAATAGAGAAAGAGAAAGAGAGATAAAGAAATAGTGCGTGAAACAGAGGGAGGCAGAGAGGATGTGTGTGTCTGTGTCGTGTGTGGGGGTTGAGAGAGACAGACAGACAGACAGACAGAGAGAGAGTGAGAAAAATTGAGTGGATCAAGGGGAGAGCATAAAACAAAATTAAACTCCTA
This sequence comes from Coilia nasus, assembly GCA_027475355.1. Taxonomy (NCBI): domain Eukaryota; kingdom Metazoa; phylum Chordata; class Actinopteri; order Clupeiformes; family Engraulidae; genus Coilia; species Coilia nasus. Next base: position 15,539,127 of record CM050215.1, on the reverse strand, counting down.
GAGCTATGATTTTAGCGTGCTAAACTTATTAGTCCAAAACACTTTCACCATCTTTTTTAATCATTCCCCCAGCTGCTGAAATACCCCCTTCCATGTTCCCAGTACAAACCCATCAAAGCTCCAGCTGCAAGCATTCCCCAATAAGCACCACTGTATGAGCACAGATTAGATGTTAGCTGAGATTAGATGAGAAGCTATGAAAAAATGCTGATTAATGATCCAAGACAGGCAGACAGAAAGACAGACAGGCAAATATGAAGGCAAGTTAAGACAGCACTTTGTAAAAGGCAGTGGCTACGGGTCCGGAATTTTGTACCAGTAGATGTAAGGATATTGGTCCGGAACCTATTCTCTGGAACGCGATTGGTCCATATTCTTCCGGACCAATACATGTAAAGTTATAGGTCTGGAACGTGAAACCTGTACCATACTCAGACAGGGTTCTCATAGATTTATCAGATAAAAATGTCCTACTAACCCTAACCCCAAACTTACAGTAACCCTAACCCTAACCAAACCCTAAACCTAGATTCCATTAATTTGAATTTCCGTACCAATAATAACAGCTCTAGGGTCATGGAAGCTGCCATACCAGTAGCCACTTCGATTGTAAAAAGGCCCGCCATGAAAGATGTGCTAACATTTTGACGACACAAAGCATAGGCACACCAATCACATCACCTGCCAGGGAAGAGAAATGCGCCTCTGTTGCTGTAAAAGGAAATCTGCATCCAAAAAAAATGTTTGCTGCCTGCATTTCAGAATACCACAGATCAGCTGAATACATGACGAAGCCTCCAACAAATAAAAATAGACCCATCACCAATCAAATTCAACAGACTCAGGCAAAAAACGGGCTGGAGATTGTACACGAGCTCGGCAAAAATACACTCATTCACAGCGAGCTGAACCGCACAGCACAGCACAGCACAGAACAGAACAGTACTTCTTCTGCTCCACAGCTTGCACCACTTATTTATTTTCATGTTTGGGGAGAAGCGTTTTTATCAGCCGCTGCTGTAGTGCCTGGGTGTGCATTTATGTGGTTACCCGGGCACAGGTGTTGTCAGTCTCTCTGACTCTCTCTCTCTCTCTCTCTTTCTCTCTCTCTGTGGCACAAAAGAGCACACATCTTATTTGAACAGCGATGTGTCAAAAGGGTCTTCTTCCTTTCGCAGACATGCTACCTGTTTCTTTTTTTTCTGGCCGAAGTACTCACAATCACGCTGAAGACTCCAAGAGGCTTCGCTTGGCGCTGGAAGCTGAGGGGCCCTACAGGCAGTGCTGACAGCTTCAAACCAGCAGTGTAAGCCAAAGGGGTCAGAGGTCACAGTTGCGGTTGGAGGAGCCTCAGGGCAAAGCGATCAAGCACATGTCTCCCACGACATTTAAGACTCGGCTTCATCAAGGGAGGGTGAAGAGGATCCTCTCCCCAGAGGCAGGCAGGCAGGCAGGCAGGTCCTTTGGATAAAGAGGAGCAGCTTCCCCACAGAGCCCTGAACCAAGCATCCTATAACTAAGGCCGGGGTAAAGTGTGTGTGTGTGTGTGTGCACCAGACATGTTGTTGCTCTTTTGTCTGATGACTTGCACAAACTGGAAATGTGTAGAAAATTTCCCTTACGATGTGCAATGATACCTGATGATGTTATGATGATGATGATAATGATGATGATGATGATGTTATCAACAGTTTACATAAGAATAAAGGAAGAGGGAGTGGCAGAAGAGTTGATTGCTGTTTAGTGTTAGAGAGTAGACTGACTATTGGCTTAATGATCGCAAATAATTTGGCTGTTCTTTAAGCATACTGTTTTCAGAAAGTTTTCATCCCATTGAAGCTGAAGCAGCTTGAAACAGTTCAGTCCTTGTTTCCTTGGAGATGAGGATTTTACTTCTTGTGGACTGAGAATCATTCAGGACCCTTTTTGGGTGTCTAGGATGAATGGCTTGCATCAGCCTGAAGGTTCTCACATCTCCACAAAGGAACTCTATAGCCCTCGCTGGGTTGTTGTTTACCTATCTGACTGAGGCCCTCTGTCCCATATTGCTCAGTTTGGTTGTGTAACTGGATTTAGGTGGTTCCTTGTGTGCTTTTTTAAAAAAATGATGGTGGCCACTGTGCTCTTGGGCATTGTCAATACTCCCAAAGCAATAAAAAATGAAAATTCGTGTACACTTCCCCAGGTCCCTTAGCAACAATCGTATCGACAAACTCTCATACTTGTGACTGACGTTTAACTCTGATACACACCAACAACGGACCTTTGTCCAGGTGTGTGTGTCTTTCGTAATGATGTCTAATGCATTCAGTTGGGCACTGATAAGCTCTCGTCAAACTCTATAAGCATCTCAAGGGCCTGGAAAGAAATTAGGTGAAAAAATAAGTAAGATGATCAATTGCAAGTGTCATAACTAAAGGTCCCAGTACTTACGTGAATGGCTTGTTTCTGTCTTTTTAAAATCTAAAGCCTACTTTTTGCTTTGCCGTTGTTGAGTATTGTGTGTAGACCGAAAAATAAAAAAACTGGATCTATTTTAAGATGAGCCTGAAATGTAACAAAATGTTTAAAACATAAAGGGGTTTAAACAACCACCTCACACCTATGTGCATACACACCCCAGCCTGTCATAAAAAGCATGATTACATAGTAAATTACTAGGTTTTAGAACAGCATGGCAAATTATAATGCTGGAGGAAAATTGCCACTGAATATAATTAGTAGGCTACTGTACAGTGTGTTGTGTGTAGCATGTTAGAACAGAGTGCAACTTTGCAACTGTGCTTCTGCGGATGATGTGTTGCTATACAGATGTTATTGCCATGTTATAAATACTGCTATTGTTATTTCTTTTGATCAGCTTTCCCATTGTTTCCCATTCCCAAGCAGTTTGGTCAACCTTAGGTGGTTTTTAAATGTGCTGTATTAATCAGCTAACTATGACTATGAATTTATCTGTCAAGAAGAACACTTTGTTTGGAACTCGCTGATACACTGTTTTGACTTTAAAGAACTTAACTACTGCTTTTGCAATGTTCATAATATATGTAGATAGATACACAGATATTATACAAAATGGATGCACAGTGGTCCCCCATTATTCGCGGGAGTTACGTTCTAAAAATAACCCGCAAAGTAGTCAGCTTTTTTTTTTTTACAATTATTATAGATGTTTTAAGGCTGTAAAACCCCTCACTACACACTTGATACAATTTTCTCAGACAGGTATCGACATTTTCCCACATTTCTCTCTGTTCTACTCTCAAAGCTTGCAAACATCCAGCACTTCAGAGTCACACAGCTAGCGATGGAAGATTTATGCAAATTTTACAAGCTGAGCGCATTCTGTATTGTACAGGAGATTGATTGACAATGTTGTACAGTCCCTTAGCCAATCAGGGTGCAGAACACAATGCGCTGTAAAAAAAAAAAAAAAAAGCATGCACTAAAAAAAAAATCCGCAAAACAGCGAGGCCGCGAAAGGTGAACCGCATTATAGCCAGGGACCACTGTATACATAGTTTTGCTGTGTGTGCGTGCGTGTATATAAATGTGTGTGTGCCTTTGTGTTTACAGTATGTTTGTGTGTGTGTGTGAGTGTGTGTGTTTGTATGTACTGTACTTGTGTCTTTGTGCAACACATTTGCACAGTCACATAAAATGCTGCAGGTACAGCATGTGTTGTACCGTACGCATCAGGCGCACCGTGTGTGCACGCTAAAAAACAACAGGCTTGATAATAAACACAGCCGATTCCCCTCCTGTGGGGCGCGGGCCGAAGCACTGGGCTGTGCACTTGCGCCCCGCGGGTCGCTAAAGATGCACCACACGTACTCCCCAGCATGGGGTCTGCTCCACACACGAGCACAAGGCAGCAATGCCTCAGCTGCCCTCATATGAAAACATACTGGAACTGCAGATAAGCGTTATTTTGTTTTTTTTTTTGAAGACACGGCTGTGGGCTTTTGTTATTTATATGTTTGTGTGTGTGTGTGTGTCTGTGTGTGTGTGTGTGTGTGTGTGTGTGTGTGTGTGTGTGTGTGTGTGTGTGTGTGTGTGTGTGTGTGTTATCAGTTTTTGGATTGAAGTGAAATAAATACGGGTTACTCCTTTTGAAGCTGCAGCTGAATTTGGTAAAGTTAAGTGTGTAAATTTGAAAATGAATGATGTTGTAGCTGGTGCAGACATCTTCAAGTCACAGGATATTAAATGAGTGGCTAGTCGTGATGGATTGCTGTGCAAGAATGAAATCACAGCTTGTGTGTGATGTAGTGTCCCCATTTACGCCCAAACCTACAAACCGTTTTTATGCCTTTACACTAAAACTGTCAGCAGACCTGTTCCAAGGTTTTTTTTATAAGGAATTTCTGCCAAGTTCTGTGCAGCCCATTCAAATCCGGAGGGAGGTAAAGCTCCAGCTGTCCTGTTTCACATCCCCAATGGAACACACACCCACACACACCTACACACATACACACACACACACACACGCATACACACGCCTACACTCATACACACCTACACACACACACACACGCCTACACTCACACACACCTACACACACACACACACACGCCTACACTCACACACACCTACACACACACACACGCCTACACTCACACACGCCTACACTCACACACACCTACACACACCTACGCTCATACACACACACACACACACCTGCACTCACACACACCTACACACACACACCTACACTCACACACACCTATACTCACACACACCCACACACACAAAGGGAACGAGAGAGAATGAGAGAGAGAGAGAAACAGAGATAGAAAGAGAGAGAGAGTGTGACTGGTGCATGGATGGAGAGGGAGGATGAATAACATAAGCGATGATTTTAATAGCCACCAGTTAACAACTTTAAGCTTATAAATATTTCAGGCACATACTAGACACCTCCCTAGTTGTGCCGCCCAATGTGTGTGTGTGTGTGTGTGTGTGTGTGTGTTAATATGCACAGAAGTGCATAATAAATGAATTCTGATATATGACAGTGCTTTGGTTTGCCGTCTCCTGAGTGCGTGACTTGGATGGATATATTCAATGGTCTTAAATGGATCAGTGAACCAATAAATGCGCCAACCTGAATATCTCGCGCATGGCACTTCATGGTGAGGATTAGGGGAGTTAGCCACAGATGGTTAGAAAACCTGTGCAGAGATGTTCATTTCCCCTCACACATACACATGCACACACACACACACACACACACACACACACACACACACACACACACACACACACACACACACACACACACACAAACACGCTCAAATATCAGAGCTCTTAACTGTGGAGGAGAAGGTAATCCCTCCCTCAGTGGCAGATTGTGGATGCTCAGTGCTGGTACATCACTAGAGGACCCACCACCCAAGAGCCACCATATGGGGACATGTTCTCGTCAGTGTGATTTCCCCTCATTTATGGTGTGGTCATCTGACACCATTAGCACCACTAGAGAGATATCAACAACAAGGGAGACATTTTACTACACACACTACACAATTATGTTAGATGCCGTTTTAGTTTCACTTACACACAGACACACATAGACAGACACACACGTGTGTAGACATCTTGACAAGCCGCCATTCACACTAGCCATCCACACTCACACAACACACACACACACACACTTGCACACACAATGTCAGGTTGAGCAGCCACCTGAAACAGACACAGTAAAGCTGAAGAAAATGGCACGGCTAATGCATTATTCAGAGCTGCTAAGTTATTCATTAGACAGAGATGAGCATCATCCAGTACTGTAGGTATGGGCAGGTCATAAATATTTACAGGCAGGACTTGATATTTAAACATGACATGGGATAAATCGGTAGCGATAAATGCCAGGTAAATAAGGGACCATGTTACTCTCAGTTTACGGAGGCTAGCTGCCTGCCTGTTGTTATTTTTGACGTGTGACCTTTTCCAATAGGATGGTGAATATATGGCCTTCACTCGTTTTTTTTTTTTTCTGCCTCTCCCACTGCCTCTCCTTTTCCATTTTCACTTCCACACTCACATTAAATCCGTGCCCTCTAGAAACCACACCGAGCATTTCCTTCCGGCACCTTCTGCAAAACAAAGAAATGTGAATGTCCTTCAGGCCAAGATGCAACACCTAATCACAAATGTGCTGTCATGAATCAATCATGAATAAAGAAAACACCATGGCCGACTTGATGATTCAGTGAGTATAATTCAGAGAGTGCCTGTTAGTGTATACAGAAAGAATACAAATCTGAAAAATCCCTCTCATGGAAGTGATGTTTTTTTTTTCTTCCCTAAAGCCATCACAAATTACATATAGTGACATCTGGTGATACACACAACAAAGACCCATACAATACATGTAAACATATTTTGCAGTCATTTTTGCACAGACTTATTAGTTGTTTTTTTTTTTTGTTTTTTTTTTTGACCCAGTCATTTTATTCCACACTTGTAAAACACTATTGAATCATGTTACTGAAATGGTGTGACAACACTTTCATCCGACTGGTCTGGCACTAAAACATTTTTTTGCAAAATCATTTCAGCTGCTTGACCATTCCCTGATGTGGAGACATGCTAATGTTCATGAGAATATACTGAGTCTGCAGTTTGCTTCTCTCCCCCCTCCTCCTCCTTACGGGGCCAGGGACATTTTAAAGAGCTGCAAGTCGCGCCATACATCATGTCAGCGGAGATTCTGCTGCCACGTCTGGCCACTAGCTTAGTGCGGCCGTGAGCTCCGAGGGAATTAACTTTCACAGCTAGCAGATGGCGGTTCGCGCCTGCAATAGACTCCTCCACTCATAAACAAGGTCTTTTTTTAATTTCTTCATGAATCTTGTGCATACTCATCCCACATGCACATATATAGGCTAGGCACACATACACAAATGTATAAGCAAATGCTCACACAGTCGCAGAAATACACACACACACACACACACGGTGCACTTCACACACACCCACACACACACATTCGCATACACAATAATGCACAGAAGTGTGTGTGTGTGCGTAAGTGCATGTGGGTGTATACGCCGTGTGTATGTGTGTGTGCACCATGTGTCTGTATGTGTATTTCACAGACACATTCACACACACACACACAAAACGATGCACAGAAGTGTGTGAGAGAGCAGCCAGCACGGTATATATCACCAGATGCATTTATATCATAGCTTAGTGGCTCCAGCATTATAGCTGCTTGTTTACCATTTATTGCTCCCGGCCTCCCCCTCTCATAAAGGAGCACACGCACGGATCAACAAAGCCACGGAAAACCTTTAAAAGGCCGATCCGTCATTCCCGGATGACAGTTCACAGACAGGGACGATCCATCCTGACAAGCAGGAGTGTGTGTGGTGTGATTTTGGGCTCAGGGCTAATTGGGGATGTCTGTGAGGCCCGCCATCGTAAGGTAAACACTGGTTCCGTTTTAGCAGGAGGAGGAGGAGGAGGAGGAGGAGGCTGAGCTGCAGAGGTGAAGACTTCATCAGATGGTGCTGACAGCCAGGAGGAGTGTACCGCAAAGTTGCCCTGCTTGTCGCCTTCGCCAGCCTGCCTGCCAGTGAGAAAGTGGTGGCTGAAAGAAAAAAAAACACTCACACCCACAGACAGACTAATTATGGTGGTGTGGCCCTATCGTTTAACGTCTGGTGTTTAAAGGCCCAGGAAAAACAACCTGATTAACTTGGACGTAAGACCAGATGAAAAGTCAACAGTGTATTGCTTTCATTTGTCAGACATAGCAGTTAACAGTGCATTTGCAATTCATCTTTTAGATCAGCAGAAAATTGCCAGTAAGAGTGGTTGTCAGCGATCATCAATATTTTTGTCAGGCTCCATATTGCACCTCCCCCCCTCCTCCCCCCCATGGTATCTATTTAGGCATCTGCGATAATTGCTGAAAGTATGCTAGCTCCCTTCAAACTCACAAAAACAAAGGGAAAACTGTTGCCTGGCGTGCTAACAGCCTGTCATCTCGTTGGCTGCGGAGCCCCCCGCGTCTGTAGGGAGGCTCACACTTCATCTGCGCGTGACAGGGCCGGGCAGCGGGGAGCGTGGCCACGTGACCCTCTCCAGGCCTGGCTAGTCACAGGATCCATCTGCTGCGCCTGCTGTCCCCTCGCCTGTGTCACACACAGGGCCCAGACACTGCAGGGGGATGCCAGCTCCATCCTGCTCTTCTCTCTCTCTCTCTTGCTCTTGTTCCTTCTCTCTGTCATTCTGTCCTCCCCCCTCTCTCTATCACTCTCTCTTCCAGTCTCTCTCGCTATTTTTCTCTCTCAAACTCCACAGCTCCTTGCTTTACTCCCCATCCACTCACTGTAGACCAGTAAAAAATGTTACACGTGTAATGAGGGAGAATGCATGGGTTACAACTTCGTGGGACAGGTAAATGTACATGTAATTGTTGAGTGCATAGATATTATACTGGGGTAGATATTAAAGCCAATGCAAATGACAAAAGTGGAATGTTTAAAGTAGTAACCAATCTGAGGCGTGCTTTGTGGTCTCCATCCTGAGGCGCGTTCTGCGTTTCGAGAGGAAGTTGGGAATGAGGAATGTACACATCAAGGGGGTGTAGGGTGGTGTATTGTAAGTCTATTGTAAGTCGCTTTGGATAAAAGCGTCTGCCAAGTGTAATGTAATGTAATGTAATGTGGTGTACATGAATGTGTCTGCTGACACAATCACAGCTGGTGGTGCAGTGAATTGCATCTATGTTGTGGACATTGGTGGTAGGACTACATCTTTTATATTCGAAGAGTATTGATCACTGCAGGCAATACTTTTGGTTGTTATTTCTATTTTCCCCACATAGAATTTTTTAAAAACTGGGAAACATGAAACATGGTGGGGATATAGCCCCAACAGGCTGATAAGCGATGGAATGTATGGAACAGCACAGCCCTTTCTGAAGGCCTCTGTCGGCTGTGCTGAGACAAGTGAGTGACTACTCTTGGATTCACCGCATACTGCCACGTCCTGGTCCTTAACACACGCTGCACTCTTTCATCAAGTGTCTTTAAAAAAAAAAAAAAACAATCGAGCATGGACTGCAGCTTTTCTTCCGGAGTCCTGCTGCTGACGAATGGACAGACAACCTCATTGGAAAAGCATAGCCGCCACCCCACCAGTGCTATTGGGTTGAGACATGTCAGTGAATGTTACGTAACTGCAACTTGATAGTGGCAGTGACAACTTTCTTTCTTTGAAGTTAGTTCGTCTGTCGTCTGTCGTATTTAAAATGTATTCGCAGGAATACGACTGCATTGTGATAGGAGCAGGGATCCAGGGATCATGCACTGCATATTACCTCGCGAAGAATAACCAGAAAACGCTTCTCCTCGAGCAGGTCTGTAATCTCACGAAATCTTCCTGCTACACTGACAGTTCTATGCAACTAACTGTTAGATTAGAACAAGGAGTGAGTTTGTGCCACATACCGTAAAAATACAGTTTTACAAAGACTTAAAGGCGTAATTTCGAGGTTTTGGGGAAAGTGGTTTTAAAACTTTACTGTTGATCATAACAGTGTCAAATAGAAGACTTTAAAGCTCATGCAGCTGTCAAGAACGGAAAACTACATAGAGTCGGGTATAGCGTTTTTGCAACTTGTCTGCTCCTGTGAAGTTGAACACAGGAGCATGGGGTAAGACGGGGTGACATGGGAGCAAGGCCATAAGTCGCTCTTGAGGGAGGCGTGAACTGTCCATTAGAAGAACTGCAGCTTTCGTGTTGGGTTGTGTATTACCAGAGGCAGCCGTTAGCATTTACGCTACACTGTGGCAGGGCTGGTGCGTCTAGTCTTGTTAGTGTGCAGTGCACCTCCTCAGGTGTCACAACCATTACACAATGGCAATGCCATCCTTTCTATGTGCTCGGGCGTTTCAACTCACGACCTCACTTCAGGGTGTATGTTGCTGGGCCCTATGCGGCGCAAGTTCCTTGTGAAGCCCTTCAGAACCCTGGCTAGCGAACTCTGAAACCTCCCTTTCATAATCGGATAGATACCCATAGTAGTGGATTTTTTGAGAAGACTATTATTTCAGAAAATTGTTTTATTAAATGACCTTTACTCTTGTTCTAAGGAAAGCCTTAATAAGTGGTGCCATTGTTTTACTTAACTGTAGACATTGTTACCAATTGTGTACGTAAATGTGATGAAAAGTGACAGTGGAAATGACATCTTTGAAGTGGAAGTTAGACCGTTTTGTTTCCCACCCCGTTTCAGTTTGTCCTGCCTCACGCTCGAGGAAGCTCCCATGGGCAGACAAGGATCATCCGGAAGGCATATGATGAAGACTACTATGTGCGCATGATGGACGAGAGCTACAGGCTGTGGGCTGAACTGGAGAAGGAAGCAGGTGTGAAGCTACACAGGTGGGTGTGATGTTTGTTCTGATTCGCGTGAATAAGAGCTAGGGTTGTAGTGCAATAATATTACATCTGACTTCTTTTTTTAATTAAATCAATAGCTGACATGAAATACTGTCATAAAAGATCATTAAACTGTATTTTGCTGAACACAATACAACAGTTCCATTACACTTTTATGAAAGCTCAAATATAATATCAGACTCGCTCAATATACAACTGCAATTAATTCAATTTCTTCCATCAAATGGTATATATATATGAGTATGCTTCCATGTTGGCTCAAAATAGTTCTGTCATTTTGTCTCTCTAAAGCAAACATCTCTGCTTGTCACCTGAGCTGCAGGGTGTGTGAGTGTAAATACATAGATTGGATCAAGCTAGTGTCAGGTCACCACTCTGTTTTGAGAGCAGACTGCTAATGTTGGGTATTGGCATCGTTTTGCATTGTTTCTGACCTGAAAGGAAAGATGACCGATCAATAAACATAAGACTTGACAGTTGATGACACTGTAGGAGAATCTTAAAGGTGTTTATTTTTAATTTGTTTTTGAATGAACATAACTGTAAAATTAGCAAGTCTGCAGGACGGTGTTAATAGTATTTCTCAAGACCAAGATGTTTGTGGATAATTTTACTGTTTGAAGTGCGTTAATCAAATAAGCAATGGTTACAGTAAGTACAATTGCTGCATCTTAGAAAACAAACCACATTAAGAAATAGTAAAAACAACCATTAGACATTGTTGTCTCTGTTTAACAGTGCCAGACACCAAAGACTGGATGCAAGTACTATGGGAGACATTCAGTTTTAAGTATCGCAATTCTTAAGCGAGGGAGAGCTGCCATATACCTACAGAGACATCATTGTCTTTAACACTTTTAGCATGAGCCAAGATGCAGTTCTCCAGAAATACGGTTGAATTTGCAAAGATAGGCAAACTTTTGCTAACATTTCGCGTTTTCAATGGGGAATGTCTGTTAACATAAGCACACAGTCTGAGGAGGTAGTTCTCAATGAACTAGCCTACGTATGAGTTGTGGTAAAATCGAATTTGAAATGTTTATATAAGAAAAACCTTCAAATTTAACAGTTCAAAGAAAAACTCATTCACCTCAAGTGTTCACCTCTGTCTGCTGAATTTGAACAACCCTGAGATGTCTTTCTCTCATTCTGTTTCTTTAGGCCTCTTTTTCATGTCTTCTCTCTCTCTGTGTCTCGCTTTCTCTCTGTCTGGGTCTGTCTCTTTCTCTCTGTCTGGGTCTGTCTCTTTCTCTCTCTCTCTCTCTCTCTCTCTCTCTCTCTCTCTCTCTCTCTCTCTCACACACACACACACTCTTTCTTACTCTCATCTCTGCCTGGTGAGTGATGGGTCCTCCGTCTGAGGCCAGCTGTGCCCTTGAGTCTTTTGAACTCTGCGAGAGACGTGTGAATCACTTCGAGCAATGCTGCACCTCATATCATGGCTGCTCATCACAAACCCCACTGGAGAGATCAGTCCCCTGGAGACTGTGCCGACGACGGCCACCCAATCCCACCGCTGGGGGGAGTTGTTGTTAGGGCAAACAGACGCAGTAGGACAGGACATCAGGACAGGACAGCACATGCTACTAGTCCCCCTGGGAGATGTGGCCATTACTTACATTACTTACCAATGGCTCATGTTAACACTCATAATCTCACAGTCTTCCAGTGCTAGTGACCACAGACCAAACAAACACACACACACACATACGCTCGCACACATACACGTATGTTTGCACCCACATACACACAGAAGTACATACACACTCATACACACACATACACAAGTGTTGCACACTTTGTACACAAATTCTACAAATTTTAATATACGTACTATCACACATATATATGAAGATAGCTGCCTTCCATGCACTGCCTTCTATACACTCCCACACTTTTTGATACATAAATACAAATGCAAGCACATAAAATGTCAAATACTAACATGTGCCTCTGTATACTTTCTTACACGCATATTCGTACATAAACACTCAGATCTTGCTACCAATTCACGCACATACACACACACCCACACACACCGACACACACACACACACACACAGTTGGAAACACAGTCATAAAATTCCCTGATAAATAGTGGGGGCCCTTTAGGTGGTGGTGCCCATGCATCAAGGCTGGTGGCAGATGGCGGCGCAGTCCTCAGAAAACACTGTTCACACAGGGCAGCACAGCCATCCATCACCAGGTCCCGCTGAATTACCGCCTGTGTTTCAGAACTTTTCAGCCAGGGGCTGATAACTTCAAACACACACACACACACACACACACACACACACAGCTCTGCGCCGTATCGCACCACCCTGCCGTTATGGTCCCGCCACACCAGGCCACCCTGTGCTCTGATTTATGGAACATGGAGGCCCAGCCCGCTAGCTGAGGGCTAGTTTTAGGCTTGCCCTTTATGGGCCAATCAGTGTGGCACCCCCTACAGTCCCCACCCACCCACCTCAACACAAAGCAAATTTTAAAAAGGTCACATGAAGCTTCAGCAGAGCCCAAATTTGTAAAGTTGCACCCTTCTTTCTTCCACACCCCTTCCCTTTTTGCAGTTTCAGTTCATTTAGTTGGGGCAGTGTGCAATGAAGACATAAATGCAAAAGGCATTTGATACATAGCACCAGATTTAGCCTTTTGATATTTCTTTGTTCATTCGCCCAGTCGCACAGGTCTTCTCGTGCTGGGCCCTGAGAATGGGCGGGACTATCCACGCTACAAGCAGACCCTGCAGCGCAGCAGGGTTCCCACCGTGCTGCTGAGGAGGGAGGAGTTCAGCCAGCACATCCCCAACTTCAACCTGACGGACGGGGACGGAGCGCTGGTAGACACCACCGCAGGGGTGCTGTACGCAGACAAGGCCCTCCAAACTATTCAGGTAAGGGAACAAATACACATTCTGTTACTGCACGTTGGCAGAGGAGTTATAATATAGAATACAATAATAAGCACAAATAGAGCTCTACACTCAAATGGATGAGCAAAATCACCTGTTTTGGATGGATGGACGGATGGATGGATGGATAGATGGATGGGTTGCTGTGTAGGTGGGCACTATAGGTAGGTAGCTAGAAAGGTAGATAGACTGATGGATGGATGGATGGATGGATGGATGGATGGATGGATGGATGGATGGATGGATGGATGGATGGATGGAGTAGTCTTGAACAAAGGCTAGCAGGGCAAGTTATTTGACATTCATGGGGCATTACCATGCATTAATTAAGCTTTTTAAGCTGCATTAAGCTTTTAAACAAATGTGGTCCTAACTGAAATCTGGTAGCACTAGACTATTTGTTCATTGAGCCTTTTTGTTACTACTTCAAAAAAATCTACAATTACCCAAAATGAAACACAGAAAAAAACAAAAAAACAGTTAAAACTGATTTGATGCAATGTTTTGAAAATCACTTAAAAACTCAAGTGGCATTGCATAAATTCATATACAGGCTACAGTAGATTAATAAGGTGTTTGTTTTGTTTATGCAGTGTAACCAGCTAACACCAAATCATGAGACAGGTTATAGGAAAACTGCTGTTTGGGTTTTGAGGAGCTGTTGCCTTTGAAGGACTCACTGAAAGTATAGTTTTGTGATAAATATTTTACTGTCTGTCTACACAACAACAACAAAGCTACATTCAGACAAGGACTCTGTGGTGTTCTTAGAGTGTCTAGTCGTGATGTGTGCATATGCATGCCAATGTGCGTGTGTGTATGTGTGTGTGGTTGTGTGTGCAGTGTCTCAGCCATTACAAACATGAGCCACATGACCCCTCCCCCCCCCCCCCCACACACACACACAAACACATGCATGTCGTCACACTTACACATACAAACACAATGTTTTTGTTAGCGTCACCCATATCATGCATTAACACATGCACACAAACATGCTCACACACATAGGACACACACTCACACACCAAATGCATGTGTGTATCCCACATGCAGTGTGTGTTTATGTATCGCATCATGCACTGGTACACATTCACACACATTGAGCATCCACCCTGAAGAATTGGCCACTCCCTGAACCAGAATATGAGGCGGATATAAGATGACCCTTACGTGACCCTTCCCTAACTTCTGTCTCCGTTCAGTTTCACATCAGTTGCCCTCCACAGAACCTGACTCCTGCGTAGATGGGAGCAAAGGATAGTAAGAACGTGTGTCTCCAGCCATCACGCTGGCCAAGGCATGTAGTCTAAATATTTTTCAAAGATCTTAGTTATCGTGTGGTATAGAGGATCACTATATATATATATATATATATAGAACTAGTAAACTAGTACTCACTAAACAAACCTAGACTCAGTCAGTGTCTATATACATGGATTGTAACCGCTAATTAATGTACACCTTTAATCAGAGTCCTTTTTTCATTTCTTTAAGGAGGTCTGATAACAAGACAAAAATGAAAGGGCTGCAAGCTTGTCTGAGTGCCCTATTCCATTTTTTCTGTTTTGAATTGAGTGGTCCTTTGCGGATTGATTTGTCATTTTGCCATTTGACATTTAACGTGACGTTTTTTTTGGCTCCAGACCAGACGGACATCAGATGTAGCAATTAGCTGCAGTAATGACTGCCTCAGAATGGTGTTCCATTTGTGACCTCAATTCTTCAATGGCTGTTCAGCATCAGTTATTGGGTGTTTTAGGTTTTTAAAACCAATTAACCTGTCAGCAGGGATATGCTTTTCTTCTTTATTTATTTGATGCCTAAATGTGATTGCATGGGGACACATGGACATGGACTCTGTGTGTGTGTGTGTGTGTGTGTGTGTGTGTGTGTGTGTGTGTGTGTGTGTGTGTGTGTGTGTGTGTGTGTGTGTGTGTGTATGTGTGTGTGTGTGTGTGTGTGTGTGTGTGTGCGTGTGTGTGCATATGTGTGTGGGGGCTCATTAAAGTTTAGGCAGCTCTTTAAAGAGATCCTGTGTGTGTGTGTGTGTGTGTGTGTGTGTGTGTGTGTGTGTGTGTGTGTGTGTGTGTGTGTGTGTGTGTGTGTGTGTGTGTGTGTGTGTGTGCATGTGTGTGCATGTGTGTGGGGGCTCATTAAAGTTTAGACAGCTCTTTAAAGAGATCCTGTGTGTGTGTGTGTGTGTGTGTGTGTGTGTGTGTGTATGTGAATGTGTCTGTGTAGGTGTGTGTTTATCTGTATATGTGTGTGTATGTGTACGTGTGTGTGTGTGTGCGTGCATATGTAGCATACAGGTTTGTACTGTATGTGGCACAGGTACGTGTCATGTAGCTGTCAAGGTAAGACCCAGACCGTGGCCTGGAAATGAGATGGCTTTAAAGCCTCACCCCCACCCAATTCCACCTTGACACAGTTAAGTGTATTTTCCCAGGCAAGGTCCTGCTGAGCAGTACATTAACAGTGGCCAGGTCTTGCACCTTGAACCTGAACACCAGTCGCTCTATCAACTAACCAGTCGCTCTATCAACTACTTCAAGGACTGTACCTTGCACTTTCCATGCACTCCGGTATCTTATGTGTGTGTGTGTGCATGTGTGGGAGTGAGAGCATGCGTGTGTGTGTGTGTGTGTATGTGAATGTGTGTGAGTGATAATGTGTCTGTGCGTGTGTGGGAGTGAGTGCATGTGTATGTGTGTCTGTGTATGTGAATGTGTGTGTGCGTGAGTGATAATGTGTGTGTGTGTCTGTGTGAGTGATAATGTGTGTGTGTGCGTATATGTGTGTGTGTGTGTGTCTATGTCTGTGTCTGTGTGTAGCTCTGTTTTCACAAGAGACATTCCAGCTTTGTGGAATTGCGTAATCTTTCAAATCCTGCCAAAGATGACAAGAGAAAACACATTATATCAGGAAGTAACCAGTTCATTCCTGCATTCTCATACTAATAGACTCAGTGCTCCCAGTCTAGTGCAGTCCACGTGTTGGCAATGTTGTGACGGGTTTTACAGCCTCATGTCACCTCTGCTCAGAGGGAGGTAAACATTAACTCGGCAATATTTGTTCATGGTTCATTTATAGTCACCCAATTCTTTTTTAACTGATCTATTTAGACATCATGTTTATTTTTCATTTCATGTATTTGTACACTACATGTGTTTATTAGATGTATTTCTAATTATGTTTCCGTTATCAGCGGCTGTTTCAGTTGCGTGGCGGGGAAATCAAAGATGGGCAAAAAGTATCCGACATCTCGCCTGGCCCGGTCGTCACGGTTACGACAGCCACAGGGGCATACCGGACCAAGAGCCTGGTGATAACAGCGGGGCCATGGGTCAACAGCCTGCTGGCCTTCACTGGCCTGGGTCTTCCGCTGAAGGTACATCTACAGCACAGCACACAACACGTACACATTCACAAACACACACACACACATGCACACACACATACACACGCGCGCACACACACAACATGTACACATTCACACACACACTCATACACGCACATACACACACACACGCACACACAACATGTACACATTCACAAACACACACACACACACATACACACACATTCATGCATACAGACACACGCACACATACACATACGCACACAAACACTTACAGATACACACAATAATACTTATTTATGTCGTACCTTGTAGAAATGACTGATTGGTTATTCATATACAGTTGACACAGATTAATTGGAAGTCACACCATGAACAAGGATACAAATGAAGGAACAGGAACTTGCTTCTTCATCTTTTTTACCTTTTCCTCTTCCTCCTTCTCCTTCTCCTTATCCTTCTCCTCCACCTCATTCTCATCTCTCTGTTCTCTCCCTGTCTCCTTGGGGTTCATCTTTAGCCTGTCAGGTTTGCAGGGCTGAGACAATCTTCTCCAGGTCACTCGGCTGATGAGAGGCGGGGTTGGTTGGAGGGGAGACGGCAGCGAGACATTCGGTGTTATTTATGCGAGGGAATGGCGAGGTGGAATTGGGAGATGCATTATTCAGCACAGGGTTCTGAGCCGGGCAGTTGTGCATGAGTGAGCACAAGGAAAGTGGGTGGGGGGTGTCTGTGGGGTGGGATATGAGCTCACACACCAGTGCATCTGCCACCACCAATGCCCAACCAATCCACCCACCCACCCACCCGCACTTCCACTCCCAACCACCACCCCTGTCCCACTCCCAGTTCCAGTGAAAACAGAGATGGCACCCTGTTAGCTTATTACACCAAAGGCTGCACAAGACAGAGTCGCTTTATTACCCTGCCAAAGATACAATCTGCAGGCTGGGCTGTATGTCTTCATTCAATTAGAAAACTTAAGCGATGGCAAAGGAAGGCCTTTGCTTCCAAACTCGGTCCCTTTTTATTGCCTTTCCACAGATATGATTTGCACAGAGTCTGAGATGTGTCTTCATTCAATTAAAACTTTCTCCTAAACGCAGCAATACAGAAATTCTCTCTCCAGCTCAGTAACTTTTATGAGCGTCTGAAATAAAGTTGCAGCGTTTATATATATGCTTGTTCAGTTGCACGTTTACTGTAATTGCACTGGTAGGTCAAAGTAGGGCAACTGTGAGGAAGGGTAAAAATAAGTGTAAAAGCATAACAGTAAAATAGGTCTAGGTATATAAAAGATATACAGTAAAAGCATAAAAACACACACAATAAGTATAAAATTAGTAGAAATCATTAACAGAAAGCATCTGAAAACAGTTTGGTCTTGAGTCTAGATTTGAAACTGCCAAAATGCCAGGAGCATTTTTTATTTCTTCTGGAAGTTGGTTTCAGAGCTTTACAGCATAGCAGTTGAAAGCTGCCTAACCACATTGTGTTCTAACAGCAGGTTCTAACAACACATTTTTCTGATGTGATCTCAGAGACCTAGTTGGTGCATATAACTGAAACATATCCAATAGGTAATTGGGTCCCATCCCATTTAATGATTTAAAGTCAATTCTGTAACCCACTGGGAGCCAATGCAGTGACCTTAAAATTGGAATGATATGGTCAGATCTTTTTGTTCTTGTAAGAACTCTCCCTGCTGCATTTTGGATCAGTTGAAGCCGTTTGATGGTCTTTTTAGGAAGGCCAGTGAAAATGCCATTGTACTAATCAGAGGCAGGTAAAAGTTTTTCTAGATCTTGTTTTGACATTAGACCTCTATGTTTTAGGTGATCGAATGCAGATTTAGTGATTGCTTTCACGTGACTGTTGAATGTTAGTTCACTGTCAATAAAGACACCAAGATTTAGATAATAGTATCTTTTGCTTTAAGCCCCTTAGTATCAAGAGCAGTGGTGATTCTAATTCTATCTTCTTTTTCCCAAATACAATTACTTCAGTTTTATCTGTGTTCAGCTGAAGAAAATTGTGTGACATCCAGTTGTTAATTTTTTGTCAATGCACCCATAGAGAGACTGAAGGGGGCATAGTCATGAAGTCACAGAGCTAAGTAAACTTAACAAGACAAGAGAAGACTTTCAGCAGATGGTTTGTTAATCGTCTCAACATCTGAAGATAGAAGAAGGACCATCTGTAATACCATCTGAATAAAGTATGACCTAGTACTCCTTGTCTTCCTCCGACTCCTTCCTTCCTTTTTCTTCTCTTTCTAATTTTGGACAGGTGGAGAAGATAAATGTGTGCTACTGGCGGGAGAAGGTTCCGGGCTCGTACAGCATCCATAAGCGCTTCCCCTGCTTCATCCAGGTGGAGCCACTAGAGTCCAAGCACCACATCTACGGCCTGCCCTCCAACGAGTACCCAGGCCTGATGAAGGTGAGCACCGCACTTTGACTTTGACTTTGACCTTGACGTTGAAAAATCTTTAATGTTCTCAAGAGGTAATTTGTACTGTAGGCACAGACACATCAAGACATCAAGACAAAACAACACATAGATTGACTCCTCATCACTCATTGACATCACATGAGTGCACAGCAAGACACACACACACACACACACAGACACACACACACACACACTTGCACCGCTCTCCTGACAACAGTCCAAACATATCAAACAACGGATGAATAAATAAGATGCAGCAGCAGGTAACTAAAATGTACTTACATGAGTGGGCATACATAAGATAATTATAAGTACACATTTGTGACTCCATCTGCTTGTTTTACATTTGTATATTACCATATTCCCCTCAAGTCTCGCACCTCCCAGTATTGGTAGGTGGCTGCATGAACCAGGGTAAGGAAGGTGGGGCCCCATGCATGTCTGCATTTGCGAAATGAGAGAATGACTCAGGCGAATTTCTGTCTGAATTTTTAACGACACCAGAAAAAAAAAGCGTTCAGTTTTCTCCCTTGCTGGCTCAATGGAGGAGATTAAGTGCTGTTCTTAAGTGTGCCTCTAAAAAGTAAGAGAAAAGCACAGAGCGTTTCTTTTTCCTCCAGCTGTTGTCATGGTTGTTGTTGTTGTGGTTGGCGGGCCAGCTTTAACTGTTTGTTTGTTTGTTTTTTTTTTTTTCTGCACTCGAGCATTTGATCATAGCGTCCTGTGTTTTTTTTTTCTTTCTCTTTTTCCGCGAACGGCTGAGGCAGCGGGAGTCTTCTGACAAATTGCACACAACATGTATGCTGTGGAGGAGACAGATGGCCGTGCCACATTAAGTCATTATCCCTGGATCAGTTACCAGAAAACCCTCCCTCCTCTCTGTGTTCCTATTCTCTCCTCTCCTCGCCTCGCCTCGCCTTGCCTCTTCTCTTCTCTTCTCTTCTCCTCTGTTCTCTCCTGTTCTCTTCTCTTCTCTTTTCTTCTCTTCTCTTTTCTTCTCTTCTCTTCTCTTCTCTTCTGTTCTCTACTTTTGTCTCCTGTTCTTTCCTCTCATCTTCTGTTCTCCTCTCATCTCTTCTCTCCTCTTCTCCTCTCCTCTCCTGTTCTCTTCTGTTCTCTCCTCTCGTCTCCTGTTCTCTCCTCTCATCTTATGTCCTCTCCTCCCTCTTCTCTTTTTATTCTCTTCTTCTGTTCTGTTCTCACCTCTTCTCTCCTCTTCTCTTCTCTTTTCTTCTCTTCTCTTCTCCTCTCCTGTTCTCTTCTCTTCTCTTCTCTCCTCCCTCTTCTCTTCTCTCCTCTCCTCTCCTCTCCTCTCCTTTTCTCTTCTCTCGTGCTCTCTCCTCAAATCTTCTTTTCTCTCCTCCCTCTTCTCTTCTCTTCTCTTCTCTTCTCTTCTCTTCTCTTCTCTTCTCTCCTCTCCTGTACTGTTCTCTTCCATTCTCTCCTCTCGTCTCCTGTCCTCTCCTCTTCTCTTTTCTTCTCCTCTCCTCTCCTCTCCTCTCCTGTTCTCTTCTGTTCTCTCCTCTCGTCTCCTGTTCTCCCCTCTCATCTTATGTCCTCTCCTCTTCTCTTCTCTTCTCTTCTCTTCTCTTCTCTTCTCTTCTCTTCTCTTCTCTTCTCTTCTCTTCTCTTCTCTTCTCTCCACACCTCCCTTATTGACTCCACTCCTCCCTTTCTTGCTCCCTCACTTCTTGCGTCATGGCTCTAAAGCACACCACCCATTAGTATCACCAGGCCAATGCAGCATGCCCTCACCAGTGACTCACACATCTATTATCACGCTCTTGACTCTTTTTAGAGTGTTTTTAGAGATGCACTGTTTTTTACTGACTCATGTTGTGCTTGGAAGGACAGCTCGTCCAGAAGCTGTTAATGCTGTTAGTGCTGTAGTGAGGGAATTTGCTCCACGAACTGACTCATGGTTTCAAGTCAATTTAAAGCAACACTAAGTAGGTTTTTCAACCTTAAAATAATGTTTTCATTTCAGTGGTTCATCAACTTGAAACTGGGTGAAAGGCACTTCTGGATTTGCTATAACCTCACTAAGTAAGTTTTGGAGAAGTGGGTTGTCTCTCTGTAGTTCAAATGACTTCCAGTCGAATTTGGACGACCGAAGACGAAACTACTGTACATAGTGTTGCTTTAAAAAAAGACAATTGTATTTGAATCATGATAACCCACCAGTACTAACATAGACACATGCTGAAACAATATCTAGCAAATGCTGGTAACAGATGTGCATGTTAGGACATCAATTAGGCTGGAAAGTAAGCAGAACCTGGGCTTGTGATTGGCACCTTTGTTCTCACGTATTCATGTCTGCATTTGCCTCTGACAGGTTTGCTACCACGTTGGCAAGGATACGGACCCAGATGAGAGGGACAGACAAACGGACCGGAGCGACATCGAGATCCTTCAGCGGTACATCTCGCGATGCATGCCCGGCCTGGTGCCCGTGCCCGCCGTGGTGGAGAGCTGTCTCTACACGGTGAGTGTGAGGAGGGTAACCAGGGGCATACTCCAGAAAGCAGGTTTGGTGACTTACCTGGGTATGTTAACTCAGAGCAAGTGGTAAACCTAGTAATAGCAGAGCCCTTTGGCTTTGTTTTAATAGAAGGATGAACCTCTAAGACTTTTCTTTTAGTAAGTTTGCGACTCACTCTGAGTTACAGTTTTTCTCAAATGCTAAAACACAATTTCCGAAACCATGCACGATTTTCTCCAAACTGTAAACACAAACTCCAGTTGTCCAAAACCATTTCCCAAAACTTCGGATTCTTGTTGCAAAAGCAAACTATTGCCTCAAAACAGTTTTATGTGTGCTCAAAACCAAACTCCATTCTCAAATCAGAAACAACACAGTCAAATGAAATCACAAATGAAGCAGTTAGTAAACACTACACAAAAATATGGAAAGCACAACTCTCAGATGTATACATGTCATTTTTACAGCACTAAACATGCATTTTCAACTGAAAAAGCAAAACTACTGATGTATATGTATTGTACATAGACTAAAATACATTAAGTGGAAGAATTACATGTTACAGTTTTTCTCAGTTGTTTACACACAAATCATTATGCTTGGGACACAATGACCACAACATGGAACTCATGCACTAACCCCCTGACCCAATTCTGCTGAACTACAAGCGCAATTACTGCTTTACACTCAAATTGCAGTTCTAAAACACAATTTTTTTCAAAACACTACTTACAATTCTCTGCATTTGGTACAATTTTCATGAAGAAAATCTCTTGTTTTCACAAGGAACACACTGTCATTCAAAATTCTAAAGTCAATTGCCCTCCTATGTACACTGACTCACATCATGAATCATATGGGCAAACACCTGTCTCACAGTTTTACAATTAGCAATCAGAGCTATGGAAGACGCATGTGGAGATATAGCAACTGATGCTTTTCATGGATGGATTTGCCATGCTAGACACTATTTCACCCACTACTTTCACCCAGAAAACATTGGATGCGATGCTGTGGCTAGACCAAAACAAATGAGAGGTTCTTTTGGTTCTTATAAATATCTATTCATATGATGGTTTGTATGTGTCATTTGACAACAAAATAGCATTTTGAGAATAAATAACATTGTTATTGAAGGACTTTGCCTATTGTGTGTGTGTTGTTGTATTTTGTGTATAGAGTTCTGAGAGTATGAGAAAAACTGTAAATCATAGCGATACAGCACAAATGAAAACTACATGTGCTGTATACAGTGCTGCAAACAAGAGATCACTGGGCTTCATTTGGGCTGGGTAAGGTTACAGCACCTCATCCTCATCACTAGCAATGATGTCCCTTGCCAGGCAACGGGGAAAGAACCCCCTAGTGTGTCATATCCATCCTTGACACTGTTCCTCACCAAAGGGATATTCCATGGCCTCCAAAAAATTACAGATTGGGTGGAACTTTAAATTCTGACTCCTTTGTCGTCAACCCATGGACGAGAACATGATCTATAATGCTGCCTCTAATTTGGTTAGAAATTACCACTCTTCCCTTTCCTTTACCTCCTCTTCCTCTTCTTTGCCACCCCCCTCACATTTGGACTCTCTGTCCTCCTTGTGTCTGATTGGCATCCACTTGCAAGCTGCAACCCTCAAAAACCTGGTTGCTCTTCCAATTGGCTTGTATTGGTGGTGTCAGCTCATTTGACATGAAGTAAAGTCAATTTTGACCCATTCTGCTTAGCGTATGGCATTTGTGCTTTATTTGTGATGAAAAGGTGAGATGTATGTTCACCATTTTGCATTGCATGTATCTAAGAATGCAACATGTGTTTTAACAATGAGATTGTGCTTAGAGTTTTGCAAAGACGCATCAACGAGTTTTGCAAATTGTGTTCTACTATGTGAAAATTGTTTAAGGTATTGACAAATGTGTGAAAAGTTCTGAGAAATAATTCAAGCAATTGGGAAAGTTGTTCAACCAGTAGGTGTTTGTGTTTTAGCAATTGAGAAAAACTGTAACTTAGCTGGGTTAGTCACTAAACCACCTTTTTGGATTATACCCCCCTGGCCTCTCAGCCAGAGCATACTACACACTGCACACACATACACTCTTCTTTTTAAGTATATATATATATATATATACTATAAGTACATATATATATATATAAATGACCATGGGCTGTTTCAATGGGCACTTGCTCATTTATGGTAGGGGCCCTGTAGCCCCCACACCCCCTTCTCTTGCTTCATTTTCTCCAGCCAAAATGGTGAGAGAAGCTCAGTGCTTTTAAACAAAGTTGTCCAGACTCATATCTGTATTGGCAAGCAAGAGCATAAAAACAATGAAGACTATCTGTCTTTCATATTTCAGTATAAAGAATGCGGAACACCATCGAAGCGCATAGAAAACAGCGTATAGAAAAACACTGTGTTCTACGCTCTCAGGTTCTCTCTTCATTGATTAGTACACTGGAAGGTGAAGGCTGTGGAACATTCTGCTTCTAGACTGCCTTTATCTCTGCCAGGTTTGGCACAGCATGGGTGGCAGCTATGATTTCAATCCAAATGACTATTGTAACAGAGACAGTGCACAATAGCATGAGTGCATCTCCATATGTTTTTACTTTTGTACATGTGTACTGTATCAGGCACTGCATATACATCCAGTGGGAGTAAATGCAGGCTCATTGCCAGCCCAAGTTTAAAAAAACACCACAAGCAACAAAATAGACTTTTTTCTTGTGTATCTGAAACCAAGGAAAAACACAGATGGCTGACCTGTCAAGTTTTACTTACAAGGTAAAAATGTTGGAGGTTTCACACGCTGTGATTACATTGGATTGCCAGTGTCGCTGTCTTGCCAGAAATGGACTTCTAAGAAAAATTCTAGACAAGGCTGGCCGCGGAGCTCAGGTGCCATCCTTTATTGCCGGCACACTTTATTAAAAGTTACCCAAGCACATCCTGCGGCCAAGCGAAAGTCTCCTTGCCCTCTGAGGTTTGTCTCCAAATGTGAATCATATTTCATACTGACAAGAATGAAACTTAAATCGGAAGAAGGGTCTGGAAGCTAACAGTTTCTCTGTCTCTCTCTCTTTCTCTTTTTCTCTTTCTCTCCCTCTCTCTCTCCCTCTCTTTCTCTCCCATGATCCCGCTGTCTATTTCTTTCTCTCTCTGTCCCTGTCTTTCTGTCTGTCTGCCTGTCTGTCTGTCTGTTCCACCCCTTTTGTCCTTCTGTAATATAGTTAATGTAATGTCATTTCCTTCTTGCCCACAGACAACACCTGACACCCATTTTGTCCTGGATCGCCATCCCACACACAGCAATATTGTCATCGGCGCTGGATTCTCAGGTCAATTCACACTTGATGGCAGCCAGTTATGTTCCACGCATGCACGCACGCACGCACACACACACACACACACACACACACACACACACACACACACACACACACACACACACACACAGGATCTCTTTCAAGAGCTGCCTGAACTTTTAATGAGTCCCCCACACATACACTTTCTCTCTCTCTCTCTCTCACACACACACACACACACACACGCGCACGCATGCACACACACACACACTTACACACACGTCACTGACAGCAGTGAGAGACATGGAGTGCAGGCCTCCAGTGTGAACCCTTTCATGTCTAATTAAAGGCAGTGCCTGGGCTCCTGGGCTGCTGGGTGGCATGCACCCTTCCTCCTGGGCCAGCGGCTCCTCGTAGCGTACGCTTCCATTGTCCTCACGGAGCTCATTAGCAACCCTAATTAATGTCTCCTTTAGTCTCTCAGAGTGACCAGCGGAACAGGATCATGGGATGCGGCCTGACTGTGGCATTGAATAACACCAAAATACACATATAAATACACACACACACACTTACGTACCCCCCCATGCACACACACAAGTGCACACACACATACACACACAAGTCGCACCAATTTCTGCTAATGTTGTCACCATGCTGGTCCACCAACCTTGCACTTGGATGAGATATTCATCATGCAAAGCATTGTGTGACGCTATAGAGGCACTTTTTTCCCTGTCTCTCTGTCTCTTTTTCCCTCTTTCTCTCCCTCCTCCCTTCTCTAACTCTCTCCTGCTCTCTCTCCCTCCCTCTCTCTCTCTCTCTCTCTCTCTCTGTCTCTGACACGTGTAGGCAGGCAGGCAGGCAGGCATTGTGGCCGCATCTGGCAGCCCTAGCCGCCTCGCCGACTGCCTGGGCTAATGATTTATGGCATTTATTCTCCCGCCTTAATAATGCATTAGGAGCTCCATAGAACCAGGGATTCGTCACTATTAACCTTTCCCGAGCGGTTACTCTCATTGTTTACCATGATGCCAGCGCTTTGCCCCCACGGTGCTCTCTCTCTCTCTCTCTCTCTCTCTCTCTCTCTATATGGCCACCCCACCACCTTCCCCCGCCACCCCCACACCCACCCGGTGATGGATGGGCCCGGATCGTAGGCACTCAGCTCATTGGCCCTCAGAGGGTGGCCAAACGGCTGGAAGAAACAATAACAGCCCGATGTGGGGGTTAAAAGTTGCAGGAGAGAAAACTTTTTTTCTGCTACTCTTGTAATACACTATAAGTCCACTTTCCATATTTTGTCTTTATCTTCCCCAAACTGCTTTGTATGTAAATAAAGGGTCTTCCTGGTTTTGTAGGTAGCGGCTTACAGACTGGGCCAAGAAGCTCATGCGATCCCTCCCGTACAATTGTCACACCAATAAGCACTGTGTGTCGAGAGTGTTGAGCTCTTGTGACTTTTTAGTGAGGTGTGGCCTGTGTGTGTGCTGAAAAGTCCAGCCAAGGCTGTCACCTTATAATTGGTGTTTGTGTGTGTGTGTGTGTGTAGGTTTGGGCGGACTTCTCTGCATTTAGGGTGGACCAAGGTCTCCAAAGGAAATAAATGTCCAGTTGCAGTCCCTGCAGTGGGAGCTGAGCTGCTATTTTTCCCTAATGTGCTCCCTCATGCAAAGGCAGGCTGGGCTCTCTGACTCAGGCCATGAGAGCAGCTATTTTTACATGATTAATGTTTGTCTAATGGCAGGGTCAGATTATATGTTTTTTTTTTTTTTGGCTTTCATGACTGATGTTTAAGATTGACTATGTCACACTGTATGATCTTAGAACCACAAATTATCTCCACGTCTTGGTCGAGAAACTGACCAAATTATAAAACAATGTTTTGTTACTGTATCATTCTGTTGACTGCTGGTACCTGGAGTCCCAATGTCAACAATAGATATGTTGTATAATTCCCTGTAGATTCCTGACAAGCTAGTCCTTTTTTTGTTGGAATATTGCAGACAAAAAATGTCTCATGTCCCATTATTAGACTCATTCCTTTGATGTTGGGGTTGAACTTTCAAGTTCAAGTATGATGCTGGAAATGTGTTGGTTATGAAAATACTTCCAAAATTGTGGCAGTATCAGGCTAATATTGTGTAATCTGACCAGGCCATACATCTCTGCTCCCATCTGTTAATGGATCCCATCCTCAGTTGTTGTGTATTACACTAAACTCTGATCTTGATCTTGGTCTTTTACCATGGTTTTTAAAATATGAGACCTTAAGACTAATGAGAGTTAAGGCAACCAACAATGTAAGTTCGAGATAGGGCTTTAAGAAGTACATTGGATTAAAAGTCCCTTAACTATAATATGAAGAAGGAAAATGCACTACACCTTATGGAAGAGCCTTAGAATAGACCACATTGTCGATGTGTGGAATTTCTGGGCCTTCTAACACTCTCTTTTAATGTTGGCTCACTTTCAGGTCACGGCTTCAAGTTTGGCCCACTCGTCGGCAAGATCCTGTACGAGTTGAGCACAGGCCAGGTGCCCTCACACGACCTCACACCGTTCAAGATCAGCCGCTTCCAGGGCCCCTCCAAGTCCGCCCTGTAAGCCCCTCCAAGTCCGCCCTGTAAGCCCCTCCAAGTCCGCCCTGTAGGCCCCTGCATTCCACTGCTCTTCACAGCAATCACCACTGTGTGCCGCAGGACCACCGAACACCATGGATGCAGGGGGCGCTGTGGAGCAACTGGCTGCAGTGTCAGTACCATGTATGTGGGGTCCAAGTGCCAACGGGGACCTGGGTTCAAGTTTGGCCCAAAGACATGTTCTTCTATCTCACTCTGTCTCTCTGTCTTACTTCTCGCTTTCATACCAAATCAAATGCATAAACAAAACAAAAGAAAACAGATCGTGTAAAATCATGGATGCAAGTATACATATATGAGTGTTAAAGGCTCGTCAACGGTCCCTCCCATGCCGAGAGAAGATGGAAGCTGCCATATTAGCCTCTGAATCATGCTTCAGCTGCTGGCCATGCTGAGGAGCCCATTAGACGACTCAAATGCGGTCCACACGTTCCCATATTCTATGATTGTGAGCCCAGTCATCTGTGACAAAAGGCATTTACACTTTGATTGCACCCTGTGATTTTTATATATTGCTTCCAAGCCACGGCACTTCATCCACGCTCCCTACCCTAGAGTTGTGTGTGTGGAGCATGTGTGTGTGTGGGTGGGGGGCTGTTGAAATGAAAGACATTGTTAAAAAGTAATCAGGTGTGGTAGCATTTGTCTCTGCTTTGCACCCCGTCTTCACTCATGCCCATGTGTGCTGCTGTGTATTGTTACTCCTCCACCTTATCCCCCTACACCCGCCCCCCATCCCTACTCCTCACCTCCCCCCTTTCAGTAAACATGTTAATCACTAATCGCATGGGCTGTTACAATGGACGAGAGCTGTCTCCATCAGCGAGAATGAGGAAATTATACAGCGTGACTCGGGAGAAGGAAAAAGGAGGCAGGGAGGGAAGGAGGAAGAGAGTGGGTGAGTGTGTGGGAGTGAGTGTGATGGTTGGGTAATGCTGAGGAGGTGGAGGCAGTGATGGTTGGTTGGTTAGGGGTGGGGGTAAGGGTTGTGACGGCAGCCCAAGCTATTCATCCCATCGAGCTGTAAGTGGGCCTGAGCCTTGTGAGGGAGGAAAGTATTAATGGCCAAATTAAAGTGGCATTAAACATGCAGAAGCAAATGTTTCTTCTCAGAAAAAGAAAGACGGAGGAGGCGGAGTTTACGTACATTCAACTGAGCCCTGGCAAAGTAGCAGTGGGTGGTGTTGGGGGTGGATATGGGGGGTTTTCAGGCAGGTGGACCACTCTGCTCTACCAAGGCGAAACACCTTACCTCACCAGAGTGTGAAACTGAGAAAAATTACTTTAAAAATCTTCTGCTTCTCAATCTCATTTTTCTCAACGAAAACAACAAAACTGACTCAAGATATTTGGCCACATGATAAAACTGATGTTTATTGTTCCAAAAATGACAATTACAATTTTTTGCCCAAAATTGAAGTTACAGACTTTTGCCTTTGCACAGCAGCGCTGCTCTGGCTTTCAGGCATATCTTATCACCTTATTTTCTCTCCGTATATATGGTATGGGTGTCTCAACCAACTGCCCCACAACACTTCCCCATCTTATCACCTTAGCTCCTCTTCAAGCTTCAACTTTGTGCTCCCCGCAGAGAAGGTCGAAGAGGACAAAGGATTGGTCCCATGGAGATAATGTGTCATAATACACTCAAGCGAAAATTACAGGGCAATTGTGAGGTGTGGAGAGAGAAAATTATGGCAAATCTCTTAAAGGCAGCTAATCAAATCATAAAGTGAGCCATTTGTGCTAGAAGATTTAGAAATTTATAGCACTCTGCATTTAAAGGATGTGATTCCATTGCAAACATGATATTACAATGTCAGTTATCATAGATAGTTAAACTAATGCATAGATCATCTGTTTGGTTTAGGCGTGCATTTTATGCTTAGGTCACAATCGATGCTGTATGCACCCTGAAGCATGCTGAGGTCTTCTCTAGCAGAGGTGAGAGTGAGAGGGTGTGCATATCCAAAAAATATTCCTTGTGGTCGAAACGTTGCCTTGTTTTGTCAATTTAATACATTATGGAGCATATACAGTTTGCAGACCTTTTCTGGTTTTTTTTTCTCTTGCAGAGGTACAATGTGCAAAGGGAAGTATTAACCCTTAACTACACTACACAGTCTGAGCTTCAGTTGCAGGAAAGTGTGTCGAAATACCAGTTACGGTAATCTGAAAATTGCTTATTTGGGCAAGGTAACAAAATACCCTTACAACGCATTTTGCACTCACTATCTTGAAAGACACCACATACTGCATACAGTACATGTGAACATTTCAAATCACAACCTAGTATTGTCTGTAAATGTATTAGGTCAAAGCACCAAAGCGTACTGACAGACTTGGCCAGTTAGATATACATAAACATAAATTAAATTGTGTAATGCAGAGCATTCAGGGAAATAAGACAGGAGTCTGTTTTCTCATAAAGGAGCCAATACTGTATGTCCTTTTACACTGATGAGTTGCCTGGGTCTTACATGCCAAAATAGTGAGTCGCTGAATTGAGCCACCAACTAACCCTCCTCTGGGGGTACACTTAAACACGGGTCCCAGGGACACTAGGACAACAGCTACCCAGCAACGTTCTACCAAATCAAAATACTCCCTGAAGTCCAAAGGTGTTTATCTTTCTCTAACTGAAATGTTACTTTAGATGATTGGATAAACACATAGAAAAAATGCAATAGAGTGTGTGAGCCTCTTTTGTGGGCCAGTCAAGGACACAGAGTTACCTACAGTAAGAAGGAGAATAGACAACAGGAGCATGGCAGTGGTTGAGTGATATGAGTCTCATGTGGGTCAGGCGGGGACACACCTACCTACAGTAAGAGGGAGAGAAAGTGGAGATAAGTTGAATGGCACAGCACAAATGTGAGAACGTATAGTTGACAGTTATGTCTGTGTGTGTATTTTTGAAATACATTTGTAGGTATACATTAAATAGAAATCTGTTACTTGTGTGTGTAGGCCGCTACATATGCTGAAAAATGTCAAAGCAGTAAAATAGTTATCAAAGCCATAAGCTCTTTACCACAGCGCCTCACCATAGTGCACTGTCCATATCTCTCAAGCTTGTCTTATGTATTTTGACTGCGTGCTTGTCAAAAAAGGAACTGTGAAAATGAAAAAAAGAAAGCAAAAAAACATCTAGCATCAAGGCAGAGAGAAAGTACGTGTCCAGTAGCTATGACAACGGTAGTTGTAGAAAGAAAACTCTTTCCGTATTTCTCTCTCGCTGTTTCTCTCTCTCTCTCTCTCTCTCTCTCTCTCTCTCTCTCTCTCTCTCTCTCTCTCTCTCTCCCTTCCATTAAGTGCCTCAGCTAATGGAACAGTGAGTGATGAAGCGAGGAAAGAGTTGTGTGCTCGTGTTGCCATGAGATGGCCAGTGGGCACTGCACAAGGGAGAGAGAGAGAGAAAGAGAGAGAGAGAGAGAAAAAGAGAGAAGAGGAAGGGAGGATTTGTGAGCTTATTGCACGTGTAGCAGAAAGATAAGGTGCCGCATTTTTGCCTGGTAGTGCCTGAATGTCCTTAAAGAGGATGTTGTCATTTTTCTTTATTTCTTTTTTTTTAAGGCATCCCCTGTTTTATTGACTGAAAGCCTTTCTTCCCCATGCCTAGGCTCCCCTGTGATCTGATCGTAACCTTGAAGAGAAGTAGTTCTCAGTGTTCATCCACTGCGGTATAGCACAAAAGGCTTCAAGGATATTATGTCTTTTGTTATCTCTGAGCTGGCACAGAGAGGAAGGCTACGCTCCTAAAGCCTTCCTTGGACATCCATTAGGCCGACGGGTTGGTATTGAAGAAGACGCAGAGGCGCCTGGGACTTGGGAGGGTGAGAGAGATCTGCTTGTGTTTTTCGCACAGCTCTTTTTAATGCCTGGCGACGTCGCAATTAAAATTTCCCCCTCATAATCTTCTGTGGCTGTGATGCTAATTTGTTTGTTTCTTCAAACAATGTTTAGAGTCAGCAGTGCAAATACCGCCCATCTCACAAACATCCCCAGAGGCAGCGCTCCCCACATCTTCACTCGGACAACAAACTTTTCTGCTTATTTCCCATATTCACGGTACAGTTGAGTTGACGGTTCCTGTTTGCGAAGCATTCTTGCCAAGTAATATTCTGCGTCTCTCTAATGCACCGGTGGTAACACTGCGGCAGAGGAGGCAAGGGTTGGACCCGAGGCACACGTGAGACGAGTACTGAACACACTTTTATTCATTCACTCACACAGACTCAAAACACAGGCGACCTTATTACACTTATTACATTATTAAGAAAGGGAGGGCCTGAGTGCCAGACCGATCCTTTGAACCTGCAGCATATCAGCGGTAATGTCTCTGGTGGCGTGGACTCAACCCCCAGCGAACTCCTCTAATGAGGCGTTATTTCCCACCCCCCTACTTTGTCATTCAGATCAGGTTGGACACTCCAAGGCCTTCGAGTTATCAGAGGGCCCAGAAGTGTTTCTGCCAGAAGAAGCAACAAGACCTTACGCTGAATCCATGTTAGTGTACATCTGCATTAGCACAATTTGGTGTGTGTGTGTGTGTGTGTATGTGTGTGTGTGTGAGAGAGAGAGCTGGCTCAGAGGTCATAAGGGAAAGAGGACATGTGCAAGGAGTACGCTGACACACTGTACAGCGATGTGTGACTTGCACTGAGGTGATGTATTGCCAATGACGTTGAGGGTATTTACCTGTAAACAGTGAAATTTGAAACAGTTAAAATTCACACTTTCATTAAATAGACTTTTTTTTTTTTTGTACGGAATGGACAATTGCTTACTGCCTGAACAACACCTGTGTCAATATTGCCAAATCACAGGCAAAACGTTTGCACTACACCTCTGAGGGAGCTTGACATTTCGCAATATTTCCCAGCATCGTCTACGCCTCTATGGTCAGTCCCCAAATGGCTGGAAGAAAGGGGTAGACGTAGCTGTGGCAGGGCAGCACAGAGGTCGACAGCAGCATCCACCAGCCAGTCAGAGAAGAACAAGAGACTGTCATGCGAGGAAGCGCCAGGGGAAGGCGAGAGGGCGAGAGAGCAAGCGAGCGAGTGAGCGACTGGCTGGCGAGTCAGCAGCAGCGGCATTTGGAAGTGTAATGAGCCTAGTGGCTCTGATGCCAGGAGAGAGCCCAAGGCATCAAATGATTTTACCGCCTCTGCTTGTCACTTCATCTCCACAGGTGGTGGTGGTGTTGGAGGGGGAGGGGGGGGTGGCGGTTGCAGGGGGGGGGGGGTGCGGCTTAAGTCAACTCACCTTTCACTGGCCTCCATCCAGAAAGGCCAGCCCCCTGGTGCCACACCACCACCACCGGCCCCTCAGCCCCTGCCGAAACAAACACACTTGGCCATGTCCGTTCACGCATATTATATCTCCTTTTTGATCAGGAGACATTACAATTCCAAGCGTGTCAGTCAGCCAGTGGCAGCAGTGGTGGTGGCTGTGGTGGTGGAGTGGGACGTGTCAGTCAGCCAGTGGCAGCAGTGGTGGTGGCTGTGGTGGAGGTGGTGGTGGAATGGGACGTGTCAGTCAGCCAGTGGCAGCAGTGGTGGTGGCTGTGGCAGTGGTGATGGAGTGTCAGCAGTGGTGGTGGCTGTGGTAGTGTTGATGGGAGTGAGAATGGGTGGGTGGGGGTTTGGGTGTGGGGCGAAGAGGAGAGGAGAGGAGAGGGTTCTGTATGGCAGCAGTGAGAGAGAAAACCGACTGCTCGCAGCGAGACGGAAGCAAAAGGGATGTGTGTATTCATTCAGCGGCCATTTTGTGAACCTGCTGCTGCACCATACCGCACCGTAGTTCACTCACCTCCACTGGAGAGTGTGTGAGTGGAGGCTTTGTGAAAACACTTGAGCGTGGGCATTTAGAGTCTGCCTGGCACCTTAAGAGTGCCTGAGAGCTGTGAAACATTGTGTATGCTGTCAGAAGTCCCAAAAGGAATATGGTAAACACAGCTGAGAGTTTATTTTCATGTGCTGCCTGGCTGGCCTTGAGGTTTAGCTATGCTCCTCCTGGAATTGGGCCACTGGTTTCTCTAAGAAATGCACTGCTTGCTAAGAGACTGGGCGAGATTGTTCAATGATTTCCTCTTTGCAGTCCCCCCCCGCCCTCGTGTTTTGTGGTCAATACATCTTCTGGGGCTCACCTACTCCATGGGAAGAGGTGAGAAAGCAAAACATATAAAAAAGCTTTAAAAAAGCAGAGCTTTAGAAAGTACAAGCCTTGCTATGTACTTGTTCTGCCTGTGCACTAAAAACTAGTGATGCCTCTGATGTGTTCATCTACCCGGTTGAAGAACTTATGCACATTAGAATCATCTGGTGGTGGTGAATATCTGGAACAATATATGACAAAAATATATGCTTTTGGACTTGGTACTCTCTGAAGTCCGATTTCCCCATCTCTGTCCATTGGAGTTTAGTATAGTGTTAGGTCTCATTTCC
Source organism: Coilia nasus (assembly GCA_027475355.1). NCBI lineage: Eukaryota > Metazoa > Chordata > Actinopteri > Clupeiformes > Engraulidae > Coilia > Coilia nasus. The sequence continues at coordinate 15,505,090 of CM050215.1, read as the reverse complement.
ACCGACTTGAGCGTGTACAGCACCTAACTGTGTACAATATATGTGTATGTGTGACAGAATGCGCTCAGATCACACGTGCGGGGGAAATGGTCTAACCTGTTAATGTGCATTCTAAATGAATACGGACAGAAAACGAGCACTTGCTGTCTATGCGCAGGGCAGGAGTGCTTGACCCAGAGCCCCCTTCATTTCTGCCAGACCGCAGGCTGCGTGTCACTCTGTCTCCATGCTCAGGAGCAGATGGAGCTTCTGCTGTGCCCATATGCATTCATCACTGCACACACTGTCTGGCCACAATGCTGTGCCTTCATGTTAGAACTATTCGGACCCGTTCAGTTTGTTCTCATGACAAAAAGCAGTATCTCTCTTTTTGTGCCTGTGTGTGTGTGTGTGTGTGTGTGTGTGTGTGTGTGTATGTGTGCCTGTGTGTGTATGTGTGTGAGTCTGTGTGGAAGATTGCCTGTGTATGTTTGTGTGTGTGTGTATGTGTATGTGTATGTGTGTGTGAGTGAGAGAGAGAGAGAGAGAGAGAGAGAGAGAGAGAGAGAGAGAGAGAGAGAGAGAGTCTTTGTAGAAGATTGTCTGTGTATGTGTGTGTGTGTGTATGTGAGTCTCTCTGTAAGACTGTGTGTGTGTGTGTGTGTGTGTGTGTGTCTGTGTGGAAGATTGTCTGCAAATGTCTGTGTGTGTGTTTGTGTGTGTGTGGAACAGAGACCTGGCAGGGTCATACCCCGCAACGCACGATATGGTGTGTGTGCAGGCAGATGGCATGGCAGGGGTAGCGACGGTTACAGCTTTTCCCCTGTTGAGTACAACAGAGTCACAGCCTCCTCCAGCATCCCACTGGGATGTTGTGAATCTGAATTAAACACAGTCAGACACAACATAAATAACACGTCAGTGGTTAAAAAATGACTGCAATAAGCGGTAATGCTTTAGAAGTTTCTAGAAAGTTTGTGATCATACATCAGTGCAATTCAATCTGGCGTAGCATTCAATAAACTAAGTCGTTGTTTGCCTTGTTTACAAAGAGCGTAGTCAAAGTCCCTTTTAAGATCAGTCACATCTTTATTATGTGACACCCTGAATTCAATTAAGCCAGTCATTTCTGATGCAGAGGTCTGAATAATTCCCCCCTCCGCTGCAAAATGTCCCAGTATTTGCCAGCATTATCACACTTTTTCATCTTACTCTGTAACTAACGCGATATGAAATGTGATGCGTCATTGTTTATTTGTTAAATTGATGGGTCTTTCAACAGCAATCAATATTCATTTTGACTCAAAATTTTGAGTAATGATACCCAGCTGTTGTGTTCCTCGCAAATTATTTTCCTAATGATTGATGAGATGTTTATGACCTATTAATCTAAGCCATTATGAATGATTTAAATCATCTGGCATCTATTTGCATCTTAACACATCAACAACAAGGATCCTCTGCTCAACTCTGCTCCTGGAGTTTTACATACACTGAAGTCTATACAGACAGGCCCAGAGAAGAAGCCTTTGGTAGAGCAGCCAGTAGTTGGCTAGTGTTGAATCCATGAAACAATCTCATGAACTGGGGTCTTAGTAAATACAGCCTGGTGTGTCATAGCCAGAAGCTCTGGAGTCTTCCTGAAGAAATGCACCATACAGTACCCTAATGGATTTGTTTGTTAGATGGATCTATTGCCTAGTGGCCTAATAGACTTGAAACAGGAATTAATTTCACGCAGAAAAGTTAACATTTCCCCCCTTTGTTGTTTACCTGGTTTTGTCATTTTCTTCACTGTTCATGCATGTATTTTTTGCTAATGCAACAATTAGTGGGGAAATTATGACACTTTGTAATTCAATCAATCAATTGTTTTGTTGTTGTTTATCATCCTTAGTAAACCAAACCAAATACAAGTGATCAGTATGCTGTCTGGGTTTTGACATCAACAGCTAATCATTTCAATTAATTATTGCTGGTACAGTTATTGTATATCTAATGGAAAACGCCTACATGCCAATAGGCCTGCCAATAATGTTCAGACGCTTTTATAATCACATTGCTAGTGGAACTCTCCTTGTAGTTTTTCATTTTGCTTTTGCAACAATTCAGAAGAGCTTCTCTTATTTGAGAACTTCATTGATCAACACCGTAGGAGGTTTCTGAGAGCCAGCAGGCAAACTCTAATAAGTAGCAAATCCTTGCTGAAGCATTTAGAATAAAAACACTACCTTTAAGATTAAATATTGATCATTTTGTGCTGAAATCCGTTTCAAGGTTCTTCAGGAATACTGTCACTAGTCCTAGGTTCCCATGCCTAAAAAAACTGTGGAATCCATTATATAGTTTTTTTTTCTTTGGTGTAGTGTGGCTCATTTTGATTGCTTATTTTCAGAAAGAATAAGAACTGCTAGTGTAGACAATGTAAAAATGAAGTTTCATTCAGCAAATGGACTCGAGCTGTTGGTTCGCAGTTGTTTAAAACATTCAAGTTGATCTGAAAAGAGTTCACTGTAGGCTGGAGATTCAGAACCCCCACTGCAAAAGGCGAAATGTACTAAAAGTAAAATCTGAATGGCATGGATGACCCCTGAAGAAAACAGTAAAATAGCAAATACCAGGGTGTAATCGAGAGAAGGAGAGGAAACCGTGAGTGAAGTAAAGCGGTGTGTTGATGGCACCAATCTCTCTGCCTCTGCCTCCGCTGTGCCTTTCTGCACATTTTCGGCACTTTTAAAGTTGTGAGACTCGGAGGCAAGGGATGCTAAAACACTGCATTTCCCTGGAGTGAGAGCTGTAATCATCCTATTTTAGTGGGCTCTGTTGGGCTTCACTTGGGCATGCAAAGAGAAAAGTACAACCTCTTATTTTTTCTCTGCCTCTCTCACTGCACCTGACAGGAGTGGGGATGGGGTTGGCCCGTTTTGTTGATACGACAAAAGGTTTCATTTAAGGGACTCTCCACATCATCACACACACACACACACACACACACACACACACACACACACACACACACACACACACACACACACACACACCTTACACAAGGAGACCATTTTCCCTCATGGAAAGAAAAATAAAAATATTGCACCGGAAATATTGATGCATATCTTATTATTTGAATTTTTGTAACCAACAATACTAATACACATTTCCCAGGGAAACCCATAAGGTCCAACATTAATAATGGTAAAAAAATCATGAAACACAAATAAATACAATCTACAAAATAGAAGTTTACACCAAGCTTTACAACTGGACTGTCTTTGCACTAAATGAGTCCGACAGTGGGATGGAATTGATTTCAGTCAAGTGTTGCCCACAGGGTAAGGTATGGGGATGGCATTATGATAAATAAAATTATGCTTTCAAATCATGTTTGCTAAAGACTCATCTGACTCTGCAAATTATGTACTTAGTCAAGAACAAAGCACAAGATCATATTTCCTCTGCTGTTATTTTACAGATAGGGTGAAGCAGTCTTACTGCATCAACACATCTGGTCAGTTCTGCAGAGGTTCCTTTCTGTTCTACTGTGTGAACAGCCCACTGAGTTATTTGACACAGAACGACCTTCTTTACTTAATTTCTTTACTACAGTATCTTAACAAAAGTACAGAGTGATGTGTTTCTGAAGAGATATGTTTTCTCTGTTGACCATGTTTAGACTATATTCAGTTTCACAAGTGCTATATAAGCTATATTTACAACACATTTCAAGTTATTGGAGCAGGCTAAAGTGTGACTATCATTGATATGATTTTTCAAGGTTTGAATTTTATTTTGTGCATTTGAAAAGACAAAAACTGACAAAAAATGAGCTGAGAGACCTTCTAAAACAATCACCATCATTTATTTACAATATATTAAATTGTAATGCAAAATTATTACTTATAACAAGTGGTCATTCAATAAAGAAAATAAACATGAAACTATTTTGGAAGCTAAAATGAATCATACAGATATTTATATATATTTATATTAATGTGTACAGCCAGCAATGTTACGTCTGCATGTCCTTGTGTTTTTTAATGAGCAAAGTCGAAAACCTGAAGACAAAAAAATCCCAACAACACTCACCTTCCAACTTAATATCAACTGCATAGAAAATAGGAAAAAGTCATACACCTGTGTGGAACTCTATTGAACCATGTAAAATACAATCACAATCTCCCTTCAAAAAACAAAGTAGCAAGTACTGTAAATGAACACACCCCACTGCTATATTCTGTGTAGAAACTGCATTTTGGCAGGTGCTCAACTCATCAATGCTAATTCATAAATACTATGGCAACAAAGCGAAAGAATACAACATAGGCAACCATTAAAAACCAGAGGAGCCCATTTGTCCAGGGTTAAAAGTGCACCTCTTCTCAATGAAAGAGCATTATAATCATAAGACCAGAATACTGATGAATCTTTACACTGACAATTATTTGTCTTCGGAGGCTCGAAAGAGGATTTCACAGTACATGTTTCTGTAACAGGCATCCTTTTAAAAACCTCTGCTACCGCCCATGACACTGCCAGTTCCTCGACATCTTCCTCAAGCTGTTTCAAGAGATGTTTTTCTGTTTTTTTCCCCCAAGGGCCGTGGGTTGTCCAGTATATCACAACTGCATCAGTGCAGTGAGGAGTTAGGAGAGTTAAAGAGGTCACCGTCTTTACCACCGTACACAGCACCGTACCCAAATATCAAGTACATTCCCTTTTGGAAAGCCACAGATGTCTAGGACCAACGAGAAGGGGCAAAGAAAAGCCTCAGAATGACAACAGCAACACAAAAAAAAATCAGAAGCTGAGCAGTGACACTGACCACGACTTTGAGTATTTCATCAGTTCAAGAAGTAAGAGAAGTAAAACCAGGCATTTAATGGAGTGAGCTTCAGAGCACTGAATTGAAAAATCCTCACCAGGAAGACAGTCGCTTCTTCTTCCACGCCCTTGTTTGTGTGTTTGTTTGTATTTTTTTTTGCTCGTTTTCTTTTTTTTTTACACATACATCAAAAAGTGAAGGCGCTGAAGAGCGACAGTGCACTTTTGTTGAACAAACTGCTAGTTCTATTGCTCTTATTTCATCCCTCTGCATCAATCATGCAAAAAAAAACAAACACCACATCTCTGCCTCTTCATCCCTCTTTGCTTTCCCTCTCTAATATGAAAAAGCGGCCCCAGAGAAACAGAAAGAGAGAAAGAGAGAGGGAGGGAGAGAAAGAGGAAGACAAGAGAGAAAGAACAAGGGGGAGAGAGAGGCGAAAAGAAAGTGAAAGACAAAGGACAGAGACAGAGAAAGGGAGAGAGGGAGACAGAGAAATAAAAAGAAGGGGGGGGCTGAGAAAAAAGACAGAAAGAGAGAAAGACAGAAAGAGAGAGGGAGAGAGAGAGAGAGAGAGAGAGAGAGAGAGAGAGAGAGGAAGAGAGAGAGAGAGAGAGAGAGAGAGAGAGAAGAGCTCAGCAGTTCAGTGAATAAGTGAGTGGAGAGATACAGCTGGCAGTGGAGGCAGCTGCAGGGGAGCTCCACATAAATTGATGCTCCACGCTCCCAACCACCCCCCACCTCTCCACCCCCAACCCCCCTACTCACAACCTCTCTGCAGAGCCAGAGTAAAAAACACACAAAAGAAGCCCAATCTCCATATATGCACAGAACACTGGCTACACACACTACACAGGTCCTTTCCTGACATTCACTTCCTCTGTCTTTCTCTCTTCCTGTCCTCACCCCAACTAACTTTCTCTTTTTTTTTGCATGTTTTATTTTTAATCCCATACTGTTTCTTTCCCCTCTCTCTCTTTCTCTCTCGAAGATGCAGCAGAAAAAAAGGTCTCCTGTCTCATGCTGGCTTGAGTCATGTTATGAGTCTTTGGCTCACATAAAAGCCTGTGAAGGAGGAGAGCTAAAAAGGCCCTGGTGTTGCTGGGGTAAGACGGCCATGAGGGAAGGGGAGTTGCTGAGCAGTATGAGCTGGGCACAGGGCAGGGCTATAATGATCATCTGAGGCACTGCACTCGGACGTGAAAGGAGAGGAAGAGGGAGAGGAAGAGGAGGAGGACAAAGGCAAGCAGCTGAAGCCAGAGAGAGAGAGAGACACACACACAGAATGAAAAATACAATATAAAAAAAAAACTGACAAAGCCGTGAATCCTTAAGAGTCGCAGCACTCCGAAGCTTTTTAAAGCTTACCACACTATGTACAAGTCAGGAGCTAGCTAGCAACAGCACTGTAACCGACAAACTGAGGAGGGTAACAATAATAGCTCTGTTGTTGTTTTTGTTACAGCTGTTTTGTTTTCCAGTCTGGAGCGGACTACAGTAGAGTGGTCATGTAAGCGTTGCTTGAGCGTTGCTTAAGTGTTGCTTGAGCATTACACACAGCTGAGTCACACAGGGTTCCTGTCCCTACATCATGCTGTTATTACAGAAGGCAGGAGAAGGTTCCGGAACTGGTGATGGTGAGTATAAGTGAAGCTGTGGGCCAACACTGAGAGGCAAAAAAAAAAGTCTTTGAATGAGCAAGTGTGCGAGTATGTGCATCCACGTGAGTGTGTTTGTATGTGTGTGTGTGTTCTGCTATGCGGTCGTCTCTGAGGCCTTGTCCTCGCTGTCGCTGTCGTTCAGGTAGCTGCGTGTGTATCGGGAGCGGTAGGAGCTTCGGGATGCGCCGCCCTCCTCCTTCTCTTCCTCTTCCTCCTCTTCATCAGATCGATCGTAGCGATACCGTCGCCTTGAGGGAGGGCTGGACAAAAAAGAAGAAGAGCGGTGGAAGGAAAAACGAGAGAAAAGAGGCAGACAGAGAAACAGAAGGAGAAGCAAACATTGCATTACTATAAAAGCAACATAATTATACCAACTTAAACATGCATCCCGTGCCCCGGTATTATACAATTTTGGTACAAGTTAATCAACATTCAAACATATGCGGAGAAGCCTTGATGATAAAATAGTGAAATAGTCTCTGCAGTATTCACACAGCTGTCACACACACCTGTCAGGTAAGTACCATGCCAGTTAATCACACGGCAATCTCAGAGCGCGTGCTAGAGACACATCGTAAACCTGCACCCACTCGCACTCGAGACGTGCGCAATGAGCTTTATTTTGTCGACCGAACTTTTCCCTTCTGCGAAACCCCCCTCCGCCCGGAGCTAGGACGCTCTCCCTAAAGTTTGCACAGCGCAGTTCAATCACTGTCAAAACACAAAAAGCACGGCTATAATGCAACACTTCAGTGTCTTTTTTTTCTAGAGCCCATTACCTGATACCCGTAACCTTATCAGCTTAATTAACATATAAATGAAATGTTGTTTGCTCTAATTATTGGGGAGCAAGCAGATCAGGCTTGATGCATGCGAGAGGCTCCACTAATGGCTGTGCCTAGGTGCAAGCCTCTACAAAAAGCAACTGCGGGGTTACACAGAGTTATCTAATCTTTAACCGGCGACACAATGCAAACCACAAGTTAATTGTTGTCGATTCTGAATCTTAAAAGAAAGTGGGAGGGGAAGAAAAAAAAAAAACGCTATTTGCAACTTGTGTAAATCAATGGTCTGGTTTAATTATGTCTGAAATAAAAGGCTGTAGGGACAGTCTGTGGCAGGCTGGAGCTCCTGCTCTTTTGGCTGCTGCTTTTGGAACGATAAATCACTCGGACGTTTAGCGATTGCACTGTCCACGCACACTAATTCAAAGCCCTATTTCTATAAATAAAAGCCCGAAATTAATTACCCTAAACGTCTTGTGCAAATTATGAGAAACACCAACTTTGTGAGTTATGCACCTTCACGCACATAAAGGAGCAAAGATAAACGAAAGTACGTAGCAGCGCTGTGAAAGAAAAGGAGAACTAACAATTTTCTGTGTGTCATTCGATTAGTTCACTCCAATAAAATGCATCTAATGGTTAGACCACCGTCTGATGTATTAGACTCTGAACTTGTGTGAAACTGAGCATAAAAGGTGTCATTTTTCTACAGCTAATTCCTTCTCCTTTTTCTTTTCTTTTTCTTTTTTGTTGTTGTTGGTTGTTAGTATCACTCCATGCTCTGGGTATTCCTCACTGCACGCCAGGCCATCACCTACTGCTGCTGCTGCTGCCTGGGCTCTACTCGCTGTCGGGCCTGTACAGGTACTTCATCACCAGGTTGTCCACTTTCTTCTTCCTCTTCTTCTCCTGCTTCTTGCTGAGCGGCGGCGCCCCTTCCGCGGGGCTCTGGGCCACCCTTCCCCTCCCCTCCTCCTCCTCCTCGTCCTCCTCAGAGCACGAGGGCTGCTTGCTGCTGGGGGCCCTCTTCACGCTGTTGGTGCTGCGGTAGGAGATGGTGGAGGCTCCAGAGCTGGAGTCGGACTCGGAGGAGGAGGACTCCGAGCTGGACGACGATGACGAAGCTTTCTTGGACTTCTTCTTGGACTTCTTGGACTTTTTCTTGTTCTTCTTGTGGCGGCCGTCGTCCGAGCTGTCGGACTCGCTGTCGGAGCTGCTGTGGCTCTTCTTCTTCTTCTTCTTGTTCTTCTTGGACTTCCGGCTGCTGCTGCTGCTGCGGCTGCTCCGCGTGCTCATGCTGCTGGCGGACCTCGTGAAGTCCATGGCCGACGCCGAGCTGCTCTTCCGCAAGCTGCTCTTCCTCCCACCGCAGTCTTCCTCTTCCTTCTCCTTCTCCTTCTTGCCGCCAGCTTCGGCCTCCGAGTCCTCCAGGCTGGTGCGCTTGAACTTTATGGGCTTGAAGCTGAGCACCTCGTTGATGGCTTTCTCCAGGTCCGGGTCCAGGTAGTTGCGGTGGGTGACGGGCTTGACGTCCGAGGCGTCGGGGGGGCTGGCGTCGGTGGCGCGGGCCTGCGGGGGCATGGAAACGCTGCGGCCCGACACGGACACGGAGCGGGGACTGTAGGCCGCGGAGCGGGCGTCGCTGTATGCCACGCTGCGCGTGTCGTCGTCCAGGCCGAACTCGCTGAGCCTGCAGCTGCGGGCCAGAGACATGCGCGAGTCGGCGCGGCTCACGCTGCCAGGGCTGCGACCCCCCGACCTCCGGCTCGGGGTGGGGGACACGGGCGAGCCCAGGCGACCCTCCAGCCGCGACATGCTTCGGCGCCGGCTGTGGGGGCTCGACACGCTCAGCACGGACTTGGAGTCATCGTCCAGGTCCAGGTCCAGGTCCAGCACGGTGCGTCGAGTGGAGGCGCGGCTCGGGGCCAGCGACGACACCACCGACTCCTTGTCGAACTCGGACCAGCGGCTGTCCATGCCCTTCCGGGCCCGGCTGGCGGCCTCCGAGTAGGCCTGCGAGATGACCGAGCCCCGGTCGTCCAGGTCGTCGCCGGCCTGGGACTTCCGCCAGGAGCTGACCGAGTAGGCGTCGTCCTGGCCGTCAGCGGCCTTGCCCTTGCGGAAGGACGAGAGCTCCTGGGAGTCTTTCGACTGATCCTTCAGGGTGCTGAAGAGGGAGCCCTCGTCCCCCTTCCCTCCGATGGAGTCCTTGAGGTTGGACCGCTTCCTGTAGCTGAGCGAACTCATCACAGACACTGGCCTGCTCTGCTCTACCTCTTTACCTTCTTTGCCACATTCTTTCCATTCCTTACCCTCTTTCCATTCTTTCCCTTCCTTCGCATCAACGTTAGCAGCGTATCTACAGAGGGGCAAGAGGGTGTGGTGAGGGAGGGAGGGAGGGAGCGTGGCAAGGGGCAGGGGTGGAAGAACGCACAGAAACACAAAATGAAAGTGGGAAGAGAGAGGGATAGAGAAAGAGGGGCAGAGAGAGAGAAAAAATGGTAGATGATTCAAACACAGAACTGAAAAGAGAGAGAAATGAAACTTGAAACCAGTAATGACATGAAAGAATCACTAAAGGGGAAAGCAAACAGATGAAAAAGTAGCAGAGTGGCACAGCCTTACGCAAAACAGAGATCCACAAAGAAAACAGCAATTTCGGAGGTGTGAATCTAAAATGTCAAAATTAATGACACAGATGGATGAAAATATTGGAAGGTTGGGGAAAGGCAGCAGAGTTTACAGACAGAGTTTACAGAGAGTGCTGTGGAGAACATGAAACAAAAACAAAAACCCTCTTCAAATCTTAATGCAAATAGCAACCTTGATTAGGTGTAGGGTTCTTTTTTTGTGTGCAATAGTCTAGGAAAAGGCAAAAAAGTCAGCAGTTACACTAAAACAGGACTTGAAAACATTCTTCTGCAGCCAAGTGCATCTATCAGACTGGGTATTTGAAACTGCGTAAATTCTCATGTAATAGATCTCCACTCATGATAGGGGGAAATCTGCGAGGGTACCGCCCTGAAACTCAAACTCAGGAGCCTAAAACCCAAAGTTTTGTGTAAAAGTTGCGAGAAGCCCCAAGTGGGAGAGTTAAATCTTCTCGTAAAGAGACAAATACTGGGCCATCGAAGGCGACAGCCAGCTGGCAGATCTATTAATCTCGGCCGGGGCGAGGCGGGGAGGGGAGGCGCAGGTAGGCATTCCAGCTGGCCCGCAGGCATGTCAATAAATCTGCTTGGGAGGCAGCTCCCGTCTAAAGCAGGCCCTGTCATCAGGACCACTGACAATAGACCGAACGAGCTGGAAAACATATAGAGAGACGGCGAGAGAGAAAGGTAAAGAGATTGATGGTGGGGGAGGGAGAGAGAGCAAATATCCCAGCGCCAGTTGATGCGCTTAGTCTCTAGACTGTATAATGGCTGGATAGGGAAGTCCTGTTGGGATTGCAGTTTTACAAACAGGGGTTGGGGTTTTGAGGAATATTTGTGAGTTAGGGTGTGTGTGCGTATGGAGAGTTTTTGAAGGTGGTGATCATGAGGTGTCCTTTACCGACCTTGAGCTCTTCAGGCTTCCATCATCTGACAGGTTCTTGGCGGAGCCCTTGTTTTTGGACAGCCATGACTTCACCCCATCCACGCGGTCCTCCACCTCCGAGTCGCTGCCCGACTCCCCCTCGCTGTGATGGAGAGATTAGGAGAAAGAGAAGAGAGGCAGACAAAGAAAGACGGAGGGAGAGAGGGGGAATGTGAGAACAAAAGGAGGATAGTCTGCCGCATTGATGTTAGTGGGGTGCATTTGTTTTTTTTGGGGTCTCTATTTTGTTTCCATTCTCTTTGTTGACTGTCTGGATGGAGATCATAGGAGATCACAGACACATGCAGTGGATTGCTGAAGGCCTATGGAGACCGGCATCCATTCTCTCTTTGTTATTGTGCGTGGGCATTATCGTTCAGCTGTCTTGTGGTTAGTTGGCACTGCCTGGCTTCCCTGGTGCATCAAGCTCCCCGACTGCATCGACCAGCCATTCACCACATTCAATACCAACCGCAGAGTTAGGGCGCTGGGACAAAGGATAAAGGCTTAGCGGAAGAGAAAGTAGAAAATAGAAAGGGTTTTTTTTTTTTTTTTCCCGCCCCCCACCCGTCCTTCCCCAGCCCCTCCATCACCACACTCCCACCCCTATATCCCAGGTCTCATTTATCTGTTCGCACTACCGCTGAATAATGCCCCAGACTCTGACATAATAATTTGGGGGACAGATTGGGAGTAGATTGTTTTCGATCTGTGACTGAGAGGTGGGGTGGGGTGAGGTGAGGTGAGGTGGAGGAGGGTGGGGAATTGGCCGAGTATTGTGCAGAGAATTGAGGTCTGTCAGTGGCCTGAAAAGGATCAAAAAGAGGTACAATACTCCCTGACACCTCAGTGAACCGCTGATGAGAATTACCCCTATTGTATTTTATCTTTTCTTTGTACACAGACACGCACACAGACACACACAAAAGCTTGCAACACACATACCTCAAACCTTTTCAACGGTTTGTCAAAGGGCCCTCTGTTAAGTAATCTTCGATAACCACAAGGCTCTGTAACCGTAATACGCTGTTTCATAGGGGCATATAAGATCTGAATGAGAGCTTCCTAAAGGCCCTTCCCCTACGTTCAAACACACACACACGCCAGCCTGCCCACACACACAGACACACAAATCATGTAAATCCTTCTAGCGTTGCTGGTTTTGAATGCAGTCCAAGTGCATATTTTCCTGCTTCACTGTGTGCAATGCTTTTCTTTTTCCAAGCAGAGTTGCCTGCAGGGGGCTTTAAGACCTCTTTTGAAACCGTAATTAACTGTGCTCGCCATGCCTGCACCATTAGATGCAGTCTCATGGCACAATTTGCGACTGCAGTCCAGGAGCTGACCTGACGTCAGGATGTGGTGGCAGCAGCAGTAAGCTGGCCTCGCCAACGCAGGCGGGTAAACAAAAGGTCGGGTGTCGGCCTGGTGAGGACGAGGTGTAAGAAGCTCACATAAGAGACACGGGGAGCCCAGACCAAGTCCCTCTGGTTTGCCCCTTGCTTTTTTGGAGATAACGAGAGCATCGGATTTTTACCTGGTCCCCGGAGGGATTGACCAGGTATTGCAATCCTGTCTGTGTCTGTGTGTGTGTCTGTCTGACTGACTGACTCACTGACTGACTGACTGACTGACGCTGCAATATACTGCTACCATTTACCAACAAGATGGTGTTCTTGCTTCCTTTGATGACAAAAAAATGAGGGTAGACTCTGATGTTTAAATGGGAAATATACTTTACTATTACATTCGCATGTTAAATTATAGGTGTATTACATTACTGTTTAAAACCAGCAGGATAGGGAAGACTGTTTTGACTTTTACAGTCCTGTTGCAATAAACGTATCTTGACCTTGGTTACTGCTCGATATCGAGATGTGACTGGATAGCTGAGTTTTTCTAGTGTTTAACACTGAGCAGTCATAGGGCCTGCTGCCGTAACAAGTGTGAAATAGCTCCAAACGGCTGCCCTTTGTTTTTATCACAAAGAACCAAGAACGGATATTTTTTTTTTTATTATTCCATTTATCCTTTAGTTCACCAGGTGAGTCCCACTGAGATCTTAAATCTCTTTTCCAAGGAAGCCCTGGGGGATACATAATTCATGAAATAATAATTTTATGTTCATTTTTTAAAAATAAACACATACTGCAAAAAAAAAAAGAGAGTGTGTAGGGAGCTACTGGACGAGCAGGGACAGAACCGCCCTGGAATGACTAAGGCTATCTACCTAGCAAGTCCAGTTTATTTGCTGTCCTGTGTACCTCCCTCCTCTTAGTGCCTCTGTGTGTGTGTCCCCTATCCCCCCTGCAGTCCCATGGGACGTCGGAGGTGACTGGCCCTGGTGTGAACAAGCCGGCAGCTCTCGCGGGCAGGCCATCTCCGCACCCCTCTCAGACAGCCGCGGCGCTGTGTAATCAAGCACTTTACACCAAGTGTCACACACAATTTATGTCCTTGACCGCATACCATTAGTTAAGCCGCGGCAAAGGCCCCGGGGAACAAACAAACAACAGAGCGAGAGGAGGGGAGACATTAATTGTCTGTGACAATCTGCCTCCACCGCTTGTACATCTCTGTTACACGCTATTACATTTATCATTAGTGCATATGGATCCCCCCCCATCCCCCACTCTCCCTCCACCCTTTACTTTCCCTTCCCCTCCCCTCCCTCCCTCCCTCCCTCTCTCTCTCCATTTCCAGCCGCCTTGACTACCTTGCTTCTGACTGGAGTCACATGTACTGTGGCACCTCTATTTCCTCCAGCAGCACTGCATGCGGAGGCTGAGCTGAGCCCTCTGGGGCTGTTTGAAACACACACACTCAGCAGCCACATCTGCCATCAGGTGAGGGCTGTGTACCTGAGGCCTGAGGTACTGTACTGCACGCTTATGCTTTCAAACAGCACCTGTGCTAGGTAAGATGGTAGTGTTTTTTTTCCTTTTTTTCCAGTTTTTTTTCCCTTATTTTCTGGGGCCAGTTTCATCTCTTTTCCACTGAGACTGTCGAATCTTCACACAGCAGTGCCGCTTGATACACACTTTATAAGACCCACTTGGACTTTAGTGCCTTGCCAAAAATAAAACACACACATTCAAGAACTGCTGCCCAAAGTGGTTGCCGCGGTACTGCCCCGGTGCCAGAAGGCACAGCTGAAGTGGTCGCTCGTTTACACTCACCTCAGCGTCTCAGAGTCTACGCCGAGTCTACCACAGTGGCATCAACCCTCAAGAAATGAACAAAACAATAACAGCCTTTTTCTGACAAGGCATTGCTCAACACAGCACTAAAGCTCTTAGAGCAGGACTGCTCTGGCGAGCCATTAGCTTCTGAATTCCTTTTACAGCATTGCGCAGCATTAGAGAGAGGATGGAAATGGGCGCTGCTGGGGTAGGGGCGGGGGTGTGGGGGCAGGGGTTGGGGGTGGGGGGGGGGGGGGGGCTGTGGCACTGGCGGCGGCTTGCAGCTTAACAAGGGCTTTAAAAATGGAAAATGTAATAAGTGCAGCGCGCTACACGGCTAGCACTATTGACGTGGGAATGAGCTTGGCCCGTCGCCAGAGGTTAGCACTGCCGTCGGAGGGGCTCTTGCCAGGGCCTCGGGGGCGAGGGGTTTCTGTAGGACATTTGATGGTCATCCATTATTTAACTTCCGAGTTTGAATGATTGATGAGGAGCAGAACCCCCCCCCCCAGCCCCATCCAACCACCCCAGCCCACCTCACCCTCACCCCCACCCCATCTCGACCCACCCACAGCACCCCTCTCTCGTTCAGAGTGAAACTGGCCGGGGCGTTGCCGTAAGCGCTCGCCTCTGTGCCCGACTGCGGAGCCCGCTGAAATATTCAGAAGGGCACGGCGGGCTTCCCCGGGCGCTTGCTCAAACATGGCCCAGCGGTGTCCAACAGCACGGCCGGGGGCGTGAGGAGTCTTCCCCAGGGTTTGGAGGGGATGGGGTGGGTGGAGGGGTGGGCTTAAGGGGTGTGCAAGACAGAGGGGGAAAATCCACAGTATTAAAGTGGCTGGTAAGTACCACCACGGGCAGGGAGCAGCCATAGGTTAATACTTACCCTATGCGGCAGTGGATTCTGCAACCCGCAACCAAAAGAGACACACGCACGCACACACAGTCCGCAGGGATTGTATAGCATACTTAAAAGTGCAGCTCAGTATGTTAACAGGCCATCAAGTGGTGGAAGCTTTTGGGGGGAGGAAATAACTGAGCAGAGTGTAAACGCATGCTTGTGTTGGTCGGGGAGGGAAAAAGCGTGTTATTCTCAGTACCATGCACAACAGCATGTGACACCATGCAAAAAAAAAAACACATGGAGCGTAGAATAAAAAAAGCAACAACAACGTTGGTGAGAGAATGTTAAAAAAACCAGCCCATCCTCAGGCTTGTGATGCAGTATCATTTGGGAGTCGCCTAGTAAAAGTTCAAATTTCTTTGGGATTTGCTGGCGGCTGTTTTTGCCCTCCGAGAGGTCAAAAGCGAGTCGCTTGGGGAGATTACAAATTTAATGCGCCCTGACGGTGCATGTGTGAATACTGTGCAAGGGCAACGGATGGTGGCATTAATAAGCAATTAGGCGTTTTTTCCCCCAAAGCTTTGTGAAATACCACATCACTTGTCTGAGGAGGGGACAAAACTGATTTCCATTAAAACCAAACATATGCTCTGGTTTCTCACGTTTTGTTCTTTCGTTTCTGATACTTAGTCACCATGTCTTGTAAACTGTGGATGGTGAAGGGAGAGAACATAAAACAGTGACACAAGCAGAAAAAATGGTAAGTCAAATACAGAACAGAAAAGGGGACACAGAGGACACAAAAAATGAACAAAGTAAAAAGTGAAACTTATGTAAACAATAACAAAAAAAAAATTCAGCAGTGCCTGGGGGTAAAAGAGCATGAAATGTGACAGTCCCAATTGCCCAGATCTGTCACCTTGAAACTCCTATGATGTCTTTAACCACTAGCAAGGACACCTCAACAACAGACTCTGAGTGCAGAGCCTCCTCACAATGACTTTGTGTGTGGAGGAAAAGCAAATGGAGAAGGTAGCGCACACGCACACACACACACACACACACACAAACACACACACACACAGACACACACACACAACCCAGATCGCACTTACTCTTTATTTTCTTCCCTGTTTATTCCCTAGTGACGCTGGCGAATGAGAGCTTCCCTGGCTTACTACTGCCAACAAGCGAGCTATAAGCTAGCCTCAGCAACAATCTCAGGCTATTAAATAATTGTTTGGGAGTTAGGCATACTGGGCCAGTCTGATCGACATACTGACTGAGCGAGGCAGACTGTAAACCGCTACAAATGAAGTACAGCAATGTTCAACGCAAGCTTTTTTGCTCCTTTCCTCAGGGGTATTGGACAAGGCCAAGGGAATGTGCTTTCCTTTGACAGTTTCCTACAAAAGACTCTCAGAAAGACCTGTCTCAAACTTTTGCTTAGCTCTCAGTCTCGATCTTCGTCTAATCTCCTCTACCTATGCCTCAGATCCAACCATTTCAGTGCTGGGGGAGAACCATGGCTGGCTAGTCAAACAGAACAGAGGGGGCTGCTATTGGCGGGGTACCTGTTAATGAGGTCCTCGTTGTCGTCGCTCTCCATCTCGTCCTCAATGGCGGCCTGCAGGTCGCCGATCCTTTTGAAGGCCAGCTTCAGATCTGCCTGTAGGCTCTGGTTGGCTGCTTCCAAGCTCTCGATGTCCATTTCCTGTTGGGTGTGGGGGAAGGGGTTGTAGACACATTGTAGAGTCTTACAAGACACCTAAAAGACTGTAATATGTATGGGTTTGCCTAAAGCTTTTGTAGGTTTTCTACAATGATAGACCTAAACAGCCAATTTGTTATACATGGACAAGGTTAGTACTAGACAAAAAAAGTTTTTTTTTTTTTAATGGAGTTTTTCATTGACATTATTTGGTCTAGGCCTATGTATATAAAACGGACTATTGACATGTAGCTTCGCAAAAGAAAACCTACAAAATCTTTAAGCAAAGTACCAATATATTCATGACGAGTTCCAATTACTCATTTTCCTCCTGACATCTTTAATAATGAAGCGAACGGGGACAGGACAGCCGTAGAAGAGCGGACGGTGACGGGAGAAGTTGCACTGCGTACTCACCAGCTCGTGCTTCTTGCGGCTGGCCTCTCCCTCCTTCTTGGCGAGCTCGCCCATCTCCTCCTTGACGTCGCGGATCTGCCGCTGCAGCCGCTTGTTCTGCTCCTTCTCGCGCGTCTCGCTGGCGCTGCGCTGGTCGCGCTCCTCCGTCAGCTTCTCCACGTTCTCCTTCAGGCGCGCCACCAGGCTCTGTGTGCACAAGAACAACAATGGTGGAAACGTGCGGCAAACATCAGTGGCACGCGTTGGCCGCAACACCACGGCCGTCCGTAAGGCCTCATTTCCACCGACTTGAGAGTGTACAGCACGTAACCGTGTACAATGTGTGTGTATGTGTGACAGAATACGCTCAGATCACACGTGCGGTGGAAATGGTCTAATCTGTCAACATGCATTCTAAATGAATACGGACAGAAAACGGGCACTTGCTGTCTACGCGCTGTATACGGAGAGTGTTTGGTGGAAATGGTGCCTAAGACATCTTTATTCACTGATGCTTTTCATTGTGCACAGAATAGTTTGGAGATAAAATACATAGTGCGGATTCTTCAATAATCACACGCCTGTCAGCATTTTCTATTCCACTGCAAATCTGCAAAAAAAATAAAAAAATCACAAATGCCTTTATAACTACCCATGTGGAAACTTCCTATAAATGCTAACAAGCCATAAGTACTGCACAAACCTGCCACACCAAACAATCTTAAAAGCTATCCTTAAAGCATTAGTCTGCACAACTCTGTCTCACACAAGCAGTCCTTTTCCACACAAAGAGAGGCTGGTCTTCCCTGCTTCTTTTTACCCCCTTAGTCCCAATCAGCATTCAGCCCATGGCTCCAGGGCTCAAGGTAAGCCTTCTTATGCCCAGGTCTCCCCCTCAAGGTGTGCCATATGGCCAACATCTCACTCCAAAAGCCGTGTTTCCATTAGGGGAGGTTCCGATGGTAATTCAGGGAGAGGGAAAATTTCAGGGTGTGCCATATGGCCAACATCTCACTCCAAAGAGAATGTTTTTGGATCCATTACCTTGATACTATGATGCCTAATGGGCTAAATGAAGAAATCGTATTGAACTGCTTTTTATGATTTATTATTTAAAAACTTTTCTTTTCAGGTTGTGTCATGTACACACAATGTGTTAATTAGTCAAGTGGGTGAATACGTGTGTGGTAATTGTATATTAGTGATTGCACCTGCGAGTGCTTTTTTGCCTGACACTGAAGAAGGGCGACCTGAAACGTTTGACGGGCAATAAAATGTCGTGACTAGGAGTGCCGTCTCCTTTTTTGCAAGTTTACAAGGTTTTAGGTAACAGCACCCAGTCAAGCTAGTTTGATGAGTTGAGTCCGTTTATGAACTCTATTAACATCTCACTCGGCTATGCCCATGTGTGGTGGGTTGGTCCAATGTGAGCGGTGTGGGGGAGGGGGGGGGCAGGCCTTTGTGCTCCTCACAGGGCAGGGCGGGGACAGAGGGAGCGGGGAGAACAGGGCTGCTGGTTGTCAACAAATGCTAGCTTGGCTGGCCAACTGGATCCAGAGGCACCAGGGTGAGACAGAGAATGAGAGAGTGAGAGAGAGAATAAAGAGAAAGAAAGAGAGAGTGAGTATGAGACAGTGAGTGAATGAGAATGGTAGACAGAGAGCCAGAGAGACAAAGCGACAGAAAGTGAGCCAGAGAGAATGAGAAAGGGAGAGAGATAGAGAGAGAGAGAGAGAGAGAGACAGACAGAGAGAGAGAGAGAAAGAGAGAGAGAGAGATAATGCATGGCTAGGTATTACACACCAAGCTTTTTTTCTTTTGTAACTGTGCTTCCCATACAGTCTTGAATGACAGGCTGCATGTAATCCCACTAACATTTGAATTCCAAATTAGATGGCACGTGTCGAGTCGAGAAAGAACAGTGCTTTTAAACAGAAGGATGGATGCGTGAGCGATATGAGGAAAACGAAGCCTTTGTCCCTTACTTTCATCGAGCTGTGAACATGTTGAAGCAGCCATTAGACATTACACATGGCTTGTGTGTGGTGCTGTTTTTGTAGTGGTCCCATCGGAGCATGCTGATGTGTGTGTGTGTCTGTGTGTGTGTCTACAATATGTGTGTGTGTCTGTGTGTCTTTGTCTGTGTGTGTGTGTGTGCACGTCTGTGCCCACACACTGCATGTACTGTACAGCACACGACCGCGGGACCTCTGGTGCTGTTTCAGTCAGCACCTCGCCCACTCCAGCCCTGGCACTCAGCACTCACCTCCAGGCGTTTGACCTGCGTCTTCTCGAACTCCAGCTTGGTCTCGATCTCGCGGATCTTGGCCTCCTGCCGGCTGACCATGGACTTCTCCACCATGGACTGCTCCTGGAACTCCAGCTGGCTCTGCAGGGACTGCAGCTGAAGAGAAAACGGGAAACAGGTTGGGGGGTATGAGCGTTTTATTGGCACACACACACACACACAACATTCATATTCTCCTAATTTAAAGTCTACACACACACACACCCACACACAGTTGCCTTAGTGATGTTCTGTACACATTCTCACACACACACAGTATCCATTGCACAAAAACAAAACAGCAAAATGTTAGCATCTCTATTTTTGCCTTCACTAAAAATTATATAGCATATAGAAACATAGATAAAACATGCATACAACATAATTTCATCACATTACACTTAGCTGACGCTTATCCACAGTAACTTACAGTCATTTACAGACAGGGTTTCAGTTACAGTCCCTGGAGCAGTGTGGGGTTAGATTTCTCAAGGGCATTTCAGCCATGGGTAGGGTGGGATTCCAACCTGCGACTCTCTGATCCCAAGACCAACTCCCTAACCACTACTAGACCACAACATAATTATGTTCAGAATGGTGGCCTATGCAGAGCGAGAGCAGCTTTCCCTGGTGGCACAGACTTGTCTTCAATGACAGGGATGAAAGAAATCCTTCGCTTCCAGGAGGAGGCCACAGTCACAGACCGTTAAATCCACTCTGCTTCTGTGTTGAGACTGCGGAGCAGACCTGTTATTGTCTAGAGCTGCGTGAGGTTTACCTGCGGCAATTGGTGGAAAAGTCAAGCACCCCTTGCTAACACACGGAATGTGGCTATTCTTCAGAAATGGCCTCGCAGTTTGTTTGCTACCATACCCATGGTCTGCGAATGGTAAGAAGAAACGGCTAGGGCTCAAAGGGTTTAGGGTTTAATGTGTACTTATAAGGCAAGGGCCCTGCAGACCAGTACAGCTAGCCTTTCAACGTGAGCCAGATTAGCGCGCAGTGTGTGGTGACTGAGTGGATCAGTGTTGAAATGCTAAGGCTAAGTCTACGATGGCCTTGATGGTTATCGCCAGGCTAGCACACTCTTCCAAAGATGAGGGCTACATCAGCCCACAGTAGCAAACACAGCCTTGACTGTTGCCCACAGCACGTTTTCATCCATCCTCATGATACTGGTAGCCTATAGCAACAGCGATAACAGAAAAAGGCTCTCTACTGCACCACAAATCATCTGCTAAAATGTGAAGATGTGAATGTAATATGTAAGGGATAATGAATACTGAGGTGTGAAGTTTTAGAGAATAAACCCCCTTCGCAGTGATGCAGAACCCGACGCGAAGCGGAGAAGCTTCAGAGTAGATTATCTTTCTCTTTTTACACAGCTATCTACTACAATATACTATCTTGACAACACACTATTGATTTTAAAATGTTTTTAGAGATTTAAAAAGTATGTCATTGCTTCCACTTTTGCTCTTCCCCACAGCAACAATTTGTATTCATAGCAACAAGTATGATATAAAAATATCAAAAGAATATCAAGAATAACATCAAAGCATAAGAAATATCACAACACAGAATGTTCATTCCATTCTATGCAACTTTCTGCAGTACTGTGGATACTCATAGAGGAGGTACAGACACAGATGGGTGGATAGCAAATTATGTACCAAATTTTAAAAGTTCAATAACACCAATTACTACTCATTAAGACTCTACAACCACTATGCCATCCTTTGTACAGTTGACACTGTTCATGTGTTGTGCTACTGCCATGTTGACTGGCTATCACACAATTGCAGCAAAGTCTGTTACTCTGAAACACTTTACTAAAGATTCTTGATTAATTACCACTTCAACCCTTTCAAACTTGCTTCAGCAGACTTTACAAGGACTGTCTACCCGTGTTCACGCAAGAGTCAGTTTGCTACTGTATTCATCTGCTCCAGCAACACTGGACTGCAAGAAATGTTGTCCTGTAAAAACCCTGCTAAGCTGTAAAGCACTTTGAGCTGCATCTTGCATGTATGAATTGTGCTATACAAGTAAAGTTTATTATTATTGTTATTATTATTATTATTTACAGACAGTTAATTAAAATTCTACTCTATTACATTATTTCCCTTGTTTATTTAACATCCCCTTCACCAACCCATACATTGTAGCCCACAGAGTCTCAACAGACAGTGTTATTTCTAATCTAGGCGTCTGTAGACAGTCTGCAGGAGACCTTCCAAGTAAAGCATGACCTGGTCCTTAAAATAAGCGTGTCTTCTCCACATGAACTAGCGCTGCGGGAGAGCTGCTCTTACCTTCTCCTGCACATCCTGCCGCTCCTTCAACGCCTCCTCCAGCTGGGCCTGCAGGTCAGTGATCTGGGCCAGGTGCTGCGAGGACTACACACACACACACGCACACACACACAAACACACACAGACACAGGCACACACACACAGACAGACACACACACACACACACACACACACACACACACACACACACAGACATAGATACACGCGCACACACACACACAGGACATGGCAACTTCATTACAAGGTCAGACATTGGCAAAACAGTCTTAGCGATTAATCACTTTATAAAATAAGACTTCTGTGAAAGAGCTCTGCAAGATACCAACAGGTTTGCTTAAGACTTCGCATTTCACCCTAAGGTGACATCTTAATATAGAAACATAATTATGGAAGGTGTCAACTGATATATACAGGGACAACACACCTGCAAAACGTGACATAACCTGCAACATCGGTCTGAGCTTTTGGTTTACAGTTAAATGGTATGATTTGACATTATATCTGGGGCGGTGTAATGAGCATAACGACAGGCACTGATTAGTGTGCAGTGTGGCTTTCACTGATGGGGACGGGCTGAGCATCTGTTCCACCCAAAGCAGAGCGATGGGTCTCATCCATCCGGAGCAGGGGGCTGTGCACATTAGGGGGGATATTTTCATTAAGCCTCAGCCCAAGCCCATCACTCAACACTCTGTCACTGTCAAAGCAGGAGGCAATCACTACACTCCTTCCATTTACAACCCCCACCCCCCCCCCCCCACACACACACACACACCCTACCACCACCATGTGCTCGTGCACACAACCACACACAAACATTCACACACATGACCACCAGACACACACACACACAAACAGATATTACACCCGCTTTAAATGACACCTTCCAGCGCATGGGAGCAAATCCCCTTTGTAAAAAGAAGCATTTTACTCAGCCATAGAGAGAGAGAGAGAGAGAGAGAGAGAGACAGACAGAGAGAGAGAGAGAGAGAGACAGAGGGAGAGAGAAGGAGAGAGAGACAGAGAGACAGAGAGAGAGGGAGCGAGAGAGAGAGAAAGAGAGAGAGAGAGAAAGAGAGACAAAGAAAGAGACAAATAGAGAGGAAGAGATCAAAAAAAAAGAAGAACAGTCAATGACAAAGAAAGAACGAGAAGTAGAGATGGGTAAAAGAAAGACAGCAAAGAGAGAAAAGGCCAGGGTGAATGAGAGACAGAGAAAAAGACAGGCACAGAGACAGAAAAAAGACACAGTGAAAGAGATGGGCGAAAGAGAGAGAGAGAGAGAGAAAAAGACAGAGGGAAAGAATCGGGAGCTATTCCAAAGACCACTTCAAAAAATTAAATCCGCCGTTCTAAAAATAGCGCCGGCCTGTCTGAGCACGCTTTCTTCTGCATGAGAACAATGTCAGGCAGGCTGGGCTCGTGGAGGCTAATAAAAGCTGACCTCTGGGGTCAAAAAGTGACAATGAGTCATGAGAAAACGACACGCTTGACACATTCAAATCAAGGAAACAAACAGCACCACATGGGGCTATAAAATGTAAATAAATAAATAAACAAACAAATAAATAAAAAAACAACAACAAATAAATACATTTATAACAAACAGCAGGATGAAGTAGGGGTAAATAAATGAACAAATATATAAACAAATATGTCAACAAAGAAAGACGGACACCTCAGGCCCAGCAGGTGGAGAAGCCTCCAATGGCGCATCAAAAGGTGTGAGTGTGTGTGTATATTTATTTGTGTGCGTGTTTGTATATTTATTTAAATGTGTGTGTGTGTGTATGTGTGTGTGTGTGTGTGTGTGTGTGTGTGTGTGTGTGTGTGTGTGTGTGTGTGTGTGAAGGACACAAATATAGGGTGGAAAAAGCACACTCAGCTTTGTGTGTATGTGTGTGTGTATGAATTTATGTATGTGTTTGCATTTGTGTGTGTGAAGGACACACTCGGCTATGTGTGTGTGTGTGTGTGTGTGTGTGTGTACGTGTGTGTGTGTGTGTGTGTGTGTGTGTGTTACCTGAGCCACAGCAGCTTTGTGTTTCTTCATGAGGTCGTTCAGGTCCTCCTGGTCTTCCTCCATGCGAGACTGCAGATCGTTCTTCTCCCGCTGCACACGACTCAGCTGCTCCTCCAACTACACACACACACACACACACACACACACACACACACACACACACAACACACAATAGAGAGACACATGGTTAGATAGGTGGGTAGCAGACACAATGAAGACTGGAGAGAAGAGAGGAGAAAAGAGACAGAAGAGGAAGGGGGATGGAGGAGAGGAAGAGGAGGATTGTGGGAGAGCGAGAGGGTGCAGAGCACAGCAGAAGCGAAGGAGGAAAAAGCACAGGAAAGGAGAGAGACAAACAATGTGTGGAGACACAAACAAGAGGATGGGACAGATCGAAGGGGACACAGAGGGGGACCAAATGAAGGCGTCACAGAAGATCAGGACAGCAGTTGGGTTTTGGGAAACCACTTAGGTTACAGAAAAAAAGACACAAAGAGAGAGATGCATTTATGGATAAATGGCTGTACCCTCTGGCTAGCATTTAATCAATTTCTCCCTCTTTCCTTCACTCCCCATCACTCTCTCTCTGGGTATTCTCTCTCTCTTCTCTGGGCTCTCCATCTCTCTGTGTCTCTCCCTCCCTCTTTCTCTCTCTGGTTATTCTCTCTCTCTCTCTCTCTCTCTCTCTCTCTCTCTCTCTCTCTCTCTCTCTCTCTCTCTCTCTCTCTCTCTCTCCCCCCCCCCCCCCCCCCCCCCTCACTTTCAAAGCCCTTGTGTCACTGTGGCCCTACTACACCTAATCCCTGTGATTAGCGTTCGCCAGAGCAGCATAAGCACAATGGAAAATTACCTCTGTGTGCTGGCTAGCATCCTGTCCCCCCACCTTCACCACCCCCACCACCAGAGGTGTGGCTCCACTTCTATAATTACCTCGACGACAACGCCGAGAAAAAAGGCATCTCAGAGGGGGACAGACGGAGAAGTATGAATATCAAAAAGGAAAAAGCAAAAAAATAAAAATAAAAAACGAACTAATGAGTCCATTAGCACGTGACGTATGGAAAACAAAATGCCCTCCAAAACGCCGACCGCGGTGGTGACATCCATCTTGTCACCATGCTGGAAGCGCACAGCGGGAACGTGTATAATGGACCAGATCCGTCTCTTTGCGCCCACCAAGATGGAGTCTGCCGGACAAGTCAGTGTTGATTTATAGAAGGCAACGCCGCTTCATTACTTTGATGGGAGTTGTTTGTCCCCTTTGCTTTATTACTGATTATTGTCTGTTTCAGACTGATAAAGAATTTTTGATTTGGAGAGAAAAAGAGGGGGTGCTTCTTTGTTTTTTTTTGTCCCAACGGGCGCAAGTGTTGAGATAACAGGTATCTGCTAACCGTAGCTTTCTGTGACTGAGGTAAGACACACAGGCTGTGACCGAACACGCAGTACTGTTCTTTCCTACGGCATTATGCGTGCGGACAAGCTGTTAAACAATGCCAGGGGAAACATGAGGCTCAAGATTCATATGAAGAGGGGACCTGTTAACAACAAACTCACACAACCAAACAAACACATACACACACACACACACACACACACAAACACACACACACACACACGTTTAAAAAGCAATTACAGAGGACCTGACTCAATGCAGGCAAAATGTCGGAGGAGAAAATCAGTAGCCCTGCTTCAGAGTCTTCACTCTCTCATCTGTTAAGCTATAAATATGCTACAGAGACATCCTGGTGTCTCAACCAACTCCTCTTACTGTCTACAAACCATCAAGCACTCCTCAAACAAGCTCCACCTCAGCACCTCAATCCTAAAAACAACCACCTTCTGTCACTATCTGTTCTAAAATTACACTCTGTGGAACTGTGTCTCGCAGTTTCTGTTTTCGGTAGAAAGAAACAGCAAAAAAAAAAAACCCAGAATTTTCATCTCTTTTCCTCTTAAGTGACACTGTAATCAGCGACTGCCTACATTGTTGGAGAACTTCAGAAACAGAAAAGAAGTTATTTGACTGCGGGCTCTTCAGTCAATAAAATGCATTAGAATGAGGCAGTTGTTACATGTGGGTGCGGTCTGGTGTCAATATAGAAGCTTTGCTGAGTGGTGCCTGAAAATCAGCACTCAAAATTCAATCGCATAAAACATAATAATAAAAAGTAATACTCTGCCTCATTCCTCGGGCCTCTGCATAGCATTAATGCATTAGGCATGTTTTTCTCCCATAGTTGCAGAATGTTCAAAAAAAGCACACAAGCAAAACAGATGGGTGGGGGATGGGGAGGGAGGGTGGGGAAAGGGCTGTACACAAATTTACTCATTTCATTCGATACATGCAAATCAATGCTTTGCGCCGGGCATCAGAGAGATTTCAGCGTCACAGAAGCGGGAAATGCGACAAACAAAAAGCACCGGAGCAGAAACGCCATACTGACACACACACACACACACCCACACACACACTTACGCATGTAATGACACACACACACACACACACACACACACACACACACACACACACACACACCCTGCTCGCCATCTCTCCCACCCATTTACCCATCTCTCTTCCTCTCCGTCCTGCTATCTCTGTGCTCGATTCTTCTCTTTGAGAACTCATTTACTTTTCCCAACCCCTTCGCCCACCCACATACACCCCACACCCCATTCTGTCCCTGCACCTCCGATAATATTCAGCCAGTGACAGAGTTATTACATTGTAATGCATTTCATGGCGATTCATCTTGTTCAAATTAGAGATGGCTTCGGAAACATGCCATTACATTACATACAGGCGGAAATCATTTCCCCCTCTGCGTCGCTCAATAATTGCAGTGGTGGTAGCGTGACTGTGCAGGATGCGGACACGTTCCAGGGGATTGTGGGTAATGGGGGTGGGGGTGGGGGGTGGAGGGCTGACGGTCGATCTACACCACGCTCAAAAGAACTGTGGTAACTGTAGTGGAAAAAACGGGGGTCTCCTCAGCAGGCTAAAACAGTGGGGCCCTGAGACACATGGGGGGTGTTAGCCAGCACGCTGCCGTTTCAGTCTTTGCCTTTGTCTCTGACAGATGGACCATTGACAGTGACAGGAGTAGGGGTAATTACAGGTGAGATAAAGCTCATCAATATTCATTAGAATAAACAGCTACTAAGTTTTTACACTTAGTATTACAACCAACTCATGTTCACTCAAGGTTTGAAAAACTCTGAAAATAGGTCTTTGTTGGATGAATATGTTTAGACCAAATTTAAATAAAAACAAATTTCCATTATATGCAGTTATATCTCATTACTGAAGTTCTCCAGAATAAACCATCTGTCATTTTTGCAACGTTTTTAGAAATACTTAAAAATGTCAAAACCTGTCAGACTGCCTTAAAGTGCCTCACAGGTCTTGGACTTGGGTAAATGGGTAAATTTATCATGCTCCGTGAGCTCATGGCTGGTGAGAAGTGGTGGTGATGGTGGAGGAAGTGGGGGCGGGGCGACTTACGGCCAGCTTGGTTTTGGAGATGTCGTCCATCTGCACGTGCAGGTCTTCGATCTCCACCTCCATGGCCTTGCGGGCCTTAACTGCAGCTGCGCACGTGAACTCCGACTCCTCCAGCTGTAACCATAACACACACCAGGCAACCCTCAGTAAGTGATACAGGTATATTTTGTGTGTCTTGAGATGTTTTGTGAAGATGAGGGTATGTGTGTGTTGTAATGTGTACTACCACTGCAAAAGCAATTGCCCATACTGGGACAAATAAAGTGTTGCTACCACTACTACACAAGCTGGGTCCAATGCAGAGAAAATGTTTCCCTCAAAGAAAGCATTTGGTGGTACAGTAGCAAGGCATCAAGGCATGTTCGAATCAAATATATGCATGAAATTCTGCCTTCTGAGGTACCTTTGTTTTGTCCAACTCTGAAGACAGTGTATGTGTATCATTCATGCTGCCTTCAATGTCCAAAATATAATTCTATAGAATTATAGTCAGCTGTCAGTATCTTGTCAGTAATGTTCTGTGTTGCTGTCTAGCAAGACTATCGGAAACAAAGTTTGTAAGCTGCTAAGACAAATCACTTATTTGAGAATAAAGGCAACAAGGCAGCAGGTAGACACTGTTCAATTTCGCACACACTGAGGGTTTAACAACACTGCAAAATGTCTCAACTGTAGAGATGAGCCACTGTCACCAACAATCACCATTATGTCTCAGTGTTTAAAATGTGCTTTAGGGAAGACCACAAACATTGTCAAACCAGACTGTAGACAAGCCTGTCTCAGAGGTTTGCCATCTGTCTACTGTGTATGCACAAAGCCACAAACACACTTGAGACAAAGCAACTCTCACTCTCTCTCTGGTTTCTCACAACACTGTGAATTAAAGTTGTCGGTCTTCTTTGACCCTGTTTATATATGGGAATGATGGTTGTAGAAGGAAGCTGACACATACCAAATGTATTGAGTTGTTGGTAATGGGAGCCGTGATTCCATAAAAGAGAAAAAACTGCACACTCCTTTGCTCTATGTCAACATTAAATAAATAACTAAATTATTTAGCTAGAGAGACATTTCGGCTACGTCTTAGTGTTGAGACTTAAGAAAGATCATAGGCCGAAATGTTGTCTCTTTGTTAAATCATTATGTATGGGAATAAATCAGCTGTATCAGACTTGACTCTGTGGTTGTACGCTAGCTGAGGAGGTGCAGACCTGGTTCTTGAGCTGGGCGATCTCCCTCTTGCTGGGGGCGTTGTTCTTCAGGTGGTCCAGCATGATCTGGGCGTCGGCCAGCAGGGCTTTGGTGCGTTTCAGGTCTTTCCTCAGACGCTTCTCGCCCTCCACGTCACGTACGCTCACCTAAAGATGAAGGTGCGCACACACACACACACACATACACACACACGCACAGACACACAGCTTTATTTATTGTAACACATTAAAGAGGTCAAACGTTTTGATGCTCTAACGAATGCCTCTATTGTAATTGTGTATGGGTGTTTCTTTGATGCCTGTACATAACTAAAATATAAAGGTTCAAAATGGATTCTTGGATTTAGGGCGAGTGTCTAGTGCAAGGCTGCCCAATGGGCCAAAGTTTTGCCCCCCCCCCCCCATGCTTACATTTGAAGGCATATTTAATTTATGAATGTTAAATTTTGGCACCTGATCCTGGGCATCGAGAAACTCTAATACACACACACACACACACAGGCCAGGGGAGGGCACCTGGTCCTGCACATCTAAAAACTCTAATACACACAGACACACACACACACACACACACACACACACACACACACACACACACACACAGACACACACACAAACAGAGGAGGGCACCTGATCCTGGGCATCGAGAAACTGTAATACACACACACACAGGTCGGGGGAGGGCACCTGGTCCTGGGCATCGAGAAGCTCTAATACAGACACACACACACACACACACACACACACACACACACACAGAGGCTGGGGGAGGGCACCTATTCCTGGGCACTGAAAAACTCTATTACACACACACACACACACACAGGCCGGGGGAGGGCACCTATTCCTGGGCATTGAAAAACTCTATTACACACACACACACACACACCCACACACACACACACACACACAGAGGCCGGGGGAGAGCACCTATTCCTGGGCAAAGAAAAACTGTAATACACACACGCACGCGCGCACACACACACACACACACACACACACACACACACACACACACACAGAGGCCGGGGGAGGGCACCTGGTCCTGGGCCGCCAGCAGCTTGGCCTCCAGCTCCCTCCTCTCACGCAGCACCTTCTGCTTGTCGTCATACTCCTCCTCCAGCTGCACCTCCATCTGCTTCAGCTGCAGGGACACACACACACACACACACACACACACACACACACACAACCGGTCAGGACATCGAGGAACTCTAACACACACACACACACACATACAGTAAACTTTAACACACTCACACTATAAAACACCTACACCTTAGCTTCCACATCTGGATTCATAATCAGCACACAAACACATAGTTAAATGTTTAACATAGTACATTTGCAATGCAAATTGTGCACACACACACACACACACGCGTCTCACATGCTTACAAACATTTCGTTCTGAACTTTCAGTTCTTTCCTTTCAGTGAATTGCCAAATGCTTTAATCACCACACAAATCACAAACACACACACACACAAAAAAAAAAAAACCCTGAGCTCGCTACCAGTCACTGCACTAGCATGTAATTGACAGGCGAGACTTAAACAGTGAGCGAGATGTTTGGAGGTCTTTAGGGTCTCGGCTCCCTCACCACTAATGCAACATAAACCCAGAGAGGCTTACTGAGGGCTGAGGCCTGCTACAGTATACAGCCTCCCAGAGTCACCTCCTAGCCCAACCAGGATGAAAAAGAAGGAAGGAAGGAAGGAAGGCACTGCGATTTTTTGGTTGCCATGAACACAGAAATTAGCAGCAGATATTTTTGGCGTTAGCGGTTGGGGAGGAGAGAGCCAGCGAGGTGAAGGAAGGAGAAAAAACATCAATCATCCAAACGGCACCCATTAACTCCAAATCAAAACAACACCAGCGAGCAGTGCCAAAGCGATCACCCACACACGCAGCGCAGACGCACGCACGAGTAATTGCACAAACATGCGGAGCCAAAAGGTTAAGGCTTTTTTTTATTTATTTGCACTTGCTTGTTTTTATTTTTGGGCGTGAATTTACTTCCATCAAGCTAAAACAAATCTGTACTTCAACACACCATACCATTCAAATCTGACACACATTAAGTTTGCATGCACATGCAAACACACACACACTCACTCAAACACAGAGTAATACATAGACAAACCAATTTCTGTTAAGTTCTATTTTTTCCTTCTTTCTTTCTCATTCTTTCCTGCTTTCTTTTCTCGTCTTTTTTCCTGTCTTTTCTTTGTTTTAATCCTTCTGTCTTTTTCTTTCTCTCTCTCTCTCTCTCTCACACACACACACACACACGAAGGTGAGTACCTATGCGTCTCCAGGCTAATGGTGCTGCTTACCTTCTTGCTGCATGACTGCCTGATCTCCTCCACCTCCTCATCCTTGTTCTCGATCTCCTTCGAGTGGGTCTGCCTCAGCCTCTCCATCTCCATCTCCAGACGAAGTTTCGCCTGCAGAGCACACACACACACAGACACAGACACACACACACACACACACACACACACAGAGTTACTTTCACGTAGGCAGAGCCACAGGGCCCGGACAATGCTGGATGCCCACTCATGCACTCTGCTGAACATGAGTCAACATGTTTGACATTCAGAATGAGGCGTTCGTTAGGGGGTGTTGTGAGAGCGATGGGCCAGGTGAGATTGTGCTAAGGGGTAGGCTCACGCTGACTGGCTTTCTGAGCATGAGGAAGGCAGCAGTTCACTCCCACACAGGGACACGGCAACAGCTCAGACTACAGTATGTTTTATTCACAGGTGTGGAGGAGGCAATATGTGCCCATTATAGCTGTTATGTTTGTGACCAGCTGTGGGTAGGGACTGTGTTCGTATGTGAGTGTCTGGGTGTGTGTGTATGCCTGAAAATCTGGACGATGGTATGTGAAATAGCATGTGTGTGTGTGTGTGTGTGTGTGTGTGTACGAAGTTATTCATAACCGTGGGCATTAAGGTATGCAAAGGAGAGGAACACCGATGTGTGTATACTCCTAATTGCAGGCGTATACATATATACATATATACATATGTGCCTTGATACCTCCATCTATTTATGCTGTCAGTCACACCAGTCACTTTATTGCCATACCTGCTGCTGATATGTGCCTGTTTATCTCCAGGCTTTGCACAAGTCTATGCACAGTCTATGCAACTTTTTACAGACAGTAGATCATATTAGTTATTGTACAGTCTATGTTAATTCTTGTACTTAATTCTTGTACTTAGTAGTTTTTATAGTAGTTTATATTGTACATATCTCTCCTTGTTTATTTATGTGTGCACATTATGGGGAAGCTTGCAATCTCATTATACTTGTATAATGACAATAAAGGCATTCTATTCTATTCTATTCTATACATATACGTGAGTATATGTGCATGTCTACATGTATCATGTGTTTTTGTGTGTAACACACGAGCATATGCATGTGTACCTGTTCCAGCATCTGGATGGTGCCGGCCTGCTCGTCCAGCTCCTCCTCCTGGTCCTTGACCTTGGCCTCCAGGTCGCGCAGCTGCTTCTTGACCTTGGCCAGCGAGGCCTCGTCCTTGCTCTCCTGAGAGGACAGGTCCGCCAGCTCCGCCTCCAGCTGCTCCACCTTCAGGCTCACCGCACACATCTCCAGGTCTTTATCCTGACACAGGCCGAAGAGAGGGGGCGTAGAATGAGAGAGAGAGGGGGAGAGAGAGAGAGGGAGAGAGAGAGAGAGAGAGAGAGAGAGAGAGAGAGAGAGAGAGAGAGAGAGAGAGAGAGAGAGAGAGAGAGAGAGAGAGAGACAGACAGAAGAAGATAGAGAGAGAAATGTGGAGGGAGAGGAGAGATGGAGATAGAGAGAGAGAGAGCAAGAGAGTGAGAGCGCGAGAGGAGAGAGACAGAGAGAGAGAGAGAGAGAGAAAGAGAGAGAGAGAGAGAGACACAGACAGACGAAGACAGAGACAGAAATGTGGAGGGAGAGGAGAGATGTGGAGATAGAGAGAGAGAGAGCGCGAGAGAAGAGAGAGAGAGACAGGGAGAGAGACAGAGAGAGAGACAGACAGACAAAGAAAAGTGCAAGAGATGGAGAGAGAAATGTTGAGGAAGAGGAGAGATATAGAGAGAGAGGAGGAGAAACAGTCAGAGAGAGTAAGAGAGAGAGGGATGAAGAGAGGCAGGCAGAGGAACAGAGGGAGATGGATGAGGAGAGTAAACGAGTGTGTCGGTAAAAGGGAGAAAGATAGAGGGATAGGGAGAGAGAGATGGAGAGAGGCAGACAGAGAAAGAGAGGGAGATGGATGTAGAGAGAGTGAAAGAGTGAAGGAGAGTGTGTCAGATGTAAAGCAGGACAGAAGGACAGTTTACCCAGGCAGTTCACACCAAGTTCACACACACTCGACCTGTGGTGCTCACCTACGGGTCAAGCAGGACATTTGTGTATTTAGTTTGGTCCTACACACAAACGCCTGCACACACACACGCGCGCACACACACAGACACACACACACAGACACACACACACAGACAGACACACACACTCACAGCGAGAGGGGCAGTGAGTGTGTGCCTCACCTCTAGCTGCTGCCGCAGGCTGAAGACCTCTCCGGTCAGCATGTCTTTCTCACGACCCAGTTTCTCCCTCTGGCTCCTCTCTCTCTGCACCTCCTCCTGGGCCTGCGTCTGCTCCGAGTCAAACCTACACACACACACACACACACACACACACACAGGAGAACCTTACTGACCAAGTCCTTTGCATACAGATATATTAAGAAATACATCAATGCAATTTTCTGTTCCGACTGCCCTCCTGCAAGTTGCACAGACACTATTATACTTGTACACGCGTAGTAACACACACATAACCCTTGACTCCAACCGCAAACAACTGTAGCTGACTGCCCTTAAGGATACAGTGGCAATACTTCAGATGAAGCTAGAGTAAAGGCCTACACACATATACATAGAGTTCACAATCACAAAACTACATTCTGTGAGATGTAAACACTGGAGTTCGAGCGAGGTGAACGTACAGTAGGAGCAACCAAACCTACCTTCTTTTACGCCAAATACTGAGCATGGCTGTGGTCTTTAGAAGGGCAAGCTCTCATACACAGAAGTACCACAGCATTGAATAGAGTGAGCACTGCTGTGAGCCTAAATGTGTGTGCGTGACTGTGAGTCGGTGAAAGCCTGCGCCGTCAGGGCTGGTTTAGGGCTAAAGAGCGGAGAAACGATAGGAGGGGCCCGCTATGACGTCCGCAGAAGTAAATCTACGTCCACGCTCATGATCTCTCTCTCCTGACCTCCCACCTCCCCACCCCACCCCAGCCCAGCCCAGCACACCGCAGTCCAGGCCCCTCCTCTCCCCTCACCTCCACCTCCTCTGTGTCTTACGCAACACTCTCCGCTGATCCCCCACCCCACCAATCGGAGAGCAGCGTGACGCTGACCCCCAGCAGCCTCCACGCCGGCTCTCCTTCACTCGTTCCGTTTAACCTCTCCCACCCCTGACTTTCCTAGCCCGCAGCACCGTCTGGCTCCTGTCTGCCTTTTTTCTTTCTTTCTTTTTCTTTTTTTTTGACTGTACATCCTCTCTATCCTCTCTATCTTTAGAGTTTGCCCCTGTCGTTGCTCTTTCTCTTCTTTTAATTTATTTCACCCTGATTCTGCCCTGGCACTTAGACTCCACTAGTCCACTCCTCCTGTCCCCTTCACTTTCTCTCTCTCTCTCTCTCTCTCTCTCCCTCCCTCATTATCCTTCCTCTCTTCGTCTGCCTCCCCCTCCATCCCTTGTTCCCTCCCATTTTTATCCCTTTGTCTCTTTTCTCACTCTCCATACTGCCTTTCCCTCTCTCTATCTCTCACTCTTTCCCCTCTCTTCCTCTGCCTCCTTCTCTCTCTCTCTGTCCTCACTTCACTTTGCCCCATCCCTCCACCTGTCTCACTCTCTTTTTTCTCTCCATTTCTCTATCTTTACCTCTCTCTCCCTCTATCCCTCTCTCTCTTCTTCCTTCGCTTTGCCCCATTCCTCCACCTCTCTCGCTCTCTTTTTTCCTCCCCATTTCTCCCTCTATTCACTTCTCTCTCTCTCTCTCGCCACCCCTCTCTTCACTTCTCTCTCTCCCTCTCTCTCTCTCAGCTCTTCCATATTTCAGCTCATTAGTGGGGTATTATGGGCCTCAGCATTCCTCAGCACAGTGACAAGCACAGCCCTCCCCCATCCCATAATGCCCTCCCCTTTCCTCTCTCCCCTCAGTCAGTCAGTCTGCTTAACCCCCCTACCCCCCATCTACACCCACACCCCTCTCCCTGTTTACACAACAGCTAGGCAGCAGCACAGCTAAGCCCCAAACACCTCACTTCTATTAGTGCACAGTCTGGCGCAGGTGCCTGCAGTTCTGTATGTGTGTGTGTGTGTGTGTGTGTGCGAACATGTGTGGATGTGCGAATGTGTGTATGTGTGAGAGAGAGAGCGTATGTCTGTGTGTGTGTGTGTGCGTGCGCGTGTGTGTGTGTATCCTGCCTGTATACAAGTGCGCCTTTCTGAAGAGTGGAGTAATGCATATGTGCGTGTGTGTGTGAGTGTGTGTGTGTGTGTTTGGTAAGTGTCCCTGTGCTGAGCAAGGCTAAAGTAGAGAGACTGTGTGCTCACTGTCAGACACACAGATGGCTCCCATCCTCCTGGCTCTGTCTAGGCATCTGAGGGAGACAGAGGAACACCGCCACCCCCCCCCAGACCAACACACTCAATGTGGGCACAGTATATAGGGAGGAGAGAGGGATAGCTGATGTGTGCAGGAGAAAGAGAGAGAGAGAGAGAGAGGGAAAAGTGAGAGAGATAGAGAGATAGAGAGAAAGAGAAAAGAGAAAAAAGAGCAAGTGATGCAGAATTGGAGGTGTGCTGTGCAGGCATTCATGTGCAGCATCTTTTAACCATTTTAAACACAGGAGTGTGAATATGTCGGTCTCTGTGCATACATATGGGTGTACTTAAACAGACTTGTGACTGCATTCCTGTGTATAATGTCTGCATCCATGTGTGTGCGTATGTGAAGGCATGTGTGTGTGAGATTAAAGGACGTATATTTGTCTGTGTATGCGTGTGTGACTTTTTGTGTGTGGATGTCTTGTATTTGTGTGAGTGTGTATGAATGAGTGTGTAAGTGATAATGTGTGTGTGAGTAAAATTGCGTGTGCGTGTGAGAGCGAGAATATGTGATTATGTGTATAAGTGTGTGTGTGTGTGTGTGTGTGTGTGTGTGTGTGATGTGCACTGACTTGCGCTGCTCCTTCTCCAGGTCGTGGTTGCGGCTCTGCTGGCGTGTGTGTGTGAATAACTGTGTGTGTGTGTGTGTGTGTGTGTGTGTGTGTGTGTGTGCACTGACTTGCGCTGTTTCTTCTCCAGGTCGTGGTTGCGGCTCTGCTGGCCCTCCAGGTGCAGCTTGGTGTCCTGCAGCTCGGCCGTCAGCCGCTGGCACTTCTTCTTCAGCTGCGCCGCCACGCGCTGCACCTCCTCGTTATCCGCCTGCAGGTCCGTTAGCTGCACACACACACACACACACACACGCGCGCGCAGGGGGGAACATACACACACATACGCAAGGGGGAACACACACACACACACACACACACGCAAGGGGGAACATACACACACATACGCAAGGGGGAACACACACACAAACACACACACACACACACACACACAAACAAATACATGAATACTTTGTACTTGTTTTGGCTATGTTATTATTACATATTACACGAAGCTAACGCTCTCATCCAGAGCGACTTACAGTCATTTTAGGTACAGGGTACAGTCCCTGGAGCAATGTGGGGTTAGATGCCTTGCTCCAGGGCACTTCAGCCATGGATGAGGGTGCAGGAGAGCACTGGTTATTTACCGCCCCCACCCCACTGCCCTATCCTACTCTTATGGGATTCAAACCGGCAACCCTCCAATCCCAATACCAACCTCCTGACCATTAGGCCACAGTTGCCCCACAATTGCTATATTTGCTATGATTCCACTGTGATGTTTAGAAGATGTTTCATGTAACGATGTGGGCCTAGGGAGCACTGCAATTTGGCCTAGGGAGAACTGCAATGGCTCAGTACACCTGCACTTTGTTAAGGAGATAATTGGCCAGCCTACTTAGGGGCTGGTGGTTTTGCACAGAAGAACAGAAGGTCAATAGAGGAAGAACCAGGAGTGGCTCAGCTAAGGAATCAGGGTTTTGTGAAGACAACTGAAATTCAGAATGAGTTGTCGACGAACGTGTAGTTAACCATGCTTGCTGAGAGGTGAGGTGTGTGAATTTAAGGCCAGAGAGGGGCAGGGATTGCCCTGAACATGGTGCCTAGCTGCTGTGGGCAGTTTCAGAGTGTTAAAAGCCATTGATGCTGAATGCATAGACTCCTGGTAACCT
The DNA here is from genome assembly GCA_027475355.1 of Coilia nasus. Taxonomy (NCBI): domain Eukaryota; kingdom Metazoa; phylum Chordata; class Actinopteri; order Clupeiformes; family Engraulidae; genus Coilia; species Coilia nasus. The sequence goes on along the minus strand of CM050215.1, from coordinate 15,468,386 downwards.
CTTTTGGTCTGTCTGGACAATAAATATTATTTTATCTGTGACCTGCTGTCTCTGGATGCCTCCTTCCCTTGCACAACACGTCGAGCTAACGTGGGGTGGGTAAACATGGGGTGGCCGTCTCGCCATTTACATACTCGTATCATGTGTGTGTGTGTGTGTGTGGTCGCTGCATATGTGCACCATGTGCATGTCAAAATTACAGATTCTACAAGTATGTCAATTCAAATTCAAGCTTACGTGTTTGAGGGAAATGTTCACCATTGCCTTCCCTTTTCTAGTGTTATTTTCATATTCATGCATAAAATGCATAAATATTCAACACATGTCTTTTTCAATTTCAGAAGTAAATGTTAGTTAGGGCCACGGGCATTGGCCTCATTACACCTCCTCTCCTATCATGCTTTATTTCCTATGCATGCCCTTTCTCCCTGCATGCATCAGTTCATGTGTCCTATCCAGGGTGCATCAGTTGATGTGTCCTACCTAGGGTGCATCAGTTCATGAGCCCTAACTATGGTGCATCTGTGGATCACAGCTTAAGAGTCTGCTGATAACCCTCACACAGACAGAGCGCTAGACGGGTAGTGTGTCTGCATGGGCCAGCCTCTCCTTGAGACCTCAGTGCTGAGACTGCTCAATGCTTATACAGTGAGACAGGCAGATTTCTCTGGAGAGGGGAAAAGAGTGACTGTGTGTGTGTGACTGTGTGTGTTTTTTTTGTCTGTTCGAATGTATTTAAGTGTGAGTGTGTGTGAGAGAGAGAGAGAGAGAGAGAGAGAGAGAGAGAGAAAGAGAGAGAGAGAAAGAGAGAGAGAGAGAGAGCGAGAGAGAGAGAAAGAGACAGAAAGAGAGAGAGGGGAGATAGAGACTGAAATCCATATGTACAAACACACTTCAAAGCAGGATAGCCATTTTAGCTGAGAGGGGGATTATGGTGGTATCCAGCCAGAGGTGTGTTTGTGTGTGTCTGTTTGTATGTGTGCATGAAGGGATGGAAGATGGATGAGTTTATCTCTGTGTGTGTAGCATGACAGAAGGAAACAGAGGTGAGATAAGATGTAAAGGCAAGAACTGATGCTAGACTAACTGACACGGGCTTGCTTGTGCATCCCTGTGTTTGTTGTTGTGTGTGTGTGTGTGTATGTATGTGTGTGTGTGTGTTTTAAGATAGAAAAATGTCAGCAAGGTAGCCAAGTAAAACTGCATTTGTGCGAGTCTGTGAACCTTTGCCGGCGTGTGTGTGTGTGGAGGAGGATTTACAGGTATGTGTCTGCTCGTGTGTGTGCGCACACACGTGTGTGTGTGTGTGTGTGTCTGTGTGTGTGTGTGTGTGTGTGTGTGTGTGTGTGTGTGTCTGTGTGTGTGTGTCTGTGTGTGTCTGTGTGTGTGCCCGCGCGCGTGTGTGTGTATTTACCCTCCTCTCCAGCTGTCTCTTGTTCTGCTGCTCCACCTCCAGCTTGTCATCAAACTCCTGCTGCAGCCTCTTCTTGGTGAACTCAATCTCCCTGATGGCGCGCTCGTACTTCAGCCTCCACTCGCCCCCTGCAACATCAAACAGCAGCGCTCAGCAGGCAGGCAGCACAGCACAGCACAGCACAACACAACACAACACAACACAAAACAGGGCAGCAGCCCTCATAAGCCAACAGTGCATCTATAACGTAAGTACACAACCACAACACACCAATGCCCACCAGTCCCCACAGATCAGAGGGGGACATTTCGGCTTCAGAGACTGATAGTCATGCCGTTTATGTTTTTAAAACCATTCACTCAGCCAACTGAGCCAATTAGCAACTTGATTAGCACATGTTTTTCAGTGGCGAGATCACTAACAAAAACAAAATGTACCTATTCTGGGCACAAGTAAGTCACTTCATTGTTTATGTACAGAACAGTGCAGTTGACTGTAATGTTAGACGGTGCTTCCCAGTTTACCTTTTACCTTTAAAGTTTACTTTTGTGTTATTATGTGATGTTTTCCTTCGGGCAAGTTAGCCTGTGAACGTTAACATTGTTGCCAGTTGTTGTCTGGTGAAAGCTCCTAATACTACTCCTAATACCTAATACTTAAAAGGAAGTTTCCCACTTCAGCACCATGAATGCACTACAGTACAACTGCCACAAAGCCCCATACTGTTAAAAACATGCCAACTCTACTTAAAGGTCACAAAAGGCCCACAGCTGCAGCGGCTACATGTCAACTACAGTATTAAAACAGCGACTTATATGATGTCAATGAAGCCCTCCAGTAAAAGCATGACAATATGAGAGCCCTTGTAGAACATACAGAATATTAATTAATCATACTCTAAAACAGCCATAAATCCTTTCCTAAGCTTAAGTTTGTTAACTTTTGTTAACCTCGAGTTTGCTAAGCCATCATGGATGGTAGCAACAGAGTGCAGAAAAATGTCTAAAATTGGCACTGTCAGAACGAACACTAACTGTCTATGATGTGAGGGAAAAAAACAAGGTGTTGAAATATAGCCGCGAGCGCCAAAGCTGAACATCTGGACCATCTGCAGGGTATTGTCAGTCACCATGGTGATGTTCCTTTATCGAGGAACGATCACTGAATCTGCCACGTGGACCTCGACTATTCCATAATGAGGCATGTGTATCTGTGCACATCTAAGGATTAAAACAAGCCTCTGAACATGTTCAGCCCCCGCTCACAACTTCACCAGCACTCTTCAGGCACCATATGGCAGCAAGACACAACACAACACAACTTTCCACAGCAGCTTTCCCCAGCAGAGGATGAGGAGGAGGAAGAGGATGGGGGGAGGAAGAGCAAGAGAGGCTTTTAGAGCTGGGAGTGGCGGCATCTGCTTTTGGCGCCGTGGGCCGAGCCAAACCTGGGAAGGTCCCTTGTCTGCTCCAGACTAAATCAGTGCTAATTGGACTGTGGAGGTGAGGAACAAGACTCGGAATCTAGTGCTGGCGTCGGCGTTGTAGTTTGACATCCCCGATCCCTCTATTAGTCTGGCTATAGGCAAGACAAGGGTAGCCACAGGAGAATTTCTGTGTGTGTGTGTGTGTGTGTGTGTGTGTGTGTGTGTGTGTGTGTGTGTGTGTGTGTGTGTGTGTGTATGTGTGTGTGTGTGTGTGTGTGTGTGTGTGAGAAAGTGAGACAGTGTGTGAGAGAGTGTTGGGGTTGGGGTTTTCCTTAGTTGTGTCACCTGAGATGTTTTTCAAGAAATATGTCCTATTGCAGCAGCTATAGTGAAAGAGAGAGAATTCAGGGTGTATGTGTGCGTGTGTAAGAGAGAGAGAGAGAGAGAGAGAGAGAGAGACAGAGACAGAGAGAGAGTGAAAGGGGAAGTGAATGTGGGCCTGACATGCTAAAAGGCGTTCCTTCGCCCCATTTCCATATAAATGGTGTAATGACGGCTGCCGGCCTCGGCGCGCCCCTGCTCTGATCCGGCAGATTATTTTCTCATTTGTCTGAAGGAGCCCTGGCGCGCTGGCATGGAGGGGGGGGCTTTCAAGCCCAGCCCAGCCCAGCACAGCCTCACCACCACACCGCTAGTCCCCCCCCCCCCACCCCCCCCAAACCCACGCTCTTCATCTGAGGGTAGTGTGGGCACCTGCGGCTAACCGCGCTAAAGCCATCCAGACCCTGCATGACAGCAGCAGAGTGGTGGAGAGAGGGAGAGAGGGAGAGATGGAGAGAGAGAGGAGAAGGGATGAATACAGGAGGGTTTTGGGAGGAGGAGCAAGAGAATAGGAGCAGGAGAGAGAAAATAGAAGAAAGTGAGAGAGAATGAACGAGATAGAGAGAGAGAGACACAGATAGACAGAGACAGAACAAAGGGATAGGGTATGGGGGAGATGAAGAGAGGAAAAGGGAAAGTGTAGGAAAGAGAGAAGAAAAAAAGATTAAGAGAGAGGAAGAGATAAAGGGAGGGAGAAGGTGAGAGGAAGAGAGAGGAGAAAGGCAGGGGGCCGTCAGGCTGTCTGAACGCTACTAAACGTGTGATGAGGAATGAGCCTTGCGGATTCCCATATGATGGTCGGGATTCAAAGCAATCATGGAGTGCTGATGAGTTTAGGTCTGGAGTAGGTGTGTGCTGTGACTGTCTGTGTATCTGTGTGTGTGAGTAAGTGAGAGAGAGAGATAGAGTCAGAAAGGGAGAGAAAGAGAGAGAAAGAAAGAGAGAGAGAGAGAGCATGTGTGTGTGTGTGTGTGTGTGTGTGTGTCAGAGAAAGCAAGTCTGGAAAACCTATGGTGTTGAATAAAATGAGTAAAAATGAGCATGTGCGGTACTGCACTGTTTAAAGCAGGGAAAAAGGAAGAGGAAGTGACGAGAGGGCCGCCCACCTGTGTCGTCGTCATCCATCTCCCCGTTGAGCTCCGAGGCCCGTATGAGTCGAGCCTCCATCACCTCCATCTCCATCGACTCCATCTGCTTCTTCATGCTGTCAAACTTGGCCTGCGACGCGACACACACAAACATACACACACAAACATACACCCAGGCACACACACAGACACACACACACACACACACACACACACACACACACAGGCAGACATAGGGAGTGAGTGAGCACAGGCGGACTGCAGCTCCACAGGGAAACAACAGGCCATCTGGTTCCAGGCTAATGCACATTGTGCAGGTGGAGGGTATACCTCACCGCACACACTTACACATACAGCACACACACACTCTTTCACACACACTCTCTCTCACACACACACACACACACACACACACACACACTCTGACAGGCCACAAATGGCAATGTCAGGTGTGCATGTAATACATACATACACTAACATGATTACCTAACGTTCACATACACACATGCACCGCCGTGTCATAAATGTCAGGGAGGTACGCACAAACAGAAGCACCCCAATGTCTGTCATCAGTCCCACCCCCCTCCACACACACAAACACTAACACACAAAGGTACACACACACACATACAAACCTTCACACAAGCTCAAACACACACAAACGTACACACACCCACTCACACTTCCACTCTCTGAAGAATAAAACAATTCCAGGTTTCTCTAGGAGAAGTCATCTGTAGCCAGTCCACACACAGCCTCTGCACTTCAGCTATGCTGTCAGGGCGCTCAGTGGAGAAAATCTATTTCAAAAAACACACACACACACACACACACACAAGAGCCCCCTTCCACACACACATACAGTACACACACGTACACACATATACACACACACACACACGAGCCCCCTTCCACACACACTTACAGTACACACATACCGACAGACACACATATACACACACATACACACACACACCCACCCACCCCCGCCCCATCCCCACACACACACACCATTACCTCTATCCTCCTCTTCCCCCAAACAAAGCTGCAGTGAACTGTCAAACACAGCACTGGAGCAGGCGGAGGGGTTAAAGCGCTTCACCTTTCAGCTGTGGCGTGGCTGTGCACAGCTCTGCAGCGCTTAAGGCCAGCTGCCCCAGGACTATTAGTCCTTCTTCATACTGCTGTCTAATGTACATCTAGGCTGGAACGGTTTTGGTTTCAAGCCCGGTTTGGATGCTGTTCACACTGGACGTAGATGAAGTTAGATTGTATAACCGAGGTCTTCCTACGGAGTTCAGACCCAGTCTCGAACCCGCGACCTCACAGCAACTCTGGTTGTGGAAGACAGACGCGCTACCAAGTGAGCTAAAAGCCGAGCTATTAGCTCCGTCAGTAGTGTATCCTTTTGAGGAGTCGGGAGGGAGGTTAGGTAACGTTCTATGCCGAGGTGTGCTAGCTGGCATACATTACAGTTAGAAAGTAGAAAATGTGTGAAACCAGACTGGTAGCTCCAGAATTAGTTAGCCCTGTGTAGCTTGTCGGCCATTTTAATTGTTCAGGGGCATACACAGATACATATGCATGAACCCTCATCGCTCACATCTACACACGTGCGAACACACACACACACCCACACACACACACACACACACGCACACGCACACGCACACACGCACGCACGCACACACATTCACACACATGCATGCAACACATACTCAATCACACACACACACACACACACACATAGGGCAGTGTACCTGAAGGTCCTTCATGTCCTTGTCCAGTCGCAGTCTCTCTGAGGTCTCTGACTCTAGCAGCTGGGAGGCCGACTCACCCGTGTTCCTCTCATCAGCAAGCTCCGACGACAACTCTGTAATCTGGAGCATGAACACACACACACACGCGCACACACACAGACACACACACATGGACACACACACACACGCACACACACGTCAGGTCACAGGCGCTGTGGTCTCTCACACCTTAGATATCCCATGGGCAGGGCTAAGGGTTTGCAGTCTCACCGAGGTGAGGTGTGAGTTTGTGTGTATGTGTGTGTGTGCATGCATGTGTGTGTGTGTGTGCCTGTGTGTGTGTGTGTATACATAGGGGAGGGTTGTGATGACACCAACCTGCAAGGAAGGTGAGTGTTTGCTGTAGTTACTGTGTGAAAGCATGTGTGCTCTCCTGGGGTAAGACAAGTGTTTGCTCCAGTGGTTGTGTGAACAAACAAGCACCACATGTGCATGTCCATTGTGTACCTGTGTGTGTGTGTGTGTGTGTGTGTGTGTGTGTGTATGTGTGTTTTTGTGGTCTGTGTACATGACACTACTCTAATCTGGATGAGGGTGAGTGCTTTTTGCTGTAACAGCTACTGTGTGTGTGTGTGTCTCTGTATGTACAGTAGGTGAGTTGATCCCTGTGTGTATGTGTATGTATGTGTGTGTGTGTTTATTCCTGTGTCTGTTTATTCCCGTGTGTTTATCGCTGTGTATGTGTGTGTCTGTGTGTGTGTGTAGGTGTATATGTGTGTGTGTGTTTCTTCTTGTATTTATCCCTGTGTACATGAGTGTGTCTGTGTGTGTATGTGTACAGTATATGTTTGTGTTTTTATCCTTCTGTGTGTGTGTGTATATATATATATATACATTTGTGTGTGTGTGTGTGCGCATGTGTCTGTGTGTGGTGTGTGTGCGCACGTGTGTTGCCCTCACCCTGCTCTCTAGGCGATCGCTGTTGAGCCTCAGTTCGTTCCTCTCCTTCTCCACTTTCTCCAGTTTGGCCTTCAGGTGCTGAATCTCCTCCTGGGGAACACAACAGCAGCGTTACCAGCTGCTCATGGGAGCAGGAGAGAGAGAAAGAGAGAAAGAGAGAGAAAGAGAAAGAGAGAGAGAGAGAAAGAGAGAGGGAGAGAGAGAGAGAAAGAGAGAGAGAGGGAGAGAGAGAAAGAATGGATGGAGAGAGGGAGAGAGAGCGAGATAGAGAGAGAGAGCGAGATAGAGAGAGAGTGAGAAAGCGAGAGAGAGAGAGAGCAAGAGAGCGATATAGAGAGCGGGAGAGAGAAAAATATAGAGAGAGCGAGAGAGAGAGCAAGAGAGAGAGGGGAGAGTGGGAGGAGAGAGAGAGAGGGAGAGTGATAAAGAGAAAGAGAGGGGGGTGGAGAGAGTGGGAGAAGAAAGACAGAGCACAGGAAAAAAACGAGAGAAGATAATAAACAGAGACAGTGGAGGACAGAAAGCGGAGAGAGCTGAAGTTGAACAGCATGAGGGAGAGAACACAGGAAGAGACAAACACAAAAACATGACATACACAAAGAGCCCAAGGAGACCGCACATGCACGCACACACACACACACACACACACACACACACACACACACACACACATATACACACACGTGTGCGCACACACAGTCACACACATGCACTCAATACATACTCACACACACACACACACATGCATACACGTACATGCAACACATACTCAATCACACACACACACACACACACACACACACACACACACACACACAATAGGATGGCAAGCAGAGTAGGGACAGAGATAGAAAGAACGAGGACAAAAAATAGTGAATGACAGAGAGAAGGAGAGAGAGAGAGAGAGTGAGAGTGTGTGCGAGAGAGTGATAAAATAAGATCTGACCTTGAGGCCCAGCAGTTTCCCCCCCCCCTCTCTCTCTCTCTCTCTTTCTTTCTTTCTCTCTCAAGGATCTTTCTCCTCTCATCCGCTCTCTCCATCACCTGAGGCCTCAGTTCCCCACTGCCCCATCACCCTCCCTCTGCCCTCTCTCCCACCCCTACACCCACTACTGCACCACCACCACTACACCACACTACACACACACTATGCTACACTACACACACACTACACCACACTACACACACACTACACACACACACTATGCTACACTACTCAACCCCCACCTCACCCCAAACTTTCTCAGCCTCCAACTTTCGGCAGCAGATGTGCACAGTCAATTCGCCCTGGCTCTGCAGGCTATTTGGGTAAAGGAGATAGTGCCTGCGTTTGTTTTTTAAAAGACAGAGACTTTGAAAGCAGCTTCTCTTTCCTTCACTCTCCCTCTATCTATCTCTCTCTCTCTCTCTCTCTCTCTCTCCCTCTATCTAGCTGTATTTCTCTCTCTCTCTCTTCCTTGCTCTCTAAGGAGGACGGCTGACTGCACAACTACACAGAGCTCAGCAGGAGGGGAGCCCAGTGGATGTCTACAGACTGAGCATAAACACACACACACAAACACACACACACACACACACACACACACACACAAATTCACATTACCATGCACAAACAAAAAGATGCCTTCAAACACCCACATCTGCATTGACAACCACTTACACATCGGCAACCACAGACACATCAGCATATACAAACAAACAAACAGCAAAACTCACCAGTTCACACACACACACGCACACGCACACACACACACTCCTGCTGACTTGCTAATTCATTCCGCTGTGTGAAGCAGCGCTGGGCTTGATCCCACCAACTCATCTGCACCGCTTCCCCTCCCTGAAGATGGCTGTTGCCGTGGCTACACAGGTAACTCCCCCTCGCCCCCCCCTCCACTCTCCCCCTCCCCATAATACACGCTCATACCCCAGAGGCTCCCCAACCAAAGGGAACAGGTGCCTGGTCAGCTCAGCAGAAACAGACCTCAGCAGCTCTGTGTTTATTCAAAAGGGTGCCCCCTGCAGGACTGGATGCGTCATGGTGCAGATTTAAAAATAAAATTAAAAGCCCCAAAAGACCCTCAAACCCCCCCCCTCTCCTCTCCTCTCTCACACAGTCAATTTGCAAGTCCAACAGAAAGCGCTTCACAGCTGAGGATGACAGTATGACAGTTCTCTTATAATGGTACAGCAGTCAAGTATAACAGAGAGACAGAGACAGAGACAGAGACAGAGACAGAGACAGAGACAGAGAGAGAGAGAGAGAGAGAGAGAGAGAGAGAGAGAGAGAGAGAGAGAGAGAGAGAGAGAGAGAGGGAGAGAGAGAGGGAGACAGACAGAGGGGGAGACAGACAGAGAGAGAGAGAGAAAAAAGAAAAAGGGAGAGAGAGGGTCTAATATGAAGGAGAGACACAGCGCAAGAGAGAGTGTGAGAGAGGGGAGAACAATTGAGAAACAGAGAAAAGCTGTGAAAAAAAGTTCACAAAAAAGCCACAATTCTTTAAAAAAAGTGAGAGAGACAGAGAAACACAGAGGGATGGAGGGAGGGAAAGAGAGAAAGGTGATAAAGACAGACAGAGAGAGAAAGACAAAAAAGAGTGCATAGGAGATTTCCAGACAGCGTCAGCCAGCAGGGAGCAGGGGCAGAGGCGGAGATATGCTGACAGCCAGTGGAGGGAAAGGACACAGAGAGAGGAAAACACGAGGAGGAAGGAGAGATTAACTGGGCCTTCTCACAGACTGTAAATAACACAGCAACTGACAGACAGACAGACAGACAGACAGACGAGTAGACAGACACTAACAACAGGGTTCCTATTCATTTTCTCTGTCAACGTTTCAAAACTCCTCTGTGACTTTTTAATGACTCCCCGTGACATTTTACGACCTTTCCACAACATTTCCAACTACTACACAGCTCCGGCCAAATTAGTGAAGGAAAATTATGAATAATTCAACAAACTAATCCATTTCTAATATATTTACATGTCTATGTCAATTTAATTGTCACATTTATTTCACTGAAGAAATTACTTAATTGAAAAATTATACCCAAAAGAGAGGGAAGGCATTACTTCTTTTAGACCTGCCAGTGAAGAATATTATACTTCAACAACTTGTAAAGAATTTACTACATCTCATGACATTTCAAAGCCTTGAAAATGAAATGTTAAAATGTCCATGAATTTTCAAGGTTTTTTAAGGTTTTTAGTTGACTGCAGGAACCCTGGGGCAGGCATGCCAAATAACAGACAAGAAAGACAAGACAGACTGGCAGACAGACAGAAAGTCAGATAGACAGACAGATAGACAGACAGACAGACAGACAGAAAGTCAGAGAGACAGTCAGTCAGTCAGTCAGACAGACAGACAGACAGAGTCAGACCGACAGACAGACAGGCAGACAGACAGACAGACAGACAGACAGAAAGTCAGATAGACAGACAGTCAGACAGACAGACAGAAAGTCAGAGAGACATACAGTCAGTCAGTCAGTCAGTCAGACAGACAGACAGACAGACAGACAGACAGAAAGTCAGAGAGACAGTCAGTCAGTCAGTCAGACAGACAGACAGACAGAGTCAGACCGACAGACAGACAGGCAGACAGACAGACAGACAGACTGGCAGACAGACAGAAAGTCAGAGAGACAGTCAGTCAGTCAAACAGTCAGATAGTCAGACAGACTGGCAGACAGACAGAAAGTCAGAGAGACAGACAGACAGACAGACAGACAGACAGACAGACAGACAGACAGACAGACACAGCCCTGACAGCTCAGCGCAGTTTGACCCAGGGCTGGCAGAGGTGGGTGTATGGCACTCACGTCCTTCCCGCGGATCTGCTCCTCGCTGAGCTGCACCTGGATGAGGGGGCGCACGGTGGTGAAGAGCCTCCACCAGGGCCAGCCCTTCACCCCGCGGTTCTTCTTGATGTTCTTCTGGATGCAGCGGATGGCCAGGTCCTGGATCTGGGGGAGATTAAGAGAGACCACACGGTCAACAACAACCGAGCATACGGCTCTGCATGCCTGCCTGCATGCACGTGTGTGTGTGTATGTGTGCGCGAGTGAGTGAGTGAGTGAGTGTGTGTATATGTGTGTGTGTGTGTGTGAGTGATAATGGCGCAAAAGAGAAAGAAGGAGCAAAAGAGAGAGAGCGAGAGAGAGAGGGAAAGAGAAAGAGAGAAAGAGAGAGAGACTAAAATACTACCAGTCCAGTGGACAAGCCAAGTTACAGCGTAGCACAAAAGTGAACTGTGCAGAAGAAAGCCTTTGAGAAGTCTGCACAGTCACCCTCCCCGAAAACCCTTCAAAGCCCCTCCACTACCCACCCCCACTCCACTTCCCCAGCCCCAGCACAACACCTCAGCCTGGCTGGCAGGGAGGAAGCAAAGGGGCAGAGCCCCGGCTGGACAATAGTGCCCCTGTGCTGGGCAGAACTGGGAGGCCCCGGTCGGGGACCCTCCTCAGAGGGCTGCCGCGTCAATGGAGCCCTTTCAACAACCAGGGGTGGGACCTCTGACAATGGCCAATGGCCTTCTCCACAGGCCTGAGGGGTGGGTAGGGGTGGGTGGTGGAGTGGGCGGTGTTGGCTTCCATCAGGACCACGCTCTGTGTCCCCTCAAAACATTCAGTCATTAACAAAACGGACAGCCAATCATTTACCACGTCCACATTTTTAGCCCGGAGTGTGAATTCTTAGAACCGAGCGCGGTTGGCACTAGATGTTCCCAGCTAAAAACAAAGGGGCAGTGAGGCGGGAACCGACATCGACACCTTCACTGCTTCACAACCACAAGCACAGGACAGGGACAACAAAGCGACATGAGTGAGAGACACAAATAAATAGAAAGGAAAAAAAAAAAAACAGACAAAAAGGAATGAGTAAACAGAGAGAAAAAATGAGAGATAGACAACAAATGAAAAATTCCCATCATCAAAATCCCAATGATCATGGCTGGAGCAGCCTGAATTTGGATCAGAACCACTGAGGTCAGGATTCCTAAGCAGGCTGGAGAGAGATGGAGGGAAAACAAGAAGTAGAGAGAGAGAGAGAGAGAGAGAGAGAGAGAGAGAGAGAGAGAGTGTGAGAGAGAGAGAGAGAGAGAGAGAGAGGCAGAGGGTTGGAAGGAGCAAGAAAGGGAGAGAACAAGAGAAAAGGAGGGGGAGAGAGAAAGAGGGAGAAGGGGAGAGAGACAGAGAAAGAGAGGTTGTAGAGGCAAAGAAAAGGAGAGAGAGAGAGAAAAGCAGGGAGAGAGAGGGAGAAGGAGAGAGAGAGAGAGACGCAGGGAGAGAGAGGGAGAAGGAGAGAGAGAAGGAGAAGGAGAGGGAGAGTGAGAGAGGCATGCTCTTGTGGGCAATTAAATCAAACATCAATACCACTTGGCAGCCTGTTAAAGCGCGTTATAAGATTTACATGCTGCTCCTACGAGGCGGCCATCGCCAATAACAGCAGATTATCCGGAAACCCAATTAGGACAAGGGGACGCAGTTTGCCACATTGAGCGACCGGAGGCGTGGGGGAGGGGGGCGCTGGTTGTGCACACTATTTTTTTTTTTCTTTTACTCTCTCCCTTCTCTTTGTTCCAGCCGTCTCCCCCCCCCCCCCCGCGCTCCAACTCAGATTGGTCACGCCGCAAAGAGCCCAAACGTGCCGCAGAGACCCTGGGGAGCTCAGTGACGGCGCTCGGTGCCATATGAAATAGACCTCATTGGCAACGCTCCTGGCCTCCGACAAATGTTGCAAACAGCCGATGGAACAGCTTGCGGGAAGGAAAGGGAACCAAGGGGGAGGAAGAGGGCCACGTCGGAGAGTGGATGCTGCCATTTTAACAGGCCGAGAGCCAGTCAAATGCATCAGAGGGAGGCCTGGATAAGTGATGTCATCAACGTGCGCCAGGCGATTATTAGGTGTATTTGACAATCAACAGTTTTACTGCATGTCCTACTACCTGGTATGTCTATGCATTTGGCAAATAAATATCCTTGATAAAAATGTAAGCAGCTGACTACAATCTGGGATGCATTCTGGGTTGATAGTTTTGCATGATGGTTAGAAGTCATGTCAGACTTGCCTGAAAGGTGTGAGGATGTCAAAAAAAAAAGGCGACCATGCAATATGACCCGAAAACCTGTGGGAGCAAGGTTCTTGCAGGCAAATCTTACAGACCCCCCACACACAGCACATGACATTTATGTCATCTGCTATGGAAATCAGAAAGGTGCGAGCTCAGTCACATTGTTGCAGGAAAAGAGATTTGTGTTCCACTTCACTGCCGCCCACCCCAGCAGTGACTAGCAGTTCTCATTGACGTATGCAGACAGACACCAACAGACGTCAGTTATATAAGTCAAACGCGCCTAGTGTCGCAGGTCAGGCATACTTGTTGGAAAAACAGCACCCACAATAAGCACTCTACTGACTGTACAGGGTGAATGAGGAATGATGAAAACTTCAAAGGATTTCCAGGTTCAAAGTAAAACATACACACACACACACAAAACTGAGACAGATCTGTTCTCAAACACACCTGCTCTTCCCTGGTGTAGAAGGTCTCTGTCTTTCAGGAAACTATTTAATTGGACGTCAGCCACAAGTTCAGGTGCAGGGGTGGAGTATTCCCAGGGTGCCTCCCTCCAGCACAATATGGCTTCTGATAGTCAGTAAGATATGTGTGTGAGGAGGAGGATGGGATACACTTGCTGACAGTATCAAAGAGGTCGAGGGAGTCTCCTTTACTTAGCTGGTCCCTTGTGGTGAGGATCACATTTGTGAATGGGGGGGGAAAGGCCTTGAAAGCACCCTACTAGCACAGGTGGAAAAGTCGGATCATGTGTTGGTTGCACCTGTGCACTTAAAAACAGGTGGCTGCACTAATTAGCTCATGTGACCTGGTTGAAGAGTTGTGCTGATTACAATCAGCTGGTTTGGTGACTGGATGGAACAAATGCAAGGCAGGTTTTTTTCTACTTTCTGAAGCCAGACTTTTTTCACCTCTTCCTTACCAGATAAAGTTTCCCGAATTTGTCATCGAGCAAGAACTGCCCACCTTACCCACTCCAATCCGCCCACCCATCTCTTAATCAATTAACGCGACAGATAGGGGGTGGCAAATCTGACTCGTGCAGTCTGACAGTAGTGACTGCTAAAGAAAAGCCAGCAGAGCAGCTTCTGTCAGGCTCACAGGCAGGCGCTGTAACGACGCAGCACATTAAATGTCCCTTTCTGCATGCAAGCGCGCACACCCACACACACTAACTACTCTGTCTCTATCTCTGAACTGTGTGCGAGATGAATTCTCTGAATGTGTCAAGGCCGTGTCACCTTTGAGGGCCATTCCTCTGACGTCTTGGTGACATATGGCTGCTAATAGGTCAAGAACATGCCAGCTCTACAGCTCTCTGGCACCCGTAAGCGTTTAGCACTGTACTGCAAACTCAACCGTGGATCAATCTACGGCAGGGAAGGATTCACAGTAGCCTATGGCCTCACACACACACACACACACACACACACAGTAATCCATTTAGACAAACATGCCAACCGAACCTATTCACTTCCTCACTATTCCCCACCAATCTCCCCATCATGCATCACACACATGCTCACACACACACCCACACAGAAAAAAAAGCCTTAACAGGTTCTCTACATTATGATCCTAGAAAGTTTATAAGTCTGATAATGTATTTTAAGGGGAAAATGTGAAGGATATGGAGTTTTCTTGATAAAAACTGTGAATGATGTATAGAGTCTGATTATTCATATCTGAGCAGTGAAATTCAAAAGCAAGACATGTGAAATGCACACGGATTGCCCTTACAAAACTCAGCGCAGCACTACATAAAAGCTCCTCTTCACGACACACTGCTCATCCTATTTGGCCTTACGTAAGCTCCAGGCTTCATATCGAGAGTCTCTTTGAAAAATGCCATTACCACCCTGGCTGCCATCGTCTCACGCACTCAAACAGCATTTCATTAGCCGTGTCCAAGGGAAGCGACACTCTTCAAACTCACCACCCCCTCCACCTCCACTACCCTCCCCACCAGCAGCAGCAGCAGCACCACCACCACCACCACCACCCGCCTCTCCAGACGGCGTGAACATCAGCCGCCAGCAGCCACCCTTCTCCAGTACTTACAAGCACACCCACGATCCTCCTAATGATGAAGAACCTCTGGGATCTCCCATCAAAGGACAAAGCAGAGGCTCAAAATGACAGCAGTCACACAAAGAGAGGCAATCCATAGGCTGAAGTGGAAAGATACGTCCTACAGTCGGAGGCCAGTGGTGGTGGCAGCAGAGCCTCTGATGTCCCTGACAACAGCCTCAGATGTCCCTGATGACAGCACGTCAGAGGGGCTGTCAGTCAGCCGGTCATGGGGTCATGTTCACGAAAGAAAGAGAGTGTGGGTAACGGAGGTTGAGAGAATGAAAGTGAAGGAGAGAGTGACAGAGAGAGATACAGTAGAGAAAGAGAGAGAGAAAGAGAGAAAGAGAGTGTGGGTAATGGAGGTTGAGAGAATGAAAGTGAAGGAGAGAGTGACAGAGAGAGATACAGTAGAGAAAGAGAGAGAAAGAGAGAGAGAAAGAGACACAGAGAGAGTGTGGGTAACGGAGGTTGAGAGAATGAGAGTGAGGGGTAATGGAAAAAAAGTAATGGGCAGAGCGCGAGGACGGGGGGCGAGAGCAGGGCAGCGGCTGGCGGGGCGATCGATAGGGCCCTGATGGACGGGACCCAGCGCAGCCAGCGAACCCACGAGAACAGCAGATTGAACGCTATCTGCCCACTCAGGACAGAGATGGAGGGAGAGATAGAGAGAGGGGACAGGGAGAGGGGATAGTGCGAGAGGGTGAAACGGGGAGAATGAATGAATGAGTGTGTGTGTGTGTGTGTGTGTGTGTGTGTGTGTGTGTGTGTGTGTGTGTGTGTGTGTGTGTGTGTGCGTGTGTGTGTCTGTGACAGCACCATGATCACACCATGATGAAATTCTGATGCACTGTACTCTGGGACTATCAGAATGAACACACGAAAAGAAGAACACTTGAAATGGAGAGAACTTTGAAGTGTGCACCATGCATCTTAACAGCCACTACATTTGATGGAAAAAGAAACAGTAAGTTGTTTGAAGAAAAAAAAAAGGAAAACTACCCCCTTCAAGTCCAAAAAATATGAGAAAGGGGAGGCAAAAACCAGTGAAGAGCGAGCAAAATTACACCACTAAAAATAATATTTTGCCCGCTCGTCACTGTTTTTATGGACAAAGGATTTCAACCAGACTGGCAAAATAGCACTGGAGACTCATGCCAGCAGACAAGCAGTGCGTGCGGGGCATACACTCCACTCACCTTCCTCTTCTTGAAGGACTGCCTGGCCAGGTAGCCGCGACAGGCGGCCTGAAAGAGGGTGATGTTCCGCCGGGTCTGGATGTCCCTCTGCTCCTCCAGCTTAGCCAGGATCCCTGCCCTGAAGAACACCTGACAGGAGGGATAGAGATTGAGGAAGAGAGAAAGATTGGGAGAGAGAGAGGGGGAGAAAGAGAGAGAGAGAGAACGATTGAGAGAGAGAAAGAAAGAATGAGAGAGGAAAAAACGAGAGGAATAGAGGAAGAAAAAGAGTCAGAGAGAGAACGAGAGGAAAAAAGGAGAGGGAAAGAGAGAGTCAGAGAGAGAGAATGAAAGAGAGAACAAGAGAGGAAAAAACAAGGGAAAGAGAGGCAGCAAACAAATGTGAATAAAAATACCCTTTTTATACTGACTCAGATCAACACCACACCCAGTCATCACTCCTAAGGCTACCACAACGCACATTTATTTTTAATAAAAGGCCGTGGCGGAGAGCTGGAAAAATCTGCATTTGCCTGTTTTCTCACTGGCCTTTAAAATCTTGTGTGCCCTGGACCGTGGTGAAACAGAACAGCGTTGATGCTTACCGAAATTACGGATTTTCCAATCCATTTATTTTCTACCATTGACAGATTTTTTTTTTAACACTGCCGTCATGTTTTTATAGTTTCTGCAGAGCTCAAGAAACGAAACGAATGAGCCACTGCAATTATGAGGACAACAGGGACTTGTAATGTGCACACACAGATTCTGGAGCCAAAAAAAACAGAGGAACCATTACTAAAAGAGGGTGAACAAGCACTTATGGGTACCCTGTGATTCTCCAATGCAAGTACAGAGGTCTCAGACTGGTGAGTCATGCTGTCTGTCAAGCCTTCTGCCTGTTCTACATTCCTTCAATTTTCAGTGAGATTGACACTGCTGCTCTACAAAGCCAAAATGCAACAACATATTTTTGTGAGTTTAGACTGCAAGTTGACTTAAAGGTGTACTTCCATCATGTTTTCATTAATTTTGCGGTGGTCTCTAGTATAAATGAATGCCCTGTGAGTCGGTTTTGGTGAAAAAATGCTTTAATGCTTCTGTTTCAGGCTGTTCTAGTTTGGTGGAGGAGATGGAGCAGGGAGAATGACAGGTTCTCGGCTATGCTAGTCACAGGCTACAATCATTCGAATCCCATTCGGTCATAGCGAAGCAAATAGAAGATCTAAACATTCTACACAAACACACATACTTACCTATACTTCACTAAGTGAATGTGTGCTGCAACAAAACTTCTCAACTGTGGCATAGCTTTTTCTAATTTACAAACCTACGTCACTTTGTTGGCCTTTTTCTTATTCAATCAATCGGGTTAGAAGAACATTTTCACGTGCAGCATCCATATGCAACTCGGGGTGACCTGTCGTACTTCAAAAGAGCAAGTACTAAACGGTTTCTTGTGGAAGTACCCCTTTAATAACACATTCTTTGCCTTGTGGCTAAATCTGTTGCTTCTTCCTATTAAGAAAGCACGTAAAAGACTCACCATTATTATACCTACAACATGTTGGACTGGGCAGTATGACAACTTTAAAGGCAGTTTTGTCAATTTCAATGTTTGCGTAGTTACTGCACTTTGGCTTTTTAGGGCAGACTGGGTGCTTTGCCAAACTGAAAAAAGTCAAAACAGTCAAAAAAGGCACTCTAAGCAGTGAGCTAATGAGAAGTAAGTAGGGGCTGTGAGCACTTGGCATATGAAAGGCTCTGTGTGAACTAATGTGAGGATGGTGGTGATGGTTTGTGATGGGGGGCTTTTAATCCCTGGCCTGCAATGAGAATGCACTGCAGCGCTAAGATCTCTCTCCCCAACAACATCAAAGGCGGTGGTCGAGGCAGCCTGCAGAGCGATCGAGACTCGCCGCCTCTGCCTCCGCCACTGCGTTCCCGTTAAAGGAGAACTTCGGTGTGAAATGAAAATTGGCATGTTAAAACATCATACCGAGTTGGTATGTGTACGGAGGAGCAAAATTGATTTAGCCTGTTGCATTCAGAGTTTAATTATTTTTTATCGTTTGTCCCAGAAGGCTAACAATGGAAGTGGTAGGTGCCCTTAGACGAAGCATGACGGCTACGCTATTTTTAAACCATTAAAACAGCTCGAAGAAACTCCACACTCCATCGGTAGTACAACAAAGGCCCTGACATTAAAAAACGAGGCACTGAGAACTTTGTAAGTGTACACAACATTTATTAATAAAACAGTTTTGACAAGCAGTACCTTGCTGTAGTTTCTCGTCGCCGCCATGATGAAAGTCTGCACAGGTCGATTGACGAACACGAACCAGCAGGAAGAATAGGAAGAGAGGTAGTACAATCAACTTGTTTGGACTTTCATCATGGCGGCAACGAGAAACAACTGCAAACAACTGCATGTAAGAACAGCTTTTTAAATAAACGTTGTGTACATTAACAATATTCTCAGTGGTTCGTTTTGAATGCCAGAGCCTTTGTTGTACTACCAATGGAATGTGGAGTTTCTTCGAGCTGTTTTAATGGTTTAAAAATAGCGCAGTCGTCATGCTTCGTCTAAGGGCACCTACCACTTCCATTGTTAGCCTTCTGGGTCAAACTATAAAAAATAGTTAAACTCTGAATGCAACAGGCTATATCAATTTTGCTCCTCAGTACACATACCAACTCGGTATGATGTTTTAACATGCCAATTTTCATTTTACACCGAAGTTCTCCTTTAACAGCCCCTGCGAAAACTCTTCCATCAGATCGAGACTGCGTGAAAAACACTGCAGAGCGTTATGAAAGCCCCTGATCCATAGTGCGGGCTGAATCGGTATTGATCCGACTCGGGGTGAAACTCCGGTGCTACCGGTGTATGCACTGCTTGGCCACCCCCCCCACCCCCATCCCCGCCATTGCCGGAAAGGAGAGGAGAATGAATGAATAAAAATGTAATAAATTTTCGAATGAAAAAGAAGGGGAAAAAAAAGGTGTGCCTTGTTCACATCTCCCCAACTGTTTCGTGCGCAGCACTTAGCAAATTACACCCCGGTTCCTATCGATATGTGCAGCACAATGTGTGTCTGTGTGTGTGTGTGTGTGTGTGTGTGTGTGTGTGTGTGTGTGTGTGTGTGTGTGTGTGTGTGTGTGTGTGTGTGTGTATGTGTGTGTGTGCGTGCGTGTGTGTGTGTTAGGGAGAGGCAGTGGTTGACCAGGTTCCTGGAGTGAGCAGTCGTTTGTCCCTGCAGGGCTCTTTTTTTTTAAGTTGGTGAGCAGTTTCTCATTTCTCTTTCCACTTCCTCCGTGTCACCCTCCCAACCCCAGTTTGCTCCTGCAGACTTCTCTGGCCCTTGAGGATGGATTAGAAAAACCGAGTGTCTGTAAAAATATATTTGTATGGTACACGACATGCGGGATTGCTGCAAAACGAGTGCGCCGCTTTCATGTTCAGGTTCGGAGGGAGATTACATCATCTTAGTGAGATGATGGCTGAGAGCGAGAGAGGGAGAGAGGGAGGGAGGGAGAGAGGAAAGACAGAGACAGAGAATGAGGGAGAAAGAGAGAACGAAAAAGAGAGAGAAAGAGAACACTTTTTGCCAGTCTGATAGATCCATCGCCCACGCTCAACATGTTCGTGATGATGAAACCACGCGGCAATGTGAATGCAGGGTTTGTGCAAGTGTGCACTCTTTGTGTGTGTGTATGTGTCTGTGTGTCACGGGTGAGGCAGAGTAGAGATGGAGAGTGGGGCTTTTCTTATTACCCAGCATGCCCTACTGCAGCATTCATATCACACACTGTAGTGTGGGCACTGCTGAGATTGACTGCTTTGTTCCGCTGTCCCGGAGCAGAAGGTCAGGCTGGGCCATCGGTGCCGAAAAAAGGTCCCCATCACCCAGGGGTCGGAGGGCGCTCGCTCCCTCTTCGCCATGGCAACCGTGAGGCCCGGAACATTCCAGCCTGAGGCCGGGGCAGAACCCGCCGCAGGGGGTTCAGGGACGGGATGGGGGGGGTGTCGGGTCGGAGAAGGGCATCGTTTCTCAGGCCAGCGAGAGCACTTGTTTGGGCACGTGCAGAACAGATGGAGCTTCAAAGCCGGGGTCGGAGGTGAGGGATTGATCAAGGTTTTTTCAAACGTTTCGTCTCGTTGTTGAGATAATACAACACACTCATCTCAGGTGATCTGTCTCCATGTACAGGCTAATTTTTATCATGGGTGACATTTCTGATGTTTTTCTCTTCTTTTTACAAAAATGTAGTGTTGTGTATGCATAAAATGTGTTTTGAGATGTCTGTGTGGTGCTATGCCAGTGAGCTGAATGTTTTCAATGTTTGTTGTCTGTATGAGGTCGAACCAAAGACAAATTTCGACTTTGTGGACATTAAAGTATCGTATCGTGTTCGTATTTAGAAAAAGAACTCACCCAACCATTCAAATTACAATTTCATCTCACACAATCATTGACAGTTGGGAAGGGACTTCTTCGACTCTGCCCAATAACTCGCTGTCCTCCTGTGCCCCGACATCTTTTCTTCTCCAAACTTTGGCTAATCAGCTATTAATCATTCTGACATTCTTTTGACACTTTATCCTCCTGCCTCCATCCCCACGCTCTTTCAACATACACCCCCCGAGCTGCCGTTCTCCTTCCGAAAAAAAAAAATGGCGTGCTGGGGCTCGGGGGCTGATTAGTGTTTGTTGTGGTTTTATCGGCTTGTGCCAAGGCGGAGAGCGCCGAACAAAGACAGGGAGCCGACGGCTGCCAAAATCAATTGCTTCTCTGTGCGAAGAGAGAGAGAGAGACAGAGGGAGAGAGAGAGAGAGGGAGAGAGAGAGAAGTAAACAAAAGAGTGGCACAGACTGTGCTTTAACTGTAGAGCTGAGGGGGAATGCACAGACTTGGAGCTGATAAGGGGGACGCCAGGGTGTGTCCTGTCCTTCAGCCTCACTGGAAGTCATGGTGGTGGACAAAGGAATGGCACGGTGATGGCAGGTGGGTGGGTGGGTGGTTGGTTGGGTGGGTAGGTAGTTCTGGATGCTGGCTGGGCATGGGAGGATGGGTAGCACCTAATTGTCTCTTTCGCTCCGAGCTGTTTCGCCAACGAGGGGCTGCCAAAAGTCACGGATGCACGCCGCTAACAGTGAGAGGTGCGGGGGTATGGCAGGGAGAGATGAGGGTGGAGACTGCTGGCCCGCGAAAAAAAAGAAGAAGGAAGAGTCTTTCTCTTTCACATTGAGGGATTGAGAGAGAGAGACGAGCTGGCCTTCTGGCCCTGGCTTTGGCCTCATAGCTGCCTGGCTCATCGGAGCACTGTGTCCAGTGGGGCTCGTCCTCTACGCCTGTCTGTCCAAGCGCCGAGCGTCGCCACCATGAAATGTCACACTGCTATTTAAATGGAAATCATACCATCTGTCTACCACACAAACGCCTACTGGCTGGACACTCCTGTTGCTTGGCATTAACATTGTTATACAGGGGCAGACCACACATGTGCATCTGAATCGATAAAATTGATTGAGGTCTTTATGTCTGAGCTCTGCAGGGATATATGAAATGCAGCCTGGAGTGATTAACAGGGGTACGTGTGTGTAACAATGAACCCGTACACTACCAGAATCAGTATAAACCAGCACTGGATGGCCTCTGATGTTTACCGAACGAGATCCAGCTCCCTTTCTTAGCTGACAGTAGTCTTGCTTAAGAAATATAACGATAATGATGAACTACAATCGCAACTATAACTATATGAACATCCACACTATAGGAGCATCCACACTGACAATGGACATTTTAATAACACAATTTTCACCACCATTGGAAACAACTAAAAGAATGCGGTGTCCTATAAATTCTAATGAATGCCGGTTGGCAAACAGTGTTTTTTATTTTATATTTTATATTGTATTTTAGATTACAAAATCACTCTGAAAGTGATCCCAAAGATAACGTTCTTTCTGTCGTTGTCTTTATAGCTGATATGTGGAAAGCGCTGTTTACTAAAGTGAGAATGATTTTTAACATTATATAGTTATTGTTATTGTTGCAGTTATAGATTTTGGTGTGAATGGGCCTGTACTCACTCGACTCAGTCCCATGTGGTAGTTGCTCTTCTCCAGCTCCAAGGACTCCAGCAGCTCCTGCACTGCCTGTAAACACAGACAAGAGATCGGATGGTCAGGAGGACGCCCCAACGCACGGACAGACAGACACACAGACAGACACACAGACGAAAGGATAATGTGACGAGATGAAGGCTGAGACACAGATGGAGGGATGGAGTGAGAGGAGCCAGATAGAACAACAGACAGATAGAAAGAGACGGAAAGATAGACAGACAGAAAGAGACGAAAAGACACACAGCCAACAACCACCTCAAGAGGGTGTGGCGTGGCATCATGGCAACAGCTACTTGCTGACGTTCTGCTCCGTCACCCGAGCTCACCTGCACTGCGGATTTCAGGAGACAAACAAGGCAGGGTCGAGTGGGAATAGAACGGTGTGTCGACTGTGTGTTTTGTGTATGCATGTGTGTGTGTGTGTGTGTGTGTGCGCGTGTGTATGTGTGTGAGAGAATGTGTGTGTGTGCGTGTGTATGTGTGTGAGAGAATGTGTGTGCGTGTGTATGTATGTAAGAGAATGTGTGTGTGTGTGTGTGTGGGTGTATGTGTGTGAGAGAATGTGTGTGTGTGCGTGTGTATGTGTGTGAGAGAATGTGTGTGTGTGTGTGCGTGTGTATGTATGTAAGAGAATGTGTTTGTGTGTGTGTGTGGGTGTATGTGTGTGAGAGAATGTGTGTGTGTGCGTGTGTATGTGTGAGAGAATGTGTGTGTGTGCGTGTGTATGTGTGTGAGAGAATGTGTGTGTGTGTGTATGTGTGTGAGAGAATGTGTGTGTGTGTGTGTGTGTGTGAGAGAGAATGTGTGTGTGTGTGTGTGTATGTGTGTGAGAGAATGTGTGTGTGTGTGTGTGTGGGTGTATGTGTGTGAGAGAATGTGTGTGTGTGTGTGTGTGTGTGTATGTGTGTGAGAGAATGTGTGTGTGTGCGTGTGTATGTGTGTGAGAGAATGTGTGTGTGTGCGTGTGTATGTGTGTGAGAGAATGTGTGTGTGTGTCTATCTGTCTGTCTGTACCCCTTTTTGAACCCTGCATCATAAAAATGAATTACCCCTGGACCACACAACAAAAGGAACAAAAGCCAAACTGACCAAAAGCACAGCTAAGGTCTGAGTGAACGAACAGGAACAGCAGTGGTGCAGAGAGGGAAGCTTTTTAGGGTTGGAGCAAGTAGCACCTGCTGGGAAAGGGCAGAGGAGAGGTGTGTGTGTGTCTATATTTGTGTGTATGTGTGTGTCTGCATTTGTGTGTGTGTGTGTGTGTGTCTGGGTCTGTGTGGGTGTGCATGTGTGTATGTGTGCATGTGTGTGACCAGGCAGGTCTGGCAGGTGAATGGCTTCAGCACAGCTGCTGCAGGGAATGGGAGGCTGTCTAGCAGCCCTGGAGCTCCCACTGTGAGCTGCTATGGTGACTGAGAGAGAAAAATACTCTTTTATACCTAATACTTTTTGCTTTTTGCTTTTTGTTTCCTTTCATTTCCTTATCTATCTATCTATCTATCTATCTATCTATCTATCTATCTATCTATCTATCTATCTATCTATCTATCTATCTATCTATCTATCTATCTATCTATCTATCTATCTATCCATCTATCCATCTATCTATCTATCTATCTATCTATCTATCTATCTATCTATCTATCTATATCTATAACCCATTAAAGGCTGAGCCGGGAGCAAAAGGCGAGTTAAAGGTCTAACATCTAAACACCTACAGACACATTCTCTTCCACCACTCCTCCTCTCAGCTGGATGGGTATTTGTTTAGTCAACTCTCTAGTGATTCACTCTAGACCTTACTTCTTTACATGCCTTTACACCGCTGTCATCCCAGTCATCCTCTGGCCTATGCCGCATTCGTGCACGCCTCCCTCTGAGCTTGCGCCCGCTAAGCACGTTTTCACCGCGGGGAGAGGGGCCGCCTGCAGTAACTTGAAAAGGTCAACTATGGCTATGTCAATACGGCTAATTCCTCTCATAAATCTGCTTCAAAACATATCCCTCCCATCTGGGAGTCATGCATTGATCCATGTAAAGGTGGAGGGGGGGAGGGCATTTATTTTTCTTCCTTTTTCTTTCTCTCAGTCTCTCTCTCTGTCTCTCTCTCTCTTTTTGTTGCGGATCCAGATGCTGCATGAGGCACCAGAAGTCGGGGGGCCTGATCCCCCTGATTAAGAGGGGGTTTATGGCTCTGTCACAGGGTGGCAGCGGTGGTGGTGGTGGGGAGGGTGGTTGCAGCAGGAGGGAGAGAAGACACGCGCAGCACAGTCTATTAATCAACACAACAGCACCCTCAGACCTCAGCACAGTCATAATCAATTACACAGCTGGGACTGCTCCACCACAGAGACAGAGAGAGACAGAGAGAGAGAGAGAGAGAGAGAGAGAGAGAGAGAGTGTGAGACAGAGAGAGAAAGAGAGAGAGAGAGAGAGAGAGAGAAAGAAAATGGAAATGAAGGGATGAAGGAGAGACGAAGGGACGATTGGGCAAACAAGAGTGGGGGTGGGGGTGGGGGTGGGGCGGTTGGACAGATGACACTCACCCTCTTCTCGTCGGTCACGATGAAGTTGCGGCCGTGCTTCTTGGTCAGGTGGGGGGCAAGCACATCGAAACGCCGGCGGAATTCAGAGAACACCAGGTGGTCAGGGTAACCTTGTAGTTCGGGAAAGAGAAAAAAAGAGAGAGACAGAAAATGAGAGAAAGAGAAAGAGAAAGACACAATGAAGAGGACAAACCCAGGGACGGTCAGCTAGCTGTGTGGAGTAATTTCGGGGAGTGATGCACGACCCAGCCCCTTGTCCCCCTCCCTCCCTCCCTCCCTCTCTCTCTCCCTCCATCTCTCCCCCTCCATCCCTCCCTCTCTCCCTCCATCCCTTCCTCCCTCCCTCCCTCACTTAGTCATTCTGACACACTGACTCACAATTTTTGACAGCGACATCTATTTTGCTGATTGGGCCTCAGTCACTCCACAAAGGGCACTTGGCAAAATTAACTCACAGCTGCCTTTACAATCAAGGACTCTTGTTCCGCGCACCGAGCACAGCCCTTTGGTGCTCCATTACCCATCTGGAGAGTGGACCCGCAGCAGGGATTGCACTGTCGCGCCACTCTGCTAATGACCCCCGCTTACACGCGCGTGGACGTAAGCACAGTCATTACTATTATTGATTTTTTTTTCCCTAGCTTTTTTTAGCCTTTATTTAGATAAAACAGTGAAGAAAGGACAGAAAGAAATGACTGTGGATAGAGGTGGGGAAGGATTGAGTATAGTCTTGAGTGCGGAAGAATATATATAAATAGGTTCCGGACCAATATTCTTACATCTACTGGTACTAAATCCAGACCCGTAGCCACTGCCTATTATTGTGGCTAACAATACCTTGCCTGTAGATCCTTAGGGCATCCAGCAGCTTGGAGCCCCGGAGCTGTGCTCTCAGCAGGCCCACGTCCAGCTGCATCAGGCCCGTGTCGCAGCTCTCTCCGTGGGCCTCGCTCTCGCTGCCCCGGGGCGACGGGCCCCCCATCAGCTTCAGGTCCCCGCTCAGGGCGTCCGCTTTGGGCAGCAGGCAGTGGACGAAGTGCACCCTGGACCTCCTGACTGTGTCGATCAGTGCATCCTAGCGGGCAGATACCAGACATGGTCAAAACTTTTTCTGGCAAGTTCCAGACAAGATAGACTACTGAAGACAATATAAGAAATATTATATGACTTTACATGTAAGGTATGAATCTGACATCATAAAATTGATCAGATTTCATAAAAAGCCATACAGCCGTAAGAAAACTGAGTGATGATTATACAAAAAAGCAATTTAATGTCTCAATGGCGCAATAAAAAAAAATACCCTGTAATTAAATAAAGCTAGCTTTGTAGGGTCCTGGCTTTGAGGGTGTTTGTCAGGGTATGGATGTTTGCACCAGCCACCAGTCAAATGCTGGTAAAACATACAAACGGCTGGTAGATTTCAGACACAAAATAATGATTTACTGCTAAGTGGCTGGTGAATTTTTACCATTTATTTGTCAGTTTGTTTGTTTGTAAAGATTGACATTTTGCGAAGTTAATTTCCAGCCCTAGCACCTACCACTTGCAGCTTGATCTGGATGCAGAGGGACTTCTTCTTGACGGCGGCCATGCCGGTGGTGAAGGTCTTCCTCATGCTGGTGGCCCGGCGCAGGGCCAGCTGGGAGCCGCCCTCCAGCCCGGCGATGGAGCCCGACAGCACCGTGGCGCCGCTCGAGCGGCCCATGAACAACCCGCTGATGTTCTTCCTGTACAGGGGGAGGGGGGAGGAAGCAAACAATGAGTAAGAGAAGAGAGTTAGGAGAGTTAGGAGACAGAAATAGTGAGAGAGACGAGGAGAGAGCAAGACAGATTGAGAAAGATGAACAATTAAGGAGTGAGACAGAAAAGTGAGAGAGAGAGGAGAGAGAGAAAGACAGATTGAGGAAGACAAATGGTAAAAGAGTAAGAGACAGAAAAAGTGAAGAGGAGAGAGAAAGATAGATAGAAGGAAAGAACAGGGGGATAGACAGAAAAATGAAGATTAAGATTAAGAGACAGATAAAGTGAGAGAGAAAGACAGGGACAATACAAGACAACTGCACACATTTATTAGTGGTGGTGGTTGCACTGTAAGATGACTGACGCCTGTGCTACATGGTGGCCATAAAGGAGGACACGTCTGCTATGGCCTTTACTGGTGATGAGTCACACAGCAATGCTGTCATCTCTTTACCGGGTGTCAGCCAACACTGCTTACTGGGAGAGGGGGAGAGAGAGAGAGAGAGAGAGAGAGAGAGAGAGAAAGAGAGAGAGAGAGGAGAGAGAGAGAAAGAGAGAGAGCGAAAGAGAGGGAGAGAGGAGAGCGAGAGAGAGAGCAAAAAAAACAGAGAGAGGGAGAGAGATGGGAGAAGAGAGGGCGAAAAGTAGAAGAGAGACAGATGGAAAGAAAAAGAGAGAGACGGGGGTCTTTCAGATGTTACCTGTGTCGCGTTACGTTACCTGAGCTGTCTCCGGACCCCAGGTCGTCCGGCCCCCCGCGGAAGGAGGTGGACCGCTGCAGGGTGCCCTTGGCATGGTGCTTAAAGATGGCCGACGACAGCTCTCCAGGGTGCAGCCCAGCAGGTAGGCCGCCTTCTGCGCCCACTCGTGACGCGCAAACTGCTTGCGGCCAGCTGGGAGGAAGCGTTTCAGAAGAGGAGGAACAAAAACACGTTTCAGAGGGGGAACAGAAACACGTTTAAGGGGGGAACAAAAACACGTTTCAGAGGGGGAACAGAAGCACGTTTTAAGGGGCGGGGGGGGGCAAAAACATTTTACAGGGGGAACAGAAAGACGTTTTTTAGAGGGGAACAGAAAACACTCTGGTTTGTCATTAGCCTCTGCTTGGCCCCTTACTAAACGGCTCCTTGAAAATGTAACTA